>OV702297.1:164233474-165433474 GCA_916181665.1 Avena sativa
ACACGGAGATGTAATTCCCGTAGTTCACTCCCAAGGAGCTACGTCTACGTTGGAGAGGTGTCGGGGCCACACAAGGTCACCCGAGCGCCACAAAGGCCTCACCTTCTTCTCCGGTGAGCTCCCCCACAAAGGAGGCCTCACAATCCACTAACCGGTGACCTTGAAGGCGCCAACCGAAACCTTTACACCAAGGTTGAGGGGGAGGCTCCACAACTCAATTGGAGGCCCTCAACGACACCTCGAAGCTTTACAACACAAGCCTCAGCTCCGACGATGCCCTACACCGTCTAGGGTTCCAAGAAACCCAAGAGCAACAAGATCCACAAAGGATGGGTGGGGGAAATCAATTCTTCTTTGGTGGAAGTGTAGATCTAGATCACCTCCCTCATATCTCAAAAGATCAAGTCATTTGAGTGGCTAGAGAGAGAGATCTAGTGAGGTGAAGCTCAAGCATTAATGGAGGAGAGAGAAAAATTCGACAGTTGGGTGGGAGGAAGAAGAGGGGTGCCTTAAATAGGCCCCCTTGCGCTGAACCGTTACAGCCCCCGCGACCTCACCGGAAGTTCCGGTGAGAGGCCGGAAGATCCGCCCAGCCTGGCTCCAACGGTCATCAGACCGTTGACGCCCTCTCCAGAAGCGCAACCGGAAGTTCCGGTCAAAATGGACCGGAAGTTCCGGTGAACTTCCGAGCAAGTTCCGACCAAGTTCCGGCAAATAGCACACTTTGAAACAGAAGGTTAATGAGCCTCCACCGGAACTTGGGGTGGAATAAGAGGCGGAACTTCTGGGTCGCGAAATGAGTCTGACCGGAAGTTCCGGCTTTCAGGCGGAAGTTCCACTCAAGAACTTTTGGCAGGACAAGTTCCGATGCAAGTTCCGGCCATGTTCCTGCCAAGTTCCGGCAAATAGCACACTTCAAAACAGAAGGTTACTGAACCGCCACCAGAACTTGGGCGGAACTAGCGTCGGAACAAACTGTAGAACAGCCCGCAGAAAAAGTTTGAGCGGAACTTCCGGCCTATGACCGGAAGTTCCGGTGAGACACAAAAGGCCCCAACAGAACAGGAACACGCTCTCTCTCACGGGATAATGGGATGGCTGTGGCGGTGCATATAGGTTTGTGCAAGAACAAGTGATTTCCCACAGCCTTCCAACATGGACCCCCTCTTAATAGTACGGTGACCTAAAAACAACAACCGGAAAGAAACTAGGAGAAGACAAAAAGGCCACCGTCTTCAAAAGATCACAAGAGAGCATCCATCACAATAGAATGAGACATCGACGACGTTTCCCCTGAAACTCACGAGCACAGTTAAAACCACGGTTGGGATTGTCATTTTAACACCAAAAACATCATGGGAAGATATAGTCCTTTCAATCTCCCCCTTTTTGGTGTTAGATGACAATCCCACAGATTTGCATAGAAACAAAGCAATCTTTGCAATGGACGGGGCAAGCTCCCCATGTATGTGTGCAAGGTAGAGAGAAGACCTCTAAGGACAGGACTAGCACACATACACGGAGGCTCCCCCTAACAATTGCAAAGATAGCACAAGTGCAAGGTACAAAATGGGATAGAGATCATACCAGAACCAACTAAATGTGGTGGAGACAAACGGAGTAATAATAACAATAAGAGCAATGAGGCTCCACCACCATAGCAACAGCTCAAGAGATGACAACAAGATACCACACTCACGGCAAAGTATAAGATACCACAAAGATACCACATAGTAGATACCACATAGTCTCAAACATAACATACCACATGGTCCACAAGCACACATAAGTTCACGGACATAAAACCACAAGCACACAAATAAACTAGAGAGTTTGTGAGTAAGAAAAGATCAAAGGCAAGAACAGGCTCGCGACTCAACCCATGCAAATCCCGTAGACAACCTAATAGACATCTTTCTCCCCCTTTGGCATTGAGACACCAAAAAGGAAGAAGAGATCAATCTACTCGTCCCAGCCACGAGAAGGGGGAGGAGGAGAAGACTCAGGCGGACCAGTGACCTCCTCCTCAGACTCATCTTCGGACCAGTTGTAGTTGTTGCGAACCCAATCCTCCTTGGGAGCAGTGACAGAGCTAGAGACCGGTGAGCAAGGAATGTTGAGGGATGCCATGATGGCCTTATGGCGCTGAATATTGTGACGCTGATCAACATAAGCCTGATACTCGCGGTCCTGCAGAAAGCAGAAAGTTTTCTTCACTTTCCCAAGCAGCTTCTTTACCCAAGATGGCTGCCTCTGGAGAGAAGGACCACCAGCACTAGAGCCACCAGGAGCAGAGGAGGGACCACTAGCAACATCTTGAGTCTTCTTGAGAGCAGCTTCCTTTTCTTCCTGAGTACGAGGATTCTGGTGCTTACTCACACGGAACTTTTTCTCTTCATGAATGGTGATGTTGCCAGTCTTCTCGAGCCACATGTGATTGATGAGAGTCTGAATGTAGGGAGCATAGATGCAGGAGCGCTTTTCAATGAGAGCCGCCCACATCTCTGAGTAGATGAAGTGCATAACATCCATTGACCTGTCAGTGTCTCAGCGAAGATAAGTCTGATGCATGAGGTCAACCTGATATCCATGAAACTGATCAAAGTTGCCAGCCTTGGGAGATATGGTGTTCAAGTACACCCTGCGCATGATGTCAAAAACTGGCAGCAGATGATTCACATACCCAACACTTCCCCATCCTTCAATGTAGAGAGGCTCTAGGACCTCAGGATCAGCAGCTACAGGACCATGAACACGCCAACCATTTGCTCCGCGGCCAGGCTGAATGGGATAGCCAAGAAGCTCAGCAAACTCAGCCCAAGTAGAAGTAAGAAACACGTCCCTGGTCATCCACTTCATCACACCTTTAGTAGAGGACAGCATGTGAAGATACATAGTGGAGTAGAACTGAGCAATAGCTGTCACATCAAAGTTCTGACGGTGCTCCATGAGGGGAATCAGCCCAAACTTCTGGCAGATATCAAGAGCCTCTCCAAAGTAGACTTGCTTCTCTTCCATGTGAGGCACATTGATGTACTTCTGAGGAGCGACCACGAACTTCTTCTTTGATGCATAAATTTCTTCATAAATATGTTCCTGACGGCAGGTGTGAAAATGAGGGTCCAAGCAAAGACGATCACGAGGCACAAGGTAGGGATCCGTAGCCCTGAATGCAAAGTAAGCCTTCTGAGACCACTTGGAAATCTTGGCTTTGGTCATGTCTGGCCCAGCAGCAGTGGCCTTCTGAGCAAGAGCAGGCCTCTTCCCTGCAGCAGCAGCAGCACGGCGAGCAGCAGAAGCCTTCTGGCGAGAAGTCTGAGCGGTTGGACGCACAACCTCAGCATCTTCCTCATCAATCTCAGGAGGAATGTCAACGGATGGTCGGCGGGCACGCTTGCCTTGGAGAGTATCTCCTTCCCCTGAGAAGAAAGCACAAGAATAGGGAGGGAAGGTGGGATAAGTGCACAAGTTCGGAAGAGGAAACAAAAGAAATAGATTGGAAAAATACAAACAGAAAAAGTTGCATTGTGGCCGGAACTTCCGGTGAAAATGGTCCACCGGAAGTTCCGGTCATGGCTCACCGGAAGTTCCGGTGAGGCCACGAACTGACGGTTCCAAACAGTAGTTCACTAGATGTAGATCTAAAAAAACACAAGTTCACATATTTTTCTAGGATGTATTGGACCAATCTACTCAAGCATGATGTCCTAGACCTACCAAGATCTCCCAACAAGTTCTAGCCAAAGAACTAGCCTAGACAAGGTGTGCCCTAACTCAAGCCATGGTGAGAGCAAGATCTCCATTAATGGAGGGAGTTGAGGGAAAATACCGGAGTCCATGGCGGGAGATCGAGGTGGGGAAGGATCCCACGAAGCAGATCTGCGGAGGAGAGGTTGGAGACGAAGGGGCAGGAGCTTCTTCGTGGAGAGGTCCTAGCCGGCGGCGCTCCAAATAGAAGATGGGTCTTGGGGGAAAAAGGAAGAAGATCCCGTTTTCCCCCAGGGCCCACCTTATATAGGACAGGGAGCACCACCAGAAGTTCCGGTCAGGGACCGGAAGTTCCGGTGGAGACCGGAACTTCCGGGTCAGACTGACCGGAAGTTCCGCTGACGCCAGGAAGACCATCTCAGGATAGGACAACAAGGAAGAACTTGTGTAGGGAATAGAGAGGGCTTGAGGTAAGGAAAGGCTTAGGTTAGATAGCTCAAACTGTGAAGAACCAAATCCAACAAAAACCAAGAGAAACAAAAAGGTCAAAGAACCAAATAAAAACAAGTCGGTGGCCAAAGCCACCTTATATAAGAGTAAATGGCTTGACACCACGAAGATATATCTTGGGTTCATTACCAACACTCATCATGAAGCTCAAATGGTCTCCTTTAGAGACTATAGAGTATGAAAACTTTAATGTACGCATAATAGGGATAGTGTTTTTTCATAAGAGGAACTACACTCCCCCTAAATCCATGCCTACATCCAAACAAGATACACATTGAGACACGGGTAGGTGTGCAAGGGCTCAAGCAACATTGCTCGAATCAATGATATTTAGCTCATGCCTTAACTATCGGAACCTTGCTTCATCAAGAGGCTTCGTGAAAAGATCCGCAAGATTTGCCTTGGTGGGAACATACTCCAAAGAAATGTCTCCTCTAGCAACATGGTCCCGAATGAAATGATGACGAATCTCAATGTGCTTGGTCCGGTTGTGTTGCACGGGATTGTGAGCAATAGCAATGGCACTCTCATTGTCGCAAAGAAGAGGCACCTTGTCAAAAGATAGTCCAAGATCCTTCCAGGTTTGCTTCATCCATAGCAATTGAGCACAGCAGCTTGCGGCAGAGATATACTCAGCTTCGGCAGTAGACATAGACACACAGTTTTGCTTCTTCGAGGACCAACAAACCAAAGATCTTCTGAGAAACTGACAAGCTCCGGAGGTTGACTTTCTTCCCACTGTGTCACCAGCCCAGTCCGAGTCCGTGTAACCAATGAGATCAAAGCTGGCTCCCTTGGGGTACCACAACCCAAAGTTTGGGGTATGAAGTAAATATCGAAAGATCCTCTTGACAGCCACCATGTGACTTTCCTTTGGTGCGGCTTGAAATCTTGCACACATACCCACACTCAACATAATATCCGGTCGGGATGCACAAAAATAGAGCAAAGAACCAATCATCGATCGATAGAGTTTTTGATCCACCTCCTTACCCTTGGGATCGAGATCAAGATTAACCTTAGTTGGCATGGGAGTCTTGGCACCTTTGACTTGATCAAACTTGAACTTCTTGAGCATGTCTTGGATGTACTTGGCTTGGTTGATGTAAGTCCCTTTCCTCAATTGTTTGACTTCAAATCCAAGGAAAAACTTCAACTCCCCCATCATGGACATCTCGAAGTGGTCGGTCATGAGCTTGGCAAAATCCTCATTAAAAGTTTTGTTAATAGACCCAAAGATAATGTCATCAACATAGATTTGGCATACGAACAAGTGGCCTCCAACTTTCTTAGTAAAAAGAGTGGGATCAATGAGGCCCACTTCGAAGCCACGGTCTAACAAGAGCTCCCTAAGGCAATCATACCACGCACGTGGGGCTTGCTTGAGGCCATAGAGTGCCTTATTGAGCTTCTAGACATGGTTCGGAAAAAGTGGATGCTCAAAACCCGGAGGTTGCTTGACGTATACCAACTCTTTCAAAGGACCATTAAGAAAATCACTCTTAACATCCATTTGATGCAATTTAAAGTTATGATGGGTAGCGAAGGCAAGAAGCATACGAATGGATTCAAGGCGAGCAACGGGGGCGTAAGTCTCACCGTAGTCGATGCCCTCAACTTGTGAGTATCCTTGGGCAACTAACCTTGCCTTGTTGCGCACGACAATTCCATTCGCATCGCACTTGTTCTTGAAGACCCACTTGGTTCCAATGACGTTTTGACAATCTTTAGGCCGCTCAACCAATGTCCAAACATTGTTCCTCTTGAAGTTGTGAAGTTCCTCGTTCATAGCATCAAGCCAATCATCATCTTCAAGAGCTTCAAAGACTTTCTGTGGTTCCACAATAGAGATAAACGCATGGTGAGAGCAAAAGGAAGCTAGTTGCCTCCTAGTAGTGGAACCTTTATTGAAATCTCCATAGACATTATCAAGGATATGGCCATCTCAAACAAGCTTGGCGATACGATAGGCTTGACGACGGGCTTGTGCTTCAATTCGAGATTCTTGAGCTACCACTTGGTCATTTCCACCAATTGAGCCACCCCCTTGACTATAAGAACGAACACGAGGGTCATCTTCATCAATTTCCACTTTGGGGGAGTCATCACTTGGAGAGGATCCTTGAGGATCATTGACTTGCTCTTGATCTCGACGAGCTTGACCTTGGGGAGACACGTGACCTTGAGAAGGAGCCCCATCTTGGGGAGGTTGATGAGGTTGATGAAGAGCTTGTCCGTGGGAGGTGCCTTGAGGAGGAGCCCCATCGTGGGGAAGTTGATGTTGTTGATGAAGAGTCATGAGCATGGGAAGCTTCGGAAGAGCTTGAGGGAGCTTGTGCCAAGAAAGTAGGTCCTTGAGGTGCAAGATGATCTTGTGAGAGTGAGGGCTCCACTTGAGTAGAGCTTGTTCTTTAGAGCTTGGAGAGTCATGAGCATGGGAAGCTTCGGAAGAGCTTGAGGGAGCTTGTGCCAAGAAAGTAGGTCCTTGAGGTGCAAGATGATCTTGTGAGAGTGAGGGCTCCACTTGAGTAGAGCTTGGTCCTTCTCCTTCGTCCATAAGGGGATCCTCAATGGGGAGGTGGAAACCCACACCCATTCTTCCTATGGCCTTGGGAGGAATTTCATCACTTGGATCACAAACACCATCTTGCCTAACAAGAGACTCATGATTTTCATCAAACTTCACGTTGCTCGTCTCTTCAACTCTTCCATTGGCTTTGTTGTAGACTCTATAAGCATGGGACTGATTTGAGTAACCAACGAAAATTCCTTCTTGAGCCTTGGATTCAAACTTTGACAACCGAACTCCTTTCTTGAGGATGTAGCACTTGCAACCAAACACCCGAAAGTAGCTAACATTAGGCTTTTTCCCGGTGAGAAGTTCATAGGGGGTCTTGTTCTTATTCTTGCGGAGATAAAGCCGGTTGGTTGCATGACAAGCGGTGGAGATGGCCTCGGCCCAAAAGTTGTATGGAGACTTGAACTCAGCTAGCATGGACCGAGCCGCATCCATCAAAGTGCGATTCTTCCTTTCGGCAACTCCGTTTTGTTTAGGGGTGTAGGGAGTGTAGTATTGATGCTTGATTCCTTCATCACTGAGAAACTCATCCAAGGTATAGTTTTTGAACTCGGTGCCATTGTCACTTCGAATTGAGAGAATAGTTGCATTGTGCTTCCATTGAACCTCATTAGCAAAGTCAATGACGGTTTGTTGAGTCTCACTCTTGTACTTGAAAAAGAACACCCTAGTGTATCTTGAGAAATCATCCACAATAACCAAGCAATACTTCTTGCCTCCAAGGCTATCATGAGAGGGAGGACCAAAGAGATCCATATGTAAGAGCTCCAAACATCTCTCTGTAGTGATTTGATTGAGCGCTTTGTGAGGAGTTTCATGCATCTTCCCTTCAATACAATCCCTGCAAACACGATCTTTGGCAAAAGAAACATCGTTAATTCCAAGGATGTGGCCCTCGGAGTGAAGTCTTTGCAAAGTCCTCATGTTAACATGGGCTAGGCGGCGATGCCACAACCAGCCCTTGTCGGCTTTAGCATAGAGACATAGAGCATGAGGAGTAGTGGTCCCTGAAAAGTCCACCACATACAAGTCATGTTCCACATATCCTACAAAAGCCACCTTGAGAGACTTGCTCCACATGAGGACCACAGAATGAGAATTAAAGAAAGAAGAAAGACCCATAAGAGCAAGAGCACGAACTGAGAGTAAGTTGTAACCAAGAGTTTTGACAAGCATGACGTCAACCAAGGATACATCCGGGGTTACCGCCACTTTGCCAAAACCCAAAACCTGAGAGCTTGTTTTGTCACCGTAGGAGACCATGGTTTTGGCAATATTGGGTCTCAATTCGGTCATTATAGACTTGCTTCCGGTCATATGACTCGTGGCACAACTATCAAGCACCCATTTTGATCCGCCGGAAGCATAGTCCTACAAGAAAATCAAGCCTTGGTTTTAGGTACCCATTTTGCAATGGGTCCCCTTTTCTTAGTGACAAGAACCTTTGGCACCCAAATGGACCAATGATAATCATGCATGTAAGATGTCCCCACATATCTAGCATATACATGACCATCATAAGATTTGCAAAGAATATAAGAGGGATTGTTCTTTCTGGCAAAGTTGTCACTTTGCAAGAGGGTTAGGACATTTGGTACTCCATGGGCCATGCCCTTGTTCTTTTTCTTCTTCTTGTTCTTCTTCTTCTTCTTCTTAGTCTTGGCAAGTTGATCCTTCAAAACCTTGACCTCCTCTATGAGATGCTCATGCTTGCAACAAGGGTTAGGAGAGCTAGACAAGTCTATAATTTGCACAGCAGAAGACTTAGAAAGATCACAAGTTAATTGAGTTTGAAGTTGTTCATGAGCCTCAAAAAGACTTGATAATTTACTCTCCAAGGCTTTGTGTTCCTCTTTGAGTTTCTCAAGATCCTTTTGAGTCCTATCATGACCACCCACAAACTCAGCATTTTCTTTCTTGAGAACCTTAATCAAAGCAAGAGCATGGTCACGTTCTTTAATTGTAGAGGTCAAAGTGTTGTTATGATCATCTACAAGATTAGACACATTTTCTTCGAGATTAATTCTCATATTTTGTTCATCCTCAAGACTTTGAGTGAGAGAGGCAATTTCATCGGCGGCATCTCTTTCATTTTTACTTAGCAAGTCAAGAAGTTCTTCCTTTTTATCTAAGGCATCTCTAGCATTTTCAAGTTGTGCAAGTAAGGACTCAAAGCCGTTTTTAGTTTCTTCATCTAAGGTAGCAACAAATTCACACATGTCAATCATCTCTTTCTTCACCTCTAGACCAACAAGATCAAGAGAGGAAGGCTCACTAGAGATAGGTTGAGGAGTGGGTTTCGGTGATACCTTGGTGGCCTTGGCCATGAAGCACTTTTGGTTGGATAAGATGACATTTTCATTTGGCGAGTCGAAGAGGGATAGACGTGGAGTTGAGGTAGTGGCAATAGCAGCAACCCCCACAATCTCTCCACCATGAACTTCATCATCATCATCTTCATCCGTGCCCGAAAGATATTCTTCATGGACCACAATTGCTCGTTCCTTGTTAGTGGCGTTCTTGACGGTGTAGTTCTTGTTTAAGGGATGAGGAGGTCTTGTCTTGACCTTGCGAATGAGACGACCACCATTGTCTTCACGGTTCTCAAAGGGACACTTGGCCACGAAGTGACTCTTGTCGTTGCAATTATAGCATGACCTTTATTTGGGAGACTTGTTGGGTGAGTTGAATCTTGAGTTGTCCCTTGATCTTGACTTGAATCCGGACTTGTTCCAAAAGGCCCTTGAAGCGAGAGCAAGATGTTCGTTGAAGGCACATTTGATATCTTCTTGAGACCACTCACTTGATGTATCATCATCATCAACTTCAATAGCCTTGGCCTTCAAAGCAAGGTTCACTTTTGTTGATCCAATGGCTCTAGCTCGAGCGGACTCCGCATTCTTCTTAGCAATAGTCATGGCAATTACTTCACTCAAGACTTCTTGGGAGGTCATTAAGTGAAAGTTGGTTCTTCCCTTGATAGAGTTGAGCTTTTGTTCTTCAAATGGGAGAAGAGCTTGAATGAACTTCCTCTTCATAAACTTGTCATCAACATAGTGAGCCCCAAGGTCCCTCATAGTGGAACAAAGGACCTTAAGGCGCCTATACATGTCTTCAGGGGTCTCATCATCTTGCATTGCGAAACCATCGCACTCGTTGTTGATCTCATCAAACTTGGAGCTTTGGATGCTAGCATTCCCAACAAAGAGCTCGGTGAGTTGATCCCAAGCTTCCTTGGCAGTGTCAATTTGGCGAATGTGAGCAAAATCCTTTGGAGTCAAGGACTTTTGAATCATTCCCAAAGCAGTAGCATTGAGTTGCTTGTCCACCACTTCACCTCGTGTCAACTTCTTTGGGTCAAATGGAGAGAATCCATCCTCCACAATCCTCATTAACTCAATGGATGAGCTGGAAATATGTGAGCGCATTAGATATTGCCAATTGGCGAAATTAGACGTATCTAGCATGGGTGGTGCTCCTTGAGGTATAATGTGTGGCATGGGAATGGGTGGATCCGGAGTGTAATTCGGCGGTGGGGGTACCGCCGAGTAGTCCTTTCCTCCATTCTACCCTTTTGAAGTTGGGTTCTCGGGCTCCTCGATGTTCTCACTTGGAACCTTGGTAGAGGTTTGAGCAACAAAACCAAGTCCCAAGTGAGTGGTGGCAGCCGCGGGAGTTACCCCGGGAGCGGACACCGTAACGGTGGGAGGAACCTCGTTAGGTTGGGGTGTGTCAATAGCAGCCATGGGGTTTGGCTTGAGAGACTGCAAGAGAGTCATCATTTCCTCGAACTTGGACATCATGGATGACTCCAATTGCTTGAGGTCATCCATAGTGGCCAAGTTCTTGGCTTTTTCAGTTTCACTACCCCCTTCGTCGGCCATAGTCTCTTAGGCGGTAAAGCCCGAAGTAAGAGCCTTGGCTCTGATACCAATTGAAAGTACCGACTTGATACGACTAGAGGGGGGGTGAATAGGCGTCTACCAATTTTAATTTGTTTCTCACTTTTAGGCTCAACGAGAAAGGAAGTTATCTAGAGATGCAACTAAGTGGACAACCTAAATGCAAGAAAACGAACACCAACAACAAAAACAGTAAATAGCAAGGAGTAAAGGAAGGGAACGAAGTAACCGGCGAGGGGACACGGAGATGTAATTCCCGTAGTTCACTCCCAAGGAGCTACGTCTACGTTGGAGAGGTGTCGGGGCCACACAAGGTCACCCGAGCTCCACAAAGGCCTCACCTTCTTCTCCGGTGAGCTCCCCCACAAAGGAGGCCTCACAATCCACCAACCGGTGACCTTGAAGGCGCCAACCGAAACCTTTACACCAAGGTTGAGGGGGAGGCTCCACAACTCAATTGGAGGCCCTCAACGACACCTCGAAGCTTTACAACACACGCCTCAGCTCCGAGGATGCCCTACACCGTCTAGGGTTCCAAGAAACCCAAGAGCAACAAGATCCACAAAGGATGGGTGGGGGAAATCAATTCTTCTTTGGTGGAAGTGTAGATCTACATCACCTTCCTCACCTCTCAAAAGATCAAGTCATTTGAGTGGCTAGAGAGAGAGATCTAGTGAGGTGAAGGTCAAGCATTAATGGAGGAGAGAGAAAAATTCGAGAGTTGGGTGGGAGGAAGAAGAGGGGTGCCTTAAATAGGCCCCCTCGCACTAAACCGTTACAGCCCCCGCGACCTCACCAGAAGTTCCGGTGAGAGGCCGGAAGTTCCGCCCAGCCTGGCTCCAACGGTCATCAGACCGTTGACGCCCGCTCCAGAAGCGCAACCAGAAGTTCCGGTCAAAATGGACCGGAAGTTCCGGTGAACTTCCGAGCAAGTTCCGACCAAGTTCCGGCAAATAGCACACTTCGAAACAGAAGGTTACTGAGCCTCCACCGAAACTTGGGGCGGAACAAGAGGCGGAACTTCTGGGTCACGAAACGAGTCTGACCGGAAGTTCCGGCTTTCAGGCAGAAGTTCCGCTCAAGAACTTTTGGCAGGACAAGTTCCGATGCAAGTTCCGGCCAAGTTCCGGCAAATAGCACACTTCAAAACAGAAGGTTACTAAACCGCCACCGGAACTTGGGCGGAACTAGCGTCGGAACAAACTGTAGAACAGCCCGCAGAAAAAGTTTGAGCGGAACTTCCGGCCTATGACCGGAAGTTCCGGTGAGACACAAAAGGCCCCAACAGAACAGGAACACGCTCTCTCTCACGGGATAATGCGATGGCTGTGGCGGTGCATATAGGTTTGTGCAATAACAAGTGATTTCCCATAGCCTTCCAACATGGACCCCCTCTTAATAGTACGGTGACCTAAAAACAACAACCGGAAAGAAACTAGGAGAAGACAAAAAGGCCACCGTCTTCAAAAGATCACAAGAGAGCATCCATCACAATAGAATGAGACATCAACGACGTTTCCCCTGAAACTCACGAGCACAGTTTAAACCACAGTTGGGATTGTCATTTTAACACCAAAAACATCATGGGAAGATATAGTCCTTTCAGCTAGAATGGTGGCGCTGACCCTTTTCTATTTCTTTTCTCCTTTTCTATTTCTTATTTGATTTTCTGAAATCATTTTCAAATGCTATTCAAATGAGTTTGAATTCAAACTTTCTCTGGATTTTTGTAAAATACTCCAAGCATATATTTGTATATAAAACATTGATGTTTGATCACAAACACTTTGGTCCAATAAAATAGTATTAAAACCATGCCTTAATTAAATATTTATAATAGGCATAAAAATGGTTTTAAATTTAGATTCTTGTTTTGAAACTTTGAACAAGCTTTGGAATCAACATTCAAACCTTTTCTAGTTGAAACAAAGTATTCTCATCACTTAAAAATGGAAATGAAGCCTTTGTGTTTCTTACATAAAATAATAGGCAACAATTGGCTTCTGTTTTGCAATCTTGTTTGAAATTAATTTTAAAAATGCATGAGGATGGATGAATGATGTGCAACTTTATAAATCATGAATTTTGGGATGTTACATTCATGAAGCTGAGTTGATAAAATAAATGAGGCAGTTGCATCATGTGTTTCTCATAGAGGATATGTGTGATAAGTTCATGAATAATACCTTACTCGAACCATTCGAATAATATTAGCAGCCTTCCACACCTTAGTAATTAATAGTTCACAAAATATTATTCTCAACATGATGTAAAAGTATTCGGTTTAACCGAATGGTTTAGTGAGGTAGTCCCAAGTGTTTTTAGGATTAAGATATTCACTTGGGATTCAAAATCTCAATCGTATCTTTGTCTTTCTACAATATAGTGGTATATGCCTACTTGCTCTTTGCACATTCACTCTTTTTATTCATCTTTATTTTTATTCTTTTTCTATATATATTTGTGCTCACAATTTTGTTAAAGTGTTGTGCAAAGAAGCTAGCCATATATTCCACTTCATGTAGGAATTTCAAAGTTTAACGATCTCAATTATCAAATCCCAAACATATATGAAGCATCCTAATAACTTGAGTATCCTACCTCAAACTTGTTCTCACTCTATTTGATAGCACTTATAATTTCTCCTTTGTTCAAGGTTTTTCTTTTTCATCTCAATTAATTGGATAATTTCTCCTTTTTGTAAATCAAACCATTGACCTACAAAATATTGATCAAATTATCTTTATATGTTCCATTAATACTAATGGTGTGGAAGACTCTTATTGCTATCATTAAGTGCAAGTAAAATCATACCTATAAACGATCACTCAGATACGATATAACCTGCAACATGAAACGTTGCAGACACGAATGGTCAATACATTGAATGTATGGCAAGTAGGCTAAAGTGGTTAACAACAGATCTATCAACTACATGCTTATTTGGCCAAGTGGAGTTTAGGCTCATTTGCATAAAGCAACAGTTTTATCCTAACATTTGTAACAAAGTAGTTTTCCAATACGATAAATAGGACACTCTGGTTCACTCCCAGGTGCTCCTACCCAATTATGTTCACCCAACAAGTTTTAAGCAATTAAGAAATAAGGATGAGTGAGAAATATCATAGCATCAGTATCAGGTCGCTCAAATTGTCCATAACCGGGGACACGGCTAAGTACTTAGTTTATACACCCTGCAGGGGTTAGTACACTTTACCCATGTGACTTGGCCAGCCCAGCTCGTACCACCACTCTCATATTGGGTGATGATAGGGAGAAGTCCAAGAAGGAACCATTGGGGAAGTAGCTCCCCAAACCCGACATGCACCGGTCCAACCTACACTATCTACATCTCTAGATACGTGCGTACGAGTTACCATAACCTACTGAGTTCAACCAACTGCCCATTTCATTATTGGCACATGGTTGTACACGAAAGATTCCAAACAAAGAAACCAATCCTTTCTCAGTGTCTTGGGCAGCATTCCCCACCATAAATCCACACTCGATGACCCAATCAATGCCATTCCACCCAGGTGGTTCATTAAAACATATTGGTTTGTCATTTAGCAAAACATAAGCCTTTCAAAACATATAACTTTTCATGATGTGATTCCCTTCCTCGTCTAAATAGCATAGCTAAGCAATCTACCAATATGATGGCTCTTAAACAAAGAATACTAGGGAATAATATGGGATATAGCATAGCATATACACATCAATTCCTACATATGCAATTCTATAAAAACATCTACGATGCATAGGAAAACGGTAGGACATTTATGACCAAGATAGCACCACTTGCCTTTGATGTAGATGTAGTCGATTAGATAACCCTTACAATTATATTGGCCTCTTTTGTAATAACCACAATACTTGCAATCATAGTAGTTGCAATCACAGTAGTTGCACTCCTCGCAATCTAACGTTTGAAGCAAACACAACAAACACCATTCAAAACATTGCAAAAATACAATAGTGCAACATTACAAGAAAACAATGATGAACAGATGCATGCATGACAATTTAATGAGTCACAATGGTTGCATTTAGTGTTCTGAACATAGCTAGATTACATGATGCATGTGGAAAGTCATTTAATGCACTAAAGCTTTTATTACTAAAGTTGTATCGATTTAATATGGTGTATACCACTTTAATTGAACTAAATATGTTTATGTCCTATTAAATTGTGAACTAGATGCTACTGGATAGAAGTAATGCAATTTAGAGACAGTAGCAATTTGAATCACCTAAAAAGGAGTTATAGATATTTTCCTATGATTATAACACTATTTCAATGGGTTTAAAAATTCTGTATGAATATATGTTTTAACAGTACCAAATAATTTATCATGCAATTTCTCTATATAGATATTGTCAATACAAAACCTTAGCACTTGGATTCACCCATATCGGAGTTATAGATCTTTTTATATGATTAAATAGTGTTTAATGGGTTTTAAATTATTCATATAGTTTTTGTTGTCTAAAAATCAAACTAAAATTATATCTGTAATCTCCATGAAATTGTGACTTCAGGGACATATTATTTGTAATTTTCTGAATAGTATTTATTTTCTTATGAATTTATTACTCTAAATAATCCATTAAACCATTTATTAAATAACTGCAAAACCTTACAGTATTTGCATGAACCATTTGCATATTAATGGTCTACATGGAACCAGCTTTCCATCGGTATATTATTTATATTTTTGTGATATGCAAATAATTTACTATGAATTTAATGATTTATAGAGCCATTAAAACTAATTAAATTGCTACGGGTTAAATAATCTGCAAAGGCTATATTCAACCAGATATTATAAATGTACATTACAGTAGCTTCGATTTGATATGTTGTTCATATTTTTCGGAGTTACAGATAATTTCTTACGAATTTATTAAACTAAAAGACCATTAAAACTAATTAAATTACTGCAGTAACCACGTACAGTAAAAGTTGTATCTATTTTGATAAGATGATTCTACATAAAATTATCTTCAATTTGATATATGATACGCAATTTTTGGACGTGGTATGAATTTCTTATGAATTTTACAAGTTAGATCTATAATGTGCAATTTTAAATTCGAACGGAATATTCCAGAGAATATTCCGCTGACTGGACAGGTTGACTTTACATGCTGACTGGGACTAGATGTTGACCTGACGTTGACGTGGCGTTGATGAGGAAGCTGACCGGGATGACGACATGGCACGCACCGGTTTGATTGGATCTCGACCGTCTGGATAGGATCCGGTGGCTAGAAGAAGAGATTGACCCGATTTTGGCTCAGAATAGACAAGAAACAGATATGTGTTTGAGAGACAAATCCATAGGTCAAATTGAAAAACTTAGAACACGAAAGTTGTGGAGAATCATTATTCCTACCTTCTCACCAAAGGAATTTGGATTTGAAGAAACGAGCGCGAGTACATCTTGGATTTACACCGTAAGATCTGAAATATTGCGATACGAAATTCTCTGGCTATGGTGGATGAAAAGAGGTGAGGTTTGTCAGGATTGCAAGATTTCGACGAGTTCTGCAACTTTCGTTTTTTGACCGAAGGCAAACGACGAAGTCTAGATGGGTTAAAAAGCGAAATAAGATTCGAGCATGTGTAGATTCGGGATTTCGAGGAGAGAAACTCGTATAGCTGTGGCTCCACGAGTTTATATGGAGGTTTGGGACAGTGTAGAGATAGGCCTTGGAGTAGGGAACAAGTAGAAACAAACGGAAATTGATTCGGAGTTGTAGATAAAAAGTTATGAGAGTTTGAGTAGAGATAGGTTTAACAAAAACCGATTTGCACGCTTTTTAAAGCAACTGCACAGTACGTGCGTGCGTGCCTGCTCCCGTCGCTGGCTCGGTCCGGTAGGCCGGCGGCCCGCCTAGTTTTTTTTCTTTTTCTTTTTCTATTTACTTATTTCCCTCGTATCTTTTGCATACGAACTCCAAATGATATGATTCTTGTTTCTAAATTTTTCTAATATCGAATAGATCATTGTAGGATCATATTTGTAATATTTTTACTAGTTTGCAAGTAGTGTATTTATAAATCCTTGTATATTCCATTTTATTTATATCTTTATTTGTTTGTATTTATTCCATAACTTTTTCATACTAGCTCCAAATGAGCTCAATTTTGTTTCTAAAATTTTGTAGTATTAATTGGATCTCTTTAGGCTATAATTATCAATAATTTATGCCTTAGCAATAGTGGGTTTTAATAAGTCAATTTAATTACCCTAAGGAACATTTGGGTGAATCAACTATAGGATTTAGATACCAGGATTTGGATTCAGTTTGTGAGAACTTTGCATGGATGTAATGAAATGCTTATGAACGCTTCATGATTTTCATTTTGAAATCTTGCACACCAATTCTACAATCCATAATCAATCTATGCCCTTTTTCCTATATGGCTACTTAGGTCATAACAAAAGAATATAAGATTTTGAATTCAAGGTTGAGAGGATTTTCTATTCAAAAAGTTTCTTCTCTTTGAGAATTTTCAACATAGTCAAACAATCAATCAAACTTATTTATTTATTTCACATTACAAAATTAGGAGGATTTTGGGATGTGACAGTCGCTTTTGTTAATGGCCTCTTAGGCCTTTTGCTAAGTTGTTGTGTAGAACAACATAATTTTCTTTCGCTGTGTGATGTACTATTGGGTCTATGACCTCTGGTTTGTAATGACTCTAATATCTCACTCTGCTAAGAGTTTAAACTTATGTTGCTGAATCCCTGTGTCCTGTAATGTTACCGAATCATACTGTGATCTTCCGTGTTTGGGAGTTGAACTTATCTTAGATGGATGATCTGAGGTTAGTTTAACCCTAACCCCGGGGGGGTGCTACAGGTTTTGGTATCAGAGCAGGACTGCCTGTAGGAAACCCTTTTATTGGTCGATGTTGAGTCTAGAAGTTTACAAAGCTATTTGAAAGTTAAAACTATTTGCAGAAACTCTGACTAGGATTCTTTTTACTCCTTCTCTAGTATGTTTCTGATGCTGGAGTTTTCCTTACCCTATTTGGTTTGAAAAGGTTTTCATTCCTTATCTTATATCTCAAAACTTCTAGGATCATGGTTTTGGGGTTGTTTTTCTAAAGTACTCTATACTTGGTTGCTATTCTCAGAGTTCCAAGATATATCAGTTTTGCTTGGTATGTAACATCTTAGCATTCCATTGTCATGGTTTGTAAGTCAGCTGGTTAGTGTATACTTTAGTATGCTTTTGTACAACCATGCTTGATAAGATGATACCTTTATATCAAGTACTCTTTATTCACCTTTCCGTATTGTCCCTTTGATTCCTTGTCTAACCCTTTTTCTTGTTCCTTCAGGATGGGTAACACCTCTCGTGCCCGTACCCGTGCTCATGCTCGGGGTGCCGCAAATGAGGGTGAATCTTCCAACCTTCCTCCACCACCGTCCATGGTTCAACTCATGGCCATGTATGAAACCAACCGTGCTGACAACATGAGGCTCCTTGAAAAGATTTAGCGCAATACCGCTCAACGCCAGAACAATCAAGTTGGAATCAAGTACTTCACACGTCTCACTCCGCCAGTTTTCAGCTATTCCACTGAGCCACTTGATGCGGACTACTAGATTCGCACCATGGAGAGCAAACTTCAGGTTGGTCATGTTGGTCAAGATGACTGGGTGACTTTTGCTGCCTACCATCTGGAGGGAGCAGCTAATTCCCGGTGGGAAAATTTCTTGGCTATGCAAGAAGCTCAACATGTTGTTACATGGAAAGAGTTCACTGAAGCCTTTCGAGCTTATCATATTCCGGAGGGTCTGATGGATCAGTAGAAGGAGGAGTTCCTCAATCTTAAGCAGGGCACTGGTTCCGTGTGTGATTACCAGCGCAACTTCAATCGTCTTGCCTGCTATTCTACTGAAGAGGTCTCCACTGATGCTAAGAAGCAAGCTCTGTTCCCCAAGGGACTGGATCCTGAGGTTCATCGTGATATCCATCTCATGGACTTTGTTAACTTCCAAGGTCTTGTTAATAAGGCTATGAAAGCCGAGAGTGGAAAGGTGGAGTATGAAGAAACTTGTAAGCGTCCTCGGGAGGGGTACAACAAGGCTGGTTCTGGCAATAAGAAGCATCGTGTCTTCGTGGCTTACAGTGTTGTGCCACATGCTCCTTATACTCCAAGGACTTCTGGATATGCACCTCGTCCGAATGCTACTCCAAACAATGCTGGTGGATCAAATTATCCTGCTACTGGTACTCGATCATGCCTCATATGTTTCAACTGTCGCCAACTTGGCCACTATGCAAGAGATTGTCCTCAAAAGAGTGCTGTCGAGAAGGCACAACCACCAAATAAGAATGATAAGTATCCAGGTTCTAGAAAAGGATGCCTGAACCATATCTCTGCTGAGGAGGCTCAGGAAGATCCAAGCGTCATCATGGGTACGCTTTGTATCAATCAAATTCCAGCTAAAGTTTTGTTTGATTCTGGAGCATCGCATTCATTCCTGTCACAAGCTTTTGCTCAAATCCATGGGATAAGTTTTGTGGGGTTATCTGTTCCTCTGCTAGTTCAGTCTCCTGGTTCTAGGTGGTGTTCCACCATGGTTAGTCATGGGAATCTAATCGAAGTTGCATTTTGTAGCATCCCAATTGTCTAACAATTGCAATGCTACTAGCATAGTCTATATATATGCTACTTCCTACATATAATTGTTGCATCATAATTATATCATGCTCATGTCATCATGCCACCTTGCATTTGAGCATCATATAAAACCCTTTTTCTTTTGGTTCTTATCTCATATGCATTATTAATTTTATTTGCCTCTTGATATTGTATTTGGTTCTTAATATATTGTTTAAATGCCCAAGTTGAGTTGGGGGCATATCTTTTATTAACTCCACCACCCTTTCTTTTCACCACCTTATATTCCACCATCCAACTAAATATGAGCTTTGCACTTTATTGGGTTTTACCTCTAGCTCATGTGGGTTGGGATGGATCCACTTCTATCTCCACATGCTCTCATATATGCACCATATTGTTTGCACATTATTGGTTTATGAGAGCCACATGGCCACCTTTGCATGCCTTGTGAGTGGAACCTTTTTCCTAGCTTCCATATGGGTTGTTTTGGGGTTTTATCATGTTGGGATATTTTTGGGCTTACTAAATACCTAGTGGCACATACACACTAGCAAATCCCATTTCTATCCAAACATGGTCATCTCCATCTACTCCACATGGGGCATCCTTTCAATTCTTTGCTTGGCTTCATTCCACATTTTGGAATGCATAAGAATAATGCCATGTAAATAATCTTGTTTTCACAAAATAAGCATGGTATTAATTATTTATGCATGGCCCATGCAAGTATCACCACATTCTAGCCTTTTGGTTTTTATTTGAATTTTGAGTGGATCTTTCCCCACATCTCTCTTTACCCCTCTTATGTTTGATCATGCTTGATGCATGCAAGCATCTACACCCTAAATATCATCTCCATCCATGCCATCACCACCTTTTCTCACCCTCTCTGTCTTGTCTAGATCATGTTTGAACTTGGCTTGATCTTGCTTGGTCTTGTCAAAATAGAACACTCCACCACATCTCTCTCTCTACTCCTCATCTTTCCCTCCCTTTTCACCTCCATCCTTGCATGGTCATGCGGATCATGCCTAACCCTCATCTACCCTAGTTACACCCTACCACTACCATGTGCATCACCTAATCTAATCGAGCCCCCTCTCTCCAAACACTAGCTACCATACCACCCCTCCCTCTCGGCCTCTCTCTCTCTCTCCCTGCCAGGCCTACCCCACCCCGAGCTCCCCTCATCTGCCCTCCCCACTCCTTTCTTTGGCTTCAAGACAAAGAGAAGAAGGAGGAGAGTACACCAAGCCCGATCACCCCTCCCCCACCTTTTTCTAAAGCTACCATACCAAACCCGTGTGCCCTACCCTCCTTCCTCATCTACCCCACACACCCCACCCCAGACCCTAGCCAGGGGGCGGCCAGATCCCCCTCTCCCCTTGCTTTTTGCCCTAGCCATGGCCATGGACCCCCTAAACCCTAGCCTCGGCCTCGGTTGTTAGCCGGTGGAGAAGTGGTGCCTGGAGGCGGGGGTAGACGGGAAGCTCTTCTACGCCGCTCTCACCGTCGCCTTGCACCAGGAGCTGCCCCGGAGCGCGCCGGAGAAGCCTCGCCGCCGCCGCGCCCGAGATGGTCCGTCGCTGTTGCCACCAAGCCCGGAGCTAGATCCTCTCCACCTCCGCACGATCTACCACGCCGGCGACACCACGGTGAGCCCCTACGCCTCCCAGACACGGTTCCCTTCTTCCTCATGCGTCGTAGCTCCGCCGCCGTCCGTCGAGCGCTCTGCGCGTGCCGCGTACCGTGCGCGGGCGGGCAGCCGCAGCCCCAGGTCCCCCTGGCCCTCTGTTCCTCATCGAAGCCCGGCCAGCACAGCCCACCCCTGTAGTTGCTCCCTG
Organism: Avena sativa; assembly: GCA_916181665.1. Taxonomy (NCBI): domain Eukaryota; kingdom Viridiplantae; phylum Streptophyta; class Magnoliopsida; order Poales; family Poaceae; genus Avena; species Avena sativa. Next base: position 164,254,670 of record OV702297.1, read on the forward strand.
CACGAAACTTGTAGCCCGATGTCCCCTCTGCGTTTTTCCTTTTGCGGCTCGGCGAGTTGCGCCGCCGTTTAGTCGCCATCTTCGCTAGAACTCCGGCCGAACCCCTGTGCTCTGCAGATCGGCGCGCAGCAGACGGTCCGGCGGCGTCGTCGTTTTTGCAGGAAACCCCCTCCCGTTTTTCCCGCCTAAACCCGCAGCCCCACGACCCCACCTACCAGCCTGTGTGTTTTCGTTGCAAAAAGACCCCCGGGAAAACCGGACCACCATGGACAGATCTCCCCTGCGCCTGGGATCGCCCACGTGTCAGCGCCCGATAGCCCGCGCGCGTGCTGTGGCCCTGCCGCTTGGAGGCCCACCAGTCAGCTTCTGTGGCTAGGTTTCCCCTCGGTGAGAAAAGCCCGCGTGGACCACGTCGGCCAGCCTATTGCTGAGTCAGCACCTGGCCCCACTCGTCATTGGCTGTGGCTAACTTAACTTGAGTATAAAAGGTATTTTCTGTATTCTGTTTTAATTCAAATCTTTTTCAAATTAAATTAAATTCAAATTTCAAATCTGTTTTAAAATAACTTTTAAAATATAAATCCAAATAATACAAATAATATATGTTTTGAAATCAGAAAAATGTGAGGATTTAAAATATGCCATTCAAAATATATTTTGAACACTTTAATTTCCAAGTTGATTAAAATTACAATAAAATGCCCTTTTTCCTTAATTAATTAATAACTTTTGTTTTATAACTCCAAATTTAACAAATGATATGTCTAAAATGATTAGCTCGACGAGACCTTTCTGTTTATGCATTCCATGTTTTGATTTGAAGCATGCATCATATAAATATAAAGTATACAGAAACTAATATGAGGATAAAAGAACTCAATAAAATGATTTATTCTTGTACTCCACACCTCACCCATGCCATGCTACTTTAATGCCATGCAAATTGTGCATCATTCATCATGGCATGATTGTTTGCTTATCGCATTTAATTCATATGCTTGCGCACTTTATTAATGTTGGCCCTTGTTTGTTTGGTTCTTCTTCGAATAGACGCTGAGCAAGGGATATATCAAGAGAACCAGGAGCACTACCCAGATCCTTCTCTCGCTTCAACTGAGCTGTCAGGAAAGCACTACCACATGCTTGCATACATATAGTACCTATTGCCTCTATATTATTCTTGCATCATTGAGTCGCGATTGCATTAATCTGAATCCCAAGTATTGCATAGCCTTTACTTTTAAACCCCACCGAAGCTTGTTCCTCCATCCCATGAGCCATTACTACAGGAGTTGTTTGCGCCATGCGAGTCGTAGAACAGCATGTGTAGGGTATGTGAGTGTCTGATGGATAACGAGGTACCTATACAACTTAATCTGAGTAGTAATGGGATAACTAATGAAAGTGGCATCGGTGAGCCATATTTTGCTATTTGGTTTTTCAGGCTCACTTGTGTCCCGTAGGACCCCGAGTACTTGATTCCTGTTCCTTGAATATTCGCGCTATCCACATCCGGGAGGCTTATGAGCCCCCCTGAGCCAGAGCTTGATTCATTCTTATTTCTTGGGGCCACAAACTAGTTTGAGGTTTTATTTACTTCCTGTACTTATGCCATGCTTTACTGCTTTATTTAAATTGTGCGAGGTACTGCACACTGTACTGTTTAGGAAAGCGGAGTGTTTTCGCGGTATCGACAAGCCCAGTCACATTTTCGGGTTCCCAGTCGTTTACAGCCATTGACGCAAACCTTGAGTCCGTCTCGAAGTCGGCCAACTTCGTCGCGGGTAGCTTAATGGGGTGGCCCCCTGAAATATTTCTGAATCCTGTGATCGCTTTGTCGTGACTGCCTCGTTGGGTTTTGATTTGGTTTTTTCCGAGGTTGATTGAGTGTGTGTTGCTATTTGTGCACCCCTGTAGGGTAAAACTTTCTGAAAGCCGTGTCCGCGGTTATGGACGACTTGGAGCACAGTTTCTCGATCATAGACAAGTATAACTAAAGTACCGCCTTTAATTTGACTAAGTAACTGACTAGTAAATAGTGCAACACTCATGGAATGGATAATAAAACTGCCAACGGATGGGGGGTTGTTCGTCCGCTTCCTCGTCGGTAAGCGAGGAGGAGGATGGATCTGTGGACATTACCATTATAACTGTTGTTATTAATTCACGGACATCCGCCTATCTCTGGTTAGGCGGATGGTTAGCGAGTATCTATAGAATTGCTAGGGTTTTCTTTTGCTGCAATTGCGTCACCCCAGGTTGTGTCCCCTTTAGCGGCATAAAGACTTGCTGAGTACCCCTAGGGTCTCACACGATAAATTATTGGTTCAGATGAACAGGTACACTCACAAGATGGATACTGGGTGGAGGAGACGGACGATGTGGGCAACGATCACTCGGTGTAGAGATTCCGGGAACGGGGGATCCGTGAGATCTGTGGGCGGGATGTGCTTATTTATGGGGCATCTTATGCCGATTTGCTTCTTATCCGTACTCGGATTTTGTCTTTCGCTTCCGCCTGATACTCTGATGTTTGATGTATGAGGAGATATCCTAAACTATTATATCTATCTAGGATATTTGGATCTTGCCGTATGGCGTTGCTATATTTCCTTTCTTTTTAGATGGAATGGCTCTGATGTACTGTTGTATGGTGGCTTGCATACATACTCATTTGTGTATGTAGTTGATCCCTTCGCCTGCCGATTACGCCGCCCGTTCTTGTCCCGATGATTGGAAATGGTTAGGACGGCCGAAAGGTCTACCCGTGAGTGGCATTTGGGCCCCACCGTACTATTTTAACCATTTCCGCTCATCCAGGCTTGTAACTAGGAGCGTAATTCACCGAGGTAGTTACAATTGGTATCAGAGCCATCCCGCCCTTCAGGGTCTCAGCCAAATGGTCGTTGTCAGTCTAGCAAATATTTTTGGTAGCTATGTATACTAGGGAAAAACAAAACGCGAGAGTAGGACTGCTTCCACTTTTCTTCTTACCCAACCACCCACCCTTTTCTGGTAAGTAAGTGTAACGTTTTCAATCCTCTTCTTAAAATTCAAACTAGGATTCACGTGTTCTGGGTTTCCGTAGTACCATAGGTTGAGTGTGTGTGTGTGTGTGTAATTCCTTGTCTATCTGTTGCATCCAATTTGTTATCTTTATCTGCCTTTGGTTATCAACTGTTGGTACATTCCATACTGACAGGCTTTTGAAAACCGGCGCGATCTATCTGACTCCTTGTTAACCGGTGCCATCTTCTTAAGGGTGTTCTTCCTTCTAGCAACTCCTCATTCTGTGTAAGCATCAGTTGCTAATCTCTACCTGTTAAGTGGTTTTGCGCATCTATTGGTATTTTAATGCCGAAAAATGCGGAAAATTTTTCTTTGATACATCTGTGTTTCCACACTCCTTTCCAGTCATGTGTGAAGCATTATCTATCTCCCTTTTATCAGCATGTCCATGCTAACTCATTCTTTTGTCACCGGCGCTTAATCTCCAAATCTCTTGGGCTATTTACATAACAGGTGTCGATCCGATGCTGGTGATTGTAATTGGGTTCTCGGCATAGCTATATGACACTTATCATGAGTGGAATATGGAAAATGCTACCAACTCTATCCTCCAAATGGTGACGGTTATCTCCTGTGATTTTGAGTACACCGTGATCATATCTTTGCATATTCTAGCATCTTTGGCAATCCGGAGTTTCCCAAAGCACTACGGTGGTCTATCATCTGTCCATCATGCTGCATATCTTTTTGAAACCCATATCTGCACAATTCTCCTGGAGACGAGGGAATTGCATCTTTTCGCTTCTGATAGCTTTGCTTAAGGTATGAGCTATCATCGGTTCTTTACCAAGATCTCTTTATCTTTGTAACCGGTGATCCGATCGACAATGTGAACCAGGTGACATCTCTTTTCTTCCGAAGGACCAGATAATCTATTCTTCCAGTGCATATTCTTCAACACGAACCCGTGCTCTTAATATTGATCTTTCTAAGAGCGTTGAGCTCAGAAAGTGTTTCGAGCATTTGTTCGTTTCTTCCGCCTCTTGAACTTGATATTCTGGGAATATCCTATTAATCCATGGTGGTATATGTTGATAATATGCTTGCCTATTCGATATCTATGGAAGGACATGGGAGATCATCTGTGTCTCTTTCTCTCAAGCTTCGTGAGCACTGCCTGTGTGCAAAGTCTCAAAGCGTGAATTCTGACTTTTTGAAGTCACCTATATCGGCCACGTCCTTCTGCTAAACACATTGCTTCAATTCTGGAATTGGCAATCCATTGTTAATTCCATCCTCCATCTTCAACCAATCCGGAGTTGTTCCTTGTTGGCAAGTTATCATCGTCGTTCCGCCGAAGATTCCTCAAGACTGCTAAATCACCCTCAATCATTTCAAGAAGAACATGGAGTTCTTTCACCTCAGTCTCGTCAAGTAATCTCTTGAAACCCTCTCGCTCTATCGTCTATGATCAATCCACCGGAGACCATGAAGTCCTTCCAGATCTTGTTTTCCTTCTGTTCAAGTGGTGCTATCTTTTTTTTATCTGTGGAATCTTGCAGTTGTCTCCGTGATCTTCCTTCATATCTTTCTGGTGGCTTGGTACTTCAGACATGACGACAACATCATCATCTTTATCTATCTATGAATCCGGCGAATCGTTTGCATCTATCCTTGTTTTCTAATGAAGTTCCATGAGTTTTTGTCAATACCTTCAGTCTGTTTCGGTAGTTGGGTTGCATGGTTTTCTTATTCATGTGCGGAGTAATGCTTTGAGTGCGGGATGGAGTAGCTACCATACCACTACTCTTATCATTCGCTCTTGTACATTGAATTGGTGAATTAATGTGATTTCACTCATTCCACGGAAGTTAGAAGTGGCCTTTATCCCTCGATACTTTTACTTCCGTCTTTGTTTTTCCGGAGTGCTCTCTTGAAGAAAGTAATCAATAAGCTCTTGTTGGTGATCTCGCCCTTTCTACACGGAGCAAAATCTTCAATTATCTGGTGAAAACAGACGCAAACTCCTTTCGTTCCTCGTCTTTCTACCGATGCTCGACATCCCCAAACAAGATGAAAGGAAACTATCTCTATCTTTGTTTCATCAATTCTTTTTCTGTGGTAAAGCCAATTATGGTTGATGCCATCAGCCGCAAATCTATTGCGTTAGCCTCAAGGCTAAAGAAAGCAATAAGTATCTCTACAATAAACCCCAGATCCTCCATATTCTTTGCTTCTCGGGATTCCACCATGATCTAGCTTCACATCCATCTCTGGGAGTTATATCCGCGCACCTCAATTGTGTGATCCTTTGGGTCTTACCGGCGCAACAAGAATCTAATTCGACGATGTCTAACTAAATCTTTCTGTTCATATCAAGGGACTCTATTGTTTGAAGGAAATATTGTTTCCGTATTTCATTGATCAAATATGAGGGAAGGTACGATGCTATTGTTGTAACTACCTCGGTGAATTACGCTCCTAGTACCAGCCTGGATGTTCAGAAATGGTTGAAATAGTACGGTGGGGCCCAAATGCCACTCACAGGTAGACCTTTCGGCCGTCCCAACCATTTCCAAACATCGGGACAAGAACGGGCGGCGTAATCTGCAGGCGAAGGGATCAACTACATACACAAGTGAGTATGTATGCAAGCCACCATACAACAGTACATCAGAGTCATCCCATCTAAAAAGAAAGGAAATATAGCAACGCCATACGGCAAGATCCAAATATCCTAGATAGATATAATAGTTTAGGATATCTCCTCATACATCAATGAACAGAGTATCAAGCGGAAGCGGAAGACAAAGTCCGAGTACGGATAAGAAGCAAATCGGCATAAGATGCCCCATAAATAAGCAGATCCCGCCCACAGATCTCACGGATCCCCGTTCCCGGAATCTCTACACCGAATGATCGTTGCCCACATCGTCCGTCTCTTCCACCCAGTATCCATCTTGCGAGTGTACCTGTTCATCTGAACCAATAATTTATCGTGTGAGACCCTAGGGGTACTCAGCAAGTCTTTATGCCTCTAGAGGGGACACAACCTGGGGTGACGCAATTGCAGCAAAAGATAAACCCTAGAAATTCTATAGATACTCGCTAACCATCCGCCTAACCAGAGATAGACGGATGTCCGTGAATTAATAACAACAGTTATAACAGTTATAACCGTAATCTCCACAGATTCATCCTCCTCCTCGCTTACCGACGAGGAATCGGACGAACAACCCCCCCATCCGTTGGCAGTTTTATTATCCATTCTGGGAGTATTGCACTATTTACTAGTCAGGTACCTAGTCTAGTCAAATTAAAAGCGGTACTTTAGTTATTCTTGTCTATGATCGAGAAACTGTGCTCCAAGTCGTCCATAACCGCGGACACGGCTTTCAGAAAGTTTTTACCCTGCAGAGGTGCACAAATAGCAGCACACACTCGATATGCCTCGGAAAAACCAAATCAAAACCAACGAGGCAGTCACGACAAAGCGATCACAGGATTCAGAAATATTTCAGGGGGCCACCCCATTGAGCTACCCGCAACGAAGTTAGCTGACTCCGAGACGGTCTCAAGGTTTGTGGAGCCGGCTGTAAACGACTGGGAACCCGAAAGTGTGACTGGGCTTGTCGATACAGCGAAAACGGGTCACGGACCTAAACAGTACAGTGTGCAGTACCTCGCACAATTTAAATTAAAGCAGTAAAGCATGGCATAAGTACAGGATAGTAAATAAAACCTCAAACTAGTTTGTGGCCCTCAAGAAATAAGAGTGAATCAAGCTCTGGCTCAGGGGGGTCCATAAGGCCTCCCGGATGTGGATAGCGCGAATAATCTTGGAACAGGAATCAAGTACTCGGGGTCTTACGGGACACAAGTGAGCCTGAAAAACCAAATAGCGAATATGGCTCACCGATGCCACTTTCATTAGTTATCCCATTACTACTCAGGTTAAGTTGTATAGGTACCTCGTTATCCATCAGACACTCACATACCCTACACATGCTGTTCTACGACTCGCATGGCTCAAACAACTCCTGTAGTAAGGGCTCATGGGATGGAGGAACAAGCTTCGGTGGGGTTTAAAAGTAAAGGCTATGCGAAACTTGGGATTCAATTTAATGCAATCGCGACTCAATGATGCAAGAATAAGATAGAGGCAATATGTACTATATGTATGCAAGCATGTGGTAGTGCTTGCCTGGCAGCTCAGTTGAAGCGAGAGAAGGATCTGGGTGGTACTCCTGGGTGTCTTGATAAATCCCCTGCTCAGCGTCTATTCGAAGAAGAACCAAATAAACAAGGGCCAACATAAATAAAGTGCACAAGCATATGAATAAAATGCGACAAGCAAACAATCATGCCATGATGAATGATGCACAATTTGCATGGCAAGGAAGTAGCATGGCATAGGTGAAGTGTGGAACACAAGAATAAACATTTTTATTTAGTTTTGGCCCCATTTTATGCCCATAATAGTTGCTGTACACTTTATATTTATATGATGCATGCTTCAAAACAACCCAAGGAATGCATAAACAGAAAGGTCTCGTCGAGCTAATCATTTTAGACATATCATTTGTTAAATTTGGATTTATAAATCAAAAGTTATTAATTATTTAACAAAAAGGGGCATTTATTGTAATTTAAATAAACTTGGAAATTTAAGTGTTCAAAATATATTTTGGATTGCATATTTGAAATCCTCACATTTTTCTGATTTGAAAACATATATTATTTGTATTATTTGGATTAATATTTGAAAAGTTATTTGAAAACAGAATTTAAATTGGATTTGAATTAAATTGAAAAGATTTGAATTTGAAACAGATTTGCCGAAATACTTTTGTCACCCAGTCCATGTCTAGCCGCAGACACAGACGAGTGGGGCCTCCCTGCTGACTGGACCAGACGCGCACCGAGGAGGTTTTCTCACCGCGAGCTGACCCAGCCTAAGCGAATGACAGGTGGGCCAGGGCGACCTCAGGGTCCACACGCGGGCGCGCCAGCGGGGGCGTGCCACGTTGGGAAGCCAGGGAGCACGGGTTGAGTGTTTGAAGCAGCGAGGGGGGTTTCTGCAAAATGGACACTGCGGCTGACGGTGGGCCCAAAAGGTACCGCGGGTTGATGCAACAAAAGAGCAGGGGGGGTATTGGCAAAAGTGCGGCCGCTACTGTTTTTCTTCCACGCGCTGCAGAGGACCGATCTGTCCGCGACGCGCGGCGCGGCGAGGCGGGCTCGAACTAGCGACCTAGGGCTCGCGCGCGGAAGCGGCTACCGCTGCGGTGGCTTGGGCTAGGTGACAGGAGAGCGGCCTGAGCCTAGCTAAGGTTTCTGCGCGCTGCGGGGACGAGCAGACGCACGCGACGCCGGCGCACAGAGGCCGTTCGACGCAAGGTCCGGCGAGGCTAGGGGGTTACAGAGATGCGGACCATGCCAGGGGGGATCGTGGGCTCACCGGGAGTGTGTCGGCGTGGTCAGATCGGGTCGGCGAGCAGGCGATCGGCGATGATGCAGAGGCCCCGCGAGCTAGGGTTTCGGCTCGGGCGGCGCTAGCACTGGCGGCTCCGGTCCTCCTCCTCCTCGACGGCGAGCGCAGGGCGATGCAGGGGAGCCTCCTGGTACTACTCGACCACTCCACAGACGGCCTGCGCGTCTGGATCGACGGGGTGCGGTGGAGGCCGACGGTGGAGTAGCCGGCGATGGTGTGGCGGTGGTGAGGAACGACAGGGAGAGGGGAGCGTCCTGGGGTGGATCTGGGGATGCAGGGGAGGCGAGAGAGGGGGTGGATAAGGCAGAGAGGGAGCGGGGTGCCGTGGGGAGGTGGTAGACGATAAAGGTGGCTCGGCCATCTTTTGTCCTCCTCCTCACGTGCTCAGCTGGGAGGCCAGGGCAGGGCAGGGGCAGGTAGGGGAGCTGCCAGGTGGGGTATGGCAGGCCAGGGTCAGGGTGGTTCGGGCTGGGGCCCCTAGGGCAGAGAGAGAGCACGAGAGGGAGAGGTGAGGGTAGCCTCGGGTAGGGTAGCTCTAGGCTCGGGTTTGAGCTAGGTGGGGAGCTAGGGTTGGGGTGGTCAGGTGTGGCGAGCTGGGTGAGGGACCAGGTGGGGCCTGCATGGCAGGTAGAAGGGAGGGCCGAAAGAGAGGGGGAGATGGTAGCTTAGGGTTTAGGTCATGGTGGGGTTTAGGAGAGAGGGGGGTTATGGTGATGATGATGGAGAGATGGTATGGTAATATGGGGTAGGTGATGGTCTAGGGATTAAAGAGAGAGAGAGATGGTTCTCCTTTTTGGCAAGCTCAAGCAACCACAAGATCATACCCAAGCTAGACCCAAAAGAGGGAAAGGTGGGGGGGTATGGTTTTAAGCAAGATCAAATTAAGATCAAGATAAAAGAAAAGATAGAGGTAGATATGATCCACTCCAAGAACAAATAAAATCCAAATGACAAGCAAAAAGGTGGTGCTTGCATGGGCCATGCAAAACATTTAATGCCATGTTGATACTTGTGAAAACAATATTATTTCATGGCATTATTATTATGCATCCCAAATTATGGAGTAAGGCCCAAGCAAAGGAATTTAGAAGAATTCCAAGTGGAGTATATGGAGATGATCACATTGGATTATATTTGGGGCTTGCTAGTGTGTATATGCCACTAGGTATTTAATAAGCCCCCAAAAATACCCCAACATGATGATAACCCCAAAACCACACATATGGAAGCTAGGAAAAGGTTCCACTCACAAGGCATGCAAAGGTGGCCATGTGGCTCTCATGTTTCAATATTGTGAAACAACATGATGCTAAGATGAGAGCATGTGGTAAAAGAATTGGATCCATCCCAACCCACATGAGCTAGAGGTAAACTCAAATAAAGTGCAAAGCTCATATTTAGTTGGATGGTGGAATTATAAGGTGGTGAAAGAAAAGGTGGTGGAGTTAATAAGATATATGCCCCCAACTCAACTTGGGCATCAAACAATATATCAAGAACCAAATACAATATCAAGAGGCAAATACAATTAATAATGCATATGAGATAAGAACCAAAAGGAAAAGAGTTTTATATGATGCTCAAATGCAAGGTGGCATGATGACATGAGCATGATATAATGATGATGCAACAATTATATGTTTGAAGTAGCCATTATATTACTAGACCAAGTAGCATTACAATTGTTAGACAATTGGGATGCTACAACTCTCCCCCACTAAACAGGAATCTCGCCCCGAGATTCTAGGAAGAAGAAGACACAAAGAGGGTAGGATACTTGGCACGGAGCTCATCTTGACGTTCCCAAGTGGCTTCATCAACGGAATGGTGCGACCACTGCACCTTGCAGAACTTGATGGACTTGTTGCGAGTCCTTCTTTCTGCGACTTCAAGGATTTTTGTGGGGTGTTCTTGATAAGACAGGTCTTCTTGAAGATTGATAAGCTCATGGTCCACGGTCCTGCCGGGATCCTTGAAGCACTTCTTGAGCTGAGAGATGTGGAAAACATCATGGACTTTGAGTTTTTCTGGGAGCTCAAGAGCATAAGCAACTTCTCCTCTTCTTCCACGAATTTTGAAAGGACCGATGTATCTAGGAGCCAGCTTCCCTTTGATACCAAAGCGGTGCGTGCCTCTCATGGGAGTGACACGAAGGTAAACGAGATCACCAGGGACATACTCCATGTCCGTGTGCTTCCTGTCATAATTGCTCTTCTGGCGACTTTGAGCAATCCTCAGATTTTCCAGAATGATGTGAACCTTCTCCTCCGCTTGAGTCACAATGTCAGGGCCAAACAAGATCCTTTCACCTGCACCCGACCAACCAATCGGAGTTCTGCATTTGCGACCATAGAGAGACTCAAATGGTGCCATCTTTAGACTTTTCTGGAAGCTGTTGTTGTACGAGAATTCAGCATAAGGAAGACATTCTTCCCACTTCATGCCAAAAGAGATGACGCAAGCACGAAGCATATCCTCCAGAATCTGATTGATCCTTTCAACTTGTCCTTGCGACTGAGGGTGGTAGGCTGTGCTGAAGTTCAACTTTGTTCCCAAAGCATTTTGGAAACTCTCCCAGAACTTGGAAGTGAAGATACTTCCACGGTCTGAACTGATCTCGAGAGGAACCCCATACAGAGAGACAATTCTGTTGATATAGAGCTCCGCCAACTGAATTGCAGAAATGGTTTCCTTGACGGGGAAGAAGTGAGCCACTTTAGAAAGCCTGTCAATGACAACAAAGATTGCATTGTTGCCCTTCTGCGACCTAGGAAAACCAGTGACGAAGTCCATCTCTACTTTCTCCCATTTCTATTTCGGGGATTTCAATGGCTGTAGAAGACCGGAAGGTTTCTGATGAACAGCTTTCACTCTGCGGCAGACATCACACTCCGAGACATACTTGGCACAATACCTTTTCAAACCAGGCCACCAATATTGTGTTTTCAAGTCCATGTACATCTTTGTGCTGCCAGGGTGGATAGAAAGAACAGAATCATGCGCCTCCTTGAGAACTTGCTCTCTCAAACCCGGGTAGTTCGGAACAAACATCCGGTGTTCAAAGAAGAGCGTGCCTTGATCATCGGCGTGAAAAGACTCATACTTCGAAAGCTGAAGCCTAGAGATGATCTTTCTTGTGTACGGATCACCAAGCTGAGAAGAGCAAACCTTTTCTTCTAAGAGAGGTGTTGCTAGAAGGTTCTGGAGATACCCTTGTTCCACAATTTCCAGGTTGAGCTGACGGAATTCCTCGCATAAGAGAGGCTGTTATTCTTCCATCATGAGGTTGTTGACATAAGCTTTGCGGCTGAGCGCATCTGCCATGACATTAGCTTTTCCCGGAGTGTAGTTGATGGTCAAATCGAAGTCATTGATTGCTTCAATCCATCTCCTTTGCCTAAGGTTGAGATCAGGCTGAGTAAAGATATACTTCAGACTCTTGTGATCAGAAAAGATCTCACAACGGTTGCCAAGCAAGTAGTGCCTCCATACTTTCAAAGCAAAGACAACTGCTGCAAGCTCGAGGTCATGTGTAGGATAGTTGATCTCATGCGTCTTCAACTGACGAGAGGCATAAGCAACAACTTGTTTTTCTTGCATAAGGACCGCACCAATCCATGCAAAGAGGCGTCACAGAAGATCTGGAACGGCTTGGATGTATCCGGAGGAACCAAGACTGGTGTGGAAGTGAGCTTCTCTTTGAGTGTCTCAAAGCTAGTTTGACATGCAGGAGTCCAAAGGTATTTCTTGCCTTTCTTGAGGAGATCGGTAAGAGGCTTCGCTATCTTCGAAAAGTTCTGAACGAAGCGACGGCAATAACTAGCCAAACCAAGGAAACTCCGCACTTCTTTTACATTAACAGGAGGAAGCCATTCAACAATTGTCTTCACAGTTTCCGGATTGACTGCAATGCCCTTGGCAGAGATGACGTGACCAAGATAGGTAACTTGAGGCAGCCAAAACTCACACTTGGAGAACTTTGCATACATGCGGTTCTCACGAAGCTTGTTTAGGACACACCGAAGGTGTTCTTCATGCTCTTCTTGTGACTTAGAATAGACTAGGATGTCATCCAGATAGACCACAACGAACTTATCAAGATACTCCATGAAAACCGAGTTCATGAGCCTCGAGAAGGTGGCAGGTGCGTTGGTGAGACCGAAAGACATGACCGTGTACTCATACAGGCCATAGCGGGTGGTGAAAGCTGTCTTCGGAACATCTTCCTTGTGAATCTTGATTTGGTGATAACCACTTCTCAAGTCAAGCTTAGAGAATACCACAGCTCCAGCTAGCTGATCGAAGAGATCATTAATCCGCGGAAGGGGATATTTATTCTTGATGGTTTTAGCATTGAGAGCCCGATAGTCAACACAAAGTCTATCAGTCTGGTCTCGCTTCTTCACAAAGAGAGTAGGGCTACCCCAAGAAGAAGTACTGTGCTGAATGAAACCCAACTTCTCTTGTTCATCAAGCTGACGTTTGAGTTCAGCCAACTCAGCAGGACCCATCTTATAAGGCCGCTTGGAGATAGGAGCGGTACCAGGTTCAAGCTCAATAACAAACTCAACCTGACATTCCGGAGGCATACCTGGCAACTCTTCAGGAAAGACATCTGGGAACTCACAGACCACCGGAACACTCTGAATAGCTTCCATAGCATCAACATTCAGAGCCGCCAGATAGAAAAGCTGGATAGCAGGAGTCAGACTTGGAGAATAGACTATATGGCCTTCAGGAATCTTCAGAGAAACCGAGCGTTCAGCACAATCAATCACAGCTGCATTCGCTGTCAACCAATCCATGCCCAAGATGACATCAATGTCAGAATTGCCCAGAAGGATTAAGGACGCCGAGAACGAAGAGCCACCAATCTCAATTTGATTGCCATGGCTGATATGAGCAGCCCTCATGTTTGAACCAGGAGATTGTACCACCAGACGATGTGATAAAGGAACCTTATCCAGATCCTGCTCTTGTGCAAACTTATGCGAAACAAAAGAATGTGAAGCACCAGAATCAAACAAAACTCTTGCAGGAACTGAGTTTACGGGAAGCATACCCATCACAACTCCAGGTGCATGCTCTGCTTGAGCGGCGTTGATGCAGTTGGCACGAGCAACAATAGACCCGGGCTTGGTGTTGATGTTGAGAGCCCGAGGTGGTGGTGCACGAACCAAAGGAGAGCTTGCCGCAGATCTTGGAGGTGGTGGAGGGAGAGCCTTGTTCTTCATCGGACAGTTCCATTGTTGATGCCCCGAGTCTCCACAAGTGTAACAAGCACCAGGTGGACGTGGAGCAACGTAGCCAGAGACTCCGCCAGGCGCTCCAGGGTAGTGGTGGTTGTAGCCCCTGGGAGCAGCAGTGAGGAAGTTTGGTGGCCTTGCCGCGTAGCTTGAAGGTCTTGGTGGAGCCGGGAGCGACGGTGGGGTGTTAGGAACCCAGACACGACGCTTAGAAGGAGCTGACACAGCTGAAGAGCTTGCTGCATCACGGCTGTGCTTCTTTGACTCGTCAAACACTTGCCTACTTGCCTCTTCCTGCAGAGCTGTATGCTGAAGTTCCAGAAAAGACGCCGGCCTTGCATGTGTGATTGCATACTTAATCGATGCATTGAGCCCTTGCCTGAACCTCTTTTGCTTCTTCTTGTCATCAGAGATCTCATCGCCACCATAACGAGAAAGGTTCATGAAGTTCCTGATGTAGGTGTTTACATTATCATTGCCCTGCTTGAGGTTGAGAAACACTTCCTTCATACTCTCCATGACAATTTCTGACAGATACTGCTCCTTGAAAGCTCCAGTGAACTGTCCCCAAGTAGGCTGAAAACCAGTGCAGTTTGCCTTCAGGTAATTCTCCCACCACAGAGTTGCATCTCCCTTCAGAAGGTGAGTATCACACTTTACCCAATCTTGCTCAGGAACATCAGCAGTTGCCAATAACCTTGACATCTCACCCAACCAATCATCAGCATCAAGTGGTTGATCAGAAACATCAAACTGGCAAGGGTTGAACTTCAGGAAGCTCTTGATGTCTCCTCGCTTGGGAGGTGGAGGTAGCGGCACAAACTCATTCCTCCTGACACTTTCCTCAAAGCGCTGCTGGTTCTGCTGCATTGCTGCCAAGGCATTGGCGATGCTTGACAACGCTGCCCCCAGTTCAGGTTGTATGTCCTCCTCAGAACGGCGTGGTGGTGCCATCCTGTTATTGATATAACACACAAGTCGGTACTATGATGGAGAATAATAATAATCCAAAATAGTACCAAGATGGAATTACTCAAGATTAAAGGATACAGTTTACTAAGATGATATTAAAATATCAACAAAGTTCAAAGCACCTAGAAGATATTAAGCATATCGCACACGACTGAAAAGGAGTGTGGTACACAAATATATCAAAGAAAATTTTGCCACAAATTTCGGCATTAAAATACCAATAGATGCGCAAAATCTCTTAACGAATCAAGATTAGTGACTCTACCAATCCAATATACAAGAGCGAATGATAAAAGTAGTGGTATGGTCGCGACTCCATCCCGCACTCAAACCATTACTCCGCACATGAGTAAGTAAAACACATATCTCAACACCTTCTTCTCACGACGAACCTAAAGATTAGCAACTACGGAAACGAACACCACAAAGAAGATAACGTCGGATAACAAAGAGTAAGATAGATCGCGTCGGTATACAACGAATCAGATAGATCGCGTTGGTTTCCAAAAGCCTGTCGGTATGGAATGTACCCACAGTTGATAACCAAAAGGCCGATAAAGATAACAACTTGGATGCAACAGATAGACAAAGATTTCACACACACACACACACAACCTATGGTACTACGGAATCCCAGAACACGTGAATCCTAGTTTGAATTTAAGAAGAGGATTGAAAACGTTACACTTCCTTACCAGAAAAGGGTGGGTGGGTGGGTAAGAAGAAAAGTGGAAGCAGTCCTACTCTCGCGTTTTATTTTTCCCTAGTATACATAACTACCAAAAATATTTCCTAGACAGACAACGACCATTTGGCTGAGACCCTGAAGGGCGGGATGGCTCTGATACCAATTGTAACTACCTCGGTGAATTACGCTCCTAGTACCAGCCTGGATGTTCAGAAATGGTTGAAATAGTACGGTGGGGCCCAAATGCCACTCACAGGTAGACCTTTCGGCCGTCCCAACCATTTCCAAACATCGGGACAAGAACGGGCGGCGTAATCGGCAGGCGAAGGGATCAACTACATACACAAGTGAGTATGTATGCAAGCCACCATACAACAGTACATCAGAGTCATCCCATCTAAAAAGAAAGGAAATATAGCAACGCCATACGGCAAGATCCAAATATCCTAGATAGATATAATAGTTTAGGATATCTCCTCATACATCAATCAACAGAGTATCAAGCGGAAGCGGAAGATAAAGTCCGAGTATGGATAAGAAGCAAATCGGCATAAGATGCCCCATAAATAAGCAGATCCTGCCCACAGATCTCACGGATCCCCGTTCCCGGAATCTCTACACCGAATGATCGTTGCCCACATCGTCCGTCTCTTCCACCCAGTATCCATCTTGCGAGTGTACCTGTTCATCTGAACCAATAATTTATCGTGTGAGACCCTAGGGGTACTCAGCAAGTCTTTATGCCTCTAGAGGGGACACAACCTAGGGTGACGCAATTGCAGCAAAAGATAAACCCTAGCAATTCTATAGATACTCGCTAACCATCCTCCTAACCAGAGATAGACGGATGTCCGTGAATTAATAACAACAGTTATAACAGTTATAACGGTAATCTCCACAGATCCATCCTCCTCCTCGCTTACCGACGAGGAAGCGGACGAACAACCCCCCCATCCGTTGGCAGTTTTATTATCCATTCCGGGAGTATTGCACTATTTACTAGTCAGGTACCTAGTCTAGTCAAATTAAAAGCGGTACTTTAGTTATTCTTGTCTATGATCGAGAAACTGTGCTCCAAGTCGTCCATAACCGCAGACACGGCTTTCAGAAAGTTTTTACCCTGCAGGGGTGCACAAATAGCAACACACACTCGATATGCCTCGGAAAAACCAAATCAAAACCAACGAGGCAGTCACGACAAAGCGATCACAGGATTCAGAAATATTTCAGGGGGCCACCCCATTGAGCTATCCGCAACGAAGTTAGCTGACTCCGAGACGGTCTCAAGGTTTTTGGAGCCGGCTGTAAACGACTGGGAACCCGAAAGTGTGACTGGGCTTGTCGATACAGCGAAAACGGGTCACGGACCTAAACAGTACAGTGTGCAGTACCTCGCACAATTTAAATTAAAGCAGTAAAGCATGGCATAAGTACAGGATAGTAAATAAAACCTCAAACTAGGTTGTGGCCCTCAAGAAATAAGAATGAATCAAGCTCTGGCTCAGGGGGGTCCATAAGGCCTCCCGGATGTGGATAGCGCGAATAATCTTGGAACAGGAATCAAGTACTCGGGGTCTTACGGGACACAAGTGAGCCTGAAAAACCAAATAGCGAATATGGCTCACCGATGCCACTTTCATTAGTTATCCCATTACTACTCAGGTTAAGTTGTATAGGTACCTCGTTATCCATCAGACACTCACATACCCTACACATGTTGTTCTACGACTCGCATGGCTCAAACAACTCCTGTAGTAAGGGCTCATGGGATGGAGGAACAAGCTTCGGTGGGGTTTAAAAGTAAAGGCTATGCGAAACTTGGGATTCAATTTAATGCAATCGCGACTCAATGATGCAAGAATAAGATAGAGGCAATAGGTACTATATGTATGCAAGCATGTGGTAGTGCTTGCCTGGCAGCTCAGTTGAAGCGAGAGAAGGATCTGGGTGGTACTCCTGGGTGTCTTGATAAATCCCCTGCTCAGCGTCTATTCGAAGAAGAACCAAACAAACAAGGGCCAACATAAATAAAGTGCACAAGCATATGAATAAAATGCGACAAGCAAACAATCATGCCATGATGAATGATGCACAATTTGCATGGCAAGGAAGTAGCATGGCATAGGTGAAGTGTGGAACACAAGAATAAACATTTTTATTTAGTTTTGGCCCCATTTTATGCCCATAATAGTTGCTGTACACTTTATATTTATATGATGCATGCTTCAAAACAACCCAAGGAATGCATAAACAGAAAGGTCTCGTCGAGCTAATCATTTTAGACATATCATTTGTTAAATTTGGATTTATAAATCAAAAGTTATTAATTATTTAAGAAAAAGGGGTATTGTAATTTAAATAAACTTGGAAATTTAAGTGTTCAAAATATATTTTGGATTGCATATTTGAAATCCTCACATTTTTCTGATTTGAAAACATATATTATTTGTATTATTTGGATTAATATTTGAAAAGTTATTTGAAAACAGAATTTAAATTGGATTTGAATTAAATTGAAAAGATTTGAATTTGAAACAGATTTGCCGAAATACTTTTGTCACCCAGTCCATGTCTAGCCGCAGACACAGACGAGTGGGGCCTCCCTGCTGACTGGACCAGACGCGCACCGAGGAGGTTTTCTCACCGCGAGCTGACCCAGCCTAAGCGAATGACAGGTGGGCCAGGGCGACCTCAGGGTCCACACGCGGGCGCGCCAGCGGGGGCGTGCCACGTGGGGAAGCCAGGGAGCGCGGGTTGAGTGTTTGAAGCAGCGAGGGGGGTTTCTGCAAAACAGACACTGCGGCTGACGGTGGGCCCAAAAGGTACCGCGGGTTGATGCAACAAAAGAGCAGGGGGTATTGGCAAAAGTGCGGCCGCTACTGTTTTTCTTCCACGTGCTGCATAGGACCGATCTGTCCGCGACGCGCGGCGCGGCGAGGCGGGCTCGAACTCGCGACCTAGGGCTCGCGCGCCGAAGCGGCTACCGCTGCGGTGGCTTGGGCTAGGTGACAGGAGAGCGGCCTGAGCCTAGCTAAGGTTTCTGCGCGCTGCGGGGACGAGCAGACGCACGCGACGCAGGCTAGGGGGTTACAGAGATGCGGACCATGTCAGGGGGGATCGTGGGCTCACCGGGAGTGTGTCGGCGTGGTCAGATCGGGTCGGCGAGCAGGCGATCGGCGATGATGCAGAGGCCCCGCGAGCTAGGGTTTCGGCTCGGGCGGCGCTAGCACTGGCGGCTCCGGTCCTCCTCCTCCTCAACAGCGAGCGCAGGGTGATGCAGGGGAGCCTCCTGGTACTACTCGACCACTCCACGGACGGCCTGCGCGTCTGGATCGATGGGGTGCGGTGGAGGCCGACGGTGGAGTAGCCGGCGATGGTGTGGCGGTGGTGAGGAACGGCAGGGAGAGGGGAGCGTCCTAGGGTGGATCTGGGGATGCAGGGGAGGCGAGAGAGGGGGTGGATAAGGCAGAGAGGGAGCGGGGTGCCGTGGGGAGGTGGTAGATGATAAAGGTGGCTCGGCCACCTTTTGTCCTCCTCCTCACGTGCTCGGCTGGGAGGCCAGGGCAGGGCAGGGGCAGGTAGGGGAGCTGCCAGGTGGGGTAGGGCAGGCCAGGGTCGGGGTGGTTCGGGCTGGGGCCCCTAGGGCAGAGAGAGAGCACGAGAGGGAGAGGTGAGGGTAGCCTCGGGTAGGGTAGATCTACGCTCGGGTTTGAGCTAGGTGGGGAGCTAGGGTTGGGGTGGTCAGGTGTGGCGAGCTGGGTGAGGGACCAGGTGGGGCCTGCATGGCAGGTAGAAGGGAGGGCCGAAAGAGAGGGGGAGATGGTAGCTTAGGGTTTAGGTCATGGTGGGGTTTAGGAGAGAGGGGGGTTATGGTGATGATGATGGAGAGATGGTATGGTAAGATGGGGTAGGTGATGGTCTAGGGATTAAAGAGAGAGAGATGGTTCTCCTTTTTGGCAAGCTCAAGCAACCACCAGATCATACCCAAGCTAGACCCAAAAGAGGGAAAGGTGGGGGGGTATGGTTTTAAGCAAGATCAAATTAAGATCAAGCTAAAAGAAAAGATAGAGGTAGAGATGATCCACTCCAAGAACAAATAAAATCCAAATGACAAGCAAAAAGGTGGTGCTTGCATGGGCCATGCAAAACATTTAATGCCATGTTGATACTTGTGAAAACAATATTATTTCATGGCATTATTATTATGCATCCCAAATTATGGAGTAAGGCCCAATCAAAGGAATTTAGAAGAATTCCAAGTGGAGTATATGGAGATGATCACATTGGATTATATTTGGGGCTTGCTAGTGTGTATATGCCACTAGGTATTTAATAAGCCCCCAAAAATACCCCAACATGATGATAACCCCAAAACCACACATATGGAAGCTAGGAAAAGGTTCCACTCACAAGGAATGCAAAGGTGGCCGTGTGGCTCTCATGTTTCAATATTGTGAAACAACATGATGCTAAGATGAGAGCATGTGGTAAAAGAATTGGATCCATCCCAACCCACATGAGCTAGAGGTAAACTCAAATAAAGTGCAAAGCTCATATTTAGTTGGATGGTGGAATTATAAGGTGGTGAAAGAAAAGGTGGTGGAGTTAATAAGAGATATGCCCCCAACTCAACTTGGGCATCAAACAATATATCAAGAACCAAATACAATATCAAGAGGCAAATACAATTAATAATGCATATGAGATAAGAACCAAAAGGAAAAGAGTTTTATATGATGCTCAAATGCAAGGTGGCATGATGACATGAGCATGATATAATGATGATGCAACAATTATATGTTTGAAGTAGCCATTATATTACTAGACCAAGTAGCATTACAATTGTTAGACAATTGGGATGCTACAATTGTCATAGTGGTTCAAACCTCTCCAATCTAGCTCTTTTTCTTCCGGCGAGATAAAGATTCATCATCTCTAGTATCAGTAAATCTTTAATCTTAACGGTGTGTCTTTTCTTATTCATGATGCATCATCCTGTCCTTTCTTCCACAGGTGGTTCTTTTTATTTTATCATGTTTCTTGAGAAAACCGAAGCTATGTCCATCCTATCCTTCTTGTATCACGGCAAACCTTCAATTCTTCTAACCCTTTGTTTCTCAAGCAAAACGCAAGACTCGCAACAAGTCTAGCAAGTTTTGCAAGGTCTAGTGGTCGCACCATTCAGTTCTCCATCATCTTGGGAACGCAAGGATCACCTTCGTTCCGAACACCCGCCTCTCCTTGTGTTGTTTTCTTTTTCCTAGGAATCTCGGGGCGAGATTCTTGTTTAGTGGGGGAGAGTTGTAGCATCCCAATTGTCTAACAATTGCAATGCTACTAGCCTAGTCTATATATATGCTACTTCCTACATATAATTGTTGCATCATAATTATATCATGCTCATGTCATCATGCCACCTTGCATTTGAGCATCATATAAAACCCTTTTTCTTTTGGTTCTTATCTCATATGCATTATTAATTGTATTTGCCTCTTGATATTGTATTTGGTTCTTAATATATTGTTTAAATGCCCAAGTTGAGTTGGGGCATATCTTTTATTAACTCCACCACCCTTTCTTTTCACCACCTTATATTCCACCATCCAACTAAATATGAGCTTTGCACTTTATTGGGTTTTACCTCTAGCTCATGTGGGTTGGGATGGATCCACTTCTATCTCCACATGCTCTCATATATGCACCATATTGTTTGCACATTATTGGTTTATGAGAGCCACATGGCCACCTTTGCATGCCTTGTGAGTGGAACCTTTTTCCTAGCTTCCATATGGGTTGTTTTGGGGTTTTATCATGTTGGGATATTTTTGGGCTTACTAAATACCTAGTGGCACATACACACTAGCAAATCCCATTTCTATCCAAACATGGTCATCTCCATCTACTCCACATGGGGCATCCTTTCAATTCTTTGCTTGGCTTCATTCCACATTTTGGAATGCATAAGAATAATGCCATGTAAATAATCTTGTTTTCACAAAATAAGCATGGTATTAATTATTTATGCATGGCCCATGCAAGTATCACCACATTCTAGCCTTTTGGTTTTTATTTGAATTTTGAGTGGATCTTTCCCCACATCTCTCTTTACCCCTCTTATGTTTGATCATGCTTGATGCATGCAAGCATCTACACCCTAAATATCATCTCCATCCATGCCATCACCACCTTTTCTCACCCTCTCTGTCTTGTCTAGATCATGTTTGAACTTGGCTTGATCTTGCTTGGTCTTGTCAAAATAGAACACTCCACCACATCTCTCTCTCTCTACTCCTCATCTTTCCCTCCCTTTTCACCTCCATCCTTGCATGGTCATGCGGATCATGCCTAACCCTCATCTACCCTAGTTACACCCTACCACTACCATGTGCATCACCTAATCTAACCGAGCCCCCTCTCTCCAAACCCTAGCTACCATACCACCCCTCCCTCTCGGCCTCTCTCTCTCTCTCCCTGCCAGGCCTACCCCACCCCGAGCTCCCCTCATCTGCCCTCCCCACTCCTTTCTTTGGCTTCAAGACAAAGAGAAGAAGGAGGAGAGTACACCTAGCCCGATCACCCCTCCCCCACCTTTTTCTAAAGCTACCACACCAAACCCGTGTGCCCTACCCTCCTTCCTCATCTACCCCACACACCCCACCCCAGACCCTAGCCAGGGGGCACCCAGATCCCCCTCTCCCCTTGCTTTTTGCCCTAGCCATGGCCATGGACCCCCTAAACCCTATCCTCGGCCTCGGTTGTTAGCCGGTGGAGAAGTGGTGCCCGGAGGCGGGGGTAGACGGGAAGCTCTTCTACGCCGCTCTCACCGTCGCCTTGCACCAGGAGCTGGTCCGTCGCCGTTGCCACCAAGCCCGGAGCTAGATCCTCTCCACCTCCGCACGATCTACCACGCCGGCGACACCACGGTGAGCCTCTACGCCTCCCAGACACGGTTCCCTTCTTCCTCATGCGTCGTAGCTCCGCCGCCGTCCGTCGAGCGCTCTGCGCACGCCGCGTACCGTGCGCGGGCGGGCAGCCGCAGCCCCAGGTCCCCCTGGCCCTCTGTTCCTCGTCGAAGCCCGGCCAGCACAGCCCACCCCTGTAGTTGCTCCCTGCACGAAACTTGTAGCCCGATGTCCCCTCTGCGTTTTTCCTTTTGCGGCTCGGCGAGTTGCGCTGCCGTTTAGTCGCCATCTTTGCTAGAACTCCGGCTGAACCCCTGTGCTCTGCAGATCGGCGCGCAGCAGACAGTCCGGCGGCGTCGTCGTTTTTGCAGGAAACCCCCTCCCGTTTTTCCCGCCTAAACCCGCAGCCCCACGACCCCACCTACCAGCCTCTGTGTTTTCGTTGCAAAAAGACCCCCGGGAAAACCGGACCACCACGGACAGATCTCCCCCGCGCCTGGGATCGCCCACGTGTCAGCGCCCGATAGGCCGCGCGCGTGCTGTGGCCCTTCCGCTTGGAGGCCCACCAGTCAGCTTCTGTGGCTGGGTTTCCCCTCGGTGAGAAAAGCCCGCGTGGACCACGTCGGCCAGCCTGTTGCTGAGTCAGCACCTGGCCCCACTCGTCATTGGCTGTGGCTAACTTAACTTGAGTATAAAAAGTATTTTCTGTATTCTGTTTTAATTCAAATCTTTTTCAAATTAAATTAAATTCAAATTTCAAATCTGTTTTAAAAGAACTTTTAAAATATAAATCCAAATAATACAAATAATATATGTTTTGAAATCAGAAAAATGTGAGGATTTCAAATATGCCATTCAAAATATATTTTGAACACTTTAATTTCCAAGTTGATTAAAATTACAATAAAATGCCCTTTTTCCTTAATTAATTAATAACTTTTGTTTTATAACTCCAAATTTAACAAATGATATGTCTAAAATGCTTATCTCGATGCGACCTTTCTGTTTATGCATTCCATGTTTTGATTTGAAGCATGCATCATATAAATATAAAGTATACAGCAACTAATATGAGGATAAAATGGGGCCAAAACTCAATAAAATGATTTATTCTTGTACTCCACACCTCACCCATGCCATGCTACTTTAATGCCATGCAAATTGTGCATCATTCATCATGGCATGATTGTTCGCTTGTCGCATTTAATTCATATGCTTGCGCACTTTATTTATGTTGGCCCTTGTTTGTTTGGTTCTTCTTCGAATAGACGCTGAGCAGGGGATATATCAAGAGAACCAGGAGCACTACCCAGATCCTTCTCTCGCTTCAACTGAGCTGCCAGGAAAGCACTACCACATGCTTGCATACATATAGTACCTATTGCCTCTATCTTATTCTTGCATCATTGAGTCGTGATTGCATTAATCTGAATCTCAAGTATTGCATAGCCTTTACTTTTAAACCCCACCGAAGCTTGTTCCTCCATCCCATGAGCCATTACTACAGGAGTTGTTTGAGCCATGCGAGTCGTAGAACAACATGTGTAGGGTATGTGAGTGTCTGATGGATAACGAGGTACCTATAAAACTTAATCTGAGTAGTAATGGGATAACTAATGAAAGTGGCATCGGTGAGCCATATTTTGCTATTTGGTTTTTCAGGCTCACTTGTGTCCCGTAGGACCCCGAGTACTTGATTCCTGTTCCTTGAATATTCGCGCTATCCACATCCGGGAGGCTTATGAACCCCCCTGAGCCAGAGCTTGATTCATTCTTATTTCTTGGGGCCACAAACTAGTTTGAGGTTTTATTTACTTCCTGTACTTATGTCATGCTTTACTGCTTTATTTAAATTGTGCGAGGTACTGCACACTGTACTGTTTAGGAAAGCGGAGTGTTTTCGCGGTATCGACAAGCCCAGTCACATTTTCAGGTTCCCAGTCGTTTACAGCCATTGACGCAAACCTTGAGTCCGTCTCGAAGTCGGCCAACTTCGTCGCGGGTAGCTTAATGGGGTGGCCCCCTGAAATATTTCTGAATCCTGTGATCGCTTTGTCGTGACTGCCTCGTTGGGTTTTGATTTGGTTTTTTCCGTGGTTGATCGAGTGTGTGTTTCTATTTGTGCACCCCTGCAGGGTAAAACTTTCTGAAAGCCGTGTCCGCGGTTATGGACGACTTGGAGCACAGTTTCTCGATCATAGACAAGTATAACTAAAGTACCGCCTTTAATTTGACTAAGTAACTGACTAGTAAATAGTGCAACACTCATGGAATGGATAATAAAACTGCCAACGGATGGGGGGTTATTCGTCCGCTTCCTTGTCGGTAAGCGAGGAGGAGGATGGATCTGTGGACATTACCATTATAACTGTTGTTATTAATTCATGGACATCCGCCTATCTCTGGTTAGGCGGATGGTGAGCGAGTATCTATAGAATTGCTAGGGTTTATCTTTTGCTGCAATTGCGTCACCCCAGGTTGTGTCCCCTTTAGCGGCATAAAGACTTGCTGAGTACCCCTAGGGTCTCACACGATAAATTATTGGTTCAGATGAACAGGTACACTCACAAGATGGATACTGGGTGGAGGAGACGGACAATGTGGGCAACGATCACTCGGTGTAGAGATTCCGGGAACGGGGGATCCGTGAGATCTGTGGGCGGGATGTGCTTATTTATGGGGCATCTTATGCCGATTTGCTTCTTATCCGTACTCGGATTTTGTCTTCCGCTTCCGCCTGATACTCTGATGTTTGATGTATGAGGAGATATCCTAAACTATTATATCTATCTAGGATATTTGGATCTTGCCATATGGCGTTGCTATATTTCCTTTATTTTTAGATGGAATGGCTCTGATGTACTGTTGTATGGTGGCTTGCATACATACTCATTTGTGTATGTAGTTGATCCCTTCGCCTGCCGATTACGCCGCCCGTTCTTGTCCCGATGATTGGAAATGGTTAGGACGGCCGAAAGGTCTACCTGTGAGTGGCATTTGGTCCCCACCGTACTATTTTAACCATTTCCGCTCATCCAGGCTTGTAACTAGGAGCGTAATTCACCGAGGTAGTTACACATTTCAACTCTTTCCCACTTCTTTGATCGCCCTCAAGTCAACTAATATTGACATCATTTTGGGCATTGACTGGTTGACCCGTTATCAAGATATTCTTGATTGTACAACCAAGTCTGTGACTCTGACTAGTCCTGCTGGCATAACAGTCAAGTACTGGACCGTAGGGTCACTATCTCCTTCAGCTGTTTCTATTCCTGAAGCAGAGTTGTATGCTCTTGAAGTTCTACCTCCGTTAGAGATCCAAGATGTTTCCGTGGTCTGTGAGTTCCCGGATGTCTTTCTCGAGGAGTTGCCTGGCATGCCACCTGATCGAAGTGTGGACTTTGTCATAGAGTTAGTTCCTGGAACTGCTCCTGTTTCTAAAAGACCCTATCGTATGCCCCATCATGAGCTTGTGGAGTTGAAGAAGCAATTAGAGGAGTTAGAAGGAAAAGAATACATTCATCCCAGCACATCTTCTTGGGGATGTCCTACCATCTTTGTCAAGAAGCGGGATACCAATATATCGCGTCTGGTTGTGGATTATCACCCACTCAATGCTGTGACAATCAAGAACAAGTATCCTCTCCCTAGGATCAACGATCTATTTGATCAGTTAAGTGGTTCCACTGTCTTCTCCAAAATGGATTTGAGGTCAGGGTATCACCAGATAAAGATCCGTAAGGAAGATATTCCAAAGACTGCTTTCACCACTCGTTATGGTCTTTATGAGTACACAGTCATGTACTTTGGTCTTGCCAATGCTCCAGCCACTTTTATGTGGCTTATGAACTTTGTTTTCATGGAGTATCTTGACAAGTTCGTCGTGGTCTATATCGATGATATTCTGGTCTACTCCAAGACTGAAGAAGAGCACGCTGAACATCTTCGTTTGGTGTTAACCAAACTCCGAGAACATCGTCTCTATGCCAAGTTTTCCAAATGAGAGTTCTGGTTACAAGATATCATATTCCTTGGTCATGTTGTTTCCGCCAAAGGGGTTGCTGTTATCCCAGATAAGGTCCAAACTATCCTCGACTAGGAGTCTCCTAAATCCGTCAAGGATGTCCGAAGCTTTCTCGGGATGGCTGGTTATTACCGTTGATTCATCGAGAACTTCTCCAGGATTGCAAAGCCGATGACTGATCTTCTTAACAAGGATAAGAAGTTCGAATGGTCTGATAAGGCTAAGGAAAGCTTCTAGTTGTTGAAAACCAAGTTAACAACTGCTCCGGTGCTGGTTCTTCCAGACACTAGCAAAGACTTTGTAGTCTTCTGCGATGCTTCCCACCAAGGTCTCGGATGTGTGTTGATGCAAGATGGGCATGTGGTGGCTTATGCCTCCCGTCAGCTAAAACCACATGAGAACAACTACCCAACTCATGATATTGAGCTTGCAGCTGTTGTTCATGCTCTTAAGCAATGGCGACATTACCTTTTCGGTAGTCGTCGCGAGTTATACTCGGATCATTAGAGTTTGAAGTATCTTTTCACACAACCTGATCTGAATCTCAGGCAAAGAAGATGATTGGAACTCATCAAGGACTATGATTTGGGTCTCAACTATCAACCTGGAAAAGCCAATGTTGTAGCTGATGCGCTAAGTCGTAAGTCTTTTTGCAACAATTTGGTGATCAAACAATCTCAACCTTCTCTTCATGAGGAATTTGCTCAATTGAATCTTGAAGTAGTTCCTCGTGGATTCCTTTCTACTCTTGAAGTGAAGTATTCTATAGAGGATGACATCAAGCTTGCTCATAAACATGATTCTGAAATTGCTGAGATCAAAGGGAACATTGCTAGCGGAGTTACTAAGTGTTTCTCTGTTGATAATCAAGGTATTTTTTACTTTGGTGACCGTCTGGTAGTGCCAAAGAGAACAAAATTGAGGGATTTAATTCTCCAAGAGGCTCATGAATCATGTCTTTCTATCCACCCCGGAGGGACCAAGATGTATCGGGATCTTCATCAAAGATTCTGGTGGTCTGGTATGAAGAAGGATATCGCTCGTTTTGTTGTTGAATGTGATGTTTGCCGTCGCGTCAAAGCTGAGCACCAAAGACAAGCTGGTCTCCTAAAACCACATAAAATACCTGAGTGGAAATGGTATGAAGTTGTTATGGATTTCATCATTGGTCTTCCTAAGAAACCGAAAGGAAATGATGCCATCTGGGTAATCGTTGACTATCTGTCCAAGGTTGATCACTTTCTACCTGTTCGCGAGAGTATCAATGCTAGTCAGCTAGCAGATCTATATATCTCTCGAATAGTTGTTCTTCATGGAATTCCGAAGAAAATTGTCTCTGACCGAGGGAGTTTGTTCACCTCAAGGTTCTGGAAAACCTTCCAAGCTGCTATGGGAACTCGTCTGTCTTTCAGCACAGTTTATCATCCTAGTACCGGTGGTCAAACCGAAAGAGTGAATCAAATCCTCAAAGACATGCTACGAGCGTGTGTCATATCTTTTGGCAAGAACTGGGAGAAATGCCTTCCTTTTGCTGAATTCTCCTACAACAACAGTTTTCAGTCCAGTATAGGTATGGCACCTTTCCAATGCTTATAAGGAAGAACCTGTCGTACTCCTTTGAACTGGTCAAAAACCGGCCAAAGAAAGTTCTTTGGTCCGAATATGATCCAGGAAGCAGAAGATCAAGTTTGTATCATTCGAGATCATTTGAAAACTGCTTAGTCTCGCCAGAAAAGCTATCATGATCGTCACCATCAACATATTGAATATGAAGTCGGTGATCAAGCTTATCTCCGGGTCACTCCTCTGAAGGGTGTCCATCGTTTCGGTATCAAAGGAAAACTAGCTCCTCGCTATGTTGGTCCTTTTCGTCTGTCCAGGAAAGGTAACCTCACATACAAGTTGGAGTTACCTGCAAACTTCCCTGAGGTGCATGAAGTCTTTCATGTGTCTCAACTCAAGCGTTGCTTCAAAGACCCTGTCCGTGGTGTTGATCACCAAACTCTTGATCTCCAAAAGGATCTGACTTATCGTGAGTATCCTGTTCGTATCCTTGATGAAGCCGAGCGCAAGACTCACCGTCAGAACATCAAGTTCCTGAAAGTTCAGTGGTCTCATCACTCTGAGGATGAAGCAACCTGGGAACGAGAGGATCATCTCTGATCTGAGTACCCTGCCTTCTTTTCTAAAACTTAGGAATCTCGGGTCGAGATTCTTGTAAGGGGGGTAGAGCTGTAATAGCCCAAGTTTGTATATACGTAAATAGTACTTAAGCACTGCATGCATTTGTTTAAATCAATAAAAGATATGCATAAGATCAAGTATGTGAATCAAAATACATTTACAAAACCCTAAACCCTAGTCCTTTTTTCCCCTCTATTTGAAACTACATTCAAATAGTTTGAATTTTGAAAATGACAAAATGTTTGGAGCCCAAAAGGATTAATAGGGCCCCTGCAATATTTCAATTATTTCTAACAAAGTCTTGTATTTTTGAATTATTCAAAACAGTAAATGATTTTGAAATTACAAACAGAAATCAAAAACAGAAATCAAAAATAGAAAAAGAAAAATTGTTTTGAAAAAAAAATAGAGCCAGAGCCCAACCAGGCCGGTCTAGCCCCTCTCCCTCCTCTCCCTGCCGCCTACGCAGCAGACTGCGACCCAGCTAGGCCCGAGCGTGGCCCTCCCGCAGCCCGTACCGGTTCGGCCTGCGCTTTCGCGTCATCGACGACGAGCAAGCTGCTCGTTGGCACTGCGCCCGCCGTCCGCCGTCGCCGAGATTCCCGCCTGCGCCAGGATCCTTGCTACCGACCATCTCCGCGTCTACAAGTAACCCTGCCGGCGCTCGGACGAACCCTATCTTCTTCTTCTCCGCAATTTCTCCTCTGGCCGAACCCTAGCCCTCGGGCTCCGCCGCGTCCCGCTGTCTCCGGCCGCCCCGTGCACCAAGGAGTGGTCTGGGAGAAGCGCCACGTAGCCATCGTTGTCTCTGCCAAGCCACGCAAGCCGGAAGGACGTCGTCTGGACGGAATCAAGCTCGACCTTGACGCTAGCCGCCGCAGTCAAGTCGTCGATACTTTCCCCTCCGGCCTCCCCTCGCTTCATCGACCTCACCGTCGTGACCATGGTGAGCTAGCGGTCCTCCTGGACCTCTCCGTTTCTTCCCTCTCGCGCTGTGCTGCTGGCCCGACGAGCACCCGACGTTGCCGCTGCTGTTTGTTGTTGCCGTCGTCGCTCCGGTGACCATACCGAGGCGGCGCCGCCACTATAACGCTCTCCTCGGCCTCCTCTTTTGAACGCGGCCAAGCACGCATCCAGGCACGCACGGGATCGAGAGATCCGTGCTCGACCTGGGGCTTCCCCATTGATGACGTCAGCCAGGCGTCATGCTGGCGTCATAATTCTTTTCTTTTCTTTCTTTTATTTCTGTAATAAGTAAAATGCTGACAGGTGGGCCCTGTCTGTCAGAGTTTTAACATTTTTGTAAATCACTTCTGAAATTAATAAAAGTCTGACATGTGGGCCCAAGTTAGAAAATAATTTAAATATTCCAAAAATAATTTAAAATGAATTAAAAGATGAGAAATTCATAACTAATTCATTTTAAATTAGAAAAATACAAATAATATATCAAAATGTTCAGAAAAATAAGAAATATCTAATAGATCTATAATCATGCATTGTTGAGCAACTTACATGACAAGTTTAATTAGAAGAACATAGTAACCCCTCACAGGTGATTCCGGAGTTTCCCCGAGTTAGGGTTTTCACCCCTCGGAACCCCGTTTAAGTTGTCAAGCATGCCTTACGGTTTCATTTCAATGTAACTAAACTTGTCATATCATCATCCTTGTTTGAGCATTTCATCGATTCCATGTCTTGATTGTTGCCTTTCTTTCCGGTGTTGGTTCTTCGCGATAGGATCCGAGCCCGAAGCTGAAGTCAACAACACCGAAGATCAATACTTGTCTACTAACGGACAAGGCAAGCGTAGCCTCTCATTCTGAACCTACTTTTACAAAGTATATTACTTTCTCGCTATGATGCACACGATTCCAATGTGGTCTTTTGTCAGTAGTTAGTGTTACGTATCTGCTGCATAGTTTCCCTGTTGTAACCTTATACTCCTGATCCACTGCTCCTAGCATACCTAGGTATGGCATCTGAGCATTGCTAGAGCTTCTGAGATTGATAGCTTAGCCATGCATAGTATCAAGGACTAATCTATCCGAACGATGAATCAGAGGTGCCAGAGAATCTAGAAAGGTAGGAGATGGTGACATCATCGAAGGAGTTAACTAAACATGCTAAGGCTTGTATGGGAGGCCACGTTGGGTGTGGTTTTTGCAGTCCCATGCTCGCCACCACTAGGAACTGAGTTCTTACCTTTGGAAACAAGACGAGTGTACAGCCACATGGGGCCTGGATAACCCCTCGACTAACTAACTTGCCTAGTAGATTCCATGAGTCACATAGTTCGGACTTTCCATTTGGCATACGCATTGAATTGTTTTTCGAAAGAGGAGGTGATGGAGGTGCATCATAACAGGTAGGGAAGCGTGGACCGGGTTGCTTGGGGTAGACAGCGCCCCTGGTAAACCAACCTTGCCTCACATCTTTAAGTATCGGCTTCGGGATTTGACCCGTTACAGCGGAATCATACTTAATGCGTGACTCATGGTCTCAGAGAAAGCAAGGTAAAGGTCGTGGTCAACCACCCTCTACGGGCCTTCCCAGGAAGAGGGCTAATAATTTGGCATTAAGAGTCGGTTGGTGCGTGTGGGTAAAGTTGTACACCCCTGCAGGGTTAAATCTTTTCGAAAAGCCGTGTTCACGGTTATGAACGACTTGGCGACCGGACTTAAGATCATAGATAACATTAACCACTATAAAACTTGCTGATCCATGTGTGCTTAAGGATGCTTCCTCCGGGTTGAGGAGATGATCCTAGATAGGAGGTTCTGATGAAGCTGGTGGTTATCAAGTTGTGATGAACAAGATGAAGAAGACGCTATCTTTTCTCTTTTAAAAGATTCTGAGTAGACGATCCTCTTCTCTCTCTTGATTACAAATAAAGATTGCTTTCCGCAAAAGAAAATCCAGAGAAAGCCTTTCTAGCCAGAGCATGTAGGTACTAGGTTATCTAAGTCTTGCGGAGTACATTCTCGTACTCAGCCTTGTGACATTGTTGTTTTTCTACAGAGGATCTGGTTGCAACTGAAGGTGGCTTCTATGTTGACATCGACGAGTAGATGGGGGTCCCAGTTAGTAGCCTGAGGACTATGGGATGTACGTTGCTTTTGTTAATGGCCTCTTAGGCCTTTTGCTAAGTTGTTGTGTAGAACAACATAATTTTCTTTTGCTGTGTGATGTACTGTTGGGTCTATGACCTATGGTTTGTAATAACTCTAATATCTCACTCTGCTAAGAGTTTAAACTTATGCTGTTGAATCCCTGTGTCCTGTAATGTTACTGAATCATACTGTAATCTTCCGTGTTTGGGAGTTGAACTTATCTTAGATGGATGATCTGAGGTTAGTTTAACCCTAACCCCGGGGGGTGCTACAGCCTAGATCTCGATTGGGAAGTACCATGTGACCATGGGCTAAAACTGAGGAAATATATTGCATTTGAAGGCAGTAACACAGGAAGAAGGTTTTTGGGCTATACAAATCAGGTTTGCTTACGTTATGTAAAATGGTGACATGAAGAAAATTGTGTAGTGTTATGTTGATAATTAGGTCCCGTGTTTTTTTAGGTTGGCCCGATGTGTAAAGCATTAGAGTGGGTGGATCTTGAGTGGCCAGACACACTTAAGAAATGTTTGGCCAGTTGTGGGATATGTATGAGCTCGAAAGATTGGGGAGATCTACATATGCCTGTGATGCAGCTGCAAAAAATTGCAAGCTCTTGGTAGAAAATAAGGAGATGGAACAGGAAATCAAGAATTTGCGGTCAGAACTAAATGACACAATCAATGGGAGCTTGGTGGTGGGAACTGCACGAAAGCTTCAGAAGGCAAAAAAGGAGAGGGATCAGCTCATTGAAGAGAATAAGAAGCTAGAGTACTGCATTGCAGATATGTTGAAGGATCTGAAGAAGGAGCATGAGGTGAACAATTACAAGCTACAGAGGATCAAGGAAATTTTAGATGAATAATTTGTGCCGTGGAAATATCTAAAACTAGTTAACTATAAGACTTGCAATTATGATATCTTAACTAATCCAAACTCAATCCTTAAGAAAAATAACCTTTCAGAAGAAAGCATAGTTTGCATAGAGAGAGGTCTACGTTTACAAAATAACTACTACATGGATAAAACACGATTTGGTCTGTCAGAACACATAGTTTGCAAACTAATTTTAGAAGAACTAATAGTTTGCACTAAGCCTGGCGCGGAGATGCTCGTTTTCCTTCCTGAGAACCTCTAGTTGGAGGGTTCGTTCGATTAGGTCTGCTTTGGTTTTTACCCGCTCCTCGGTACTTGGACATGCGCCTCCTGCTGGTACAAGCGCTTCGTCTGGGAAGCGACAACTTATCAGTAATCTTAGGATTATCCCCCATGAGCTCCTTGATGATCTCCTCCTTCGCACGCGCTGAGGCGAGACCTTTCTTGTGAAGTTCCTTCCAGTCAACGATGTCCACCTTCAGATTGTGGCACTTGTCATAAATGACCGCCACTTCTTCACTCAGGCGATCATAGGCCAGTTTTTGAAAATTCCGCTTCTTCATTTGGATGGCCATCTTGTCCTTCAGCCAGGTCAGCAGTTCTGGGTTGAGCTTTCGCCTCTTCTGCTGGAACAAAAAAAATGTGGTTATTTTCCATAATTGAAACAATTAACTAGTGTCAAAGTCATAATTTGAAGGACAAAGCAATCTAGAATTTTTCAGAATTTAACAGAATCAACTAGTGGCACAGTACTAATTCCAATGTCGGAGCAATATAGGATTTTTCCCAATTCAATAGGATAAACTAGTGGCGCATTCCTAATTTCAATGTCAGAGCAATATAGCCTTTTCCCAGTTCAATAGGATAAAGTAGTGGCATAGTCCGAATTTCTATTTCGAAGCAACAAAAGACTATCTCCAACTAAGGGTGTTGTGCATTTTTCTAATGTAACCAAATAGTAGTGGCATAGTCATAATCTAATTCCAAGCTCAGGTGCATAATGGAAAGAAACGATGATGTCCATTCATGAGAATACAAACCCATAATTTAGTTGATAGGCAAGTAAGATAAACATAGAAATAAGGAGTTGCTCCAAGATTCCTTAATTGCACGACATATATAAATTACAAAAGCAGCTGAGCATGAACTGAGATTCCTGCCCCTCTACTAGGAATCTGACTTGGGCATTGCCGTTAGCTCCTCGTTCTCCTTGTTTAGACTCTTGAGCACGGTGATACCTCGGCCCATGTCCTCCTTCATCCATCTCACTTCATCCAGGAAATGGTCCCTGTCATTGTAGGCTTTGATGGCAGCCTTTGCTTCGTTGATGCGTTCTTAGCGTGTCTGAGTGGCTTCGTCCAGTAGGAGGGTGCATCTATCATGGAGATTCTTCTTGTCACACATGAGCTTCATAATTAACTTGATGGTCAGGTCTTGTTTGTACAAGCTGTGTGCGATCAACTTTTGCAGCTCGTCGATCACCCTGTGCAGCTCGTTGCGCTCTGCTTCAAGCCTCTTGATGTGAAGTAAAAAATCAAGTGTGTTCTCCTTCTTCAGAGACAAACGCCTTTGAAGGCGCTCATTAGCCTGGGTTAGGGAGCGTGCACCCTGTAGTTGGTTGTCTATCTTGGCATTTATCGCGGACACCTTGTGACGGCAATTGGCCTTCGCATGCTGCATCGATCATGTTATTTAAAATAGGTACTCTATAATTGTACTGCATGTTCCAGGAAAGCACAATATTCAAATCACAAAAACCCAATGTGTCTATGAAGAACAATATTGAATAAAAGGATTGAGTGTGGTCCCTACTTGGAGGCTACTTGCTAGCAGACACGATCTAATATTTTCACATTTAGAATATAAAAAATAAAACCAAATGCATGTCAGCGGCATTATGAGTGGTAGAAGTGTGGGGATTTCCTACCCCGCTAAGCCAGGGAACATGGCCGAAAGGGTCCGGCGACGCCGCCACCATCGTGCTGGTTTTAGGGTCCACGACTGCCCTAGAATATGTAGTAGAATAATAATAATAATAAGAAGAAGAAGAAGAAGAATAAGAAGTAGACATAGAAGAAGAAGAAACACAGAAGAAGAAGAAGAATAAGACTGTACCGGGAGGATCCCTCGCCTGCTAGAACACTAAGTGTCGCCGCCGCCATCGTGCTGGTTTTAGGGTACATGGCCGCCCTGGAATATGTAGCAGAGTAAGAAGAATAAGAATAAGAAGTAGACATAGAAGAAGAAGAAAACAGAGAAGAAGAAGAAGAGGAAAATTGTACCGGGAAGAGCCCTCGTCTGCTGAAACATTCAGCGCCGCCGCCGCCATCGTGCTAGTTTTAGGGTCCATGACCGCCTTAGAATATGTAGTATAGTAACAATAAGAAGAATAAGAAGTATCCATAGAAGAAGAAGAAAATAGAGAAGAAGAAGACTGTACTAGGAGGAGCCCTCGCTTGATAGAACATTCAGCGCCATTGCTAGGAGATATTGGGCCTCTGTGCGAGGGGGGAATGAGCAGATAGTTGAGAAAGAAGTCGAAGGCAGCGAGCTCTCTCGTTTCTCTCCGCGCGCACGGTTGATCCACCTCTCTTATGGGGAGCCATGGCTAATGCAGATGGAGGAAGGTGGGGGCAGGAGGAAGAAGAAAGTGATGGGCGGGGGAGAATGGTCAAAGAGTCCAGTCTGTTGTACAGTCTTATACAAGACCACCATTTACTACGGTGCTATCTCAACCTACATCCAACGTTCATTTGTTAATCGATGGCCTATGTTGCTTCCTTCTCAAAGAAGCGCAACTGGCAGAACCAGGGAATAAAACCCCATAGTCCACACGATGGGACTCGATTGGACTGGCTTTAATGAGATGGACGGTTCAGTGGGAGCTTCGGCGCGTGTCGCCTAATATCCCATGGATAAAGGGGCCGGGTGGGACTACGAGGGAGGAAGTAATTGCGGGCTGCACGTCCAGCGTGCTTGCATTCTTATAGACTACAAGATACTCCTCGCGTGTTCAAGGGGTTGTCATGACGCGCGCAACTGCTGCACGGAGACAACATGCTGAAACGTTGAACTCCACGTCGATAGTCACGCACTGGACACTTCCCGACACTGCCACAGGGCGCATTTTGTGATTTGTTACGTGACAACACTCCTACTATGTAGATATTTTGCGATGTAGTACAACTTTTACGTGACTAGACTATGAGATGCTCCTGGCTCCCCTTATAGGATCGACACCCAACTTTGCGTACCCGTCATCACGCATTTCTGAACAATTTCCTCGCGCAGGATGGAACCGTGTTGTGGCATTGGAAGATCCTTATCGTTGGTTGACCGTCCCACGTCACCTGCTTGCCGCGGCATTGTTCATGCCCGTCGGCAGCCATATGAGGTACCACGATGTCTCCAACTGCGCCTGGATCCATCGACATCGGCACTCGAAGACACAACAATGTCAAAGCTTGTCGTAGCCGCCGCACACGAGAAGCGCGGTGCACCGGCAGAGAAGGAGGAGCGCCGAGCAGCATCCAATATGAAGGAGCGCTAGAGGAAGGCCTGCGAGACCACCATGAAGAAGGCCAGGAGGAATAGAGGAACCAACTATGAGGATGACTACGAGTCGGGCAGAAGCTTATGAGAGTGACGTTGACCCGTGGGACTATGAGGAGTATGAGAAAGAGGAGGACTCCGATGAGGAGAGGGCGTGTATCTACGAGGAGGGAGTTACCGACGAGTCATCGGAGGACACCACTGCCGCCACCGACAACGACAAGGATTACAACGATGAGTAATGTTCTGTTGTTAGTATTGCTATTATATATATAACTGCCACGTCCTGCATTCTGATTGTTGTAACTACCATGCCATGCTATAATATTGGGATGTTGCTACTATAACAATTTCGTGTGGCTGTTAGATCAAAGAGGATCAACGGCTGGCAGGAACGATCTGCCTGACAACTGTCTGCCAATCAGGGCATGCTGGTTTCTGGGTGAGCAATAGTAAGGGATTTTCTGAGTATTCGTGACTAGAATAGAGGGAAAAACTGAGTTAACATGGCTTCCAACCCTAGATTCCCCCCTCGCTTCCCAGAACATGGAATCACTCCATGTATTGATCCCAAACCCGGCACCTAGCTCCATCTCGGCATCGCAAGCGACTTCTCCAAGTAGAGTTTCATGGTCATTTGGAGAAATCTTGACTTTCCATTTTATAACCCGAAAAACCAGTGTTTTCACAAAGGAGGTGCAAGATTAGGGCGCGCCCAGGGGCCCGAGAAATTTCCACGCATGCTACATGATACGTCCAAAACGTATCCACTTTCCCGAACACTTTTGCTATTGTTTCTCCTCTAATTTGTGTGATTTGGATACAACTAACACGGACTGAAGTTGTTTTCAGCAGAATTGCTTTGGTGTCTAGTTTTTGTGCAGGAAGTCAACTCTTAGGAAAAATCCCGGAAAAAACGCAAAACTCCTATTTTACCAGAAGACTCACGGAGCCAGAAGACGAGACGGAGAAGGGCCAAGAGGGGCCCACACCACCTGGTGGAGCGGGCCAGGCCAGGCCGCGCCATGGGGTGGTGTGGCTACCTCGAGCACCCCCTCGACCCCACCCTTCGCCTACCTAAGCCCTCTGACCTAAAAACATAGGGGGTTCGACATTTTTCCAAATAGAGTTCCGCTGCACTGCCACCACCAGAAACCGCGATTCGGAACCAGAAACTCCGTTTTGGCAACCTGCCAGGACGGGGAATTAGAGTAGATCATCGCCATCATCATCATCATCATCGATGCCTCTCCATCAATCATCCATGTTTCCCCCATCCATGAGTGAGTAATCCCCCGCTTTAGGCTATGGGGATAGTAGGGATTGGATGAGATCTATCATGTAACTGAATAAGATTGTTAGGGCATGGTTCCTAGTATCTTTGTTAGTGCTTTTTCGACATTGTTGCAACTTGTTATGCTTAATGCTTGTCACTAGGGCCCGAGTGCCATGATCTCAGATCTGAACATGTTATCGATTCACGATGATAGTATTGTTTGTGATCTTATCTGCAAGTTGTTTACACATATTATTGTCCATAACTAAAGGCCCCGAAGTGACATAAATTGGGATAACCAGAGGGGATGGTTGTGATATGAGGATCACGTGTGTTCACGGAGTGTTAATTCTTTGCTCCGGTACTCTATTAAAAGGAGTACCTTAACTGCCAGTAGATTCCCTTGAGGCCCCGCTGCAATGGGCTGGCAGGGCAAAAGATGTTGTGCAAGTTCTCATTGCGAGCACATATGACTATATATGGAACACATGCCTATGATTGTTTAGTACTTGGATTCTTTATCTTATTTATCTGCAAATGCCCTAGATCTTGATATTATATTAATAGTATTGTCCATGCAACACTCGTCCATCCATCCCTATGCCTACCGCACTCAAATCCTGCAGTTTGCTACTATTGTTACTACTGCCTTTATTTTAGTGCTGCTGTTATTTTGCTATTGCTACTACAAAACTGTTGCTACTGGTAAACTACTGTGAGAAATACTATTTCCAGGTGCAGCTGAATTGACAACTCAGTTGTTAAAGCTTATAAATATTCTTTGGCTCCCCTTGTGTTAAATCAAAAAATTGGGCTTTACTACCCTCGAAGACTGTTGCGATCCCCTATACTTGTGGGTCATCAAGACTATTTTCTGGCGCCGTTGCCGGGGATCACAGATTTATTTGTAAGTTCACTTGGATTACTATTGTTCGCTGTTATCCATTCATCATGGGTAACACTCGTGATGGAAAATTTCCTATTTTACCATCCACTACAAGAAGAGGTACAGTTCTAAACACCTCTGTTGCTCTTGATTCACCATTTGTTATGAGTAAACTTGTTACACCACCACCACATACACATGCTACACACACTGCTACTACTCTTGAATCTGAAATTGCTTCTGATGCTGATGATGTTACTTCTACTATGCTTGATGAGACTGGTTCATTAGGTCCTTTCCTAGATGCTACTATTGCTAGAACTATATTGGGAAACACTAAAACTCCTAATGAAGATACTACTACACCTGTTAGTTCACCTGACTCTAGAGAGAGATGTGATATTAATGATGGTTATATTGAAATGACTGATGAATTTATTGAAGAATATCGAAACACACATGGTGCTAGTGCTATTAAGAGTCTTCTTGAGAAACGTATTATTATACCTAAACTAGTCCCTGATGCTAAGTTTTCCACATCTCCCATAAACATTAAAGATAAAGATTATGATTTCTCTCTTGATTTATCCTATATAAATGTTGTTGAGAAAGAACCTTTTTGTGGGACTGAGAATGAAAGGGCTGCAGCACATATGACTGAGGGGGTGTTTGTTTGGGCTTTTGACCACTTTTCCACAGGAAAAAGCCAGAAAAACGAAACAAACGGATGGCTATGGGTTTGGCTTTTGCTAAAGTACTTCTATAAAACACCCGTACTGGGCAAAGCACGTCCGGAGGTGCTTCCCGCAGCTTCCCGCAGCTGCGAACGAACCGTTTTATTATTTGGACATAGTGTTCCCTCAATTTACAACAAATTGCCACCCAGACTGATCCAGTACGGGACCAGGCTCCTGGAAAAAAGAACCAACGCCCCACCCCTCGTCCCTCGCGAGTCGCGAGGATAGGGTATCCCCCGCACTCCTCGTCAGGAACAGCGCCGCCGCCAGGTCCTTCCCCGCCGCCGTCCTCCCGGCCTTCTCCCCGCCGTCCTCCCTCCTCCCTTCCTCCTCCCCGCCGTCCTCCTTCCTGTCTCCTTCCTGCCGCCATATTCCCTGGCTCCTCGACGCCGCCCTCCTCCCTGGTTCCTCGACACCGCCCTCCTCCCTAGCTCCTCCCCGCCAGCCTCCTCCCTACCGCCAGCGTCCTCCCTCCTCCCCGCCGCTCTCCTTCCTGCCGCCAGCATCCTCCCTCCTCCCTGTCTCCTCGACGCCGCCCTCCTCCCTGGCTCCTCCCCGTCGGCCTCCTCCCTCCGCCAGGGTCCTCCCTCCTCCCCGCCGCTCTCCTTCCTGCCGCCGGACGTCCTCCCTTCCACCATACCTCGCAAGTCCCCGCCGCTCTCCTTCCTGCCTAGCTCGTCACACCCCCTTCCTCGTCGTCCTCCTGCCGTCGCTGCATAGGTGAGGCTGTTTACTTGACCAAATTGATTCATGGGGCTGTTTACTTGATTCATGTTGTATGATGTGCTACAAAATTTGATGTTGTTAGATGTGGGATGTGGTACAAGAATGAAGTGCTATGAAATTTGAAACATGTATTTGTTCATGTGGTGTTGTTAGATGATGTTAGATGTTGTTAGATGATGTTAGATGTTGATAGATGTTGTTAGATGATGTTAGATGTTGATAGATGTTGTACTGCTATAAAATTCCATACATGTATTTGTTTATGTGGTGTTGTTTGAAAATTTCATGTCACTTGTAAAACCGAGTGACCAAATTGATGATGTTTGCTGCTAATAATGTGTTGGTCTTGCTGAAATTATGTTGCTTGTTGTAGTATTGGTACGTGTTGGTCTTGCTGAAATGTCGAAGATGGTTTGGGATCCATACCACACTAGAGTTTTCTATGACATTTGTATGGAGGAAGTGAACGGCAACAATAGGGATGGGGGTTGCTTGAGTAGAAAGGGGTACAAAAATCTTGGAGACAAATTTGCCGAAAAAACAGGGGAAAGATTAACGCAAAAACAATTCAAGAACAAATGGGATTCTTTAAAGAAGGATTACACGGGGTGGATGGAACTGCAAAATGCGACCGGGCTTGGTTGGGATCCTATAACAAAAACTTTGGATGCAGATGATGATTGTTGGAAGAATCACATAGCTGTAAGTTCCTATCTTTTATACTCGTCTTTCCTTTGTATTTGGTATTATGATCATCGGACTGATCTCTCTATTATGTTCTTATTTACAGATTCATCCTGACCATGCAAAATTTAGGAATGGGCCACCTCCCAACTTGGAACAACAAGATGTTATGTTTAGGAAGGCACATGTCACAGGACAATCAGCTGCCATTGTAGGTCAGGACGAAGGAAATGGCAATGAGGCTCCAATAATGCTTTATGATGATACCTCGCCTTCCAACAATGACTAGCGAAACGCAAGCATGTAGAGAATGAAATGGGAAC
Organism: Avena sativa; assembly: GCA_916181665.1. Lineage (NCBI taxonomy): Eukaryota > Viridiplantae > Streptophyta > Magnoliopsida > Poales > Poaceae > Avena > Avena sativa. The sequence continues at coordinate 164,295,362 of OV702297.1, forward strand.
TGGGAAACGCAAGCATGTGGGCTCGGATTTTTTCTCGGCTTACAACAATGCATTGAACACAATTGTATCAAGGCACACCGAAGGAAGTTCTAGCAGTAAGGATGATCAGGTCCCAACTATGAAAGAGTTTTTAGGAATGGTTCGAGATTGTGGAGTGAGTGAAGGAACTGCTATCATGTACACTGCTGGCAAGCTAGCTATGAACAAGGATCATAGAGAGGTGTTCGCAGCATTTGCAACAACTGCGGGGAGGCTCGATTGGCTCCAGAGGACACATGACGAGATGAACAAGTAGATGTATAATTGCTTTGTTGTCATTACAGAGCTTGTGGCTACTATGTATCCGTTGGAGACTACTTGTTATTATTCTTTCTCTATTTTTGTCGAGACTATTTATGATCATTGTAAAACATTTGCTGATTGTTGTGTGAAAATTTTGATGATTGTTGCATGTCTAGTCATTATTTTGTGAAGCATTTGCTAATTTTGAAATGTTCTAATTATTTTGTAGATGGATGGTGGTGGTGATGATCGTGACTATGAACTAGAAAAGACACTGCAGTTGCTCGGAATGGTGCATGACCTTGCCGTGTTGGGATATTATGGTAATCTCTATAGTCAGAAGTACTTGAATAAAGAACCTAGGAGGGTTCCGGAACAAACTGGTCTTGAATGGGTGAATGAACAACTTGGAAATAGGAAAAGATGCTACAAAATGTTTAGAATGTATCCTGATGTGTTTCATGCATTGCACGATCTTCTAGTTTCAAGCTATGGGTTGAAGTCAACTAGAGACATGTCATCTGTTGAATGCCTAGCTATGTTTCTATGGATGGTTGGAGGACCACAGTCATTTAGCCAAGTTGAGAACCATTTTTGTCGTTCAACTGAAACCATTCATAGGAAGTTTCACATGGTTTTGGATTGCTTGTACAAGTTGGGTAAGGATAACATAAAGCCAGTAGATCGAGAGTTCAAGGATGTGCATCCAAGACTTCAAGATGCACGCTTCTGGCCTCATTTCAAAGATGCCATTGGCGCCATAGATGGCTCGCATATTCCAGTTGAAGTACCTGCAGAAGAGGTGGTTAACCATACAGGAAGGCATGGTTATACATCACAGAATATTCTAGCGATATGTGACTTCGATTTGAGATTCACCTTTGTTGTTGCTGGATGGCCTGGTTCGGCGCATGATACACGCATTCTACAACGCTCCATTGAGAAGTATCCAATAGAGTTTCCGACCCCTCCTGGTGGTAATATTCTATATCTTTGTCTACATGGTACACATAGTTACAAATGCATTGTTGTTGATGTTTGATTTTTTTCGTTCATGTGCAGATACATATTACCTTGTTGATTCTGGTTATCCAAATAGAAAAGGGTTCTTAGCTCCTTACAAGCAGAAGACATACCACATACCGGATTTTCGTCGAGAAGGGAGACCAACAAATAGGGAAGAGATTTTCAACTATCTACACTCATCGCTCCGGAATGCTATCGAGCGTGTCTTCGGTATCTTGAAAAACAAGTGGCGCATATTGAAGTATATTCCTTCTTACGGTCTGGTTACTCAGAAAATAATTATTCTTGCTTGCATAGCACTTCATAATTTTATTAGAGACTCCAACTTACGCGACAAGTAGTTTGATCGGTGTGATGCAGATGAGGACTACCTTCCTAAGGTCCAAAGGCAATCAGTAACATCAGTCGGTGATACTGCTCCGAGTAGACTACACACGGTAGACATGAACTCAACGCGTGATCGCATCGCTACTGCATTGTACAATGCTAGAAGAAGATGATCGGTTTGATCGGTGTGGATGTATCTATATTCATTATGCGACTATCTTTATTTGTTTAATGGTTGGATATGTATTTTGGACAAACCAATATGTGACATATGGTATGTAATATAAACATATGCGTTTATGTACTTCAATAGTGAAGTTTACGTGTTATATTAATTACAGGGGCATTACAGACAATTTCTTAGCACACAGCCAGACAGCCAGCCAAGTTGCCAAACAGTCAAACTCAGAAAAGTAGCTTTTCCTGCACAACAGCTTTCCCTGCACAGCTGCACAGCCAGCCACAACCAGCCAGCCACAGCCTAAACAAAGAGGACCTGAGCTTTCTACTATGAGTGGTTTATTTTCTGATGATATTAAGATGCACACCTACTTTGTTGCTAAATTTTTCTCTTTTTCACTAAAAGGAGAAGCTAAGGCTTGGTTTAATAATTTACCCCCTGGATCCATTGATAGCCCTGACAGCTTGATTGCTACTTTCTTTCAGAAATATTTCCCTCCTAGTGCTCGACATGCTGTTTTGTAGGACAAAAATGAGCTTCTTGATATATATTATAATGGACTAACTAATGAATCTAGGACATACCTGGATAGTTTTGCTGATTGTGTTTTTAGGAAAGGAACTCTCGTAGAAGTTGAGGAATTAATGGCTAAAATAAGCAAGAATTATGATGATTGGACTACATCTGAGCCAACTACACCTGTGCCAATTACACCTGAACCACATGTGCCTGAACCAACCCCAACACCAACACCCAAGAAGAGGGGAGTGATTGAACTAAATGATGAAGTGATGAAGGAAGCTAAGAAATGTCTGAAGGAGAAGGGTATTAAATCTGAAGATGTGAAGAATTTACCTCCTATAGAAGAATTATGTAAGCCAATCTCCCACTCATCCACTATTGAGGTACACTCTCTCCAACATTTCGATGACGGTGATATTACTTATGGTAAACCTCCTGATGAATGCTTAGAGGAACTTGATATCTTTATTGTTAAGCAAGGTAATTTTAATAAGCAAGTGCATAATCATTTAATGGAAAACTATAGAGATATTAATGAGTTGAAAGATATTGTGGAAATAACTTCTAATGATGTTAAAATTCTTGTTAAACATTTCCAAATGGTTCAAACTCAAATTGATCAACTTGCTAAAGTACAAAAAGATATGCTAGTTAATGCTTCTGGAGATAAACATGCTTATGAAATTAGAACTAGGAGTGGTGCTGCCACTCAGGATCCTTTGTATCCTGAGGGACATCCTAAAAGAAATGAGCAAGATTCTCAACAAGTTTAAAATAGAGGTACTTCTTCTAATAAAAAGGAAAAGAAACATAAAACAGTTATAGAATCTTGTGAACTTGCTATAGATCCTAATAGTATATGTGTCTCTGATGCTGAAACTGAAAGTGATAATGATAAAAATGATGCTCCTAATAAGGAAGAAATTGAAGAGGAACCTGAAAGGCACACTAAGAACACTAAGTACACTAAGGAAGATTTTGTTGCTAATAAACATGGTAGTGAAAGAGAGCCTTGGGTGAAAAAACCAATGCCTTTCCCTAATAAGAAACACAAGTCAAAGGAGGAAGAACACTATAACAAGTTTTATGAGTGGGTGAAACCTTTATTTTTGCAAATTCCTTTGATTGATGCTATTAAGTTGCCTCCTTATTCAAAATATATTAAGGATATTATCTCTAATAAGAGGAAGATTCCTAATGAGGAAATTTCTACTTTGCTTGCTAATTATTCCTTCAATGGTAAGGTTCCAAAGAAACTTGGGGATCCAAGGATTCCAACTATTCCGTGCTCTATTAAAAAGAATTATGTTAGAACTGATTTGTGTGATTTAGGAGCAGGATTTAGGGTTATGCCTTTTTCTCTCTACAAGAGACTTCAACTAGAGAAATTGATACCAACTGATATATCTTTGCAAATGGCTGACAACTCTACTACTATCCATGTTGGTATATGTGAGGATGTTCCTGTTCAAGTGGCTCATAACTGTTTGATATTAACTGATTCTGTTGTGCTTGAAATGCCTGAAGATGATAATATGTTTATTATTCTTGGGAGACCTTTTCTTAATACTGCAGGTGCTGTCATTAATTGTAATCAAGGAAAAGTGACTTTTAATATTAATGACAAGGAGCATACTATTTATTTCCCCAAGAATATTGATAAGAGTTATGGCCTAAATTCAATTGAAAATATTGAGGGCATCAAAGTTGGAGCAATATATTGTCCCATACCACAAGAAAATTATGAAACTATTATGATTGGGACTATTGCTATCAATATTGAGGTAACATAATCATTTAGTGAAATGCAAAGTTTTTGTTTCATATAAAATTGGTTTGGTAACAAGACTTGATCAACCTTGTAACAAAGGGATTTCAATAAACAAAACAATGTTTTCACAATGATTATCCTTGTTCACCTTTACTTTATCCATTCCAATCTCTGCTCTTAGCCTTGTTCCTCTTAGTTTTGCTAGTTTCTTGTTTTTTAGAGTGTCTTAGAACTTCTGTAGTTTTAGCTTTGGTTTGCTTTTGCATTTTTACAAAAACTTTTTCTGCGAGAAAATCAATTTTCATTACCTGAAAATTGCCCAAAAATAAAGTTTCCCAAAAAATTCCAGAAAATTCATATTAAATTTTTACGTCAGAAAAGGGGCAGAGGGGTACCTGGAGTGACCCAGGGGGACCCACCAGGCAGGAACACCACCTGGTGGCGCGGCCAGACCAGGGGCGCGCCTGGCCCTAGTGTGGGCCACCCTTGGCCCTCCACTTAGTCTCCTTCCTGCCACTTCTTTCTCTCTCCCAAAAAACACAGGAAAACTTCACATAGCTCGAGTTCTTGTTGTTTTTTATCCCATTTTCGGTCTCCTTGCTCAGCCCATCTTTGCTGCTGATTTTTGGAGGGATTACTCTCCGGTATGTGCCTCCTCTGCTTGTCCAATTAGATTTTTGAATGGTATATTATATCTTTTGGAGTACTTTGCTACTATAGGTGATAGGTTATGTGAGTTTGCATGCTTGTTCTATCTTTAGAGAATTTGTTTGGATGCATGTTTATCCCTGTAGCAAGTTCCTATAGTAGTTCCCCATCATTTATTACCTTGGAAATCACTTGGTTTGATGTTTGTCTAAAATTTTTAGAAAAAGGGCCATGGACAACCATACTTTTGGAGAAGTGTTTGAAAGAGATGCACCTAGGAGGGAAAGGCCTTTGAGATCAGCCTCTCAATTTAGGTCATCATATAATGAGGATCTTATTGCGCCGGCTTTGGCAATGAGGGAGATGAGGGAGATGTGCACCCTTCTACCTTCCCTTGTTTTGCCTTTTTGCAAGCTGCGGGGATCCTCGATGATTTCTTAATTCTTGTTCAGAGGGTTGGTCTAGCCGATTACATGAAGGATGAGAGTGAGCAATATGCTTTGCTGTAAGACCAAACCTTTATAAGGTAAAGGTCCCTATAATTTCCATGCTAGTCCCTGGATCAAATGCTAGCATCCATAGTTTAAGATGAAGTACACAGATACAAAGGTCATTATTACATCGTCATTCCAGAGATAACATAGTCTTTTACAACTCAATAGCCAAAGGCTAGTACAAGAGTTCATAACGTAAAGTAAATAACTATAAGTCTTCATCTTCATGTGCCACAGGAAATCATGTTGAGTGTAGACTCACAACCCTAATATCCATCAGAGTAACCTGCAACATCATAAGTTACATCCACAGTGGGTCAATACATTTGGAATTGTATTGGCAAGTGATGCCTTATTAGAATAGTAGTGTCTAACATCTATATGAATTTGCCTAAGTGTAGCTTAGGCTTGCTTTGCTCAAAATAGGTTTTTCTTATCAGTTGAAAACACTAAGTTTTTGTTTTGTCAAAAACTCCCAAGGAACCACCAATAGACATTGGTGAACCTTTACCCTTGTTCAACCACAAGTTTTTAACTTAGAAATTGGGATGAGGAGATCCATGATAGCTTCAATGTCTTGATGCTCAAATTGTCTGTTGCCGGGGACACGGCTAAAGTACTTAGGTTTTACCCTCTTGAGAGGTGGTGCACTTTCCCCACAATACTCGACATGCATCGAGACGAGATCTTTCAGAAGCCTTCCCTTAGATTACCATGGACGCGTTCCATCCTATCACCCTACCACCAACTGTCCATCTAGCTAAGTTATTGCAACCTATATGATCAAGGCAGAGCTCATATGCATGTGGTTGCAGTAGAAGCTTCTAAACACTAAGTACCTCAAATCCCTTTGTTCCTGGGTGGCTTTCCACAAGTGTGATACACAAGGTAAACCATAGACATGGGCCTTGTTTAACCACTCAACACAAACCATCATACCATTCCACCCAGGTGATTCATTCACTTAGCTGTTTTATTAAGCAAAAACACAAGTTAAAGACTTAGAAATATTTCATAGCATGAATAATCCACCCTTGTTTCCTACTAGCTAGGCTAAGCATGATAAAATAACAAGTTTCTTAACTTAGATAAAATTCTACCAAGACTACTACTACTAGGATTTCTCAAGGCATAGCATATATATACTTAGCAAAAATTCCATGCAAGCCCTATTCAAAATATCACTAGTGCATTGTCAAAATAATAGGAAAAAATACATGAAGCACCACTTGCCTTGGTAGTAGTTGGAGGAGTAGCAACAATCCTCACACTCACAATCACCACTAGCACCAAAATCTACACATAAAATGATAGCACCAAATTCACATTCAAAATAATCAACCAAAAATATATATGAATGCATGCAAATGCAATGAAATGAAATCATTTTTTATACTAGAAAGTCTAACCAAACAGTACTGAACACAGATCCATCTATTTAAAGTCTAAAAAAACTTAAATTTGCTTCAAAACAAATTTATAAACATTTTATATAGCCAAAATAGGCCTATAAAGTGTTTTGCATATAATCATATTTTTCCAGAAGAAAAATACCAATTTAAGCGTACAGTAGTGTAGGGCTTAATTTTGTGAATCCATTGATAATATTATTTGCATTTTTGGATAAACAGAACAAAAGATATGCAATTTACAAGTTTAAACAACTAATAGATAAAATCCTGGATTTTAAATCAAATTCTCTGCCACGCGGCGTGTCCTGATTGGCGTGTACCGGTTCGGGTGGATCACGCGCATGAGCCGCAATATCTAAGTGGCGATGTGGGGTCCAGATCTGAGCGTACCCCTTCGCATCTAATTCTAATCTCGACCGCTGGATCTAGATCCAGCGGATCTTAATGCCCTGACCAAACACGAGCGGTGCAAATGGACACCGCAGCGGCGGCGTCTCTGACGGTGATGCTCCGGCAAGACCAAAGGGAAAAGGAAGGGGTGCTGGCGCTTACCGAGGTCACGAGGACGCGGAGAGGCTCAACATGGTCACGGTGGATGTTGGTGCGCACGGACACGAACAGAATCGCTCACCGGAGTTCGTCTCGTCGTCAGGTACGCGCGAGTGTTGATGGAGGCGACGCTACAAGCCACCAGAAGGAAAACAACAAGCAGTATTAGATGCGCGGGAGGGTGGCGAACACGTTAGTAAGAACCAAAGGGCGAGGGGTGGGTAGTTCTCACCGAAATCGATCGCTAGAGAGGCTCGGTACCGCGGCGGTGTGACCTCGTGTGCGGGAAGCATGGGGGCTCTCTGTGGGTGTGGCGTGAGGGGAAAAGAGCGGAAGGGGGAGTGGTTAAGTAGAGGGGATCAGGGAAGGATATCACTCGCCAAATAAATAACGACAGCGGTGAGGTGGTCGTCGGCACTGATTGAGGACGAAGGAGTGACGTGGCTGTGGGGCCCAGTCGTTAGCGAGTGGGTGCATGCGCGCGGGGTAGGAGACAGAGGGGAGAGGGGGAGTTTCCCGGGTGGGCTCGTGGGCTGTTAGTGGTGCTGGGCCGAAAGGCTGGCGCTGTGTTTAATTTTTTCTTTTAACCTTTTCTTTTTCTGTTTGATTTTTTATGAATGATTTTGAATCCTTTTTCAAACTTGTTTGAATTCAAACCACTTCTAGATTTTTGTAAAGTGATTCTTGTACTCAAAAGTGTGTCAAACATATCTGTTTACACAAACACACTTTGGTCCTTAGAAAATAAGAACAAAACCATCCCTCATATGAATAGTAAAATGGGCATATAAATGGTTTTGTTTGATTTCAAACTTTGAAAATTTTTGTGCCAACCCTAAATGCTATGACAATATGAATACAATGCCTGATTTTACAATTCATGATTTTTGGGATGTTACAAATCTAACCCCCTTAAGATGAATCTCACCCTCGAGATTCGGATTGGCTAGCAAATAGGTGAGGGTGATCTTTACGAAGGTCATCTTCTCTTTCCCAAGTATCTTCTTCTTCGGTATGATGGTTCCACTGAACTTTGCAGAATTTGATAGTCTTAGTACGAGTAACTCTTTCTGCAGTCTCAAGAATTTTGATAGATTTCTCCTCATAGGAGAGATCACTCTCCAACTGAACCTCTTCCAAAGGTATAGTATCCTTCAAAGACGTTTCTTCCATCTTTGGATGGCACTTCTGCAACTCACTCACATGAAACACATTGTGAACTGCTAACAATGATTCGGGTAATTCAATCTCATAAGCCACTGCTCCTTTGCAGCTCAAAATCTTGAATGGTCCAACATACATTGGTGCCAATTTTCCTTTGACTCCAAATCTCTTCACACCACGAAGTGGTGAGACTCTAAGATAAGATCTATCACCTACCTCATAGGTGACTTCCCTACGCTTTGGATCTGAGTAGCTCTTCTGTCCGGACTAGGCTATCTTCAATTTGTCCTTTACTAATTTGACTTTCCCCTCAGCTTCTTTGATTAGTTCTGGTCCGAACAAATTTCTCTCCTACACCACTCCATAGTAATGGCGTAGTCCACTTCCTTCCATATAGAAATTCAAACGGTGCCATCTCAATGCTGGCTTGATAGCTGTAATTGTAAGAGAATTCTGCATAAGGCAGGATTTCATCCCAACTAGCACCATAGTCTAGGGCACATGCTATTGGTGATATGCTATATGGGTATCCTCATAGCATGTCTCCTATCCGGATAACCCGGGTGTCCCACAGTTGGTAGCATGGCCCATGGCCTGCTGGGCGGCCCAGTTAGATGGATCCAGAAGGGAGGCCCATGCCGGATAAAGGAAGGCTACGGAGGAGTCACCGACGTACCCGGAGCCTTGGAGTGCAAGACACGCTAGACTAGATGTAAGTAGTGTAGGACTCTGTAACCTGTCTGGCTAGGAATTTTCCCTGTAACCCTAGGACCTAGTGACTATATAAGTCGGGCCTATGGGAGCCTTTAGGACACGATAACTTAGACTCTCTAATCACCTCGCATCGCGAACCAATCCCTTTAACTCGGCGTATTGCCCTTATAGTGATTTATAGTAGGAGTAGGATTCCGCCACCATCGTGGGATCTGAACCTAGGTAAGTTGTGTAACCTCGTACCCATCAACCGTCCACCTTCCCCCATGTCTCTAAACACGCACTGTGACGACCCCTCCATGGCGTACTCGTTGGCAATACCACGACAGTTGGTGCCCACCGTGGGGCAAGAGGCGCTTCAGGCTCTTCAGCGGGCGAGGACCAAGATCTTCATGAGAATTGGCGAAACCATAGCCATCAGTCGTGTTCTCTTCTCCGGCAACGTTCCAATCATCCCTCCCGACGAATTCTGGATACCGGCAAAGACGAACCCTATGCAGTGCTCGATCGTCCCTATCGGAGATATCCATCTCTTCATTGGCAAAACCGACTCGGGCACTAGTTCCCAGGGAGTCGGAGGAGGATCAAGACCCGCACGGACCGCCTACGGGTAGGATACGTTCATGGAAGGATCAATGCTTCAAGGCCCACCCAAACCGCCCCTGTGCTGGATATAACGGTGGAAATCGCTGCAAGTCCGCCGGCTTCGCTCGTGCGTCTGGACAACAGAGATCCAAGTTCATCGGAGCGGTGACCATCTTCGATCTGGAGCATTGCATCCAGAGATAGGGTGAAAACCCCCGCGACTACCTTGCCAGGTGGCTCCGTATACGGGCCGATCTGGCACATTACCCCAATGATGATGCTATGTATCACTTTGTGGAAGGACTGGACCAGGGTACGCTTCTTCGGCATACGCTAAGGCGGCAACAGGCTTCAGGATGCCTCACCCTCGAAAGCATGGTGAACACCATCAACAGCTATGCTGAGGCTGATGAGGAAGCTCAGATAGAAATCGCACTTGTTGGCGGAGCCCCTCCGCCTCAGCCACCGCCACCACCGCCTCCGGTCGTCATCGCCGCGGCTGCACCACCACCTCCAGTCATCGTCTCTGCTGTTGCACCTCCACCCCCGTCATCGAGGAAGCCCCGACACCCTCCGACTCCATTCTTGACGCGCTCTACACCGACATCAACGCAGACTCGGAGGAGATACACTTCAGCCTGGAGGAGCTAGAATCCGCCATGCAGGAGATGGAGGAGGATTACAAACGCAACAAGCAAGCCAACAACGCCATCATGTCCCGAGAGGTGTTCGTCGCCATTGGGACGGTGATGGATGAAGGTCAACCTGGATGAGTTCCGCCTACAGGACTAGACAAAGGGAAGGGACCACCTGTTGCTGCCGACAATGATCGTGCAAAGGTCATGCCCCCTCCACCTAACCCAGTGCAGCAGCTGCAGGAACTCGGCACCGATCCGAGCAACAACAACACCACAAACCCGCTGCCTCCGGCGTCTATGTCTGCTGCTGCCCAAGTCACTCCAGCTGACAGAGTGATGTACGACAATCTCCTCGTCGAGCATATGACCGTGGCTCATATTCGCAATGTAGTCCAACTTGATGAGAAGCGCCAGTAGCTGTTGGAGGAAGCGCAGGCCATCGCGGAGCAAGGCGCATAGCTGAGAGAAAGCCAGAGCAATGGAGGCCGAGTACAAGACTGTTACAGCAGCTGAAGGCTAAGAAAGCTCCGGCTCGCGTCATTAACGATCCTGGTGTACGGTGAAACCTAGGATGGGATCCCTCGAAGCCGGCACAGGCCAAACCATACATTGACAGTGAAGGCATGCAGGTGATGCCCCCTCCTCTCCACAACCTCGTCGTCGCCAATTGACGAGGTTCGATCTCGTCAATGCCCATTGTTATGGAGTTGGGTTTTGGAGAAGATGGGGATGCTGGAGATCGCGGAACGGTTAGCAAAAAAGCAACACGGGGACACGAGGTTTACCCAGGTTTAGGCCCCCGGAGGGAAAACCCTACTTCTGCTTGTCTGCTCTGATTATGGTGGAACCGAAGGTTACAGGGGTGCGTAGATGCAATCTAGCATGGAGGTGTGTATGCGAAAGTATGAGGTGAGAGCCTCCTCGACGTGCCCTCCTGGCCTTTATATAGAGGCAGACAGGTCCCAGGCATAGATCGAGTCGGTTACAGGTTTAGGGTTTACCTCTTTGATTTTTCTATCTACTCTAGTCTTGTTCTCCAAGGATCCGAGGGCGTCATGGGCCCTTTCCATCCGAAAGTCTTCATGGGCCAACGTATATTTGTCGTGGTCCTTCCTTGGGCTGGACTAGGTATGCTGAAGTCGTGTACCCACGGGGTATAACAATGTCAGTAGCCCCCGAGTGTTCAGTCGAATCATAGATTCGGCTGAGGACTCTTCAATCCTTCGGGTGCAACTCTGTCTTTCAAGAGAATGTGTAGGGATTGTTGATGTGTGTGCCTGACTCTCCCGACGGATCAGGGTCAGTTAACTGTCTTAGGACAAAACAACACGATCTTCTTCAGATTCGAGTCCCTCGACTCGAATCCGGAACAGATGCTGGCGTAATTTGACTCAGGCCGCGGAGGTCTTACAGGAGTGGAATTCCAGTAAATTTAAATGATGTACCCAACGCGTCCGTCGGGATTTTTCATCGCGCCTGCTGGCACGGATTCTTACTAGCAGAGCACAGTCATGTGCGTTGCCAGGCATCAGATGATATCTGTAGGTCTTATCTTTGCATCGCAGACACATCATCCGAATGTTTATCACCGCGGAGGTGTTTCGGGTGGCCAAGGAGAAGATTGCTCACTTAGCGTTTAATTAGGGCAGAGTTGCCAAAAAAGTTTTGTATACTAATACGAAGGATCGCAGTCGAAGAATTCATAGGGTGCGCGACCAGCGCTCCCTATGGGAGTAGCCCCCGAGTGTCTGTTCGAGTCGTAGACTCGAGCAGAGACTTTAATTCAGCCGTTGTTCAGCTTCAGGTCCGTAGGACACAAATTTTCCAGATGCTCGAATCCACGCTCCCTATGGGAGTAGCCTCCGAGTCCGTAGAGGAGTCGCAGACTCGACGTAGGACTCGAAGAAAAATAGGTTAGTGCTGTAGTTTTTTTTCATTTTCGGGTGCGCGGCCAGCGCTCCTGATAGGAGTAGCCCCTGAGTAGTTAGTCGAATCGTAGATTCGAGTGAGTACTCTTAGCTTTGTAGCCGAAGAATTGTGTCTTTTGCTAGTATAGCGTTTGATGACGTCAGTGCTGACGATCGGTGACCTCAAGCGTCTGCTGTGCCAGAGATGACGTGACTGGACGAACATGGGTCCCACCTTCTGACCTTGAATTGACCGGTCACGCGCGGCGTGGAGATAATTACGGCGTCACCTCAATTTCCGCGCGTAGTGAACGGCGTGTGAGCGATGGTTCGCTGCTATGCTAACACGTGTATGGTCAGATCTTGCCATTGGCGTTAGGTCTTCTTGATGGACGGTTGTTGTGCATCGTCTTCGTCCTTATAATCATTGGGGAAAAATTAGTCTGTTTTCACCGCAGCCATTCTTGCTTCACTGCTCCAATCTTCTCTGAGATTTCTTGCTGTGCGCTGGAATATCCTCGAACATTTCTTTCTTTGATTCTATGGTCTCGTTGCCGCCGCCGCCGCATAGCGATGGGGAAGCCTAAGAAGTCCTCTTCTGTGGTTGGCACCAACGCTGCTGGGGGCAAGAAAAGTGTTGCCGCTACCCGTGTCACCGACGGTGGCTAGCGACGATCGGAGACGCGGGAGAGTGATCTCCGCAAGCTTCGTGAGCGGGGCTTGATCCCGCAGGATAGGGAGGCCGTCAAACTCCCTGGCAACGAGGTAATTCCCCGTCCCGCCGCTGGGTTTTGGGTTATGTTCCTCGCATTTGTCCTTCGGGGCTTTTCCTTCCCAGTCCACAATTTCCTTCGTGGACTGCTTTTTCTTTATGGAATCCAACTGCATCATCTTTCCCCCAACTCTCTTCTTCACATTGCTTGTTTGATTACTTTCTGTGAGTGCTGGCTCGGTATCGAGCAGCACTTTGGTCTCTTCCGGAAACTCTATTCCGTGAAGAGGCAATATGGTTCTGATGGTGTTTATCCCATTGGGGGTTGCATCATCTCCCTTCAATCCAATCTTCTTGTCTTCTCCTTTTCCATGTGCGAATCTGTCCAGTACTGGCAGAGGCGATGGTTTTACATCTGCAACTCCACGGTGGCTGGGCAGGATTTTGGTCTTGCTCCTTTCGACCCCTCCCAGAAAATCGAGCCAAAAAGGTCTTGGAAAAACCAGATCTTGGATGGCGAGGTAGCGGAGATAGAGGGACTCTATCGTCGGGTGGAGGATCTCCAGTTGACTCCGGGGAAGGAGGTGAATGGTGTGGATATCATCCGCACCTTTCTCAAATGTCGGGTGCAACCGCTCCAGGCTAGGGCGCACCCGATGTTCCTTTACGCTAGTCGTCGTGATCCGACTAGGTTTCGGCTGAAGAATTCTCCAAGGGAGATCTCGACGGGGTCCTTCGTCCGCTGTTGAAGTTCAAGGCTGGAGAGGATATCCCGGGGATGTCGCTGACTTCTCTGTTCTCCGCTTCTCGTCCGGTTCCACAGGTGTAGATCTGGGATGTGCGCGTGGCGCTATTTTCGTCTGCGTTGCACTTGCATTTATGTTCCTGCTAACATATTTGCTTCTTTTGTGTAGGAGTTCAAGGTGCCGGGTATGTCGCCTCCATAGCCTGAAGTATTCCCGAATGCTCCGGATAATGAGGTGGTGGACTCCATGTCCGAGCTGCCTTCGGTGAGATCTCCGGCTGAAGAAGCCAACGAGCCGAGCAAGGATCACACTCGCAAGCGCACGAGGAGCTCCAGCGATTCGTTGGATGCTTCAACTCCACCGGCCCCCAGGAACCCGCTGTGGCTTGAACGTCACAGTGATGGGCATGGGGGCTCTTCCTCTCCAATTCCTGCTGTTCCCGTGCGGGCTATGGCACCGCACCCGCCAGTGAAGCGGAAGAAGGAAGAAAAGAAGTAAGAGAAGAAAGAGGAGAAGAAGGTCCGAAAGACCCCTCCCGTCTTCGACTTGAACGAGCTTGATTCATAAGTTTACTTAGTCCTGCGTTGCTTTTTTTGTCTGTTTACCTTGCACTTAGCTAATTTGTTCTTGTGTATCCACTCCTCCAATGACTCCTCCAGTGATGGTGCTCGGGAGATGATGGGGGAGTCGAAGGTCGTTCTTCCTCCTCCTCAGACGGTGGCCACCTCTAAAGGCACTTCTCTAGACCCTTCTCCACAGGAGATTCGGGTGGTTGCGCCTCAGAACGCTGCAAGCGGACCTTCGGAGTCACCGACAAATCATGTAAGTAATTCTTCTTTCTGCCACGGGGGAAGGCCCCGAGCCTTTTTGAATGATCATTTTATTTTTATTTTCCTTCCACCTCGGGGGGAGCCCCCGAGCATCTGTAGGGGAGTTTGTTGTTTGTTTGTCCTTCGAGGCTTGGGGGGAGCCCCCGAGCGTTTTTCGTATGTGCAACTTGCTTCTGCTCGTCCTTTTGGGCGTAGCCCCCGAGCCGTTCTTTTGACTAGTAGTTCTTTTTTGCAGCCTTTTGTGCAAGGTTCCAACCAACTGGTGCAGCAGCACCTGGCGTTGGAGGCCAGCCTCAAGCAACTTCAAGGTATTTTTATGCCTTGGTCTTTTGTTTCTTCTTGCATTTTGTCCTTCGATCCGACATTTGTATTTCTTGCTGCAGAGGATCACAACGCCTCTCTTCGTGAGATTGATGCTCTCAAAAAGATCCTTGGTCAAGCGGAGAAATAAGCCGAGGTCGCCATTGGTGCAAAGGAGCGCCTCGAGCTAGAGTTGGCCAACGCGGCCGAGGCGAAGGAGCGCCTGCAGCAGGAGGCTACGGACCGCGAGGAGCAGCTCATCACTGCCACGGCTTCGCGCGAGAAAGAGGTGGCCGGCAAGCTTATGGCGGCTGCCAAGGCTGTTTTGGGTGAGTATCTCTACCTTCTTCTTTTTGATTTCCTGGTCTTTCTTTTGTAGTGCTTTTATTCATTCTGCTTCCTTTGTTGTCTTAGATGCCACGGGCATCGAATTTGACCGCGATGCTCTGGAGCATGGGAGTGCTCTGTATGATGCTACTGCGGCGGTCGAAGACCGCGGCAGTACTGTTGTCAACTCGCTTGCCAAGGCCAAAGAGATCCTTGGGCGCTTCTACAAGGAGCTTGTCCCCAAGGGCGTGGCCCTCAAAGATGTTGATGCCCTGGCGGAGGCGCTGTCAGACGAAGCACCTGCGGCGTGCAAGAGCAAGCAGAAAGGGCATCGGCACATCCGTCGGGCTGGCAATGGCCTTGGCGGCTGGAGCGGAGCTGGACCTTCCCCAGGTCACTTCCCGGATGCCGACGACTGCTGATGGATCCGAGGTAGCCTTCGCCACCTATGCTGCTCGCTGTAAGCGTTACAGGCCGAAGCTGATTGATCTGCTGGCCGAGTACGCACTAAGGCAGCAGGGGGAAGCCAAGGCGAGGCAATCCGGCTCCAAGGCTACTCAGGGTGCAGCTTTGTAGGCGTTGTAGTTATAGGGTAGTTGTAGCTTCTTTTGTTGTAAATATTTTGATGAACAATCCTTCTGCCACGTAGTGGCTTTTGGTGCACTTAATGAATGTGCGGAGTTTCGTGCTCCTTCAACTGCTTGTTCATGTCTTTGTCTTTCTATTAATCTAGGGTCCTTCGGGTGCTGATCCCATTGACACTTCGTCTACAGCGCAGCTGTGGCCATCCTTGGATGATGCGTCGCAGCTTGCGTTTCTTCGAGACCGTGTCCGTAGCCTTGAGACAGAGTTGCTTGGGGTGCGTGGCCATGCTGACATTTGGAAATCCAAGGCGGATCGAGGTGCTGCCAGAGAGGAGTACTTGATGGCGAAGTTGCTTCGCTTGTCCGAACAACTTCAGTGTGAGTTTTTCAGGCTGTTGCTCGCTACTCTGGATACGCCTGCTGGCCTTGCATCTTACTGTTTGGCAAGTATTGCAGGTGCTAACATTGCTCCAAGGGAGGAGAAGGAGCGTGTTGCTGTTCAGATCAACTGCTTGACTCAGCAGGACATGGAGGCCGGCGGGTTCTTCTGGATGGACCGTGATCGTGCCATGGTCCTTGCGACGGTGCAGGATCGCGTTCATTAGGTATCGCGGGTGCTTCGTCAGGTGAAGACTTCGCTCGCGTCGGTTCTACATGTAATTTTTCTGCTCGATGATGTGCCGTCGACTCTCTATGGTCTGTTGTCAAGGTTTCAGAATGTGCATCATGTCAGGGAACTGGTGTGGCATCAGCTCGTTGCGGGGGTGAAGGTTGCGCTCTCCCATGTGCGGTTGCATCGTCCTGATGTAGATTTGTCCGCTGTAGCGGCTGGGCCACCTCTTCGGCTAGATGGTGGTGAGTGGGATATGCGTCCGTATTATGCGGCTGTAAGGCAGTATGCCGAACAGATCGTAGATCTATTTGAGCAGCGTGCTTAGGTTATTCTTCAGAATAGGTAGTACCTATAAAAAAGATAGATGTAAAAATTGTATACATTTGACTGGGCGTGTTTTTCCCTTTGTTATGAAGGTTTTGTTGTTGTGCTAGCACATAGTGCTTTTCTTGTATACGTGCCCTTTTCGTTAGCCTGACGTGGTCAGCTACTCAGGTGTACACGTGTTATCCTCAGTCGATGAAGTCGTGAGGTGGGGGGAGCCCCCGAGTGCGTTTGTAGCATGGAGTGAAGTGCGAATAGTAAACAAAAAAATTTGGGGCAAGACACTTAGATTTATTCATATCGTAATGGAGGAGGTACATTGTTCGGCTGAGTAGCCTTGGTGGAATAGCCTTATTGAAAGTAAAAGAGGGAGGTAGCTAGGGATAGAACCGTCATAGTTGTGCGACGTTCCATGGGTTGGAGTATGCGACTCCAGATTCCACGTGCTTGAGGCGATAGGCGCCACCTGGGATGACTTCAGTGACGATGTAGGGTCCTTCCGACGGTGACTCGAATTTCTTCAGGCACTCTTGCTTGAGTCGCAAGACCAGGTCTCCTTCGACGAAGGACCTTGGGCGCAGCCGTCGGCTGTGGTAGTTGCGGAGACTCTGTTGGTACACCGCTGATCGAGCTGCCCCTATGTCTCGTGCTTCGTCGAGTGTGTCGACGGCGTCTTCGAGTGCAGCCGTGGATTCGGCTTCGTTGTAGGCGACGACCCGTGGGGTCTTGTGGCGTACCTCTGCTGGCAGCACGGCTTCGGCTCCGTGCACCATGAAGAAAGGCGTGTAGCCGGTTGAGCTGTTTGGCGTTGTGCGCAGGCTCCAGAGGAACGAATGTAGCTCTTGTGTCCAGGCACCCGCGAGTCGTTCGAGTGGGCTCATTAAGCGCTTCTTGATGCCAGCACCGACAAGGCCGTTGGCCTTTTCGACCTGCCCGTTTGTTTGCGGGTGCGCCACGGAGGCATATGTGATGTTGATTCCGAGGTCTTCGCAGAAGTCCTGGAATTCTTTAGAGATGAAGTTCGACCCATTGTCGGTGATGATGATGTGTGGCATGCCGAACCTATAGACAATGGATTCAAAGAACTTGACGGTGGTTTTGCCCTTTTGGTTAGTCACAGGCATGGCCTCAACCCACTTGGTGAATTTGTCGACTGCGACCAGGAGGTAGACGTGTCCCCCTTTCGAGGACCTTGGCAGTTTGCCGATCATGTCAAGGCCCCATTGGGCGAAAGTCCAGGCCAAAGGTATGGGCCTGATCTCTGACCCGGGTGCGTGCGGTTTGTCAGCGAACCTTTGGCACCCGTTGCATCTTCGGACGATGTCCTTGGCGTCGTTCATGGCCGTTGGCCAGTAGAATCCAGCTCGTAGAGCTTTGGCGACAAGGGAGCGGCTGCCCGCATGATGGCCGCAGATGCCCTCGTGGATGTCTTGGAAGATGAGTTTTCCGTCACCGATGGTGACGCACCTTTGTAGTACACCCGAAATGCTGCGCTTGTAAAGCTCGCCATTGATGATGGTGAAGGCTTTGGACCGACGAGATATGCGTCGGGCATCCGTCGGGCTATCAGGCAGTTCTCCGTCTATCATGTACCGGAGGTATGGTCATGTCCAAGTTTCTTCGACTGCCATGACCTGCATCAGGTTGACCACGGCGACCTCTGTGTCCAGCTTTTCGGGTCCTTCCTCACCGTCGGGTAGCGCAGCTGCCGAGTGCTCTGCCTCTTCGTGTGATCCCTTGGGGAACATTCGCTTGATGGATGGCACGCAGATCTGTTCGAGGAACACACCTGGTGGTACTCATGCACAGGTGGAGCCGATGTTGGCAAGTCTGTCAGCCTCCTCGTTGCTTTCTCTCCCGACGTGTCGAAGCTCGCAGCCGTCGAATTCTCCCTCGAGTGAGTTGTAGAGTGCGCGGTACGCGATCATGTTTTCAGCATGTGTGTCGCACTCGTTCATCGTCTCCTGGACGACGAGGTTCGAGTCTCCGTAGATGACCAGGCGTGTTGCACTGCAGATCTTTGCCATCCTCATGCTATGGATGAGGGCTTCGTATTCGGCCTCGTTGTTGGAAGCTCGGAATTTCATCCGAAGGACGTAGTTCATCTTGTCACCCTGCGGGGAGGTCAGTATGACCCCGGCTCCTGCTCTGGCCTCGCGCTTGGAGCCGTCGAAGTGCATCGTCCATGACTGTGTCATGTCTGGTGTGTCTGGCAGCTGCAGCTCTATCCAGTGGACGAGGAAGTCTGGGAGGACCTGAAACTTGATTGCGAGTAGCTTCTCGTAGACGATGTCTAGGGGTGACAGCTCGATGCCCCACAGGGCTACGCGTCCTGTGGCCTCCGGATTGTTCAGGATGCTGTTCAGGGGTGCCTCATTGATGACCATCACCTCGTGCACCTGGAAGTAATGGCTCAGCCGACAAGCCATCATGAACACGCCGTAGGAGAGTTTCTGGTAGTGAGGGTACCTCTGCTTTGTTGGCGTCAATACCTCGTTGAGGTAGTAGATTGGGCGTTAGACCCCATGGGTCTTGCCCTCTTCGGGTCGCTCGACCACCAGTACGGTGCTCACCACCTGGTGTGTAGCTGCTATGTACAGTAGTAGGGGCTCGCTCTCCTTTGGCGTGACCAAGACGGGCGAGGTAGAGAGTAGCCGCTTTTGATCTTCGAATGTGTTGTCCGCCTCGGGCATCCACTCGAATTTGTCTGCTTGTGCAGCAGCTGGTAGAATGACAGTGCTTTCTCGCCCATGCGGCTGATGAACCTGCTTAATGCCGCTATTCGTCCTGCAAGCTGCTGGTCGCCCTTGAGGTTTTTCGGCTTCTCCATGGCCATGATGGCCCGTATTTTCTTTGGGTTCGCCTCGATGCCGTGCTGGGAGATGAAGTAACCAAGCAGTTGACCCGATGGGACGCCGAAGGCGCACTTTTCAGGGTTAAGCTTGATCCTGTAGCGGTTGAGATTATCGAACGTCTCGTGGAGATCGTCGATGAGCGTTCTCGCCTCCCTGGTTTTGATGACTATGTCATCGACATAGACTTGGACATTGTGAACGATCTGGTCCTTTAGGCATTCCTGCATGCACCGCTGGTACGTAGCACATGCGTTCTTTAGCCCGAAGGGCATTGTGTTGTAGCAAAACACTCCGAATAGCGTGATGAATGCCGTTTTCTCCTGATCTTCGACTTTGAGTCGAATCTGGTTGTAGCCTGAGTAGGCGTCGAGGAAGGAGAGTTTCTTTCATCCTGCAGTCGAAGCGATGATCTGATCGATCCGAGGGAGAGGGAAGTGGTCCTTCGGGCAGTGCTTGTTCAGCGACGTGAAGTCCACGCACATCCGCGGGATGTCCGTGTCCTTTTTGGGGACCATCACTGTATTGGCGAGCCACTCGCTCTCCTTAATATCCCTGATGAAGTTTGCATCGAGTAGTCTATTGACTTCAATCCCTATGGCTTTGGCCTGTGGCTCGGACAGTCTCCGGATGGACTGCTTGACAGGCTTGGCGTCTGGAAAGATGTTGAGTGCGTGCTCGGCGAATTCCCTGGGAACTCCTGGCATGTCCGCAGGACACCAGGCGAAGATTTCCTAGTGCTCACGGAGCAATTCGACGAGCGCGCTTTCCTATGTGGGGCTAAGATCATTGGCGATCAGCGCCGTCTTGGAGGCATCCGTTGGGTGGACCTGGACCTTCTTTGTGTTGACGGTGGAGTCGAAAGACATATCAGGTGCGTTTTGTCATGCGACTGGGGGTGCTCCATTGTCCGTCACCTCGCGGAGTCTTACGAGCTCTTCTTGCATGTCGAATGACTGGGAGATTCTGTTGAAGTCCCTGTCGCAGTGGTCCGATCGGGTGAAGCTCCCGTGGACCGTGATGACGCCCCTGGGTCCTGGCATCTTGAGTAGAAGGTACGCGTAGTGTGGTACTGCCAAGAACCTTGCGAATGCTACACGCCCAAGGATGGCGTGGTATTGTGATGGCCAGTCTACCACTTTGAACTCGAGCCGCTCGCATCTGAAGTTATCCGGTTTGCCGAATATGACGTCGAGCCATATCTTTCCCAGGGGGAATATGCCCTTTCCTGGGACGATGCCATGGAACATTGTGTCTGACTGTTCCAGGCTGCATAGCGGGATCCGCATTGCTGCTAGGGTGCTGGCGAACATCAGGTTGATGCCGCTGCCACCATCCATGAAGACGCGGCTCATCTCGAACCCTCCGATCTGCGCCTCAAGCACCAGGGTAGCATGACCTAGGCGAGGGACCTGGCAAGGGTGATCCGAACGGCTGAACGTGATGCAGGACTCCGATCCTCTGAGGTACTCAGGGATGGCGGATGGAGCTATCACAGCCAGGTTGATCTGACGGGTGATTTTCTTTTGTACCCTATTCATTGGGCGCCCTTTTTGGATCATCAGTGCTCCTTTTGGCGGGGGATACCCGTGCCCACCGTTATTCTGAGCGGGTGCGATTGGGTGATTCAGGCCTCCTGTAGGTGGCGGTGGAGGAGCTCCATGCGCGATCTCACTTGGTGCGGGTGCGTTCCCGAATCCAGTGTTTGGGGCTTGCTGCCTCATCTGAGCCATGCTCTCGCTGAGTTTCTGGAACTCGCGACAGTCCTTAAGCATGTGGCTTTCTTTCTTCTTGCCATCCTGTTTGTCGATGTAGAAGTGGATGGAGCATGGACCCGACAGTTTTTTGTATGCTAACGGTCCGTCATCGCGATCGCGGCGCTGCCACGACTGTGCTGGGCGTCCTCCATCGCGGAAATTGTTTCCGCGGTATCCGCCACTATTGCGGTTTCCATCGTTGCAGCGATCGGCGTAGCCAGCCGCGACCATGTCGGGTCCGTCGCGATCGTCATAGGCGCACGATCTACTCTTGCTACGGCGCTCACGTCGCTGGCCATAGTCATATTCCTTCTCCGAGTGCGCTCGGTGGATGGAGTCCTCGCCGTCGGTCCACCTGTTGGCGATTTCCATGAGATGGTCGAGTGTCTTGGGCTTGACGCGCCCGAGCTCTTCCTTGAAGTCCTGGCGTTTGACGCCGTCTCTGAAGGCGTCGATAGCTCTGTCCTCGGAGATATGCGCCGCGGAGTTCTTGGTGTTGGACCAGCGTAGTATGTACGAGCGAATGGATTCGCCCGTTCGTTGGGTGCAGGCCCGCAGCTCTTCGATCGAGGCGGGCCTCTTGCTGGTGCCTTTGAAGTTTCGGACGAAATTGTACGCCAGCTCCTCCCAGCTTCGGATGGATCCCTAGGATAGGCTGCTGAGCCAGATCCGGGCTGCGCTCGTCAACTGCAGCTGAAGGCATTGCATGGCGGTTTGCTTGTTTCCGCCATGTAGCTTGACGGATGACAGGTGGTCGCTGAGCCATGTCCTGGGGTCTTGTGTGCCGTCGAACTTTGGAGTGTCCGAGGGAAGCTTGAAGTTTCGCGGCATCCGCGTCCGTCGGACGGATCTGCTGAAGCATCGGGCTCTGCAGAGTTCTCCTTCGTCGTCATCTTCTTCGGATTCAGATGATCATACGCGCTTGGCGCGCGCTTTGTCGATCTTGCGCCGCGTTAGCTCGTTTCGAGCGTCGTAGTCGGGGCTGCGACGGCGCGAGATCTTATGCCTTCAAGGAAGGTCGTGCTCTTCGTCCTCGGATGAGGGTGTGGGGCTGTAGTTGAACCTGACCGCGGCCTTCTTCTTTGGCTCCGTAGGAGCTTCTCCGTGGAGCACGGATCCAACGAGTCCGAGTCCAGTGAGCGCGGACTTGTGCATGGCCCTTTTTGGGTCCCCCTCCGGAGGAGGATGGGACGGGAGGTACGCGGTGGCTGCCATGATCGCAGCTTGCGGCGTCTTCGGGATGACGTTGCTGTCGGCATCCATCTCCATGAAGGACGCATTGAGGGCCCTAGTCACCTCGCGGCATGCTTTGGGATCCATGTTCTCTGTGCGAGAACGGTGCTTGTTGCCATGGTTTCCATGCGAGCTGGAGCCGATGCCCATGGCGGAGAGCGCAACTCTCCGCGCACTGGATCCCGAGGCTGCTTGCTTGAGCTTGTCGAGCACCTCTTGCATCCTCAGTTGCTTCTTGTGCTCCTCGGCGAGGAGCATATGGTATGCCATCAACAGGTCCCGTGAGGCATCTGCTGGCAAGATCTTGTTGCCTGTTACGGCTTCGCGTGCTTGAGCCATCCCTCCTAGCTGAGGTGGATGACTCGGTTGTGTTTTCCCCGTTGGGTGGGGGGGACCGGCTTCTTCTATTCTCTCCGTTTGTACCCTGCGGGTTGGGTGGCGGCTTGTGTTCCTGATCTTGGATGACCGCGGAGCATTGGTAGTGTTTGTAGATCGGATCGCTGCTGCTGCAGCTTTCGGACCTGGAACCGTAGGTCCCTTCGTCCGACGGTGGATCACACAGATCTGAGCTGCAGCTACTGCTGTCATAAGACTCATCTGTTGATGATGATGTGCGTAGCACGGGGTGTGGAGCCCACGAAGTAGGCCTGATCGATGGCAGGGGCACCCGCTCCGGGAGGCGGAGAGTGCCGATCTGCCCCACCTGGAAGCAGAAGCTCCCGAACAGGATCTCGAGTCCGTTGCCAACGGGCTCGAAGTCCTTTAGGGTGGCCGGTGAGTGGGCGGTGAAGTCGAAGGCGCCGAAGAGGAGGTGATTCTCCGTCGCCGCGGAGTTGTAGATCGCTCGGGTTGGGACCATCGCGATTGCACAGTCATCGTCCCCAGTTCCCACAGACGGCGCCAATTGACGAGGTTTGATCTCGTCAATGCCCATTGTTATGGAGTTGGGTTTTGGAGAAGATGGGGATGCTGGAGATCGCGGAACGGTTAGCAAACAAGCAACACGGGGACACGAGGTTTACCCAGGTTTAGGCCCCCGGAGGGAAAACCCTACTCCTGCTTGTCTGCTCTGATTATGGTGGAACCGAAGGTTACAGGGGTGCGCAGATGCAATCTGGCGTGGAGGTGTGTATGCGAAAGTATGAGGTGAGAGCCTCCTCGACGTGCCCTCCTGGCATTTATATAGAGGCAGACAGGTCCTAGGCACAGATCGAGTCGGTTACAGGTTTAGGGTTTACCCCTTTGATTTTTCTATCTACTCTAGTCTTGTTCTCCAAGGATCCGAGGGCGTCATGGGCCCTGGCCACCCGAAAGTATTGATGGGCCAACGTATATTTGTCGTGGGCCTTCCTTGGGATGGACTAGGTATGCTGAAGTCATGTACCCGCGGGGTATAACCATGTCACCATGACCCTTCTAGAGCAGGATAGATCACCTGAAGCGGTAAACTAGGTCTACGACCTAGTGGCCAAGGCGGTGAAACAACAGGAAAAGGCCACCTCTCAGAGGCTTGAGTCTGACCCGACGTTTTGCCAGTCTGGTCAGCATAAGCCGCCAAGGGACAAATCTCCTCATGATGTCGGGTCCCAGACGGGTTCGTTAGATCGAAGACAGAGGGATGCGCGCAACAGGAAGGATGCTATCCCCATATCCTCTGACCATGGAGGCAAGGCCCAACCTCGTCACCCATCTCCACCGCCCCTCTCCGTCGCCACCTAGCAGCCACCATGGCGGAGGAGACCGCGTCGTTCACGCAGCCCATCCCCTGATGGCAAAAAGAAGAAAAGAAGGCCGGAGCCATACGTCGCACGATCACGTCTGGACAAGATCCACGAGTCCCGGGATGGAGCATACCTGGGACCACGCTACTTTGGACCTGTAGTACGGACCGCAGCTTACCCCAAGCGTTTCCAGATTGACAAGACTATCAAGCTCTCTGACGGCACCGCCAAGCCAGCTACATGGTTGCAGGATTACGGCAACACGGTGGAGATCGCCCGAGGGGGAAACCCCAACGTCACCGTCAAGTACCTCCCATTAGTGCTGGTGGGCACGACCCGACAATGGATCGATGACTTGCCAGAGAAATCTATCTGCAACTGGCTGGACATGTAAGAAGCGTTCACCAAGAACTTCGAGGCTACGTACAAACGTCCCTGTACTGTTGGCGACGTACAACGGTGCATGCAGGAGAAAGACGAGTCATCTCGCGCCTACCTCTCCCACCGGCTAGATATGAAGAATTCCTGCGCAGGAGTGCACTCACAGACCGCCATGTCCGCCTTCATAGATTGGTTGGAAAGGGGTACGTTGCTCCGACATACGTTGCCTGCAGGAAAACCACTAGCTAGATCTCAACCAGATGATCCAACTGGCTAGTGAGTTCGTGGCTGCCGATGACGATGCTCGCGGCTCCCTGCCGGCAACATCCGTTCCAACTCAGGCTCGGAGGAACAGCAACACCAAGCGGAAGAGCCCGCCAGAAGAAAAGCAAACCTCCGACATGGTCGCCATGACTTTTGCAGGACGAGGTGATAGTGGACAGCGTGGCCGAGGACGGGGGCTGGTCGAGGGCAGCAGCAAGGTAGTGAAACAACCTCGGCAGCACTCCGCGTTCCCTAGACCTACAAGGAGTACCGCGATATGTCGTGACTCATACACCTCGAAGCCAATGGCAAGGCCACACACACCAATCGCCATTGCAAGTTCGTCAACGACCTCAAGGAGGACCCGGAGTTCGGCTACAAGAGAAGTCGGAAGAACAGACCGCGAGGAAAGGGAAAGGGAAAGAAGAAGGAGGAGGAGTCCAAGGATTCAAGTGACATGGACGAGGACGTTGACCCCAGGCATGCTGCCAAGAGCGACGGCAAGGGCAAAAACCCCTTCGAGAAGAAGGCGGAAGTTTTCAACACTTTCCTTGGCACCCCACCGTCCGACAACAGAAGACCATGAGGATACTGATGGCCACTCTACCCCTAGTTCCCCAATACCCGCGCTGGTCGGAGATTCCAATTACTTGGGACAGGAAGGATCACCCAGACCTCATCCCTATGGAGAACCAATAAGCCATGATCATCAACCCCCTGATTGACGGCAACGAGTTCACCAAATGTATGGTGGATAGTGGAAGCAGCATCAACATCATGTACCTGGATACACTGCACAAGATGAACTTGACGGAGGCAAACCTAAGGAGGACCAGCACCATCTTCCATGGCGTAGTTTCGGGTCGGGAGGCTCGGTCCCTTAGGTGCATCACACTTCAGGTCGCTTTTGGCAATGTCAATAATTACCGCCAAGAATGCATGACCTTTGAGGTGGTCCCCTTCAAGAGCGTGTACCACGTCATATTCAGCTGCCACATCTTCCACACCTTCATGGCCAAGCCATGCGTCGTCTATAACAAGCTCAAGATACCCGGACCAAACGGTGTCATCACCGTATCCGGAAGCTTTACCAAGGCAAGGGACTGCAAGATTGGAGAAGCAGCCTTTGCAGAAGCTGTCTTCTACAACGAAGAATTCAAGGAGATCGAGAGCAAGTTCGATGCCTCGGAGATGCCCGCGTCTAAGAAACAGATTTCTGACTCCGCCCTAGCATTCAAGGCCGCCATCGAGACCAAGCCAGTGGAACTTGTGGTAGGCGATGCCTCCAAGACCACCGCCATTGGGACGAACCTGGACCCTAAATAGGAAAGTGCGCTCGTCGAGTTCCTCCGTGAGAACAGGCACATCTTTGCCTGGCAACCTGCCGACATGAAAGGTGTACCTAGGGAACTTGCCGAGCCCAGCTTGAATATTGATCCAAAAGTAAACCAGTGAAACAACCTCTATGACGCTTCGGAGACGAGAAGAGACGCGCCATAGGCAAAGAGATAGCTAGGTTACTTAAGGCTAGTTTTATCCGAGAAGTCCTTCACACCCGATGGGTGACCAATCCTATACTTGTACCCAAAAAGGGAACCAAAGAATTAAGAATGTGCGTTGATTACACTGGCTTGAATAAAGCGTGTCCCAAAGATCTGTATGCCTTGCCTCGCATTGACCAAGTCATTGACTCGACGGCTGGCTCGGAGCTTTTGTGTTTTCTCGATGCGTACTCAGGATACCACCATATCAAGATGATGAAGTCGGACCAATTGGCCACTTCATTCACTACACCCTACGGCATGTTCTGCTACGTCACGATGCCCTTTGGGCTGAAAAACGCAGGTGCTACGTACCAGCGGACAATGCAGCATTGCCTACACGATCAAATTGGTCGGAACGTTCACGCCTATGTGGCCGATATAGCGGTGATTTCTAAAAATTCAAACGACTTAATCTCCGACTTAAAAGAAACCTTTGATAATCTCTAGAAATACAACATAATGCTTAACCCTAAGTAGTGCGTCTTCGGGGTTCCAGCCGGCAAATTGTTGGGCTTTATCGTTTCCCAGCGTGGAATCAAGGTCAACCTGGAGAAAATCAAGGCCATATTAAACATAAACCATCCGACATGCCTAAAGGACATACAATGGCTAACAGGTTGCGTTGCAGCAGTTAGTCGGTTCGTCAGCCGACTTGGAGAGAAGGCTCTCCGTTGTACAAGCTGCTGAAGAAGGCGGACAAATTTACATGGACGGACGAGGAAGATGCAGCATTGAAGCAGCTAAAGGAGAAACTATCCTCGGCGCCTATCCTTGCAGCACCGGAGCCTGGGGAGCCTATGTTAATCTACATGGCGGCCACCAACCAGGTAATGAGCATCGTCGTCGTGGTAGAGCGGAAATAACCAGGCTATGAGTACGGAGTTCAACGGCCAGTTTACTATGTAAGCGAGGTCTTGACGGAGTCCAAGCAACGTTACCCGCACTACCAGAAGATAGCTTATGGAGTGTTCCTTGCTTCTCGGAAGTTAAGGCACTACTTCCAGGAGCTCCCTATCACAGTGGTGAGCAAGACTCCACTCTCCGACATTATCAACAACAGCGACACTACATGAAGAGTGGCGAAGTGGGGCATTGAACTTGCCGCCTTCGAGATCACCTACAAAAGGCGTGACGCTATCAAATCAGAAGCTTTGGCAGATTTTATCGTAGATTGGACGGAGATGCCAGATGCTACCCCAATACCGGAGCCAGAATACTGGGTGATGCGCTTTGACGGATCAAAGCTACTCAACGGCTCGGGGGTTGGTGTACTGCTACAATCACCAACCGGGGAAAAGCAACACTATGTTCTGCAGATCCACTTCGAGGCTACGAACAACATGGCGGAGTATGAAGCACTCATTCACGGACTACACGTAGACTAGGATATTGGCATCAAGCACATAGATTGCTGTGGAGATTCCGGCTTAGTTGCCCAGCAGGTGGCTGGCACCTAGAACGTGCGGAACCCTATGATGGCGGCATATCACGAAGAACGAGATAGCCAAGAGCTTCTTGGGTTACGAGGTCAACTATGTACCTAGGGAGAAAAATGACGCGGCTAACCTAATGTTAAAGCTTGGGTCAGGGAACAAACAAATTCCTTCTGGCGTTTTCCTGGAGCATCTATGGACACCATCAGTGAAGGGAGCAGACGCAGACAAAGTCGAAAGACGACAAATAGTACGTTCAAAATCACGACACATGCCCTCAACATATCCTCCAAAATCTGATTGGTCCTTTCTGTATGTGCATCAGTCTGGGGGTGGAAAGCTGTGCTGAACTCTAATCTTGTCCCTAATGATTCATGCAGTTGTCGACAAAAATGTGAAGTGAACTGGGTTCCTCTATCAGACACAATACTCTTAGGTACTCCGTGCAGACATACAATCCTGTTCATATAGATATTGGATAACTTAGCACTTATATAGGTAGTCTTCACGGGTATGAAATGAGCCACTTTAGTTAGACAATCCACAACCACCCAAATAGAATCATATCCGGATCTAGTCCTTGGCAGTCTGGTGATCAAGTCCATACCAATCTTATCCCACTTCCAATCAGGAATAGGTAGTGGTTGTAATAACCCTGCCGGTTTCTGATGTTCTGCTTTCACTCGACTAAACACATCACACAAAGCACTGTGCTCTGCAATATCCTTCTTGAGATTGTTCCACAAAAATCTCTCCTTCACATCCATGTACATTTTGGTGTTACCTGGATGAATAGAATATGGTGAATTGTGCGTTTCCTGCAGAATCAATTTCCGAAGTTCCAGATCTTGCGGAATGCAGATATGTTTTACATACCATAAAGTACCATGTTCGTCTTCATGGAATCCTTTAGCCTTCCCTTTGCTAATTTTACCTTTAATCTCCTCTATTTCCTTGTCCAACTTTTGGGCTTCTTTGATCTTGTCCAAAAATGTGGGTTGAACATCCAATGACATGAGATATCCTTCGGGCACTATCTCCAATCTGAGATCTTTGAATTGAGCACATAGATCATCTAGAAATTCTCCTTTAGTAAGGCCATTCACATAAACCTTACGGCTTAAAGCATCTGCTACAACATTTGCTTTACCGGGATGGTATGGCAAACTCAAGTCATAGTCCTTGATGAGCTCTAGCCATCTTATTTGTCTCATATTGATTTCTTTCAGAGTGAAGATATATTTCAAACTCTTGTGATCCGTGAACACTTCACAAAATTTTCCCAAAAGATAATGTCTCCATGTTTTGAGTGCATGGACAACAGAGGCTAACTCTAAATCACGAGTAGGATAATTCACTTCATGAGTTTTGAGTTGTCTCGAGGCATAAGCCACAACTTTCCCATCTTGGATCAGAACTCCTCCCAATCATTGGTGAGATGCATCAAAATAAACTTAGAAGTCCTTCTCCAAATCTGGCAGACATAAGACTGGTGCTGATACAAGTCTTTTCTTCAATTCTTGGAAACTGATTTCACATCCTTCAGTCCAACCAAATTTCTTATCTTTCTTAAGTAACCCCGTCATTGGCTTGGCTACCTTTGAGAAATTCTTAATGAACCTCCTATAGTATCCTGCCAAGCCTAGGAAACTGTGAACTTCTTTCACTGACTTGGGAGATTCCCACTCAGTTACAACTGACATCTTTGCGGGATCGACAGCTATACCATCTCCCGACACAATATGTCCGGTAAATCCAACTTCATTGAACCAGAATTCACACTTGCTGAATTTGGCATACAGCTTGTGCTCCCTGAGCTTTTCGAGTATCAAACGTAAATGTTCTTCATGCTCTTCTTTGCTCTTGGAATAGATCAAAATGCCATCGATGAATACGACAACAAACTTGTTAAGAAACTCCATGAATACCTTGTTCATTGTCGGGGGGATCGCCCCAGGTAGGCTAACCGGAAAAGATGCAGAGCACCAGCACGACAGCCGGCAGACAGTAGCCGGACGCAAAAACTCCAAGACATATCAAAAGAAGGAACAAACCAAGACCCGACTTGCAAACCAGCCAGCCAGATGAAAACCATCGATAAGAGCGCCAGCCGGCTGGATCAAGATAGCCGGCCGGAGCAAGATAGATCAAGAGACAACCGGTAGAAGAACTAGCCGGATGAGTCAATCAAGGGCAGAAGAGCAGCCAGATGGATCCGACCATCCAACCCAGGAAGGCCAACCGGCTAGGTCACTCTAGCCGGCCACCCAAGACAGGCAAAGTACCATATGATGTAGGGCACACTGCGCAGTATGCCCAGGACAGCGGACAAGACAGAAAGGAGACTCAGACATTCGGCCCATACCGACGACTTCTACCGATGACCGTTGCAATAGTAGACAGTAGGTGGCATTGTGCGTAACTACCTGCATGGAGACCACTCTAGATGGCGTGGCGGCATGAGCTTTACTGTGAGTACGCACTCCCATGCCGGCCACTATAGATGACGTACCCGGCTAGGGCCGGCCTGTGGGACCTGCCAGTCGGCCAGGTCGTTGCTCATGCCGCCTCGGCCTATATAAGGGGCAGCATGGGCAACTGAGCAAGGGTTGGACTCTCTTTTACTACTAGCCAGACCCGATACAGCTCAAGGAGCATTGTAGCCCTTAGTGGCCATCCAGTTAGTCAGATCGGCAGGAGTAGGAGCTTTACCTCACATTGATGGCTCCGAACCTGGGTCCTTCTTGTGTGACCGCACTTGCTTGTATCCAATCCCGCCTTCAGACGCCGTCGCACGCTTCCCTGCTCTGCTCCCACACCTCTTTCTAGCCTGCTTAGGCTCTGTCGTTTCCATAACAACGACAGTTGGCGCCCACCATGGGGCAGAGATAGCGGCGACCGGAGTGACGTTCCGCACGGGACCCCGCACTTCGTCAGGCTAGCGTGTGGCTTCCGGCCTCGTGCTCAGCTCGGCCAGTTCTACTGTGTGATCGAAAATTCCAGCTGCTTCGCCGGATCCAGCTTTCCGACAGGCGGCTCCATCCTGCTGTTCGGCAATCTACCTGTCTATGTCGCCACCATGCTGGAGTGTTTTCCTCAGGAAATCGTCTCAATTGCCGAGTCGTTGCCCTCAGATGGCAGCGCGCTCACTAAGCCCGGCGTCGTAGAGGTGATGATGGCGGGCTCAAGCAATAGCTGCCGTCCTCCCCTTGAGCGTGGCAGGGACAATGCCGGCCCATCTACCCCGATGCGCGAAAAGGGCACGGTGGACGAGGTCATCGAAGAGCTCCGCGAGCCGGTGCACCCTGGGAATGATCCGGATGCGGCCATGGCCAAGATCGAGGCGGCGCGTGAGCGTCTGCTCCTGCAAGCCCAAGGGCTAGCCTCCACCAAATATCGGATGGGGAGCAACATCCGCGAGTATAATCGCGCGCACGGTCTCACCCCGGCTAATGAGGATCCCAGCCGGCTAGATTCCGTGCAGCGCCGCGGGGGAGAGCTGGGCGCCCATTTCGAGCACAACCTCAAGCCGGCTTCCCGCACCTACTTACCCCCGCCCGTCTATGACACCGCGGTCAAGAATGTTCGGGTGGCGCGAGCCGTCGCGGAGGACCTACCCCACCTAGAGGGGGACGAGATGTTGCGCCAGTTCCAGCGTATGCAGCACCTGCTGCGCGTGGCCGACGAGCAGGCCGAGGTCGCACGGATCGCATTAGAGGGTGGAGCTGGCTCCAGGGGAATCGCCCGGCTGGCAACAGTCGTGGCGGACCTCGTCAGACCGAGTGCTCCGCGTCTCCGGGCCAGCACCCCCGCACTCCAAGCGTCGCCAATCCGGTAGCAGCCAGCCTCGCGGCGAGCAGGGCTCGCCACGAGCCACCCCCCTCCACCATCCCGCCTCACCGGCTGGGTGGGAACTCCCAATCTGGTTGAGCCAGATGCGCGCGCTCGCATCGACCTTCTGATGGAAGCTCGCCTCACCGAGGAGGAGGATGCAACCGTCCCCGTGTGTTTCGGACCACACATCCATAAGGAGCCCTTTCCTGACAAGTTCTCCCTGCCCTGGGACACCCCCAAGTATGACAACAGCATGAAGCCGGAAGACTGGCTAACCGACTACATCACCGCAGTCGGCATCGCTCACGGCAACAAGCCTGTCACGATCCACTACATCCCCTCATGATAACCGGCTCAGAACGAAGCTGGCTCAATAGCCTCGCGCCCAATAGCATCAACGCTTGGCGAGACTTCGAGAAAGTCTTCCTCCGGAACTTCAACGGCACATACAAGTGCCCAGGCAGGCCCCGTGATCTTTCTCCGTGTGTCCAGGGAGACCGCGAGTTAGATCGCGCGTACCTCACCCGCTGGACCGAGCTGCGCAAGTCCTACGAAGGGGTGGTGGAGAACCAGGCAATCGGTTTCTTAATCGAAGGGTGTCGCGAAGGCACGATGCTGCGCCACCGGCTGCTGTGCGATGAGCCCAAGACCATGGCGGAGCTGATGACCGTGGCCGACCAGTACGCCACCGCGGATGCGGTAATGAAGAAGCCCCTCTAGGTAAACATGGAAGGGCGTCCGGTTCCCACCGAGCCGGCTAGGGAGAAGCCTGCCGACTAGAATGGTGATGCCGGCTCATCTAGACGGCATGGAAACGACAACCGCTACTAGGGCAAGCACCCGGTAGAGCAGCAGAGCTCGCGCTACCACCAGCAGCAAGTTAACGCAGTGCAGGGCATGCTGGCTCACAACAACAAGAGGCAGAGGAATGCCTTCACCTTCTAGGAAATGTTCGACGGGCCCTGCAAGTACCGCAGTGGCACCAAGCTAGCTACAGACACCACTCGGCGGTGTAGCTGGACCAGGCAGATCAAGGAGCAGGACGGGTTACCTCCTCTCCCGCCAACCCCTCCTAGTGGTCCCCCACCCCCGGTTAGGGCAGACGGCAACAACCACAAGAACGGAGGCTACCGCCAGCAGCACGAGAACTACAACATCTTCGAGGCCGAGCCGATTGACAATCGCGGTCGGAAGCAGCATCGCGGAGCTGAACACCGTCGTACCCCCAGTCCCCCTGCGTCTCAACCGGTCTGAGACTCCCATCACCTGGAGTCAGGCAGACCAGCCGGATTCACTCCCGAATCCCGGGGGCTACGCGATGGTGCTCGACCCCCTCGTCATCTCCGACACGCGCACCTGCCAGTTCTCGGGCGTGCTGGTAGACGGTGGGAGCAGCCTCAACCTGCTCTACCGGTCCTCCATGGACAAGCTGGGCATCCGGGAGTGCGACCTGCAGCCCTCGACCACTATGTTCCACGGCGTCGCGCCCGGGCCACCATGCGTCCCTCTCAGCAAGATCCGGCCCGATGTCATATTCGGTTCGGATGAGAACTTCCGGCGTGAGCCAATCTGGTTCGAGGTGGTCAACCTCGCCAGCACCTACCATGTCCTTCTCGGGCGCCCTGCCCTCGCGAAGTTCATGGCGGTGCCCCACTATGCATACCTCAAGATGAAGTTGCCAGGGCCAAACGGTGTGATTACTGTGGCCGGCTGGTACAGGCGGTCGATGGCTTGCGTGAAAGAAGGCACCCAGATAGCCGAGGCCCTGCTCATCGCCGAGGAGAAGCCCGAGCTGCTGCACAATGTTGCCATGCTACAGCAGGAGGTGCCGGCTGGTATGAAGCCGGCGGGGGACATGGCGTTCTAGCCGTCCAGGGAGACCCGCCAGATCCCGCTCGACCCAGCTGACCCCTCCAAGTGCGTCACCATTGGCGCCGGCTTGGACAACAAATAGGAAAGCGCGCTCGTCGGTTTCCTCCGTAAGAATCGGGACATCTTCGCATGGTCTCCCAAAGACATGCCGGGTGTACCGAGGGAGTTCGCCGAGCACTCGCTTCATGTGCGTCTGGATGCCAAGCCGGTCAAACAGCCCCTCCGTCGCTTCACGGGGGACAAGAGGAAGGTCATCGCTGACGAAATCGCCCGGCTACTTGCTGCCGGCTTCATCATGGAAGTATACCACCCGGACTGGTTGGCCAACCCAGTCCTGGTGCTGAAGAAGAACAAGACATGGCGCATGTCTATCGACTACACGAGCCTGAACAAGGCCTGCCTGAAAGACCCTTTCGCTTTGCCCCGTATTGATCAAGTGATTGACTCTACGGCCGGCTGCGACCTGCTCTCTTTTCTCGATTGTTATTCCGGCTATAATCAGATCCAGCTGAATCCGGCCGATCAACTGAAAACATCGTTCATCACCCCGTACGGGGCTTACTGCTATGTAACCATGCCATTCGGCCTGAAGAATGCAGGTGCTACCTATCAGCGTTGCATGCAGAAATGCTTGCACATGTAGATCGTCCGGAACATGCACGCGTACGTGGATGATGTCGTCATCAAGACGAAGGAGAAGCAGACCCTGCTAGAAGATCTCGGCGAGACGTTCGCGAACCTCCGCCGGTACCAGATGAAGCTGAACCCAGAGAAGTGCGTGTTCGGCGTGCCAGCCGGACAGCTCCTCGGTTTTCTCGTGTCGAGCCAGGGAATCAAGGCCAATCCGGAGAAGATTGCGGCCATCGAGAGGATGCAGCCACCCAAGAGCTTGCTCGGTATCCAGAAATTCACCATCTACTTGGCTTCCCTCAGCCGATTTGTCAGCCGGTTGGAAGAGAAAGCCCTTCCCCTATACCAGCTGATGAAGAAGACGGACAAGTTCACTTGGACGGCTCATGCGGACACGGCCTTCCACGACCTCAACCGCATGTTGTCGATAGTGCCGGTTCTCGCCACGCCGGCTGCGAAGGAGCCAAAGCTACTCTACATAGCCGCAACCAACCGGGTCGTCAGCGTCGTCCTGGTGGTCGAGCCTCCTGAGCCGGGCAAGGCACAGCCGATTCACTGACCCGTATACTACCTAAGCGAGGTGCTGTCCCTCTCCAAGCAGAACTACCCCCACTACCAGAAGATGTGCTACGGGGTGTACCTGGCGTGCAAGAATCTCAAGCACTACTTCCAGAAGCATCTGCTCACCGTCATGTCCACCGCGCTGCTGGGCGAGATCTTCGGCAACAAAGATGCCACGGGTCGGGTAGCCAAGTGGGCCATCGAGCTGGATGCCTACTGCATCCGGTAAGAGCCCCGGATCACCATCAAGTCTCAGGCGGTGGCGGACTTCTTCGTCGACTGGGCAAAGAGTAAGTACCTGCCGCCGGTCCCAGACTCCGACTACTGGAGGCTGCACTTCGACGGCTCGAAGATGCGTGGGGGCTTGGTAGCCGGCATAGTGCTCACCTCGCCCAAGGGAGACCGGCTGGAGTATGTGCTGCATATCCAGTTCACCGTGTCAAACAACGTTGCCGAGTACGAGGCCCTCACGCACAGGCTCCGGCTCGCCAAAGACATCGGCATCCGCCGGATCCTCTACTTTGGTGATTCAGACCTGGTGGTGCAGCAAGTATCCGGCGAATGGGACGCCAGGGACGCCAACATGGCTTTGTACCGGTTCCACGTACAGCTGCTAAGTGCTGGCTTCGAGGGATGTGAATTCCACCATGTCCCCCATGCCAACAACGAGGCGGCCGATGCGCTCACGCGAGTTGGATCCACTAGAGCAGCCATTCTGCCTGGAGTATCCTTGGAGCATCTCCGCAAGCCCAGCATCACTCCCTCTTTGGAATCCGAGTCCATCATCTGGGTAGCAGACCCGGGGGCTGCCGGCTCAAAAGAGCCGGGCCCCGCTATTGTCACCTCCGGCTCGAAAGACCCGGGGGCTGCCTCTTCCTCAAGCAAGCCATAAGCAAGCAAGGCAAAAGGCCCGAGGGCTGCCGGCTCGGGTATCCTACCCGGACGCCCTCCGGATGAGCTCCAGATCGTGCTGGCCAGTGTTTTCACCATCCAGGAAGTTCCATCCTGGGCCCATCCCTTCATGAACTACCTCCTCAACGATGAGCTTCCGGATGACAAGGTGGAGGCATGGAAAATTCGGCGCCACGCGCACACGTACACCATCATCAACAAAGAGCTGTACAAGCGCAGCGCCGCGTGCGTCTTCCAGTGGTGCGTCGATGTGGATACCGGCTACCGGCTGTTGAAAGAGATCCATCAGGGGGAGTGTGGTCACCATGCCTCCTCGCAGGCCTTGGTGTCCAAAGCGATGGGCCACAGATTCTACTGGCCGACTTCTTCGGAGGACGCGGACTAGCTGGTTCGTTCATGCAATGGGTGCCAGCGGTTCGGCCGGATAAGGCACATGCCAGCTTCCGCGCTCAAGACAATTCCGATCACCTGGCCCTTCACAGTCTGGGGGTTGGACATGGTCGGCCCCTTCAAGAGAGCTCGAGCCGGCATGACCCACCTGCTGGTGGCGGTGGACAAGTTCACCAAATGGATCAAGGCAAAGCCGATTCGAAAGATGGATGGGAACACGGTCGTCACCTTCTTTCGCGACATCATCATCCGGTTCGGCTACCCCCAGAGAATCATCACCGATAATGGCACAAAATTCGCCAAGGGGGCCTTCGCCCGGTTCTTCCACAACAAAGGGATCCGACTGGACACCCGCAATCCAACTGGCAGGTGGAAAGAGCCAACAGCCTTGGTGCTAGCCAGAATCAATCCCCGGCTGATTGAGCCATTAGAGCGATCACCCGGATGCTGCCGGCAGAATCAAGGAGCTGCCGGCTGTGCTGTGGAGCCTCCGCACCACCTCGAACAGATCAACCGGCTTCACCTAGTTATTCCTCACCTATGGCTCGGAGGCAGTTCTCGCGGAAGACACTGAGTTCGACTCACCCCGCAAAAACCTTTACACAGAGAAGGAGAACCAGGAGGCGATGGAGGACAACGTGGACCTCCTCGAGGAGTCCCGCGAGCTGGCCATGTCCAGATAATCCATCTACCAGCAAGGGTTGCACCGGTATCACTCCGGTCGCATCCGGCCAGTCGCATTCCGGGAGGGTGACCTGGTGCTCTGGCTGATACAAGATACGAATGGCATGCACAAGCTGTCCCCTCTGTGGGAGGGCCCCTTCATCATCAGCAAGGCGTTGCACAACAACTCCTACTACCTCATCGACACGCAGCAGCCGCGCAAGAACAAGATGAACAAGTCGGACGAGGAGACCGTGCGGCCATGGAACGCGGACCTCCTTCGACCATTTTACACCTAGTCGCAAAAATCAGTGTATGTATCCAGATCCCTGAATGAATGAAAGATGTGGAACCCTGGCTGATGCTCGGGGGCTCCTTTGCTGGATAGTCAGATTATCGTTCTTATCCTATTAAATTCCTGCAATGATTTTTCGGCTTCCGTCAACCCCTACCTAGGGGCTCGCCGGTCGGCCCGCCCTTCCAATTATGTAAACCGTCTGAGTAGTGTGCGACAATGCCAGAGGCCCACTCTTTGTCTCAGCTACAGACCGCAACCCGGCTATCCGGCTAGCAAGAGCAAAAGCCCGAGGGCATCCCACACGAAAAACGGCGAAAGATGCGTCAGATCAGACATTTCGGCCATGTGCCTAGTTGGTTCTTTTTCGGATACGAAGCCCCTAGTACCGTGGGTGGTGTATTGTCAGCTCCCTTCGGTTCCGGCTCCAGACCGCAACCCGGCTGTCCGGCAAGGTGCAGCGTAAACAGCACCCCACACGCGAAAGTGACTAAGTGTCCAGAAGAGCACGAGCTAGTTTTTGAAAAAATAAAAACTCTAATCGGGCAGTAGAGAGACACTTAACAAGGAAACATATTGACAAGGAGTCATTTTCTGTATGTTTCTCTTTTCTGCACAAATCGCACCGAGTCGAAAATCAAGAACAGTGAAGATTCGAAGTACCTATCTACGGTAGCCACTCTGAATCTTGGGAGCTACACCCAGTGGGTGCGATGGCGCGCCCCCACCGGAAACATGCGATGTCCGGCTGAAGGGTGCGTCAGCCGAACAAGAAGAAAGACAAAGGCGGACAGAACTCAAGGGCACCACCCGCCCAGGCCGGCTAGCTACAGCTAGTCAGGCGCGTTAGACAAGCCTAGCCAGAAAGATGAAGAAGAGAAATATGAAGAAGAGAAAGAGGAAAGAAAGAAAGAGAAAGATGAAGAAGGAAAGATGGAAAGAGAAAGAGAAAGAGAAAGGAAAGTAATAGAGAAAAGCCAGTCGGACATACTTATCCGGACCACGGTGCAGATTCCCCGGCCCGGCTAAGCAGGTCACATCCGGCAGAGAAAGGCGAAAAACAAGAATTTTTTGAAGATTCGAAACACCTGGCTACTCCAGCTGTTTCGAATCTCGGGGGCTACACCTAGTGGGTGCGCTGGCGCGCCCCCACTGGAAGGATGTAGTATCTGGTTAGCAGATGCACCAACCGGCCAAAGCAAGTCGGCAGACCGTCAGGAAGCCAGAAGAAACAAAGCGCAAGACAAATGCAAGATAAGTACGGCTGGAGTGGACCAGCCGGAAAGACCAGTCGACCAAGGCATAAACATAAGTGGGTGCACGAAGGCAAGCCTAACCAGACAGTTACTTAAGCATCGGGGGACGAAGCCCCCGCACATCCAGATCCAGGTTGTTCAGACAACACAAGTGCGAAAAGCAGACAGATAACTACAACTTCACCCGGCATCCCGGGGTCTTCATCTTCAAGCAGCCGGACCCTTGCCATGAGGAGGAGCCGCGCCGGTTCCGCCAGCCCGGGAAGACGCCTCCGCTCCATCCGCTCTTGCGCCTTCGGTCTCTGCGCTCCCCTTGCCTTCCGTGAGCACCTCGTCAATGTCAGCGTAGCCGCAATCGTGATCACGGTGGAGTGGAGATCCGGGTAGGCCCGGCGCACGTCTTCGAGATCTGCACCAGCTCGGAAGCCATCCACCATCTTGTCGAGACGGGCGTCCTTGTACCATGACAGCATCAAGGCCAGCGCCATCTCAGAGCCGACGGGCATCCAGATCACGCAGCCGGTCGATCGCGTTCGGCGTGCCGCCCAGCTTGAGTGCCAGGGCCCCCATGGTCTCCGGCAGGAGCTCCCCCAGGAAGACCAGGTCATGGATGTGGGTCGCGGCCTTGCGCAGGTTGGCAGCGTCTTCACCAAGCTGGACCACTAGGTCCTTGACGACTGCCTTCTCACCCGACGCAACCTGTTGCACCCGGTCGTAGGCAAGAGCGTCTACTTGGGGGTATAAGCCTTGTGATTAGAATGGCAAGTCAAAAAGCGACCCGGAAAGTGCAGTCGGATAAAAGCACACGACACCAGCGGAGGGACTCACCTTTCGCAAGAAGACCGATGTCCATCAGCTCATTGTCAAGCATCTCGGTGTGCTCCTTCATCTGGGTGGCCTCCTTGTCTAGAAGGTCAAAGGCGCTGGCCCGGCTGGCGAGAGTCGCCTCCTGCTCCTTGATGGTGGCCTCCAGCCTTTTTGACCTTGTTGTGCCATTCTTTATTCAGGAGCCGGAGGGCCGCATTGTCCCATCTAAGGCGCGTGTTGGAGCGCTTCAGCCAGTCAAACCCCCGCTAACCGCAAACCATGATGGCTATGAGTGAAGGAAAGAAAAGCAAATGAGATAGTCAGAAACCGGAAGCAAAACAAGAAGCAAAGGAGTACAAGAAAAAGAAGCCTCAGGAAACCTTACTCTACGTAGTTCTGCACGCCGCGGCTAGCTGCTTGGCGGCCTCCTTGTTGGTGCCGGCTCGTGTTCCCCGGAGCTGCTTCACCTCCGCGAGTCCAATCTCGAGGTTGACCTCGAGGGTTTGCAGCGAAGCCCCCGCCTCCGCGGGCGGAGGCGCCAGCCGGTCGGCTAGAGCAGCCGGGGCGTTGCGGATCGCCGCCTGCCACTATGCGGTCGCCTCATCGTCAGAATCCACGTCCTCGATGAAGACCATGTCCCTGTTGGCGCTAGAGCCCCCCGTGCCGGTTGACGAGCTCCCACCTGGGCCAGAGGCCGCATCCGGCTGGCTCTCCGTGTGCTCAGGCACAGGAGCTGTCGGCAGGACCATGGTCGCTGGCTCGGGTGGCAGAACGGTCTCGGTCGAAGGGGGCGGGGTGACCACCAAGGGGGCAGTCGGTGGAGGAGGAAGGTCACGGGGCGGTGAAGCGACAGGCGCTTGTGATCCGGGCTCACAGCGAAGGACAAAACGGCGCTGCGCAAAAGCAAAGACAAGGTTAGGACAAAAACAAGATCGAAGCAAGGCCACGGGCCGACCCAAAGAAAGAAACGAATGGGAAGGATAAAAAGGTGGAGGACTAACCCCTGCACCACGGGCGCAGATCTCTTCCGGCCGCCCGCAGTTCGGACAGGGTGCGGAGGAACCCCCGCCGTCCGGGTGTGCTTGGAAGCCGGCTCCTCGAGCGCGGCGCTGCTGCTGGAGGTTCCCTCGCCGGCACGCTTCTGGGCAGGCTCGGGCGCGGCGGTGTCGTCGCTCTCCTCCGGCTCAGGGCCGTGCGGGTCTTCCAGCGCCTCGTCACCCCGGCTGGGGAAGAAGCCTTCCACGCCATCCGAACCCTCGCCGCTATTCCGGCGCGAGCATGGCTCGGAGAGGTCAGCTGTGAAGACTTGGAGGGCCGTGTCGCCCTCCTCCCGGATGATGCAAGGGAACATCTGCGCAGAACAAGAAGCAAGTCAGACTGAATAAGGGGAGTTAGCCGGACAACGCGAGAACGAGAAAAGGGAAGAAAAACGAACAAGTTTACTCACCCGGAGCGCGCGGTTCTCGCGAGTGTAAGGAGTGACGTCGAACTTCCAGTTGGAAGTGATCTTCTCCTTCGTGAAGGAGGGGTCGCGGCGGGAGAGCCGGGTGGGGTCGAGCCGCCTGGAGTAGTAGCACATCTTGTGTGCTCGCTGCTTGCGGTGACCCAGCATACCACTGCATGTGTAGTACACTATAGTCGTTGACATGACATCCATAGAACACCGTTCTGTAAATATCACATCCCTCAGAGTGGTACAACAGAAACATTGCGGGTCCATATTACAAACATTCACACATTATTATTATTACAATACCAGAATTTTAAGACTTCAAAAGGATTCAACTTACAAACCAAAATATAAAGTGTTTCAGCGGAATTTAAAAGTAGCAACTCTAACTAGGAGTTGAGCTCAGCAGCTTATTCTATAGAGTTCATGCTGCTCGGCTCCGTCATTTACTACTAACTAGGTTACTTAGTTGGACTCGTTGTCATCGACACCATAACGGATTTCGTAATCCACTCCTTCAACACCTCCTGATAGGTCAGGCTCCTCGTAGAACACATCTTCTTAGCATTCGGCTGCATACATTGGCGTATCTTTGGGATCCTCAGAGTCTAAGCAAGGGATCAAAGGAAAGGATGAGTAACAACGTTACCCAGCAAGTTCATTATATGCAAGGTGGGAAGTTTGATGCTCTAACTACCACCTCGAACTATACATCCTTGGCACTGTGCAGTTTTTGAAAATCTTTCTTCAAAGATTGATTTTATTATAAAATCTATGACCATCAGCCTTCATAGGTTCACGAGAACTTTCATGGAGTTCCTTTCCTGCCGCGTTCTTAGCTCCTTCCTGGAACAGGGAGTAACAAGTTACAATTCTTACACTCTATAGAGGTGCGTTACTTTACCCATGAGAGATCAACTCCTTGTTGCACAAACCGGCGTACTTTCCCATCCACAATTCCATGATGTGGGGCCCAGTAGTTGGTCCAAGCCAATCACTGCCCCCTTCGCAACCTCGCATGCGTCCTTGGTGTACACCATGCCCACATATTGAATTACGGCAATGGTTTGCACAAACCGTTAGATGCCAGAACTATAGTGGGACGTTGAGGGTTCCCACCCATATGCTGCATATCCTCTACGAATTACCAATTAATATGCACGCTACAAGGATAACAGCCACGACCTTCACATCCGTCTACATGCGAGAGGAAGAAGATACAACTGACTTCTCTGTCCCATTCCAAATCTCATGGCTAACGTGTGATATACGGCGCTAGAATCACTGATGTCATGGGTTATTAAGTCCCTAATTGATCATCATTGTTGCAAATAGAACTCTAAGTTCTATTGCTCCATTATATCATCACTTAGGATGATATCTAAGAATTCTTTATTTGTGAAAATAATATTTTCTTTCTTTGGAGTATATATGATAACACACAATTTGCAAATACTTTGATAAAGACTCATCAAAGGATATGAGCAAGTGATGAACTTGCCTTGTGATGGCAAGGTAGTGAAGTCTGATGCTTGCACTGGACCTTGAGCTTCTATGTCTACAAAAACATCATTATTGCCCGGTAAGGACAATATTTAAAGAAGCAACATGATTATGCAAAGTAATGTAATGCTTTATTTAATTTTATGTGTATTCTCCCCCATTATTTAAATTATAAAATTATTTTTAATAATAAAGAATTTATAAATATTAATTTTTAATATTTATAGAATATTGTATTTTTATTTTGTTTCAATTTATTTGCATTTTATTTATTTAATAATTCCTTTAAGAATTATCATTTAAATACCAAAAAATCATATTAAATATTTGTTTAGTATTTTTCTAAAATACTAAAATATTAATATATAATGAAAGTGATTTTATTTATTTTTATCATCTTTCAATAATTTTTAAAATTCCATAAAGAATATATATATTACAAAATTCTTAATAAAATTTATATGTCTAAAATTTTATTTCTCAATTTATTTGGATAATTTGGATGATTGTGAATCCAAAAATATTTTATTTATAATTTTTGTATTCCTATTTTATTTTCTAGAGTTTATCTAAATTCAGGGGCATTTTGGTCTTTTTCCATTTATTAAAACAGGCTTTAAGTGATTTGGGCTGACTGTTTGGGTTTATTGGGCCCTTGTGGCCCAGTAGGGTAGATCCAAAACGGCACCCTGAAGGGTCTTGGCCCAATCCATCCCACACTCCCTCTCTCTGTCACTTTCTCGTCCTCGTCTCTCTTCTTCTCCTCGACCCCGTGGTCGATGACATCGCCGCCGTGCGCTGCTCGCCGCCGTGGTCCTCCCTGGCCACTGTCGTGATGCAGGGCGGGGTTATCGACATGCTCTACCTTCCTGTCCAATTCGATTTGGATCTAGAGCTTTCCTATGGCAGACTAGCCTCATCCCGAAGCCTAGGGTTTGGGGTGATGCGGGTGTTGTCGCCGTTGTTGCTGCCGTGTTCCGTGGGGGTGTTCCTCTCCTTCATACGTGGATAGGGTCGCCGCCTCAGCGTGGTGTGGGTCACAGCGTCCCCTTGGGAGTGCTCCCCATGCCGCCGTGTTCGTCGTCGACCTCTACTTCCTCTTATCGCCCACAACAACATTCATCAGGAAGTTGTTCTTCTTCCCCTTGTGCACTCTGTGCTAGGGCACCCTATGCTATGTATTGATAGTGTCTACTCCTGGCTAGTGGTTATGTACTAATTAGGGTTTGTGTTCTGCTTAGGATTCATATCCCTCTATTGATTGAATATCTGATGATTTGGATCATGTATTGATGATCCCTAAGCATGTTGAGTGGTGAATTGTTGTGGATTACTGCTGATGGTTAGCTTTGATGATGCTAGTGTCTTATCAGTTGGGTTCTATTGGCTAATTTTGGTAAGGTTCAGATGATAAGGTTGCTCTAGAATCATTACTTGGGAATTCTAGTGGTTTGATAGCTCACCACTGTCATTGCTTGGTAAATGACAGTGACTTTTGTGTGATGATGTCACTATATCAGTACTG
The DNA here is from genome assembly GCA_916181665.1 of Avena sativa. NCBI lineage: Eukaryota > Viridiplantae > Streptophyta > Magnoliopsida > Poales > Poaceae > Avena > Avena sativa. The sequence continues at coordinate 164,338,901 of OV702297.1, forward strand.
TTGGCTTAAGAATTCATGTATATAGCTGAGATAAATTGATCTCTTATAGTGATGATATGTATTTGGATTTATCTGAAGATGATTCCTATGATTAGTATCAGGAAAATGATTTATAGTGGCTGTGAGTGTGACTGTGAAAGTTGGGTGCTTAACCTGCTTAGTTTAGAAACTGTTCTTGTGACACCACCTAATATGGCACACAAGACTAGATCCTATTACTTGGCTTGGTTTTGTTCAAGCTTAAGATTAGCTTGGCCTTATAAATAAGTGGAATCTTCTTTCCTTGCATCCCTAGAACCTATGATGTTGGTCTGAGGTTTAGGGACTAGGCCCTTATCCTGTTGTTTCTCATGGAGATGCTCTGGTAGTGATACCAGCTGCTGATTCTTGAGTTAAAGTTGGAAAAATGATTGGTTTGCTTATAGCTTAATGTTGGTGCCTATAGTTTATGAAATCTGAGGTGTTACTCCAATAGGAGATGTGCCCAAATTTTATAAGCTATTTGAGAACATTTTGGAATATATATGAGTTGTTGATGATCACCAAGATCTATGATGCTGGTCTGAGATTCTGGTGGATTTGGTAGATTTTGCTGTTAGCCTTTATATTTCAAATTTCCTCTATGATAGGTTTACCCCACTTGGGTGATCACTGAGAGGTTTAACTTGTAGAACAACACATGATTTTCTGTTTGATTAAGTTGAATAAAATATGTGGATGTTTTATGATACTCACCACACTTGGTGTTGTTGGGGTTGCAAGTTGTTGATCTTGTGGTTGTGTGGCTATCTTGATCTGGTGCTCCTCCTGATGCTTCCAGCTCCTAGACTTGTTCTTGATCTAGCTCTCCACCTCCTGGTCCTGGTGGCTTGGTCTTGTCCTTGCTATCCACCTGATCTACCCCCTCCTTATGTCACCATCTTGGTGATATGATCCAGGGTTTAGTTGGTGTGATCTTGCTTGGCTTGGTTTGGCTGAGTGTGTTCTTGGTGTGTAAGAACATAGAAATGGTGTTGGGTGGTTTCCCACGGCTGTGCTGATAGTTTTGTGTGTGTGTGGAGCTGTTGCTGTTGTGCTGACAGCACACACCATGCAGTTTGGTGTGTGTGCTGCTTGTGTGTCTGCTGCACCTTGTGGATATGCTCTGGATATGAAAGTTACTTTTATCTGGTTACATTCACTTGTCTGGTGAAATTTGCCCCTTAAAACATTACTCAATGATGAACTTTGAACAGTGCACCTCACTGTCAATTCTGAGAGTAAAACATTTTTAACCTTAAGTTTTTTTTTGAGGGTAAAACAGTAGGGCAAAAAACCCCACTGCAATTTTTATATATTATAGAGAGTTACAAAAGAATATTTACAATCTCAATCCACCTCAAAGAAGAGGGATAACATTCTAATCGGCTATCTCCTGTCTAAATTGGTTTCAATCCAAACTTTAAGGCCCTGATGATCCTTCTTATTAATTCTATAAAGGACCCATCTTAATTCCTGGGCTACAATAGCCTTCCAGGTCTCCATCGACGCATGTTGATTATTGAAAATTTCATTATTTCTGCAGATCCAAATGCCCCAAGTTCCAAGTATCAGAATTTCCATTGCAAAAGGGACATTGAGATCTTTTTTAATACTGGCTAAAACTTCAAAGATATTTTGATCAACCAAATGGACCTGTGAAATTTCAGCCCAGCAGGCTCTTGCAAAGGGGCATTCCCAAAACAAATGTAGGCTGGTTTCTTCACTGTTGCAGCCCTGGAAGACACGGTCATAAGATGCCAGAGAGAAACATTTACTTTTCAGAAGGTTTCTTGTGTTGAGTCTATCAAGCAGTAAGAGCCAGAAGAAGAATTTGTGCTTTTGCTGACAAGAAGATTTCCAGAACCAAGAGAAATGTGGCTGAACTGGTTGGTAACCAGCTAAGGAGCAGTAAGCCTTTTTGACCGAAAAATTACTGCCCCAAATGTAAGACCAACAATCAGATTCCCCTTCCCTACCAGTATTGAGAATTTGTTCAAGACTTTGATATTCCTGATAAGCTTGTTGGGACAAAGGAAGGTAGAAAAGGTCCTGAGTATTTGCAGTATGCAGGAACTCACTGACAGAGATGTGAGGGTTTTTTGCATATGAGAGGAGGTGAGGAAGCTTATGTTGGAGGCAGCTATCATTCCACATATCAGACCAGAATAGTGTGGATTTCCCATTTCCAACCAAGCACTTTGCAAGTCCTTTAAAAATGTCAATCAGTTTTTGATGAGCTTTCCACCAAAAGGATCCCTCAAGACTTCTTCCAGGGAGCTTATCATTACAATAATAAGTATTCCATACCAGGTGAACCCAAGGAATATCCTTATGATTATAAAACTTATCCAAATTCTTCAAAAGAAGAGCAGAATTTTGAACATTAAGGTCAAGAACTCCCAATCCTCCCTGGTTCTTGGGTCTACAAACTTTCTTCCATGCTACAAGAGCAGTACCTCTAGCTTGAACATTAGAGGTTTTCTTTCTCCACAAGCATTGCCTCATATATTTAATCAACTGCTCCTTGATAGTGACAGGAAGATCAAAACAGCTCATGTAATATATGGGAAGGGAAGATAACACAGATTTGACTAACTGCAGTTTGCCCCCATAATTAAGAAAGTCAGCTATTCCACACAACCTTCTTTCAATTCTCTGAACAATAGGCAGGAAATGTTCCACAGCAGGTTTATTCAAGCTCAGAGGCAAACCAAGATAGGTAAAAGGCAAGGAACCAGTGAGGCAAGTAAGGGTATTAGCAAAATGCCCAAGCCTCTCAGAGTCCATGTTAATTGGCATCATGCTGGATTTGGAATAATTGACTTTGAGTCCAGTGGAGAGAGCAAAAGTATGTAGGATTGCCTTAAGGCACAAGAGTTTCTCAGAATCAGCCTTAAGGATTACTAAAGTGTCATCTGCATACTGAACCACAGGGAAGTCAGGACAGAACACATTCTCAGTGGGCAAAGAAAGAAGACCCAGGTTCATTGCCTTATTGAGGATACTTTGAAGGAGATCAGCAGTCAGAACAAACAATAAAGGAGACAAAGGATCTCCTTGCCTGACACCCCTTCTACAGTAAAAAAAATTCCCAGGCACACCATTTAAAAGCACAGAGGAAGAAGCAGACCCAAAGATCATCTGAATCCAAGAAATCCATTTAGCTCCAAAACCTTTGGCTTTAAGGATATTGATGATTGCAGAATGCTCAATTCTGTCAAAATCCTTCTCAAAATCCAGCTTAAGAATTAAAATTTCCTCCTTTGACTTGTGGCATTGATCAAGAAATTCAAATGCCCAACCTAAACAGTCTTGGATAGATCTTTGCTTGAGGAAACCATATTGATTCTTGTGAACAAGTTTAAGAATGACTTTTTGCAGTCTGTTAGCCAGAATCTTGGTGATAATCTTAAGGACACTATTTAGCAAAGAAATAGGCCTAAAATCAGCAGGAGTCAAAGGAGCAGCAATTTTTGGAATGAGGGTGATAAAAGAAGAATTAATGCTTTCCAAAGAGGCATTCCCTTCATAGAACTCCACAAGTAGATGCTTCACATCATCCTTAATAATAGTCCAGCAAAGCTTCATGAATTCATTATTAAAACCATCAGGGCCAGGGGACTTATCATTAGGCAGATTTGTGATGACTTCATCAATCTCCTCATCAGAGAAAGGTTTTTCCAAAGCATCCCTTTCTTCCTGGCTTAAGCAGTCACCAGCCAAGTCATTAAGTTTGAAATGCATTTCAGGCTTATCAGAAGAGCCCATTCTATTTTTAAAGGAATTCCAAAGAAGATTTGCTTTTCCATCATGATCATAGACCTCAAGATCAGAATCATCCTTGAGCATGGAAATGTAATTATGTCTAAAACTTATGGTAGCTCTGGAGTGAAAGAACTTGGTGTTTTCATCCCCCAGCTTAACCCATTTAATTTTCCCTCTCTGTTTCCAATAAGTATTCTGGTCTTGTAAAAGAGAAATAATAAGATTTTTCAGGATATCCCTAAGATTCCACTCTTGAACAGTAAGAGTTCTCATTTCCTCCATGATATCAAGAAAGTCAATGGTGGCATTAACATTACATATTTGTGCCTTTAGGCAAGGTAGCTGTTTGGCCCAAAGCTTCAGCCCTCTTCTCACATTTTTGAATTTAGCATTGATTTTTTTTGCAGAATCCATAAAACCCACAGGAATGTTCCAGGCATTTTGAACAATAGCTTTAAACTCCTTATGATGCAACCAATGATTTTCAAATCTAAACACCTGAGCTTTGGGAATCATTGTGCCAATGGAAATGACACAAGGAAGGTGATCAGAAGTGGGTTTTGAAAGAGGAGCAACAATAGTTGAGGGAAAACTCTGAGTCCAGGCAGCAGAAGTAAAAAACCAATCCAATCTTTCCAAGAGGGGATCCTTCTGCATGTTACTCCAAGTGAACTTTCTACCCTTAAGTGGTAATTCTATGAGACCCAAATTATTAATGGCTTCATTAAAGAGAAGCATACCATTCACATCTCCACCCAATTTATTTCTATCTGAAGGCTGTCTACAGAAGTTAAAATCTCCCACAATAAGCCAATCCACATCATTAGGCATATCAATGCTGCCAAACTAGTCTAAAAATTCAGACTTTTTTTAGGTAAACATGGCCCATAAATGTTGGAGAGGATCCAGGATTTATTGGACAAGATAGATGTCAAGGTTATGGAGATAGAAAACTCACTGAGAAAAGAAAGATGTCCAGAAAACAGGGAGCCATTCCAAATGGTGATCACACCTCCAGATGCACCTCTGGAGGGAAGAAATTCAAAATTGGTAAATTTGGAGGGGCAGAATTTTTTAATGTAGGAACTATCAAAATCCTCACGCTTAGTTTCTTGGAGACAGATAATGTCACAACCAGACTCCTCAATTTTTCTTCTGAGAGCAATCCATTTTTTTTCAGAATTGATTCCCCTGATATTCCAATTCAAGATCTTCCAAGTTCTTTTGTTATTCATGAAGAAACCAGGAGCAAGTATAGATATGGGGTGATATAAATAGTGTAATCACCCAGGAGAGGAAACATCAAATACAGGGACAAAAGTCAAACCAATTCAGGGTACCACAGAGATGATCCACAACAAGTACCATCCACATTGCAATATCACAATCACAGAACACATAACAGGGAGTCAACAAGACTCCAGCAAAAGATTTAGTTTGATACATTAACACACTTAAGAAGAGGGCTTCTTCTTGGCTTGCTGTCCACAGGTACCAGCAGCCCCAGGCTTCTTCTTGCCACCAATGCCCAAGCTGGAAGAGGGTCCTCCTTTAATGTTGCCTTTTGTAGGAGCCTTAACTGCCACATCGTTGGCCTTCCCTTTCTTGAGCAACCTCTTCTCCAGGTCCCCATCTTTTACCTTGCAGAATGAAGCAGCAAGATTTTTAACCACTTTGGAATTCAGGCAAGGAGGAGCAGCATTACAAACCAGGCAATCAACAATTAGACAATTTAAGTGACTTTTAAAACCCCCATTTAGTTCAACAATTCTAGGGCTTCTTCTCACCTCAGATTCCACAAGAGGTTCCTTGACCTTTCTCTTTCTAGCAGGGGTAGAGGGAGAGCATGAAGATTTATTGGATTCAATACCCAGGCAAGAAGGGGCCATCTGGGAAAAGCTCTCATTAGGAATGATGAAAGAAATTGAACTTTCCTCAGCAATAGGTTCTTTAATAATTTCCCATAAAGGAGAAGTAAGAAATCCCTTGACCCAATTAAACTTCTCAGGAGTAGCAAGCATGAGAGTAATGAAGTTAAACCAACTTACAGGAATATCACATTTAAGAGAGCCCATTGGAGAAGATTCCTTCTGAATATGAGGAGCAAAATAATTCTCCCAGAGCTCCAAGCCTTGTTGGGAAAATCCCTGCTTGGCAACATGCACATCAGGAATGGAGATAAAAGTTCTCACCATCCCAACCTAAAGGTGAGCCTCATTTGGAGAAAGCAGGTGTTGATCCTCCAGCATCCAATCATCATTCTCAGGGGTCACAGTACTTGAGTCCATAGGACTTCCTGCCCCCTCCTCAGCATCAGAATTGGCCTCCTCCTCATCAGCCAGATAGTTTTGAAAAATGTTTTGCAGGCCTTCACCAATGCCAACCCCTTGTGGTGCAACTGCCACACCATGCTCCTCCACAGCCTCAGGCTCATTAACAGATTCATCATCATCAGACTCCCAGTCTTGGACAATGATAGCACATGTAACTCCACTGTTCACATCCTGGGGTGGCAGATGCTGATTGTCAATAGGCATGTCTTCTCCAGGAGCAATGACAGGGCCTTGGACAGGAGCAGCAGCAGCTTCCCAGGGACCCCAACCTTCAGCATTACCACCAGCAGGAGCAGGATCCTGCACAGGAGCCATCCACTGACCCCAATCACCCCCAGGAGCGGGGGGGAGGGGGGAGGTGGAACCTGAGGACCAAAGACTGGACCATGCGCAGGAACAGGGTGTGGGTCCACATTGTCATCTGGCAGTGGGTCCTCCTCAGGTGGGCCCCCTCCAAGCAAGTGACTCTGAAGAACTTCAACAGAAAAAGTCCATGACTCTGTCTCCACCAAGTCACCGATTGTAAACCTCACACTCTTGGGGATGTCAACCAAGTCAGTAACACGAATCTTAGCAATAATCCTACCCTTTTGGTCAGGGTCCCTCTCCCACAGAAGAACTTTTCCAATGTTCGCAAAGATAGCATTCAGATCCTCCGTATGCCAGTGGTCAAGGGGAGGCCCTACCAACATCACCCAGCACTCATTATTAAACTGAGTCCTACGCCAGTTATCACCCTCATTGTGCTTAACAAAATAAACATGCACATCTTGAAACGGAATCGGGCTCGCCGGAATGAGTCCATCACGGTCGCTGACATGATGAAACTGCACATACGCAGACCCAAAGGGACAATCCTGGATATCTCTGAAGTGCACTCCAACCTCATTGTTGAAGAAATCAACTAGGACACCATGAATATTCAAGAACAGAACAGGACCAGGAGGGAGGGGAAAAATGTTAGCAATGGCATACTGTTCATGCGCCCTTGACCTCCGAGGCACCACCACCCTTTTAACGCGATTCCGCCCAGCCACCTGCATAATCTGGAAGCCATTCGGCAGGAAAGGCGCAGGATCAATCGGAATGTTCGCCATTGTGACGCCCTTCGCCGGCGACGAGCAGGAGGGGAATGGGGTTTCAGCGGGCGGGGGAGTTGAGGAGACAGGGGAAGTGGTAGTTGTTTTTTGCAACGAAGTGGTGAACTCGTGAAAACTGCCGTGAATGATGGGCCGGGAATGAGAAACCACCTGGTCCTTGAACCATCCCTCATACGATTTGTTGGGCCAACTACATTTAGGGAAAGAGGGAAATTTTAGAAAAGGAAGGAGACCAGGCAATTTAAATGCCGCGCGATTGGCGCCTCCCCCAGACCTGACCGACGTTACCATCGACTTAAAACCATCATCAGTGAGCACCTGAGCATAAGATCTGCCATGAAGACCTGATTTGAACTCACCATTCATACGATGCTCAATCACAGGCGAAGGACCCTCAGGTGACGCAGGAAATTTGAGTCTTTGAAAAACCGAGCCACCTTTGCTGGAAGGCTTTAAAGAAGGAGATTTTTTTGCACTTTCTTTTTTGTACGTGACAACTTTCCATTCTTTAGCAGATTCCTTGTAGAATTCCCTTTCTTCATGAATCCAGTTCGGACCCCCATTACCCCAGAGATTGACATGAATCACAAAAGAATTACATGAAAACTTTGAGATATTGTAGATCTCAAAACCCACTGCCCTTGAAGCAACCGAGAAACGAAAAGTTCTATCTTGTAGAAGCTTCACCTGGAATTTAGAAGCATTACCACCAAAACAGGCTTGAAGAGCAAGACTAACAGTATGAAAGTCCAACTTAAAATTTGCACGCCCAAAAGAACAGACCAGATAAAATGGTCTTTTCCTGAAACCACCAATGAAATTAACTTGATGCCTGAATTTATCAAAAATCCTCTTCTCAAAATCACGCCCTAAAGAAAAATCCAGGGCAGGTCTGCACGAGGCAACATCTTTAGAATCACACCCTGAGTGAAGATTTTCAGAGAAATCCAGAGATCTAGGCACCATATTCTCAATATGGGTGGAAAAATTCTTGGCCAAAGGGCTTGGTAAAATCTGAGTACCAACCACAACCCTTTTCACCTGGAGATCAATAGAGATGCCAGAAGCCACCACCTCACCATGGACCAAGTATCTAGCATCAATCGCCACCTCATTATGGTTGAGGAGAACAATCCTTTTAGAACTAGGAAAAAGCATGAGAAAACCTTTAGAAGGTTCAAGATCATCAGTCGGCAAAGAGGAGCAAGGAGCATGCCATTTAAGACCAGTGTCTTCATCTGATCCAGAGATGGTAGGAGATCTACCAAGAAATCCAGAAGAGGGATCCAAAGAATCATTAACTCGAGAGAGATGAGAGGGGAACCTCAAAACAGATCCAACAGAGATCTTCTCCCCATTTTCCAAACATCGCCCCTCAAGGGGAGAGCCTTTGGCATTAAGAAGAACCAGCCAAGAATCAGCCGAGACAACGAGAGATCCTTCCAGAAACTTACCACCCGTGGTCACACCAGAGTAGGTGACCTTCCAGCAACCTCCAGAGGAATCCATCTAGAGATGATGAAGAAGAAGGCCTCCGGGATGTTTCTTTCTTTTAGTTTGTGTTTGTTTTGCAGGTACCAGGCTTGCAGATTCAAGACTTAGATTAGGTTTTCTTTTTTTATAGATAGTTACTTGTAATATTTCTCTTATTCAATTGTAATCTTTATTTCATTCTTTTGTGCCTTTTATTTTATTCTTTTGTAATAAAGATTGTACTATTACTCAATATATAAAGATTATTCTTTTATTTAATTACTATTGTAAAGATTGTTGCTCATTTTCATAAGTTACAATTTTGTAACTTATTTATTGAATAAAATTATGGAATAAATATTTATTTTATTGCTTATGTTATTTATTTAAAGTTTGAGCTACTAATTATCATCTCTTGACTAAATCAAAAAAACTCAAGCATAAATCTAAATCCTTTTGAATTATAAATCCAACACTCAATTTTAAATTCAAATTTCATTCCCAAAACACACTAATCCACAAAGGTCGTATCAAAGTTTATAACAATCATCCTCCAAGACTATACCTGATCTCAAAACATGAAAGAAACTTTGATCACTTTAGGTTTTTATTTGGCGAAAAATTTACCCATATTTTTACAGATGAATGCATATAATTTCACAGATTTCTAAATCTATCCTTCGTTGGTTCCTAAATGCTGGCATGTTACACTGCTGTAGGGGCATTATGAGCCGGCTGGCCTAGCTCAACGTCACGTCGATGCCGGTTAAAGCAGCCGTCACCAACCCCCTCATCCGGTGGAGTAGCACGTCCGACTCCGTCTTGGAGCCGAAGATCTTCTCCTCCTAGTGCGCCCGGCTGGACTCGGCGTCTTGGAAAGCCGGGAGGTTCAGCCGGTCCTCCGACCCCAAGTTCCGTACATAGAAGTACGTACGCTGCCACAGTTTAACTGTGTCATGCAGTTTGAACTTGCGATAGCCGGTTTGCGACCAGCTATAAATGGAGGCGCCGCCGCAGGTCACCAGCGGACCCTTGGCAAACTGCACCTGAGGCCGGATCAAGAAAAGCCGGCAGAAGAGCCCGAGATCCGGCTAGAACCCGAGGAGCACTCGCAGAAGGCAACGAAATGGGACAAAGTGCCGATTGCATTTGGCCTGAGATGCACGATGAAAGTGGGCAAGGAAGGATAAAAAAGGCGCTGGCCGGAAAGGCCAGGCCACGCGCGAGATGCACGATGAAAATAACCCGCTCACCGGCTTGCAGAGCCGGCGAGATCTCATTAGCCGGGGCCAGGCGGACCCCGACCTCGCCGGCAGTCGGCGGGAGGCGCGACCGCCGGTATTTCTCCACTCGCGCCTCCGTCACGGAGGAACTGCACCAGGCGCCTCGGCTTTCAGCCATGGCGGCGGCAGGGGAGGGGGGGCGGGGGAGAAGGAGTGCGAGGAGGAGAAGGTGGAAGCGAAGCAGCGGGGGAGCATTGGTTGCCGATCGCTCCGGCAAGGAAAGGGACTGGCGTCACGGGCGGAGCGAACAGAGCGAGCTCGCCGGCGGCACGGAAGAAAGACAAGGGCAGAGAGGCAGCAAGGACACTAGGCGTCAAAGGCAAGGGCGAGGGGGGGCGAATGACTCGTAAAGGGCGGCAGGGCGCCGCGGCCCCAACTTAAAGGGGTCGGGAGGCAAACCGCCTGCCCGCCATGTGGCGACCCCCCACGGTGACAACAACGTCCGAATTGTTTGCGGCCACACCTCGGGCGCAGAAGATCCCAGCGCGGGAGGCGAGGCACCGGCGACAATTCCCGGGGCGACAACCAACGCGACCCGACGATGCACGCCCTCCCACGACCATCATCACGCGTGGCTGACGTCGGTGATGATGCAGCCGGGGCAGCTCAACCGCCAAATTCAACCGGGAAAAAAATCAAAATATCAGCTCTTTGAGCCCGCGCACATTTCGCCTGAGGGGCAGAATCTACGCGCGCTCGGGGGCTAGTGTCGGGGGATCGCCCCCAGGTAGGCTAACAGGACAAGATGCAGAGCACCAGCACGACAGCCGGCTGACAGTAGCCGGACGCAAAAACTCCAAGACAGATCAGAAGAAGGAACAAACCAAGACCCGACTGGCAAACCAGCCAGCTGGATGAAAAGCATCGACAAGAGCGCCAGCCGGCTGGATCAAGACAACCTGTGGGAGTAAGACAGATCAAGAGCCAACCGGTAGAAGAACTATCCGGATGAGGCAAGCAAGGGAAGAAGAGCAGCCGGATGGATCCGACCATCCGGCCCAAGAAGGCCAACCAGCTAGGTCACTCTAGCTGGCCACCCAAGACAGGAAAAGTACCAGGGCACAGTGTGCAGTACGCCCTGGACAACAGACAAGACAAAAAGGAGACTCAGACATTCAGCCCATACCAACGACTTCTACCGATGATGGTTGCAACAGTAGACAGTAGGTGGCACTGTGCGTAACTACCTGCACGGCGACCACTGTAGATGGCATGGCGGCATGGGCTTGACTGCGAGTACGCACTCCCATGCTAGTCAGTGTAGATGACGTAGCCGGCTGGGGCCTGCCTGTGGGACCGCCAGTCAGCCAGGTCGTTTCCCACGCCGCCTTGGCCTATATAAGGGGCGGCAGGGGCAACTGAGCAAGGGTTGGACTCTCTTTTACTACTAGCCAGACCCAATACATCTCAAGGAGAATTGTAGCCCTTACTGATCATCCAGATAGTCAGATCGGCAAGAGTAGGAGCTTTACCTCACGTTGAGGGCTCCGAACCTGGGTACTTCTTGTGTCACCGCACTTGTTTGTATCCAATCCCACCTGCGGACGCTGTCACATGCTTCCCTGCTCTTCTCCCACACCTCTTTCTAGCCTGCTTAGGCTCTCCCTTTCCATAACGACGACATTCATCATGTTCATGAAATAGGCTGGTGCATTTGTTAAACCAAATGGCATCACGGTATACTCATATAACCCATACCTAGTGGTGAATGCAGTCTGAGGTATGTCTTGCTCTCTAATAATTAGATGGAAGTAACCTGATCGGAGATCAATCTTTGAGAACACACGGGCTCCTTCTAGTTGATCAAATAGATCATTAATTCTAGGCAAAGGGTACTTGTGCTTTATAGTCACCTCATTGAGTGAATGGTAATCTATTCATAACCTTTGACTTCTATCCTTCTTCTCAACAAACAGAACTGGTGCACCCCAAGACGAAGAACTTGGTTGAATAAATCCTTTCTGCAACTGTTCTCCAAGCTATTTCTTGAGTTCTTTCAATTCATCAACAAACATCTTGTAGTGTCTCTTTGCTATTGGTCCAGATCCTAGTAACAAGTCAATCAGAAACTCCACGTCTCTATCTGGTGGCATTCCTGGTACTTCTTCCGGAAATACATCTGGATATTCCTTCACAACTGGTACACCATCTATGCTAACCCCCTTAAGAGAATTTAGCTTACTCCCTTTAGATTCAAAGTTAGACTTGAACCTAATCTGTTTCTTGTCCGGGGTTGTGAGTATAACAGTACGATTGGCACAATCTAGTACTCCTTCATATTTAGTCATCCAATCCATGCCCAGAATAATTTCCAATCCTTGGGAATCTAGGATTATCAAACTAACTGGAAACTTATACTTTGCAAATTCTATCACTAGATCATGACATCCCAAGTTCACTATCATCTCTCCACCGGGAGAGCTTACTTTAATAGGACACCCAATAGTTTCAGTTGGAAGTCCATTTTTATCAACAAATGCTCTTGATATGAATGAATGCAATGCGCCGGTATCAAAAAGAACAAGTGCTGCAAAAGAATTAAGCTTGAACTTACCAGCCACGGCATCAGACTCTTCATATATTTCTTCCACATTGATGTAGTTCACTTGTCCCTTCTGCAAAGGGATGGGCTTGTTGGCTCCTTCAGCTTTGTTTTCTGGGCATTCATTTGCATAGTGCCTAGTTTTCTTGCATTTGAAGCACTCAACCCAACTGATATCCCTTTTAGCAGGCTGACTTCCAATGCCATTCCCACTGTGGTGGCTCCTATGTCCACTCTTGTGGTTCTTATACTTATCATTGTCATGGCTGTGGTGGTGCTTATTGTCATGGTGATGGTTACTGTTGTGGTGGATGTTATACTTCCCATGATTGTGGGATCCAGAACCTCCACTATCATCACCATGGGAACGTTTATGAGATGATCCCGAGCTGTGCTTATCAAAGTGATGCTTCCTCTTCCTGTTCTCAACCTAATTCATCTTGCTTTCCAAGATGGTGGCCTTGTCACACGGTGATTGATATGTTGGGACAGAGGCAACAGATATATGCAGGTTCATTTGATCATTCAATCCCTCGAGGAACTTCTCCTTCCTCTTGGCATCAGTGTCAACCTCATCCGATGCATAGCGCGCCAGATTGTTGAACTCCTCAATGTATTCGGCCACACTGCGGTGATGCTGTTTCAGATGGTTGAACTCCTTCTTCTTCAAGTTCATCACCCCTAATGAGATATGAGTTGTACGAAATCCATCCTCAAAAATAGCCCAAGTCACATCCTCAAGGGGAGTGGTGATCTGAAATTTATCCCACCATGTTGCTGCTGGTCCTTCAAGAAGATGTGCTACGAATCTGACCTTTTCCTCATCGGTGCATCCAACAGTGACCAAGTCCTTATTCATAGAGCATAGCTAGTCATTGACTACCATTGGATCAGTGGTTCCCAAGAACTTGGGTGGCCTCAACCTCCAAAATCTTGTAAGCATGTCAAAGGCTGGTGGGTTGTTGGGATTGTTGTTGTTATTGTTGTTGTTGTTGTTGTTCTAATTTTGATTTTGATTGGCAATGAACTGGGTCATCATTTGCATCAGTTGAGTTTGAGCTTTCATCAACTGTTGCATCTTGGGATTGTCATTATTGTTGTTGTTGTTGTTTGGGTTGGGGTTGGCACGGCGGGGAGGCATCTGTGGTTTCAATAAGGATAAGTAATGAGATATAACCCATAGATAAACATAGGGTTTAAACAACATAAACAACAAGTTTTGGGAAATAAACATAATAGCAAGCCATCCACATGTTGGATGATCATTACGACACAATAAATAAAAGGGTGATAGATAAATAGATAGTTGAATAATCAACTCTACTCGTCCATGTCGACCTCCACGTCCACAAGAGTAAGTCCGGCTGTCTCCATGGCTGACTTGTACTCCTCCACACTCGTGGTCAAGGTCTCAATCTTCGCACGAAGGGCTCTCTTCTGCGAGCGAAGCCTCTCTATCACTCCATGCCGAGTCTCTAACTCAAAGTCCTTGGCCTCGATCTCGGCCCTCTTGTCCTTGATCTTCTTGTTTCTATCCTGAACTCTCTTCTCCTGATTCTTGAACTTCTTGTCCTGACTCTCAAATCTGGCCTCCATCTCCTTGACGATCTTGTCTTGCTCCACGAAGAGCTTGTCCTTCTCCCTCAACTGAACCTGAAGCTCGTCATTGCTAAGCATGAAGTTGGTTCTATCCGTGTTGAGGTGTCTAACGAGACTCTCTAAGTCCTGGAGGTAGAGACGTACAGGCTCAATCGTCTCTCTACTAGCGTCATCATACACTATAGCCTCACCCTCCTCGTCACGTCTCCCGAACGGGTGAAAATAGAGGCCCCGGAGCTCGGTGGAGTGTCGTTCGCAGAGGCGTCCAAGTAACTCCTGCATGACTACATCTAGCCCCTTCTCCTTGTCATCATGCATCAGCTTGAAGGTGATCTCCTCCGTGAGTGGCTCCGTCTGGCGTCCAGGCTATTAGACTCTAAAGCCCCAAAGATCCTTCCTCTCAAACTTGGTGAGCTGAAGTGCCTTAATACTAGGAAGTGGGAGGTTGAGCACACTAGTGAGCTCCACAAGACGAGTACCGAAATGAGGTCCCTTGAACTCCTCGGCAGTGCTGATAACAACACTAGGCATCTATTGCATAAGATAGAGAAATATTAGAAACAATACAAGTAGAGAAAATTCACAAGATAACAAAAGCACAAAAGCACATTTTCAACAATAAAAACATACAAGTCATGGCACACAAAAATCCAACTCAAACACTAAGGTTTAAATGACTTAGACAATTCCTTTTGCCATACCACATAGGTTGGTATGATCAAAATATTATTAACGCGAGAAAATTGATAAGTGTGGTGGTCTAACTATTTGAATTCGTCACAACTCTCATTCACTTGCCAAAATAGCTATCAGGGCATCCTTAGTGGCCATCAGTCTATCTTGATCACAAGACTCCATCGCTAAATCTATGATGTCTTCCCTTAGACGCTGATTGCTAGCCTCTAAGTCCTGGGTATGCTTCTTTTCGTCTCTAAGGTCATTTTGAGTTTTGAGCATTATACACTTGAGTCTGTCACCAAGCTCCTTGATGGCATTCCAGGTTGCATTCCTTACAGAGTCAAAGAATGGCGTGTGCATTTCATAGTTGGTGACCATGCAGAATCCCCACTCTTTGTGGTTGTCTTCATTGTTTTTGTACAAGTGAAGTTGCACCCACCAATACTCTTCTCCTTCATCCATCACAGGGAATCCCTTGTACACTGCTGCACCATGTATCCCCATGGTGACCATAAGGTTCTTGAGTGCTTTGGGAAACTCCGTCTCACACTCCAAAGTCATGGTCATGAGTGGTCCCTTCTTGACGGCTTCGTTAATGGATTTCATCTACAAATGGAGATGAGACAAAAGATTAGAAAAGTTTACGAGATGAAAAAGACAAGATAGGAATTTGCAAAGATTTGCATTTCTCCTAATGGTTTCCTTAGTCTAATCCAACCTAGGGTCATCATCCTACAGGCAACACAGTGCTCTGATACCATTTGTAAGACCCCACCTTTATAAGCTAAAGGTCCCTGTGATTCCAATGCTAGTCCCTGGATCAAATGCAGGCATCCACAGTTTAAGATGAAGTACATAGATACAAAGGTCGCTATTACATCGTCATTCCAGAGATAACATAGTCTTTTACAACTCAGTAGCCAAATGCTAGTACAGGAGTTCATAACCTAAAGTAAATAACTATGTCTTCATCTTCATGTGCCACATGAAAGCATGTTGAGTGTAGACTCACAACCCTAATCTCCATCAGAGTAACCTACAAAATCATAAGTTACAGCCACAGTGGGTCAATACATTTAGAATTGTATTGTCAAGTGATACCTTATTAGAATAGTAGTGCCTAACATCTATATGAATTTGGCTAAGTGTAGCTTAGGCATGCTTTGCTCAAAATAGGTTTTTATTATCAGTTGAAAACACTAAGTTTTTGTTTTGTCAAAAACTCCCAAGGAACCAGCAATAGACATTGGTGAACCTTTACCCTTGTTCAACCACAAGTTTTTAACTTAGAAATTGGGATGAGGAGATCCTTGATAGCTTCAATATCTTGATGCTCAAATTGTCCGTTGCCGGGGACACAGCTAAGTACTTAGGTTTCACCCTCTCGAGAGGTGGTGAACTTTCCCCACAAGACTCGACATGCATCAAGACAAGATCTTTCAGAAGCCTTCCCTTATACCACCATGTACGCGTTCCATCCTATCACCCTACCACCAACTGTCCATCTGGCTAAGTTATTGCAACCTATATGATCAAGGCAGAGCCCATATGCCATGTGGTTGCACTAGAAGCTTCTAAACACTAAGTATCTCAAATCCCTTTGTTCCTACGTGGCTTTCCACAAGTGTGATACACAAGGTAAACCATAGACATGGGCCTTGTGTAACCACTCAATACAAACCATCATACCATTCCACCTAGGTGATTCATTCACTTAGTTATTTTATTAAGCAAAAACACAAGTTAAAGACTTAGAAATATTTCATAGCATGAATAATCCAACCTTGTTTTCTACTAGCTAGGATAAGCATGATAACATAACAAGTTTCTTAACTTAGAGAAAATTCTACCAAGACTACTACTACTAGGATTTCCCAAGGCATAGCATATACATACTTAGCAAAAATTCCATGCAAGCCCTATTCAAAATATCACTAGTGCATAGTCAAAATAATAGGACAAAATACATGAAGCTCCACTTGCCTTGGTAGTATTTGGGGGAGTAGCAACAATCCTCACACTCACAATCACCACTAGCACCAAAATATACACATAAAATGATAGCACCAAATTCACATTCAAAATAATCAACCAAAAATATATAAATGAATGCATGCAAATGCAATGAAATGATTTTTCTATACTAGCAAGTCTAACCAAACAGTACTGAACACAAATCCATCTATTTAAAGTCTAAACAAACTTGAATTTTCTCCAAAACAATTTTATAAACATTTTATATAGCCAAAATAGGCCTATAAAGTGTTCTGCATATAATCCTATTTTTTCAGAAGCAAAATACAAATTTAATCCCACAGTAGTGTAGGGTTTAATTTTGTGAATCCATTGATATATTATTTGCATTTTTTGGATAAACAGAACAAAAGATATGCAATTTACAAGTTTAAATAACTAATAGATAAAATCCTGGATTTTAAATCAAATTCTTTGCCACGCGGGGTGTCCTGATTCGCGCGTACCGGTTCGGGTGGGTCACGCGCGTGAGCTGCAAGATCTAAGTGGCGATGTGTAGTCCAGATCTGAGCATACCCCTTCCCATCTAATTCTAATCTCGATCGCTAGATCTAGATCCAGCGGATCCTAATGCCCTGACCAAACGCGAGCGGCGCAAATGGCCACCGCGGCGGCGGCGTATCTGACGGTGATGCTCCGATGAGACCAGAGGGAAAAGGAGGGGGTGCTGGCGCTTACCGAGGTCACGAGGACACGGCAATGCTCAACGTGGTCGCGGTGGAGGCTGGTGCACACGGACACGAATAGAATCGCTCGTCGAAGTTCGTCTCGTCATCGGGTACGTGCGGGTGTTGACGGTTGCGACGCTACAAGCCACCACAAGGAAAATAGCAAGCAGTATTACATGTGCGGGAGGGTGGCGAACACGTTAGTAAGAACCAGAGGGCGAGGGGCGGGCAGTTCTCACCGGAATCGATCGCCGGAGAGGCTCGGTACCGTGGCGGTCTGATCTTGTGTGTGGGCATCCTAGGGGCTCCCCGTGGGTGTGGCGTGAGGGGAAAAGAGAGGAAGGGGAGGGGGTTAAGTAGACGGTATCGGGGGCAGATATCACTCGCTGAATCAATGGTAATTAAGTGCGGCATCAACGGTAGTGAATGGGGGAAAACGACAGCGGCGAGGTGGTCGTCAGCGCTGATTGAGGACGAAGGAGTGACGTGGCTGCGTGGCCCAGTCGTCAGCAAGTGGGTGCGCGCGTGGGGTAGGAAACAGAGGGGAGAGGGGGAGATTTCCTAGGTGGGCTCATGGGCTATTAGTGGTGCTGGGCCAAAAGGCTGGCGCTGTGTTTAATTTTTTTATTTTAACCTTTTCTTTTTCTTTTTAATTTTTCAGGAATGATTTTGAATCCTTTTTCAAACTTGTTTGAATTCAAACCACTTCTGGATTTTGTAAAGTGATTCTTGTACTCAAAAGTGTGTCAAACATATCTATTTACACAAATACACTTTGGTCCTTAAAAAATAAGAAAAACCATGCCTCATATGAATAGTAAAATGGGCATATAAATGGTTTTTTTATTTCAAACTTTGAAATTTTTTGTGCCAACCCTAAATGCTATGACAATATGAATGCAATGCATTATTTTACAATTCATGATTTTTGGGATGTTACATTTGCTCACCAATACTTTTGTGGGGAGTTTCACTTTCACTAACACCCCTTTCAGTTCAAAAATTTCATTCAAAATCTATGATAGGCCTATCACCATGACATTGGAATTTTTTTGCAGCAATATAGTATTGGCATGGCTAGGACGGTGAACAAGATTCAAGGTCGACCCGCTGATTTTTTGGAGCTCTGCCGTGGGGTAACAAATGATGATGACCACACAGCCCAGCGCGGGAAGATAAGAAACATTCAACTCCTAGCTCTCCGATATTTTGCTTATTATCTTTCCACTAGCATTCTTGGTAGGGATAACACTAGCAATATTTATAACTATCATTTGGATTTTCTCGCTGTTGCACTTAACAATGAAATCATGTATAATCTTGGTTCTCTCATTGCTCGCCACCTAGATGCTAGAGGACCCATTTATGTGGGTATTATTGTTGCACACGTATTTTCTGCCTTGGACCTTTCTGTTGATCCAAATGATACAGTGCTAGCCCCACAGAGGCTTGATCTAGCTACCATGAAAGCTCATCACTTTGTTACTGCTAGCTCTAGCATTGAGAGTTTAGTTTATATGATTATGTTTACTGACAGGGATGGGGAAATTCCCTTGCCACATTCTACTTTGTTCAGTATTTGCAGGAGGCCATGGTCACGCTCCAAGGAGAAGATGGATGATCAGATCCGCTTGCTTGGTTTCCACGGGCACT
Organism: Avena sativa; assembly: GCA_916181665.1. Classification (NCBI taxonomy): domain Eukaryota; kingdom Viridiplantae; phylum Streptophyta; class Magnoliopsida; order Poales; family Poaceae; genus Avena; species Avena sativa. Next base: position 164,358,050 of record OV702297.1, read on the forward strand.
ACCCGGGGGATGTGCCCTCTTATGACTACTCTGGGCACTACACAGGGGCTTCCTCGAGTATGTACCAGGACGAAGGCACCTCTTCGTCACATTACGGAGGCGCTCCTTCTTGGCCAGGTTGGGAATGATCTCCACTTAGTACAAAAGCCTAAGCTTGGGGGGAGGTATATCGACATCACACTCCTCTACATATCATGTTCCATCGTTACTTTGCTTTATTTTTAGTTTTTGTTTCTGCTTTCCAAAACACAAAAAGACCAAAAATATTTTCGTTGTTTCTCTTTGTTTGTTTCTTTTTCTTTTATCTTTGGTTTTCTATAAGAAAACCCAAAAATATTTTGCTTTTCCCTTTAGTGCTTGCTTCAAAAAAATCGAAAACCCAAAAATATTTGTTGTTCTTCTCTGGTTTTGTAAAGTTCGTTGCAGGTTCAGCGATCCTTAGTGACTCCTTTGGAGTTTGGTTTATCTTATTATTCAAGCCACACAAGTGAAAGGCAATAATGATGATTTATGACAACTCGAGGTGTGGTAAGAGGCTGGTAATGAACTCTATTTGTTTTCATTTTTGTACATATAATCATCATTGTGGGCATGCTTAGTCTGTTTGTGTAGGGTGTATGTTATTTAATGGATGCTTAGTAGTTCTTTCTCTCTTATGATTAGCTCCAACTTGCTAATAGTTTGTAGCACGTCATATAAATGTTTGCTTACATTGTTCTATTCATAACTCGGTATGACATTGTGGTATCCTCCTATGAATGTTTCATTTGAATTGACTTGGCACATGCTCACGCATGCATATGACTGAACAAAAGTCAGTTAAGCCTCGATGATTTATTTTGCCTCACAGTTCTTGTATCACTTCTATGCCATAATTAATTCTGTTTTGTTGCAAGCATGATTATGACAATTACTGCTCTCTCGATTGTCGCTCCCTTCCTATTGCTAGCCTTCACTTGCACTAAGTATGAGATCTACTCATGCATCTAACTCCCCAAAACCAAAATTGTCAAAAAGTGTCCACCATATCTACCTATTAGCATCATTGCTATTCCGTGCATATTTATTATGAATTGTTTTCTTCCAAAAAAATGTTTGCTTGTTATGAGAAAGTTAGTTAGTAAAGCTCTCACGAACTTGAATGGCACACTTTATTTTCTTGAACTCAATAAACTTGAACCATTGTGAGTGTCCATGAAAGTTATATGTGTGCAAGGCTGGGAGTTAGCAGAACCGTGTTGTCACGTGGAATGCTTTCAACACCTATAAATATTATCCATTTGATATCATGCTCTTTTGTTTACGGATGTTGGCGGTGTAAAATAAAAGTGGAGCTTGTAAGTCCATGGAGTTATTTATATGTCTTAGAGAAACGTTTGGGCGGCTAGCCTAAGCAAGCCTAATCATGGTGGAAACTTGCAGCATAACCATAATGAGCAATCTATGAAGCATCCTCAATAAAAACCTATGCAAATAGCAAATAAAAAGATCGTTGAGATGCTCATTGTCTATTGCCTTTTCATTTTGATATGGGATAGCTCCTGTATCATGGGTAAAGGGGTAGCCCGTTGGTGGTTCTCTATGATACACATACACTTACAATGACAAGAACTTACTGATAACTAAAGTTGAGTAGCATGAGGAACGTCCCTCGTACTCAAGGGACATGAGATTTCTGGTTTACGATATGTCAAGCATATAACTTGTAGTGGACCTCACTTTAAACTTAACCACTTGAAGATGCTTATGATAGGGGAAATGAGAGCTCAAAGCTAATGAGTACCATACTTTCAGCATTTGGAAGCCTTTCAAACTTTTTGAAACCTTTTCACTTCTTTGTTGAGTCACCATTTATTCTATGAGAACCTTCCCGAGAGCATAGATGTCATTCTTAGTGTAATGTGCTTTTCTCAAAACATGGTTAATTGTGACATAACTTTGATGCTTTTATATTTCATATCTTTACTTCTAATCTTCACTTGAACTTCAGAGGTGCCTTGGCATTTATGTTTTGCTCCATAATCAAAGGCAAGCGAGATACAACTCTATCATACCTTCTTATGAGCATTACAATGTTGCTTATGCTTACGTTTCATGCTACTTATTATTGTGTTGGAATCTCTTCATAGCTTGCATGACTATTGAGTAGACTTAGTTGCATACTCCTTATTATGAATTGCCTAAGTATTTGATCATATGCTGAGAATATATACATCTTATGAAGCAAATGTGTTCATGAAAGTTTCTTTTATTGCACTCAGTTTTCAACTGAATTTCTTGAGGACAAGTAATAAGCTAAGCTTGGGGGAGTTGATACGTCCAAAACGTATCCACTTTCCCGAACACTTTTTCTATTGTTTCTCCTTAAATTTGTGTGATTTGGGTACAACTAACATGGACTGACGCTGTTTTTAGCGGAATTTCTTTGGTGTCTATTTTTTGTGCATTAAATCAACTTTTAGGAAAAATCTCGGAAATATCGCAAAACTCCTATTTTACCAGAAGACTCATGGAGCCAGAAGACGAGACGGAGAAGGGCCACGAGGGGCCCACACCACCTGGTGGCGCGGGCCAGGCCAGGCCGTGCCAGGGTGGTGTGGCCACCTCGAGTACCCCCTCGACCTCTCCCTTCGCCTACATAAGACCTCTGACCTAAAAACATAGGGGGGTTCGACGTTTTTCCAGATAGAGTTCCGCTGTACCGCCACCACCAGAAACCGCGATTCAGAACCAGAAAATCCGTTCTGGCACCCTGCCGGGATGGGGGATTGGAGCAGATCATCGCCATCATCATCACCGACACCTCTCCATCAACCATCCATGTTTCCCCATCCATGAGTGAGTAATCCCCTGCTGTAGGCTATGGGATAGTAGGGATTGGATGAGATCTATCATGTAACTGAATAAGATTGTTAGGGCATGGTACCTAGTATCTTTGTTAGTGCTTTTTAGACATTGTTGCAACTTGTTATGCTTAATGCTTGTCACTAGGGCCTGAGTGCCATGATCTCAGATCTGAACATGTTATTGATTCGTGATGATAGTATTGTTTGTGATCTTATCTGCAAGTTGTTTACACATATTATTGTCCGGAACCAAAGGCCCCGAAGGGACAGAAATTGGGATAACCGGAGGGGATGGTTGTGATATGAGGATCACGTGTGTTCATAGAGTGTTAATGTATTACTCCGGTACTCTATTAAAAGGAGTACCTTAATTTCTAGTAGATTCCCTCGAGGCCCCACTGCAACGGGCTGGCAAGACAAAAGATGTTCTGCAAGTTGTCATTGCGAGCATGTATGACTATATATGGAACACATGCCTATGATTGTTTAGTACTTGGATACTTTATCTTATTTATCTGCAAATTCCCTAGATCTTGATATTACTTGAATAGTCTTGTCCACGCAACGCCCGTCCATCCATCCCTATGCCTACCGCTCTCAAATCCTGTTGTTTGCTACTATTGTTACTACTGCCTTTATTTTACTGTTGTTGTTACTTTGCTATTGCTACTACAAGACTGTTGCTACTGATAAACTATTGTGATTAAGACTATTTCTAGGTGCAGCTGAATTGACAACTCATTTATTAAGGCTTATAAATATTCTTTGGCTCCCCATGTGTGGAATCAATAAATTGGTCTTTACTACCCTCGAAGACTATTGCGGTCCCCTATACTTGTGGGTCATCACTACACCATGGTGCATGGCCATTCCCGGGACGTGGGTATTTATCTCGTGGTGCAAGCATATACTGTCTTTTTTTGAGTTACAGCCTGGTAAAAGCGGTTTCTAACTATATGTACCATATAAGACACTCAATTTTTAGGGAAAAATTGTTTGGGGTGCTCCATGGGGTACCTAGGACGTATGCATGCCTAGGTCCAAGATTTCACCGACCGTTGCGTTGCCGCGGCCGCCGACGGGTTTCGCCGTTTTTTTGGGCAGCACCAAAAAAAATCTAAAAAAAATTGAAAATAGCTCCTAGAGCCCTTGCATGTGACCCAATGCCCTCATAAAATCATAAGCAAGGCATACCAGGTCCTTTGGCACCCAAGGCACCACCAGGATGTCTATCAAGTGTGAGTTAACATGGCTTCCAACCCTAGATTCCCTCCTCGCTGCCCAGAACATGGAATCACTCCATGGATTGGGACCAAAATGGGCACCTAGCTCCCTCTTGGCATCGCAAGCGACTTCTCCAACTAGAGATTTCATGGTCATTTGGAGAAATCTTGACTTTCCATTTTCTGAACTCGAAAAAACGGTGTTTTTCCAAAGGAGGTGCAAGATTAGGGCGCGCCAGGGGCCCGAGGCAATTTCCACGCATGCTACACCATGGTTCATGGCCATTCCCGGGAGGTGGGTATTTATCTCGTGGTGCAAGCATATACTATATTTTTTTAGTTATGGTCCGGTAAATGTGGTTTTTAACTGTATGCACCCTATAAGACACTCTCAATTTTTAGGGAAAAATGGTTTGGCGTGCCCCATGGGGTACCTCGGGTGGATGCATGCCTGGGTCCAAGATTGCACCGACCGTTGCGTTGCCGCGGCCGCTGGCGGGTTTTGCCTTTTTGGGGAAGCACCAAACAAATCTAAAAAAATAAAAAAAATGTGAAAACAGCTCCTAGAGCCCTTGCATGTGACCCACTACCCACATAAAATCATAAGAAAGGCATACCAGGTCCTTTGACACCCAAGGCACCACCAGGATGTCTATCGAGTGTGATTTAACATGCCTTCCAACCCTATATCCCCCCTCGCTGCCCAGAACATGGAACCACTCCATGGATTGATCCCAAACCTGGCACCTAGCTCCCTCTCGGCATCCACAAGCGACTTCTCCAACTGGACATTTCGTGGTCATTTGGAGAAATCTTGACTTTCCATTTTCTGAACCCGAAAAACGGTGTTTTCCCAAAGGAGGTGCAAGATTAGGGCGCGCCCAGGGACCGAGGCAATTTCAACGCATGCTACATCATAGTGCATGGCCATTCCCGGGAGGTGGGTATTTATCTCGTGGTGCAAGCATATACTGTATTTTTTTGAGTTATGGCCCGGTAAATGCGGTTTCTAACTGTATGTACCCTATAAGACACTCTCAATTTTCAGGGAAAAATGGTTTGGGGTGCCCCATGGGGTACCTAGGCTGGATGCATGCCTGGGTCCAAGATTGCACTGACCGTTGTGTTGCCGCGGCCACCGACGGGTTTCGCCGTTTTTTGGGTAGCACCAAACAAGATCTAAAAAAATGTGAAAACATCTCCTGGAGCCCTTGCATGTGACCCACAAACCTCATAAAATCATAAGCAAGGCATACCAGGTCCTTTGGAACTGAAGGCACCAACAGGATGTCTATCGAGTGTGAGTTAACATGGCTTCCAACCCCAGATTCCCCCCCCCCCTCGCTGCCCAGAACATGGAACTACTCCATAGATTGAGCCCAAACCCGGCACCTAGCTCCCTCTCGGCATCGCAAGCGACTTCTCCAACTAGAGATTTCATGGTCATTTGGAGAAATATTGACTTTCCAGTTTCTGAACCCGAAAAACCGGTGTTTTCCTAAAGGAGGTGCAAGATTAGGGTGCGCCTAGGTGCCTGAGGCAATTTCCAGGATTTTTTGAAAAAACGGTGTTTTCCTAAAGGAGGTGAAAGACTTATGATTTTTTGAAATCTGGTCAAACCCAGGATAAACCACGTTAACTAGATCGTTAACCTTGCAGAAACTATGCCTATTGTTAGGGTCTTCTAGAAGCCCCCCTGCGGGGCTAGGTTGATTCTGCGTCCCAATTGTTAGGCACCGTTGGATTGGGGAGAATGGATGATAAGGATCATCCTTTGCAAGAGCAATCCACGAGTACGCATTTATGTGTCCCTATTGTCCCACGCAACCACCAGTGGGCCTACCTCTGTGGCCGTGTGGCCGAAGCTCAAACCCCGTTCGTTCCCTGCAACTGGCGTCAGCACAAGCGTTGAATCCCACCTAAAGAAACGGCGCCTTGCCATGGAGAGGCCCCGTCTCAGCTTGCACGAGGCCGAGTTGTTCGCCCACTATGACATACTCATGTCACCGATAGAAAGGCTACCGGCCAGCTACAAGCTCGGCTACGTCGGGGTGCCCGTGGCGCTGCTCTTGCGCGGCATTACGCTGTCGAGGAAGATCGAGGAGCGCTGCCGCCAGCTGCTGGAGCGAAAGAGGGCAATGGGCCAATATGCGTGCACCATCGCGTACTGGCCAAGGCGCTTCAAGAAGGAGCAGGAGGCGTTGTTTTGGCTTTGTAGATCTCACCATCAGGAGATCCACCCGGATATGCGCAACCCCGAAGGGAGGCAACGCTTCTGGGAAGTGCCTGGGCATACGCCCTCCACCGTTATTGATGCGGCGCATAGGGCAGAACTCGTGAAGAGGAACGCTATCGGGGTTGTCCTCATTGATTTAGACTCAGAAGAGGCGGACAACGACGCAGAGGACGTCGTGCACGACAAAGACAGCGGGAGCGGCATAGTAGATTAGGGTCACTTGAGCCTATAGTTAATCTATGTAAGGTAGCTTAATGACCTCTTCAGATAGAATGGCCAAGTTGTAAGTGTGTTAGCCACCGGCACCAAAGCCACGGCCGGGTTCTCGTCCATGGCCACCTCCGGATAATCCGGCGGCACCACCGCAGTCATCACGGCAGCTCTGGTAGGACCATGTGGATGAAGTTTCCATTGCTAGAGATGAAACATGGCAGATGAGCAGGACCGAGGATAGCATCAATGCCCCTGACATAGCCAATGTGAGCATCAGACGTCGCTGACAAAGACGAGGAGAGGCTAATGGGACACTATGTTGTATCTTCTCCCAGCACTTGATGTCACAGTCATAATTTTGGAGTGCGCCAGAGGACATGGAGACTCGTGTGTCCTGTTGTTTGACATGGGAATACATGGGAGGTGAGCCTCACCAACTCCATGGCATGGCCATAATTTTGGTCGTTGAACGGTTAAAAATCCATGATTATTGTTTATGGATAATCAGTTTTAAAAATAATGTACTATTTAACGACCTAGAATCTGGTCCACACCACACATCACATACCCGTTACAAGCACCAGATATAAATAAATTTCAATGAAAATTCAAGAAACTATGTTACTATGCCAGCTTTTATCTACTCCTCTTATTACTGTTCAATCCCACGCTGCACTAAACAATAGTTCATGAGGACTGAAAAAAATGATCAAAATGCCAAGTAAAACTAGTTCCAATCTTACCTTTAGTCCAGAGAATCGTACAAAGACGAAATTGAGAGGGATTTATTTTTTCTCCTGCAGTTAGTCGAAAGATCCTCAAGAACATCCTCAATCACCCAGCAACTTCTTCATATTCAAATTCAACTCCATTATTATCGTTTCCCTTCCACTACCGCTTATCCTTTTGTTTCTTTTCGCCCCTATCCATGCCGGCACATCCACGTCCTCAACAAATTGCTTCTTACCGACGTTTCCCTCCATGTGCGCATCACCATTTTCTTCAACACGCATCACTTCCTCTATCTCATCTCGCTATGCTTCCTCCAGTTCTTCCTAAGCAGCCTAATCGTGTGCCTCCGTGATGTGAAATGGGACAAGGTCAGCATCTTTGAAATCATGTGGAACTGAGTTTTTGCATAGCCTCTTGATATGGCCCAACCCTCCACACCATTTGCACTTCCGCTTCCTTGCTCCTAGTCTCGAACCTTTTCAGTGAAGGCTTCGGTCCTTTGCTTTCTAGGCCTCCCAGGTGGCCTCCTAAGAACTAGTGGTTCGAGTTTGAACCCTAGATCGACTATCTCCCAATAATTTTCATCAGCCATAGGTGGTACGTTTTCTGCATAAGTTGCAACAAACTTGTCCACTGAGAAATAGTTATGAACAGTGTAGTGCATGGTGGCATGGAAGACCAGTAACCTGCCACTTCATGCATGAACAAGTCTTGTTTCCAATGTCTACAATATACCTCTTTTCTGTCCCATGCTTTTCTTGTGCATAAATCTTAGCCAATGTATTGGAGCTTCTGATCATCCTCGTCTTTATCGTTCTCATTGCCCTGGTTCTTGCATTCAGTAACAAAACCACCTTTGGATCTATTTTATGGCCTACAAATTTTCTCACACAAATTCTCTGCCTAAAATATATCTTCACCATTATACACTGTCTTATTACATCTAACAAAATAACAATTGCAAGTGACTTCATGCTCCTAATCTTAGCATTGAACCTTTCTGTCAGATTATTGCAAACAAAATCCACTTTGCTTAACTCACCAAACTAGCTTCTGGCCCATAACTTTCTACGATGTTCTTTGAGGTATTCTTTTAGCTTCGACACGGTATACAATTTCTGCATGTAAGTATCATGCGTGCTTGGGGTGTACGTGTATGTTGATCGCCACAAATTGTCTTCAAAGATATTGATGTCCAAGCACTTCTATTCTTGTAGACAGTTGTTGGGCCTCCAAGTGCAGAGGTTTGTAGAATAGCAGCAAGTTTCCCTTAAGTGGATTACCCAAGGTTTATCAAACTCAGGGAGGAAGTGGTCAAATCTACCCCTCTCAAGCAACCCTGCAATCAAGGTACAAGAAAGTCTCTTGTGTCCCCAACACACCCAATATAGATGCACTAGTACGGTGAAGAGATAGTGAAATACAAGTGGTAATGGTGCCAGAAAAGAGCTTGACGCTGAGGTAAAGACTAAAGGCAAGAAGAAGGAAGCAAGCAAACATGCAATAGATCTAGATGCAAACGGTGTTTCAATGCTTAGAAACAAGGCCTAGGGATCATACTTTCACTAGTGAACACTCTCTCATATAAATATCCTCTCTTCATGATACTACTCTTAACTACTCTCTGGTTGGACACTCTAATCCATGGTAGGGCTATAACTGCACACCTCAAAGTCTGCCTTCCCCAATCTAGATAACCCCACACTGTCACCTTGAGCGCTAGATGGTTCCAACAAACACCACAATTTCATAGAGACATCCAACTCCAAATATAACTCATAACAAATATTCAATCTAGCCAAAGTGCCACACACGGTATGCACGCTGTCACTTTCACACACGTGGGGAAAAGCATAGATCTATTAAAGCACAAAGAGTATTTATGTAGACTCAAGCCTAAGTTCCACCATGGCATGCACGCTGTCACTTTCACACACATGGGGAGAGAAGAGATCTAATGAAGCACTTGAGTAGCAAGGTAGATCTACTTGATTACAAAGCTCATGACCACAAGATCATGCATAGAGAGAGATGAACACATAGCTACCGGTAGATCCCTTAGCCTCGAGGAAGAACTACTCCCTCCTCATCATGGGAATCAGCAACGGTGATGGAGATGGTGATGGAGATGGCTCCGGGGGTACTTCCCCATCCTGTCAAGGTGCCAGAACAGAGACTTTCTGTCCCCCGAATCTCCCCTTCAGTGGCGGTGGCGCTACAGAGGTTTTAGTGGATTTCTTCTGGATGCCCTAGGGTTTTTAGGTTGGAGGCTTCTTATAGGAGTAGGAATCAAGGTCGGTGGGGGTCCAGGGGGCCCACACCCCCTCCATGCGCCTCCAGGGCTTGCCCGCGCCTAGGGGGTGCGGCCACCCTGTGGCCCCCGTCTGTCTCGGCTTCGTGGTTCCATGTTGCTCCGGGGAAATAATAACTTTGGATTTTGTCCCGTCCAATTCCGATAATATTCATTTTCTGCCTTTCTGGAAGAAAACAGGCAACTCCAACTGTGGAAACTTGTTAATAGGTTAGTTCCAAAAAAGATATAAAAACACCTCAAAGTATAGACAAAGCAAACAAAGTAGATACAAAACAAGCATGGAGCATCAAAAATTATAGATACGTTTTCGACGTATCAAGCATTCCCAAGCTTAACTCCTGCTCGTCCTCGAGTAGGTAAGTGATAAAAAGAATAATTTTTTAGGTGACATGCTGTTGGAGATGTTCCCAAGTGGCAATAATAAAGTGGTTATTATCATATCTTCATACTTATGATAAATGTTTACATACCATTCTATAATTGTATTAACCGGAAACATTAATACTTGTGTGATTTGTAAACATAAAAGAGTCCCTAGTAAAGCCTCTTGTTAAACTAGCTTGTTGGTTAATATATTATCATGGTTTCCTGATCATGAACATAGAGATGTTATTAACAACAGGGTCATATCATTAGGAGAATGATGTGATGGACATACTCCTATAGTTAAGCGTAGCATAAAGATCAAGTCATTTAATATAGTTCATTTGCTATAAGCTTTCTGATACATAGTAACCTAATTCCTTCGACCATGAGATCATGCTTATCGCTATCACCGGAAGGATGCTTTGATGACATCAAACACCACACCGTAACTGGGTGGCTATAAAGATGGCATTGAGTGTTCGGAAAGTATGTGTTGAGACACATGGATCAAGAGTGGGATTTGTCCATCCATATGACGGATAGATATACTCTGGGCCCTCTTGGTGGAATGTCATCCAATTAGCTTGCAAGCATGTGACTGGCTCACAAGGGATCACATACCACGGGAACGAGAAAAGAGTACTTGTCGGTAACGAGGTTGAACTAGGTATGCAGAGATACCGACGATCAAAACCTCGGAGAACTAAACTATCGTGAGACAAAGGGAAATTGGTATCGTATGTAAGTGGTTCATTCGATCGCAAAGTAATCGTAGAAATATGTGGGATTTCCAGATTCCTCTATTGGTTATTGATCGGAGAAGTGTCTCTATCATGTCCGCATAATTCACGAACCGTAGGGAGACACACTTAAGGATTCGATGTTGTTGAGTAGTTATGGAATGATGAGTAAGAGACCGAATGTTGTTCGGAGTCTCAGATGGGATCCGGGATATCAAGAGGAGATCCAGAATGGTCCGGAGAATAAGATTCATATAAGGAAAGTCCTGTTTCGGAGTTGGGGAATGATTCCAGTGTTTTCACCGGGAATGTTCTAGAAGGGTCCGGAAGGTCCGACACTCCGGAGGGGAAGAGTACATGAATGTGTCATGACAATGTGGAATGGTTGCATCATGTACTAGGTCACTTGGCTGGGCAAAATAAAGGGATAAATCAAATCCTAGTTTGAAAGTCAAACGCCAATTTGAAAAAGTCAAACGGCAAGTTTGCTTGGTGGAGGGAGAGTAGGAAACCTACTTAGGGAGGAAGTCCTACTCCCTCCACCCGCAGGCCAAGGAGGAGGAGTTGGAGGAGGACTCCCTCCTCTCAACCGCGCCTCCCTCCCACCTATAAAAGAAGGGGCAGGGGTGCCCCTCTTCCTTACACCTCTCACACCCCAAATCCTAGCCCCAAGTCGCCGGCCACCTCCAGTGCAGCCGCCGCCTAGGGCATCATCTAAGTCGCCAAGTTAGGGTTTCCCCAAACCCTAGCCGCCGGCCAAGCTCTCCCCTTGGTGCCTCTAAACCCTAGATCGCCAAGGCCCTCTCTCATAGTCCACCATACTCGCTCCGGCTTAAGGCGAAGCCCTACGAGATCTCCCCTCTACTTCCAACACCACGCCGTCGTGCTGCGGAATCACGAGGAGAGTGCTACAATCTCCGCTGCCTGCTGGAATAAGGGAGAGGAAGGTCTTCATCGAGTACCGAACGTGTGACCGACTGCGGAAGCGCTGCCGGAACGCAGCGCCGGAAGGATCGTCTACACGATCTTGAGATCGGCAAGTGTACGACTACATCACCCACGAGAATCTGCTCTCGTTAACCGCTTTGGAATCTTCGAGGGTTAGTATTCTATTGACTCATTGCTACAATATAGTAGATAGATCTTGGCTTGATCATAGATTAGATCTTGATTGTGTGTTCATGCGGTAGAAAATTTTGTTTTCCATGCTACGAACCCCTACAGTGGTATCAGAGCCGTGTCTATATGTAGATCTGTTGCACGAGTAGAACACAATGGTCATTGTGGGCGTTGATGCTTTTGTTGTCGATTGCTTCTTGTGTACTTTGCATCTTGCGGGATGGTGGGATGAAGCGGCATATGAAGATGAAGGACTCCATGCTTTATAGTTATATCTCCTACTCTGTAATAATATATCCATATGAGCTATGTAAGTTGTAATGAACTATTTTATTCCTGGTTATGAGTTGTAATATGACCTTTGTTTCTTGATATTACATCTTAAATTGTGGGTGCTAGCTATTCGATCCAGGGAGCAGCACTATAAACATAGGGACTTGTACCTCATGGTGAAGATTCCAACTCCACGATACTTACTTCAACCATTGAAGTTTTCACACGCTTTCGGCATCCTTTGAATTAACAAAATCCTTTGGATCGTGTCATGTACACGTCCTATGTAACCATTCTATTAGAAGAGCTTGTTTTGTTTATTCAACTACCACATAACAAAATTATATGTAGTGGTTGCTATATTAATCCATCTAAACTAAATATCGCTATAAAAGATCAAATCTTGTTATAGTAAACCTTTGAACGTTGTCGTGAACTCCTTCCCTACATGTCGACTATTTCATAGATGTGAAACATCCATGTCTATTTCTTTATACATCCAAATACGACTATAAGGTCTTACACCTTTCCAGAGGGTCTTTCAAGTTCAAAGATTGATCTCTCATGTATGGAACTATCACGGATTTTATGGCTTCAAGCCAATTTGACAGAGTCAGGACCAATCATTGCTTCTTTGCATGTAGTTGGTTCATCATTGTCGAATAATGATTTAACTCTCAAATCTTCGTATTTGATTGTTTACCCGACCTACTTGGTTCAATAGGAACTTAGACCTCCATGATCACAACCTTTGAGGCATGTGAGCCATGAGCATTGTTTTTGCCTCCGGAATGCTTTTCGGTGATGCGCAACTCGGCACATATAGCTAAAGTTCTTTTAACATTATCAAAGTTCTATTATTCTCCCACTTAACTTTTCACGAAAAATTTCTTCTTAAGAAACTTATCATTCTAAGCGACAAACACTTTTGTCTTTTGTGTTATGGAGGAGTACAAAACGATTATCCGAAATAATCTACAAAGGCATGCTCATCTGACTTTGGTTGCAAACATCTTACTTATGCATAGCATACCAATGTTTAAGAAAGGACAACTTGGGTTTTATCCCAAACCATAACTTTATATGGTGTCATTTCAACGGATCATGACGGAGCTCTTTTCAGTGTAAAAGTGGTAATCACTAAAGCTTTAATCTTTAAAATACTATGGCAGTTTTATTACTAACACCTTTCATTTCACCATGTCAAACAAGGTTTCATTGCATATCTCGAACACTCCATACTCATATGGTGTTTTGGGAAATGCAAATCCATGGAACAATTCCTCAAATTTTAGGTGTTTTTCTAAACTTTTAACTCAAATATATTCCTTTATGATCCTATCATAAACTCTTTATTTTCTTGTTACAATGAATTTTCACTTCATCTTGAAAGTCTTCGAACTTTTCAAATATTTCACACTTCATCCTCATTAAGTAAATATTCATATATTCACTCAATTTTTTGGAGAAAGCATATGAAGTTGAAATCCATCACTCTAGACTACACATAATGGGCTTCATAAATCTATATGTACAAGTTCCAAGAAGCTAGTCATTCACTCACTTTTGGCCTATGAACAGAGTTTTAATTGTCTCTAGGAAAGTTCCACAAGTGTCATTTGATCGAAATGAAAAGACTCCAAAATTCCATCAAGATGGAGTTTCTTCATGGTTTTATTTCCAATATAATTTAAAAGGCGATGTCACTTCTTAAGTGATCTTTCAATCAATTGTCTTTCGACATTTTTAGCACTAGTTTTATGGATGTTATTTCTCCAATGAGATTTGTAAATCATCCATCTTTTATGGAATACGGAAATTATTTGACCAACCCTTTTGTTCTCATAATACCTGATAGAAATAACAATTATTGAAACAAATCTTGAAGGTATGATTTGATGTTAATGAGCAACACAACAACACTTTGTTTGTTTTCGATGAACATCATCACATATTTTTCTACTAGTTACCTAGGCCATTGCAGTTCATGAATTGTGTTGTTTTGTATGAAAATTCACACCAACAAATTCAGTATCCAATACTTAAGAACCACATTGTTTAACAAGCAAAGAATATATCCATAACATGTATATCATCTACATACCTGAGCTGAACAATTCTAGTCTTTTCTTTCTGCCAAATATTTCTTAGATTTCTCTTTCAGCATTTCCTTTTCCTTTAAAAAGAATCTATCAACATCAATAGTGGTGTCATACACATGACACATAGTCCAAAGCGTTTATAGTCAAATACTAATATCTTTGGACTTGCACTTTGAAGTAGATCACCATCATCATATGTTTGGCGTTCTTTCGAATTCCATTCTTTAGTAATCTTTTAGTGTAGTAAACATTTTACCTACATCTTATATTCATCCTTATCATGGTAATTTCCATGAACAAGCTACTTTAGCTTATAACGGTGAATCGCGAGTATAATGTTGTTCTCCAAAAACCTTTTGAAGGATTAGAACGACTAGCGTCTCCAACCTTTTGCAAATTCTCATCTAATATGAGAACATAAATCTTGCCATATTATACTCCATCATGTTGCAACCAAATCTTTGTTTCAGATATCACAATATCTTCCACACATGATGGTTTCTGAAACAATTATTTCAGCTCCCCGATAACCTTGACATTAAGAATATCAAGAATCATGGAGACAAACATGATACTTATATACTAACACTTGAATTGTTACTCTTGATTTAATACCAATTATTAAACTTCACGGAGTAACCAGAACTTACTGAAAGTTTGCAATAAAACTTTTGAACTTTAGATTAACACTTCAAAACAATATGATACCATTTCGTAAAGTAACTAACCAGAATTCTATAGTTCGATTATCTCAATTATAACTAAGCGCAAGGTGGTAAACAGATGCCAATGACTACAACAACTATTCAAATTCACTTTGATGTAATTTATGATAAATAGTGTTCAACTTTTAATCAATTTGTTGTTGAACTCCCACTCAAAACAATATCCCTCACATTGTTTTAGTGATCACACGAACCAAATCCACTACATCAAGTCCAATAATCACGAGAGATGATGTAGTTTCGAAGGCGAACAATCAACATGTTCATCATATCTACTATATGACGCATGCTTTACCTTTCGGTGATCCGTGTTCCGAGACCATGTCTATATATGCTAGGCTCATCAAGATTAACCTTAGTTTATCCATGAGAAAATCTAGATTGCTCCCGTTGTATACACACGTAGAATCTAATACACCTGATCATCACATGGTGCTTCGAAACAACGAGTCTTGGAAACGGTGCTAACTAAGGATGAACACTTTATTAATTGATATTTTGTGAGAGGGATCATATTATAATGCTACCGTCGCGATCTAAGCAATACAAGATGCATAAAAGGATTAACATCACATGCAATTCATAATATGTGATATGATATGGCCTTTCTCCTAGTGCTTCCGATATCCATCTTCAAGCACGAACATGATCTCCATCATCACCGGTGTGGCGTCAAGGTCAATGGCACCGCTCCATGGTTGTCGCCCACCAGCATCAACTATTACAACTACTTTGAATAATAGACACGCGGGTCTTAACGAAATTAAAAAATAACCATAAGGCTTCTGCCAGTTGCCGACTTACAATAAGGATCATTGCATACATCATATATAATCACAATCATGGCCATATCGAATCACAACAGACCCCTGCAAAACAAAGTTAGATGCCTCTAATTTTCTTTGCATATTTTACGTGGTTTGGGGCTTTTAATAAGTATCGTTCTAACTTACGAACAAGAACCACAACGTTGATGCATGAACTATCAAGTGCCTGTTGTAAATTGAATCTTCACTATGATGGGAGAGACAGACACCCGCAAATCCACTTATGCAATAAAAGTTGCATGTCGAGCATGGATCAACTCTCATGAATGACGTCATGTGAGGTTAGCTTGGGCCGCTTCATCCCACCATCCCGCAAGATGCAAAGTACACAAGAAGCAATTCATAATAAAGCACAACCGCCCACAATTACCATTATGTT
The DNA here is from genome assembly GCA_916181665.1 of Avena sativa. Lineage (NCBI taxonomy): Eukaryota > Viridiplantae > Streptophyta > Magnoliopsida > Poales > Poaceae > Avena > Avena sativa. Next base: position 164,374,145 of record OV702297.1, read on the forward strand.
CTACTCGTGCAACAGATCTACATATAGACACGGCTCGGATACCACTGTAGGGGTTCGTAGCATGGAAAAAAAATTCTATCACATGAACACACACAAGCCAAGATCTATCTACTAGATTGTAGCAACGAGTCGATAGAGTACTAACCCTCGAAGATCCAAAGCGGTTAACGAGAGAAGATTCTCGTGGGTGATGTAGTTGTTCACTTGCCGATCTCAAGATTGCATAGACGATCCTTCCGGCGCCGTGTTTCGGCAGCGCTCTCGCAGTTGGTCACACATACGGTACTCGATGAAGACCTCCTCTCCCTTCTTCTAGAAGGCAGCGGAGGTTGTAGCTCTCTCCTCGTGATTCCGGCAGCACGACAGTGTGGTGTTGGAGTTTAGAGGGGAGATTCCGTAGGGCTTCGCCTAAGCCGGAGCGAGTATGGTGGGTTAGAAAGAGAGCCTCGGTGATCTAGGGTTTTAGCGGGCGCCAAGGGGAGGTGGTGGCCGGCAGCTAGGGCAAGGGCTTTCCCCAAGTCGGCAACTTGGGAGGAGTTCCCGACGACGACTAGAGAGAGCTAGGCGCCTTGGCTAGGGTTTGGGTGTGAGGGGTAGGGGCGTCCTACCCCTCCTTATATAGGTGGGAGAGGCGGTTTGGGGGAGGAGAGTCCTCCCCCAACTCCTCTTCTAGGCCGGCGCAAGGGAGAGGGAGGAATCCTCCCTTAGGTAGGATTCCTTCCCTCCCTCCACTTGGAAATCAAAGTCCCACTTTGACTTTTTCAAACTTGCTTTATTTTGACTTTCAATTTAGTGTTTGATTTCTCTCTTCCAAGTGTCCAGCCAAGTGACCAAGGACATGATGCAACCATTCAACTTTGTGATGATACATCCATGTACCCTTCCCTTCCAGATCGGTGAACCTTCTAGAACATTCCGGTGAAAACACCAAAACCATTCCCGAACTCCGAAATTGGGCTTTCCTTATATGAATCTTATTCTCTAGACCATTATGGATCTCCTCGTGATATCACGGATCCCATCCGAGACTCCGAACTACATTCTGTCTCTTTACTCACTTTCCATATCTACTAAACAACATTGAATACTTAAGTGTGTCTCCCTACGGTTTCTGAATTATGCAGACATGACCCAGACTCTTCTCCGATCAATAACCAATAGAGGAATCTGGAAATTCATATGGCTCCCACATATTTCTATGATTACTTCATGATCGAATAAACCATTTACATACGATACCAATTTCCCTTTGTCTCGTGATATTTTACTTATCTGAGGTTTGATCGTCGGTATCTCTGCATACCTAGTTCAACCTTGTTACCGATAAGTACTCTTTACTCGTTCCTTTGATATGTGATCTCTTGTGAACCGGTCACATGCTTGCAAGCTAATTGGATGACATTCCACCGAGAGGGCCCAGAGTATATCTATCCGTCATATGGATGGACAAATCCCACTCTTGATCCATGTGCCTCAACACATACTTGCCGAACACTCAATGCCACATTTATAACCACCCAGTTATGAAGTGGTGTTTGATGTCATCAAAGCATCCATCTAGTCATGGTGATTAACATGATCTCATGGTCGAAGGATTTAGGTTACTATGTATTTGAAAGCTTATAGAAAGTGAACTATTTGAATGACTTTATCTTATGCTACGCTTAACTATAGGAGTATGTACATCACATCATTCTCCTAATGATATGACCTTGTTGTTAATAACATCTCAATGTTCATGACGATGAAATCATGATCATATATTAACCAACAAGCCACTTTAACAAGAGGCTTTACTAGGGACTCTTTTATATTTAGAAATCACACAAGTATTAATGTTTCTGGTTAATACAATTATAGCATGGTATGTAAACATTTATCATAAGTACGAAGACATGATAATAACCAATTTATTATTGCCTCTTGGGCATATATCCAACACCTCACCCCAAAGGGTTCGATTCACCTCTTCCTCTATATCTACAACCTTCGAGGTGGAAGCCGACACCTTTACAACAAGTTCGAGGCACACATCCACAACTGAATTGGAGGCTCCCGAATACAAGCAAGCTAACAAACAATCAAAGACAAGCTTGTCAGAACCAAATCAAGAGCTAGGGTTTCCAAAGAAACACTAGAGAAATGGGCCCTCAAGTGAATGAGGGGGAAATGAAGATCTCTCTTAGTGAAGCTATAGATCAAGGCCTCCTTCTTCGATTCTCCAAATATCAATTACTTTGGATGTTTGGATGAAGAGATCTTGGTGATTTGGTGGCTCAAATGGTGGGGGTGTTCTTGACTAGAAAGAGCGGCCTCTAAAGTTAGAAGAAGGGGATATTTTATAGGCCCCCTGGAAATGTAGTCGTTGGAGGTCACTTAACCCGGACAGTTCGGCCGAACTGGCCCGGATAGTCCCGCCCCACCAGACATTCTAGCCAAACCCTGCTGGACACTCTGGCCTGGCAAAGTTTTCGGGCAGTGTCTAAACTGGGTCAGTGGATGACTCGGGACCTCACAAAATCCCAGGGGATGGAAACTCCGGCCCAAACCAGCCGGACACTCTAGCCTGGAAAAGTTTCCGACCAGTGTCCAGGTAGTGTCCGGAGAGGGTCTCTATATGACTCAGGGCCTCGACAAATCCTAGGGTCGGACACTTCAGCCCAAACCAGCCGGATTCTCCGGCCAATCTCAGACGGACACTCTGGCCCACATGCTTCCTCCTGATCAATAGATACTTGGGGAACTCTTTTCCCTTAGTGAGCCATAATATTATTCAGCTGCAACTATAGAAATATCTTGAAACATTTAACATCTGATTAAACATGTCCAAGTGTTGTCAACAAACATCAAAACAAGTATGAAGGGCATAAATGCCCTTTCAATCTCCCCCTTTTTGGTGTTTGATGACAACCCAAGGATTCGCATAGAAGGTATACAATAAGTAAATGATCAGTGCATCAAATGGTTTACAAAATATAGGAGAGCTCCCCCTAGATGTGTGACCATTTTATAATATGCTTTTGAATGCAAGATCACACAACCTAGGATCAGCACGCTTACTATATATTGTAACCAAACCAAGATAAGACATGATAAATAATATAGGGACTAGACAAATAAGCTAAGCACAACATAGTTTCCAACGAAACCGGGTACACAGGTCTTAGCACACACAACAGAGTTCAACACACCATAGTTCATAAACAAATAAGATAAAGACACGAATGTTCAAAGAGGAAAATCCAGATAACGTGAAGCTCATGTACCCATGAAAATCCCTAGTAGCAACCTAGGAAAGTGGCTACTTCTCCCCTTTTGGCATCGAGACGCCAAAAAGGGAAAAGTGCACTATGAAATCGTCCCAAGCCAACTCTAGCCATAGAATTCGTTGGCGGCGGCGTCCTAATCGTCATCCTCATCATCATAGTCATCCTGAGCCCAACTCTGGCCATGAGGGCGAGAAGAGGAAGACACATCCTCAAACATGGACCAATCCACACGACGCTGACTCTAGTGACCATAGGAGAGAGTGTCATTTGATGCCTGCTGCTATGAGGGATCAACATCCATTGGCTGGTTGATTCTCTTAAGTTCCTTCATGGCATTCCTGTTGGCCTTGTATGCGTCATACTATCCATCGTGAATGTCAATGTTCTGGCACGGGAGTAGCTTCTTCCACCAAGAGTCCTTCTTCACATTCTTGTGCACTTCCTCTTTAGAGGTGTTAAAGAAAAATGTGTTACTAGCATGCTTTATACGAGGGCCACGGGTCCTAACTTCCTGCACCTCCTCGGACTCATCATCACTATTAGTAGCATCTGCATCCACATCATCATCCTAAAAAATGTCTTGAGCAGGGGGGATAGCCATGAGGATCCTTGGAGGAAGGGGCTTCCTTCCTCTGAAGCTTGGCAGAAAGTTGTGGGACAAGCTCAATGTATAGCAAGGGGGTTGCTGGAGTGTGGGCAGCTATGAGCTTCATCAAATAAGGAGCAAACAGAGGGCACTTATTTTCTGTAATGCACTTGTACAAATCCTGATAGATGAAGTCCATGACATCAATAGCACCATCTAGATGGTTTGGGACATGAGTATACACTGAGTGAGCATGGGCCATAAGATTGATTTCTGCACCCCCTCATCTCATCCTTGTTCCCCGCCTTGGGAGTGAGAGTGTGTCGGAACATGTGAAGCAGAATGTTGTAGATGAGCTTGATATTGGTGATTTGGCCAACCACACCATGCTAACAGTAAATCGGGGCCAACCTTTCTTGTCATAGGCCTGTCCATGAACATGCATCCGGATACGACTGGGAGCATTGGGATTGAAAGGCAATCCAAGAATCTGTGCAAACTGAACCAAGTTGGAATGACACCTAGTAGTGCCAGACATCCACTCAAGAGGAATATCCATAGTGTCCCCAAAGTCAATCGTGGCATAGAACTGCTGGACCAACTCAATAGTGTAGTTTTCTTTTGTTTGAAAGATGGTATGTGGCCCCATCTTCTCAGTCACCCGAAGAGCATCCTAAAAGTAGCTGTGAGCACGGAGCTTCTCCAGATCCAACCACTGCATAGGTCAAACAGGAGTCCTGAAACCACAGAATACTTTAGAAAAGAGGAGGAATTGTTCATTCCTCTAGAAGCAATCATCAGTAGAGGTGTGTGGCATAGAATAGAACTACTGGACTCTCATATCCACAAACTCTTCAGTGCCCAAATTTTCCAATGTAGTCAAGGCTTCAAATTTCATGCGCTTGGCTTCAGCCCTTTTCAGTTTCTGGATCTTTTCTTGCTTAGATGCAGCACGGTCACGTGCAGACTGTCTGACCACAACTGGATCCATGTGCACATATCTCTCTTCATCATATCTGAACTTGTGAGGAGGAGACTTTTGAACAGCCTGAGACCGGTAAGGACGAGAACCACCTGTGAAATCAGAGGAGGGAGGTAACATATGGGGTAAGCACATTTGTCCAGGAGATACAAATAAATAGCAGTAGGCAAAGTAATATAGAATTTGTTCTGTCTGAAAATCCCCAGACTACCCGGAGGGATCACCTCGGAGACTCCGCATGGCCCGGACATTCCGGTGCGTACGCACGGGACATTTCGGATGGACCAGAGTGTCCGACCCGTACACGCCAGACATTCTTGCTGGAGCCTTGGTGAATCCTCGGGCAGTTTGGGAGGTGTCACACAGAGCAGATCGACATTGATAGGACTACTACTAGGACGAGCATTGCGCACATATATGATGGATCCATGGATTTTGGCAAGAAATAGCCCTCAAAAATTCATCTAGGGCAAGCCTAGAGATGGAAAAGGGGAGGGGCACTATACCAGCATCCATGGAGGTCTTCACCGAAGGGGAACGGACCCCAACAGCAAAGGGAAGGCAATGGCCGACGGCAACGGCTAGATCTAGGGTGGAGGAGCCCTCCTGGTGGTGCTCCTGGTCAGGGATAGCAGTTTGAGAGAAAGAGGGAGTCGGGGAGGAGAAGGAGGACTGAATTGTCCACTTCTCCCCGAACCCTTTTATGAGATCGATACTGCTAGGTCCCGAGTGTCCGCGTGAAACACGCTGGAGTGTCCGGCCCGGCCGAAATGTCTGGTCTGAATCAAGCGTAGAGTCCTATCTATCCGGAGACTCCGGTCAATTTAGGGCAGACAGTCCGGCGCCTTCGACCAGGAATTTGTGGCATGACACTCCAAAGAATTATCCTTGGGTTCATAGCCACTACTCATCAATGAAGCTCACATATTACAAAATGATATTAAGAGAATTGATTTTCTTGTTGGCATTACGGGGGAGGGATAGCCCAATGTATTAGGACCTCACTCCCCCTATCTCCATGCCTGCACCTAAACCAAATAAGAGTTAAGATATAGGTGAGTATGCAAGGTGATCAAGTCAAGCTCCTTGAATCTATGATATTTAGTTAATTCCTCAAATAACAAAACCTTGCTTCATCAAGTGGATTCGTGAATATGTCAGCAAGCTGGTCTTTGGTTGACACATAGGATAGCTCAATATCACCTCGTGCAACATGGTCTCTAATGAAGTGATGACGAATCTCAATATGCTTTGTCCTTGTATGATCCACCGGGTTATAGGCAATCTTGATAGTACTTTCATTGCCACATAGAAGAGGCACTTTGTCACAATGGACACCGTATTCCTTTAAAGTTTTCCTCATCCATAGCAATTGAGTGCAAGCACTAGCAGCTGCCACATATTCGGCTTCGGCGGTGGAGAGAGATATACAATTTTGCTTCTTAGAAGACCAACACACCAAGGACCTACCAAGGAATTGGCAAGCCCCAGAGGTTGATTTTCTATCATCCTTATCACCAGCCCAATCTGAATCCGTGTATCCACAAAGAGAGAATGTTGAGCCCCTAGGATACCAAATACCATAGTTTGGGCTATGAACCAAATATCGAAAGATTCTTTTGACCGCCATCAAATGGCTTTCTTTAGGAGCCAATTGATATCTTGCACACACTCCTACACTCAATACAATATCGGGTCTAGATGCACAAAGGTAAAGAAAAGAGCCAATCATAGATCAGTATACCTTTTGATCCACATCTTTACCATTTGGATTTAGTTCAAGATGAGTCTTTGTTGCCATGGGAGTAGGAGCTCCATTTAGATCTTCCATGTTGAATCTCTTGATCATGTCTTGAGTATACTTGGCTTGATTCAAGAAGGTTCCTCCTCTTACTTCCTTGATCTCAAAACCAAGAAATACTCTCAATTCTCCCATCATAGACATCTGGAACCTATTATTCATAAGATTTGAGAATTCATCATTAAAAGATTTGTTGGATGAGCCAAAGATAATATCATCAACATATATTTGGCATATGAAAAGCTCCCCATTGACCTTATTAGTAAAAAGAGTGGGATCAATTTTCCCAACCTCAAACCCAAGGTCTAACAACAACTCTCTAAGGTGCTCATACCACGATCGTGGGGCTTGTTTGAGCCCATAGAGCACCTTATCAAGTTTGTATACATGGTTTGGGAAGTTGGGATCCTCGAACCCCGAGGTTGCTTAACATATACCAACTCATGCAATGGACCATTAAGAAAAGCACTTTCAACATCCATTTTTTGCAATTTAAAGTTATGATGTGCCGCATAAGCAAGAAGGATACAGATGGACTCAAGGCAATCCACGGGTGCATATGTCTCTCCATAATCAATGCCTTCAATTTGAGAGAACCCTTGTGCAACCAATCTTGCCTTGTTCCTCACAACAATTCCATGGTCATCTTGCTTGTTTTTGAATATCCACTTGGTACCAATAACATTGCGGCAATCTTTGGGCTTTTCAACTAACTTCCATACTTTGTTTCTCTCAAAGTTGTTGAGCTCTTTGTGCATTGCTTCCAACCAATCTAAATCTTCAAGAACTTCCCACACTTTCTTTGGTTCCACCATGGATATATGTGCTTGATGTTCACCAAAACTTTTCAGTTGATCTCGAGTGGACATGCCTCTTATTAGATCACCAACCACATTCTCAAGAGTGTGTTCTCTTAATTCCAACATTCTATCCACTCTAGCTTCGCGACGAGTTTCGATCTCCTTGTTGTTTCTTGTGGGGATCTCTTCATCATCTTTGTCCTCGTCTTGACCATTAACTTGACCTTGATCATCATCGAAATCATTCTCTTCATCAAGAGGCAAATATTGAACTTGGTCTTGATCAAGCACACTTTTAGATAGGCGTTGAGCTGATCTTATGGATGATTCTATAAATCTACCTTTAACAATAGACTGAGCAGCGCTAGACAAATCTAGTAAGTGGAGATTCATGTTCCTCCTGGCTAGAGGTTTCTGCCTGATTAACTTGTTGAGGGTCCTCACCTTGTCTTTGTCTTGGGTCATTGTCCTCCTTGTCAGCAGGAGCTTGTTGATGTTGTGAAGATGAGGGATCCACATGAGTAGAGCATAATTCTTCTTGATCCTCCACAAGGGGTTCCTCAATGGGGCGGATGAATCCCGCACCAATTCTTCCTATGGCATCTTGAGGCATTTCATCATCTACATCACAGACATCAACACGCCCCCCTTGGGGACTATCATATTCTTCAAAAACCACACTACAAGATTCTATGACAGTTCTAAGGAGTTTATCATTGATTCTATAAGTGTGGGATTCGAGACCATAGCCAACAAAAATACCCTCTAATGCTTTGGAATCAAATTTGGACAAATGAACACCCTTTATGTGATAGAAACCCTTACAACCGAACAACCGGAAGTATGAAACGTTCGACTTGTTACCGGTAAGAATTTCATATGGCGTCTTGATCAACTCATTGCGGAGGTAGAGCCGGTTTGATGCATGGCATTTGGTGGAGAATGCTTCAACCCAAAAATTGTATGGAGATTTAAACTCCGCTAACATGGTCCTAGCCATATCAATAAGAGTCCGGTTCTTCCTCTCAGCTACACCATTTTCTTGAGGGGTATATGCAGCGGAATATTGGTGTTTTATCCCCTCATCACTAAGAAATCCATTCAAGGTGTAGTTCTTGAACTCGGTGCCATTGTCACTCCTTATTACCAACACAGGAATATTGTGTTAACGTTGTTCCATGTTTATGAAGTCGATGGAGTTTTCTTGAGTCTCACTTTTCATCTTGAAGAAGTACACCCATGTATATCTTGAGAAGTCATCAACAGTCACCAACAATATTTCTTCCCACCAAGACTTGAATGAGATGGAGGACCAAATAGATCCACATGAAGGAGCTCCAAGATCCTCTTGGACTTGATTTAGTTCTTTGGCTTGTGGGAGAATCATGCATCTTTCCTTCAACACAAGCCCTACACACACGATCTTTGGCAAAATAAACATTTTATTTCAGTCCAATAATATGTCCATCCTTGTGGAGACTTTGCAAAGTTCTCATGTTGACATGGGCTAGACAGCGATGCCATAGCCAACACACATTGGCCTTTCCGAATAATCACATCGTACTTGTAGTGGTTTTACCGGAAAAGTCCACCACATACAAGTCATTTTTCGACTTACCCAACGAAAGCGACCTTTAGAGACTTGTTTCCCATGAGGACCTTAATATCATTATCAATAAAGACGGCAAAGCCCATCTTTCTGAGAGCACGGACTAAAATTAAATTATATCCAAGGCTCTCAACAAGCATGAAGTCCACGAGTGTAATATCGTGAGTAACCACAACTTTGCCAAAACCCATTACCTTAGACTTTGACTTGTCGGCATATGTCACGAATATTTGATCATCATTTGGTCTCAACTCCTTGACCATAGTTTTGCTTTGGGTCATATTACTTGTGCATCCACTATAAAGCACCCACTTTGACCCTCCGGAAGCGTAGTTCTACAAGAGATCAAACTAATTTTTAGGTACCCATTTTTCAATGGGTCCTCTTTTGTTAGCAACAAGGGTCTTGGGAACCCAAATAGACAAAGCAATATAACCATCAAACGGGCCAACATATTGTGAATAAACATCACCATAATAATCATGCATTAATACATAGTGAGGGTTAGAACTTCCCGCAAATTCATCATGTGACATAGTTTTGCCACTTGTGGTCTTACTACCCACAATGGCCTTGTCTTTCTCTTGTGTGGGCTTGGCTTTCTTCTTATTATTCTTCTTCTCGGATTTCGAGACAAAGCCAATGCCCCATTTCTCACCGTGTGGCCTTTGCTTACTCAAAAGGTCATCAATGGACTTGTTTCCTTTGGGAAAGGTGGCATTAGCAAGCTCCCCCTTCAACCTAGCATTTTATTCAAGTGTATTTGTACAACTATAAGGAATGAAAGTACTAGGTGAAGCAATATTAGTCAATTGAGTTTGAAGTTTTTCACGAGACTTTATGAGAGACAAGAGTTCGCTCTCCAAGGCCTTGTGCACCTTGTCAAGCTTCCTAAAGTCCTCAGCAAGTTTATCATGAACAACACCAAACTCAATCTTATCCTTTTTAGCCTTTTTGTACTTGGCAATGGCATGATCATGTTCCTTTATGAGTTTATTAATAATTTGATTGTTTGCATCATCTAGGCCTTCAAGCTTTTATTCAAGAGACACCCTAGTCTCTTGCTCTTCTTCTAGAGCATTATTTAAAGCATCCATCTCACTAATATGCTCTCTCCCAAGTTTACATCTTTCATCAAGAAGCTCTTGTGTGTGATAAAGTTGATTTAAGAGGTTCATAAAATGTTTCTTGTGCTCCCCTTGCAAGTTAGTCATAAACACATCAAAAGAAACTAATTCCTCTTCGACCTCAAGAGATATCTCATCATCAAGTTCATCATCAATCATAGAGGAGGGGTGAGAAGATGATAATACCTCCGTTCCTCTTGCCATAAGGCAAGTGATGTTCTTTTTGGAGATACTCTCATTTGGAGAGTCGAAGAGAGAGAAAGTGGGAGTAGAAGTAGTGGCAAGAGCAGCCACACCACTTGATGTTTCATCTTCATCATCTTCATTGTCGGGGGAGAATTCTTCATGTGTTATCAAGACAATTTCACCCGAATTCTTTTTGGTGGGATTCTTCTTGATGAAGGGCTTCTTGAAGGGAGCCTTGGAGTTTTTATTTAACACAAGTTTACCCCCATGATCTTCTCTTTTCTCATCAGGACAACCGACAACAAAGTGGTAGCGGTCACCACAATTGAAGCAAGTTCTCAATTTTGAGCCATTGTCTCTTCTCCCATTTGGGTTGCTTCTTTGTTGCATCTCCATCTTGGCCTTGGCAAGGTCTTTCCAAAATTTTCTTGCATAGAAGGCCATATACTCACCATGAGTAACCTTGACATCTTCGGGGTGGATCAGAGACAAGCCTTCATCACTTTCTTCTTCATCCACATACTCCACAACTTTGGCTTTTAAGGCAAGGTTGACACCATTGATCATTCCAAGAGCTTGAGCATGGGCATCTTTGGAATTCTTGGTAGCAACCTTGAAAGTGTCCATCTCTTGCATAACTTCATTGGAGGTCATGAGATGGTAGTTATGTATTCCTTGTAGACTCTTCAAGTTAATGGGCTCAAAGGGCATGAGTGCACTCACATATTTCTTTTTTGTCCAAGCATCATCCACATGTGAGGCACCGACATTCCTAAAGGCGGTGGCAGTGGACTTGAGCCTTCGATACATGTCTTCATGATCTTCACCATCCTTCATATAGAAGCCTTTGGCTTCATTGCTTAGTGCATCATACCGGTTTCTTCTCATGCTCTCATTTCCAACATATAACTCAGTGAGAGCATCCCAGGCTTCCTTGCCAATGTTGAGGTGTTCAATGTGAGGGTAATATTTTGTACCCAAACCTTGTTGAATCATGTGCAACATGGTGGCATTGAGTTGACTATTGACAACTTCTCTTCTTGTTAAGTAAGTTGGATCCACAATTCGGAGTCCTTCTTCAATGATATTCCACAATTCAATGCAAGAGCTGCACACATGAGATTTCATGAGTGATTGCCATTAAGCAAAGGAAGATGCATCTAGCTTAGGTGGGTATCCTCTATTGTTTATATGTGGCTGAGGGATAGGTGGGTCGGGAGAGTACCAATTGGGAACCTCATGGTGCTCTACCTTCCCACCATCCTTTTTGGTGGAGGAATTAGTGTTGTCATTATCCCCCACGACCACAACTATGGGTAATGCCGAGGCATTCCCTTTTGGAAGTGGTGGAAGTTCCTCTCGGGGAGGAGGAGGTGGTGAGGCAAATTTAACTTTAACAGTTTGCTCAACTAGGTCGCACAATTGTTTGATTTCGTTGCACAGGGTGGAGCTCAACCTTGATTCCAAATTCTTGAGATCCTCCATGGACACCGTGTTACTAGCCTCACCACCTTCTTCTCCAACTTGGCTACCCATTTACTCTTAGGAGGTAAATACCGAATGAATAGCCGAGGCTCTGATACCAATTGAAATGATCGTATGGGCACCTAGAGGGGGTGAATAGGTGCTACTTCAAATTTTACTCTTTTTCAAGTTAGGGTTTGACACAAAAGGTAAATTCTCTAGATTATGCAACTATAGTGAATTTACCTATTTGTCAACCTAGCACAATACTAAGAAAGAACGAGATAAGTAAAGTGCAGTAAAGGATAGAAGTAACCAAAGTGGAGCACACTGAGACACAAGGATTTGTTTCCCGCAGTTCCTTCCTTTTAAGGGGAAGTACGTCTGTGTTTGGAGATGGGGTGGTTTCAAACCACCAACACCACGAGAGGCCTCTGTTGTTATCCGATCAAACTCACCCCAAAGGGTTCGATTCAGCTCTTCCACTATATCGGCAACCTTCGAGGTGGAAGCCGACACATTTACAATAAGTTCGAGGCACACATCCACAACTAAATTGGAGGCTCCCAAATATAAGCAAGTTGTCAAACAATCAAAGACAAGCTTGTAAGAACGAAATAAAGAGCTAGGGTTTCCAAAGAAACCCTAGAGCAAGGGGCCCTCAGGCGAATGAGGAGGAAATGAAGATCTCTATTGGTGAAGCTATAGATCAAGGCCTCCTCCTTTGATTCTCCAAAGATCAATGACTTTGGATGGTTGGATGAAGAGATCTTGGTGATTTGGTGGTTCAAATGGTGGGGGTATTCTTGACTGGAACGAGTGGCCTTGATGACTCCTTGATGGCGCCAAAGAACTTGGTGCTTGATGTGGAGTCTTGTTGGGAACCCCAAGAGCAAGGTGTGAAGAGTACAGCAGCCATTCTTCCCTCAGTTGAGACCGAGGTTATCGAACCAGTAGGAGGAAGGAAACGTCACACAGGTGTTGCAAGCAACGCGGAGACCTGCATAACACAAACTTAAGACTTTTCCCCAACGAATCAGTGAGGTTGTCAAGCTCACCGGTTTGCTGTAACAAAGGATTAAACGTATGGTATGGAAGGTAATGGTTTGCAGCAAGTAAACAGGTAATAGTGGAAGATGTATCAATGGTAAAGATTGGACCGGGGTCCATAGTTCACTAGAGGTGCTCTCCTTAGATAAACATGGCATGAAGGGTAAACAAATTACAGCGGGGCAATTGACAGGAACTAAGCAAGGCATAACAATGCAATTACTAGCCAGAAAGATCCTATGAGGTTGATTGGGCAATACAACAATATACATAGACCGTCATCCAACTGCATCTACGACTAGAAGTCCACCTTCAGGTTATCATCCGAAGCCCCTCCAGTATTAAGTTGCAAGCTATAGACAACTACTTTAAGCAAAGTGTGTAAGGTAAACAGTCCACATGTTCCATGAACAAGAGATTGTTGTTTTCTCCCTAGTAGCAACAGCACATCTACAACCGAAGAGATTTCTGTCACTTCCCTTGCAAACTAGAGGCATGAACCCACTATCGAGCATAAATACCCCCTCTTGGATTCACTAGCAACTACTTGGCCAAGATAACCACTAGCAACGGATAGCATGCAAGATCACAAACAACACAGACATGATAGAATCATAAAGATAAAACCATTAATAAAACCAACATAATAATCTCAACATCCATCAGATCCCCGCAAACACAACATGCATGATTACAAATAGATTAGATCTTGACCATGAACGGAGCTCACAAGATCTATACATGAAAGCACAAAGGAGGAGATACAACCATCTAGCTACTTCATGGACCCATAGTCTAAGGTGGAACTACTCACAAATCATACCGCAGAGAAGGCCTCCGGGATGATCTCCCCTCCGGTAGGGTGCCGGGAAGAGCTTTAGATCCCCCCGATCTAGGGAAGATGGTGGCGGCGGATACAGATGGTTTCATGGATTTCTGATCAGGTACTCAGGGTTTCTGCATCAGGGGCTTCTTATAGGGGAAGGGGGAGACCGAGACGGCCGCGAGGGCAGGTAAACCCTAGCCAGACGCGGGTGGGGTGGGTCTGACCCCCCTGGCTGGCCTCCCGGGCTCTCCTCTAGACTTCTTGTTCCCCACGAAAAGTAATTGACTTTGTCGTTTGTCCCATCCAATTCCGAGAATATTTCTTTACTAACTTTTCTGAAACCAAAAACAGCAGAAAACAGGCATCTGGCACTATTGCAACTTGTTAATAGGTTAGTACCAGAAAACATGTAAAAAGCACCTCAAAGCATGGACAAGTAAAGCAAAGTATATACTAAACAAGCATGGAACATCAAAAATTATAGATACGTTTCCAATGTATCAGCATCCCCAAGCTTAACTCCTGCTCGTCCTCGAGTAGGTAAGTGATAAAAATAATAATTTTTGAGGTGACATGCACCCTCACAATAAAGATCCAACCATTTGCAAGCATTGAAAGCTGGAATCAAAGAACTCTAAACATGTGCATGAAAGATGTAGTTCTGACAATAGGACATAGTAACTATGCATGCAACATGACAAGCTACAAAGAAAGATCATTATAACATGCATTGAAAAACGTTTGTTTGTTTCACATGCAGAAAACATAGCATAGTGGCAATCAACTTGTCCCTCATAGAGTATAAATATAATGCATAGGACACCTGCAAAGTTCACAAGGGTGACTAGAAAAAAATAGCACAAGAACAAGTAATAACACAATATGCATCAATTAATAAGCTTTGGAACACTGCACACAGAATGACAAATATGCTCTCTTAATGGTGCCTAAAGGTAGAAGGTGGAGACTCAATAATGGTGGAAGAAAGGCCTTTTTGTAAAGGAAGAAGGGATTACAAGTTTCAAAAAGAGCTTCCAAAAATTATGGTACTTGTTAGCTTTCATCCCTCATTGCCCCTATCATAAGCATCTTGAAGTGGTTAAGGTTAAAGTGGCAAAGCTGGAGTATATGCTTGACGAAGTATAAGTTGGCAATCTCATGCCCCTTGAATACGAGGGTCACACCTCATGCATACTCAACTTTGGGTCTAGGTAAGTTCTTATCACTGTAAGTATTTGCATATCATTGAGAACTGCCAACAGGGTACCCCTTGCACATGGTACAGGAGCTTTCCCATAACCAAAATGACAAGGCAAGCAGACAATGAGCATCTCAGCAATTCTTCTTATGTACCATGGGAATATGGTCCTTTTTTATCTCTTTCCTCTTTTCTCAATGTGTCTCTTTTTTTATAAGAAGAATGCTTCATAAATGTCACTATGGTGATGCTGCAAGTTTCCACCATGATTAGGCATGGCTTAGGCTAGCGGCCCAGGCGTTTCTCTAACACAGTATACAAACTCCATGGACTTACAAGTTCCCTATTTATTTGACACCGGTGACATCCATAGACAAAAGAACATGATATCAGCTGAGTACAACAAGGTACAAATGCAATGTTGAAAACGTTCCCTGTGACAGCACGGTTCTGCTAATTCCAACTTATAAGTGCAAGCATATACAACAAATTTGTCACAATGGTTCAAGTTTATTAGGGGCAAAGAATAAAGTGTGCCATCAAGTTTGTGAGGGATTTAATCACTAAGTTTTCACATAACAAAATATTTTTTAATTGGAAGATAGTTGAAAACAAGAATATACTTGGAATGGTGTAACACACCATGCATAGGAATTTATAGTGGACACTTTGGAATAACTTGGTTTCTTGGGAGTTGGAAGCATGAGTAGAACTTACTCATACAAGTGGAGGCTAGCAAAAGACTGGGAGCAACCAACTAAGAGAGCAATAATGGCCAAAATTATGCAATGCAACAAAGCAAACTAATCAAAGCAAAGAGTGTTACTACAAGTCAAGGACTAAATGATCATAGAGGCTAATGGTGACTTGTCATAGTCATAACATGGTGTGAGCATGTGCCAAGTCAACCCAAGCAAAACATCAAAGGAGAATACCACAATACTATGCTTTTGCATGTTAAAACAAAGCATAATTTCTTCAAGGCACACTAAGAAATCCCAATTGTTTGGAACAAGACATGCTACATAAATAATCACTAAGCATAATGTTAAAACAACACCTAGCATGTCATGCTAAAGTCTAAGTCACGGTCAATGCAAGCTCCTCTTGCACTTCAAGCAAGAACTTACTACTCCTTTCCAAACACCAAGCAAACTTATTTGCAAAACAACACAGTGAGAACGGGGGTCCAAACTACTAAAGCAAACTAAACAAACTAAGCAAAGCAAACGAAAACTAAGACGCTCCAAGAACAAAACAACTGTGGATGAAACAATAAAAACGAAGTGTCTAGACAGACCTAAGCTTTTTATTGATGAAGAAGGGGATGCCTTGGGCATCCCCAAGCTTTGACGCTTGTACCTCTTGGATATTTCTTGGGGTGACACCATGGTGGCATCCCCAAGCTTGAGCTTTTGTCCATTATTCATCTCATTGCATCATTCTATCTCTACATCTGAAAATTTTCCTTCATACAAACTTCACACAATCTTCATTAGCAACATTAGCTTATTCAAAAGATATTAGACCACTGGCAAAGCTTTGGAACAGCAAGGCTTTTCACTAAAAACACAAGCTACTGAAGTAACTCCTTCAAAGAAACTCAATTTAGCTGAAGAGAGCTCAAAAAGGAATCAATAAGAAGCAAATGCAAATAATGGCAGAAATCTATCAAAACAGACCAGCAGGTAGAAACGAATTTTTTCGAACATCTTCTGTTGCTCAAATCAAAAATGTTGAACTAAAGAAAGTTAGCCAACATCCTAGGGGATTTATTCGTAAATTGTGAGCTTAATCCGAGTTACACAGCCTCCTCACGAATGTTTTTGGTGAAGGAGAGAAATCTGTTTCGGGACAGCAACTCCCCAAATCTTAATTCCCTCTCATTAGAGGTCATTCTTGGCACAAAAAGCAAACAAAAAGGATAAGGAGAGGTTATTACAGAAGTAATAACTTTCAAGACTCAATGAAACTCTTGGGTTATCTCCCAACAAGTACTTTTCTTTAACGCCTTTAAGTTAGGCACAAGAAGCAAGAAGAATCAAGTATTTTCAAATGAGGAAGCATTAACATCAAACCTTGCTTTCAAAGGAGGAGCAAAAAGCAACTTCTCTCTCCTTATAGGGAAGTGTTCAATACCTTTCTTGAATGGAAAATGATATTTGATGGTGCCTTATTTCATATCAATGATGGCACCAACTCCTGTAAGAAAAGGTCTTCCCAAAGTAATAGGACAAGAAGCATTGTATTCAACATCCAAAACATAGAAATCAACAGGGACATAAGAATTGTTAACCATAATGAGAACATCATTAATACTCCCCATGAGTTTCTTCTTAGCATTATCATTGAGTGGGACATTCAAATAACAATCTTCCAAAGGTGGCAAATCAAGCATTTCATAAATCTTCCTAGGCATAATAGAGACACTAGAACCAAGATCACATGAAGCTTTGAGATCAAAGTCATTCACTTGCATATTAATAATGGGTTCCCAACTATCTTCTACTTTCCTAGGAATAGAAGCTTTCTGTTTTAGCTTCTCTTACTTAATCTTAACAAGAGCATCTGTAATGTGTTTGGTAAAGGCAACATGCATATCACTAGCATCAGGACTTCTAGCAAGCTTTTGCAGGAACATAATCACTTTAGAAATATTGCAACCATCAATATCAAAGTCAAACTTAGCATCACTAGTAGGAGGCTCACTAGGCTTAGGCATAGTAGGAGGAGGAATAGGGGCTACTTGTGGTTTAGTGGTGATAGTGCACACACTATTGTTTCTATCAATTTCAGCTTCCCTTTCCCACCTAGCATGAAGTTGAGCTAACAGCCTAACATTTTCATCAATAGTAACTTGTATGGCATGAGCAGTAGCAAAGGTGTTTTCCATAGTTTCAGGTTTAGCATCCATTTTATTAACTAAGGAAGTTTGAGCTTCAGACAAAGAGGATATATTTTTCTCAATAGTTAAAAACTTTTCCTCTATAGTCTTATTGAAAGTGGTTTATTTACTAATAAAGTCCTTGAGCATTACTTCATGTTTAGAGGGGACACTTCTAGCATTATTGTAAGAGCTTCCATAGGAGTTTCCATTATTAGGAGGATAAGGCCTATAATTGTTGTTGCTACAAAAATTATTCCTATAAGAATTGTTGTTGAAATTGTTGTTTCTAATGAAGTTCACATCAACTTGCTATTCTTGAGCAACCAAAGAGGCTAAGGAAACACTATTAGGATCTAGAGGAGCTTCCCATTAACAAGCATAGCCATAATAACATCAATCTTTTCACTCAAAGAGGAAGTTTCCTCAACAGAATTTACCTTCTTACCATGTGGAGCTCTCTCAACATGCCATTCGGAGTAGTTGGCCATCATATTATCAAGGAGCCTTGTTGCAGCACCCAAAGTGAGGCCCATGAAGGTACCTCCAGCAGCAGAATCCAATAGGTTTCTTGAGGAGAAGTTCAGACCTGCATAAAAAGTCTGGATAATCATCCAAGCAGTGAGTCCATGAGTAGGGAAATTTTTAACCAAAGATTTCATTCTTTCCCAAGCAGGAGCAACATGTTCACAAGCTGTTTAAATTTCATAATGTCACTTCTCATAGCAATAATCTTAGCAGGAGGGTAGTACTTTCCAATAAAAGCATCTTTGCACTTAGTCCAAGAATCAATACTATTTTTAGGCAAAGATAACAACCATTCTTTAGCTTTTCCCCTCAAGGAGAAAGGAAAAAGCCTGAGCTTAATAATATCTCCATCTACATCCTTATACGTTTGCATCTCACAAAGTTCAACAAAGATATTAAGATGGGCAGCAGGATCATCAGAACCAGCACCAAAAAATTGCTCTCTCATCACAAGATTCAACAAAGCAGGCTTAATTTCATAAAAACTAGCATCAGGAGCAGGTGGAGCAATAGGAGTGCTTAGGAAATCATTGTTGTTCATGCTACTGAAGTCACACAACTTGGTGTTCTCAGCAGAGTTCATTTTGGCAAAGGTGGGCAAGCCAAAAACAGCAGTAGCAGCTAGAGCAGGAACTAATTTTTTTGTGTTTTTAAATAAACCAAGCAAACCAAACTAGACTATTTTTTGGGGTTTTTTGAAAAGAGGCAAAGAAAACCAAGAAAAAGAAACAAAGCAAACTAAAAACAAAGTAAAGAGAAAGGAAGTAAAGGACTCCCCTAGTGAAGACGTCCTTAGCCTCCCCGACAACGGTGCCAGAAAACTTGTTGATGACTCCTTGATGGCGTCAAAGAACTTGGTTCTTGATGTGGAGTCTTTTTGGCAACCCCAAGAGAAAGGTGTGAAGAGTACAGCAACAAGTCTTCCCTCAGTTGAGACCGAGGTTATCGAACAATTAGGAGGAAGGAAACGTCACACAGGTGTTGCAAGCAACGCGGATACCTGCACAACACAAACTCAAGACTTTGCCCCAACAAATCAGTGAGGTTGTCAAGCTCACCGATTTGATGTAACAAAGGATTAAACGTATGGTGTGGAAGGTAATGGTTTGCAGCAAGTAAACAGGTAATAGTGGAAGATGTATCAATGGTAAAGATTGGACCGGGGTCCATAGTTCTCTAGAGGTTCTCTCCTTAGATAAACAACATGGCATGAAGGGTAAACAAATTACAGCGAGGCAATTAACAGGAACTGAGCAAGGAATAACAATGCAATTACTAGTAAGAAAGATCCTATGAGGTTGATTGGGACATACAACAATATACATAGACCGTCATCCAACTGCATCTATGACTAGAAGTCCACCTTCAGGTTATCATCCGAACCCCCTCCAATATTAAGTTGCAAGCAACAGACAACTGCTTTAAGCAAAGTGTGTAAGGTAAACAGTCCACATGTTCCATGAACAAGATAGCGTTGTTTTATCCCTAGTAGCAACAACACATCTACAACCGAAGAGATTTTTGTCACTTCCCTTGGAAACTAGAGGCATGAACCAACTATCGAGCATAAATACCCCCTCTTGGAGTCACTAGCAACTACTTGGCCAAGATAACCACTAGCAACGGAGAGCATGCAAGATCACAAACAACATAGACATGATAGAATCATAAAGATAAAACCATTAATCAAACCAACATAATAATCTCAATATCCATCGGATCCCCGGAAACACAGCATGCATGATTACAAATAGATTAGATCTTGATCATGAACGGAGCTCACAAGATCTACACATGAAAGCACAAAGGAGGAGATATAACCATCTAGCTACTACATGGACCCATAGTCCAAGGTGGAACTACTCACGAATCATACCAGAGAGAAGGCCTCCGGGATGATCTCCCCTCCGGAAGGGTGTCGGTAAGAGCTTCAGATCCCCTCCGATCTAGGGACGATGGTGGCGGCGGCTATAGACGGTTTCGTGGATTTATGATCGGGTAATCAGGGTTTCTGTATCGAGGGCTTCTTATAGGCGAAGGGGGAGACCGAGACAGACGCCAGGGCAGGCAAACCCTAGCCAGGCGCGGTCTAGGGCCCACCCGAGCCTATGGTGGGTCTAGCCCCCCTGGCTGGCCTCCCGGGCTCTCCTCTAGACTTCTTGTTCCCCACGGGAAGTAATTGACTTTGTCGTTTGTCCCGTCCAATTCCAAGAATATTTCTTTACTAACTTTTCTGAAACCAAAAACAGCAGAAAACAGGCATCTGGCACTGTTGCAACTTGTTAATAGGTTAGTACCAGAAAACATGTAAAAAGCACCTCAAAGTGTGGACAAGTAAAGCAAAGTAGATACTAAACAAGCATGGAACATCAAAAATTATAGATACGTTTCCAACGTATCTGGCCTCCAAAGGTATAAGAAGGGGCCCTTTTATAGGCCCCCTAGAAATGTAGCCGTTGGAGGTCACTTAACCCGGATAGTCCGTCCGAACTAGCCCGGACAGTCCGGCCACATCGGACATTCCCGCCGAACCCTGTCAGACACTCCGGCCTAGCAAAGTTTTCGGCCAGTGTCCGAGAAGTGTCTGAACTGGGTCACTAGATGACTCAGGACCTCGGAAAATCCCAGGGGCCAGACACTCCGGCCTGGCAAAGTTTCTCGGTAGTGTCTGAAGAGGGTCTTTGTATGACTCAAGGACCTCGACAAATCCAAGGGCCAGAAACTCTGGCCCGAACTAGCCAGACATTCCTGCCTAGCCGGATTCTCTGACCAATCTCAGCCGAACACTCTGGCCCACATGATTCCTCATGATCAATAGATACTTGGGGAACTCTTTTGTCAACACCCGGATTTTTAATCCCAGATGCCTGTTATGCCATACATCGCAATCCCAGGATTACCATTTTTGCGAGACATAACAGAATTGGATACCATAGTACATCATCCATTACAAACCATACATAAGTTCTTACACAAATAGGGATCTCATGATCCAGTTCTTAATACAACTTCAAGCAGCGGAATACGTAATAATAATGGTAGCATAGGCGAAGCTCCATCTTCGGGGTCACAGGCAATGCTGACGATGGGAGATGATCCTAGTTGTCGTAACCTTCCTGGGGCCCATCCTCTAGGTACTCCTCTTCATAGTCTGGCCACGGGAATAGCCAGGGACAAAGCCATGAGTACTCTTTAAGTACTTGCAAACTAATACTAACAAGTGGAAGGGGTTTTTGATAATAGGACACTAGGATCTAGGGTTGTTTTGCAAGAAGCCAGATTTACCTCTACTAAGTTCAGAAATAAGAGCAGTGATTCACATTTTTATCACACCTAAATAGGATCTTGTAACTCGGGTCACAACTCTGTTGTGGTCAAGTCAAAGTCTCACTTCCTTTCACAAATCATTTTGAAAAGTCTGACAGGGGAACAGTATGGCCACTCCAACTGTCCATAACCGCGGACGCGGCTATTCGAATAGTTTGACACTCTGCAGAGATTGTACACTTTCACCACAACATTCGATACATCCGTCAGGAACAAATCCTGAATTCACCATACTCAGTATGCGGATAATCAATCCTAACCTTTCAATTACATGCCCTAGTATAAGCACCTCTCCTGTGAGTTTGGCCTCCCAACCATGACCAACTGTCATCTTGGGTACTGCACAGGTGGACAATCTTCACAAGGTAGCCTCAGCTCAGATCTTGGCCGTGAGGGAACTAATACTAAGGTATATAAGTTTCTAGTCAAGCCCTACCCAATTCTCGGGTATTGTGGTTGTACGATAAAATTGGAATGGTATCGCATCCAGACAACCATCAGTTTTATAAAGGGCTAAGGCTCATGCCTCAACATTTTCATCACCATAAATCATCTGGTGTTCAGAAACACATGTCCAAAACATTTCAATAGAATGATCCATCATTCCAAGGTTTTCATAACCATTTTTCCACCAAGTATTCCCATCTAAAGTTGCTCAAGTTTTATTCTTAGCACTAGCATCTAAAAGTGGGGGTAAGTACTAATGAGGGGTGGTAAACAAGTGGAGTTTCAACTAAGTTCAATCTCATGCCTTAGGATGACATCAAGATTATCTAGCTTTGGCCAAATTTTTATGCTCTTTATGCAACCTTCAAATATATTTCTAGTATCTACAATTCACTGAAGTAAACTTCTAAGTAATAGCTTTGATAAAGAAATAAAGTGATAAGCTTGTAAGTAAAAACTAGGCTTGGTTTTTCAAGTGGGTAGGATCATCTATGTTTAAGGCATATAGTTGGCATGGTGACAAGCAAGTATTGGCTTGCACAGTATCAGTATAAGCTTGCTAAATTGCAAGTGTTAGCTTGCACATTCAACTAGTAGCATTAGGCTTGCTAAGTTAATAGCTTGCAAGTATTGGCTTGCTAAAGTAGAGTATCTTGCAAGTGTTAGCTTGCCTTGTGCACAGCAGTGGTTGAAGTTCTCCTTGGCTTCTTCTTCGTAGAATCCTCCTTCCTCCTCGTATCCTTGGTCGGTACTAGCGTCTATAAATAAATACGATGTACACAATCACCAAACAATACTTAACTACTTGCAATCATCACACAAAAGGGTCCTATAGATGATCTAGCATCATCACTAACATTACAAGATTAAAGCTTGGTTTAATTCCTTTTATCTTTAGAAAAGTAATTTCTACTCATTGAAAAACTACTTAAGATTTAATATTCTCCAAACCAAACATGGGATCATGTTGACACATGTCATCACCACATATTTTAGTCCATGGGAATGTGATTTAAAGTGGTGTCACAATTTAATAAGGTTTTACCCTTTTATTTTTAATTAAATAAACTGACTAGAAATGCCTATGTAGCATTCTTTTATTACTTGAACATTATTTCTGTAAGTAAACCTATATATTTTTATACATTCTGAAAGGTATGGTTAAATGTGATTTTTGAGAGTTGGAATCAACTCAAAAGCTATTATGGTTTCAATTTGAAAAATGTTTGAATGCAGAAAAGCTTCTGCCTTGTTATTTTTACCAAGGATGATCTACAGATCCAAATGACTTGAATCCAACGGGCTTGGCTTCAGCATTCCCAGACCTTTCTAAAAAAATTGGTTTCATTCAATTTGGTTCACTGAATCGACCTGGGTTGATTTTTGAAACTGGGTACAGAAGTGTGTTTGAAATAAAATGAAAAAGGTTATATTCAAATAACTGGGCTGCGCGGGAAGTGATACTGGGCCGGCCTACTAAGCACAGCGCTTACGTGGGCTGGTTAAGTGGCTGTCCCCACGCGTCAGTGAGACGAGGGGGTGCGAAGCGGTATGGGGCGATGTGGTGCGTTCGATCTGGTTCTAATCCAACGGCTGAGGGTCATCGTCGACGTTAGGCAACGCCGGCAAGACAGAAACCTAGCGCAACCAGTGGGGGTCGTTGGAGGCTCACCGGGGTTCACGCGAGGGTCGGCGAGGCGGGCGAACGACGAAGTCGACGACGGTGAACCTCCTGGTACCGGCAGCTTCTCCTGGGGCGGCTCCTATCACTGGCCCCCTTCTTCTCCAGTAGCGGCAGACTCCGGTGAAATTCCGGTGAAGTGCTACGCGCCTTGCTCCGGGAACGGGGTGGCACGATCAGTGAGGAGAGGGGAGTGAGATGGTGTGCTCAATTCGGCTGGGGGTGGCCTCTATTTATAGTCGCGACGATGAGACCGAACGGGATGGGCAGGCGACGGTGGCGACATGGCTACGGGCGGCTAGAGGCATGGCCGGCGGTGGCGATCGCTTGGTGGTCTCCTGGCGATGCTCTATGGCTTTAATGCGCGCGTAGGGGCGGTGCGGTTTGGTCTGGAACGCGTGATGCTCTGCACGGCAGAGGCGGCGTCTTCGACGGTGAGCGGTGGATGTGCGTCATGGGGCGGCGAACGGTGATGTCTAGCGGTCTCCTGGGTCGGTGGCGATCATGTATGCACGTGGCGAGGGTGGCGCGCGGTCTGTGGGCGTCGGTCGAGTGTGGCGCTCTGGCGCATGCTCGGCATGGTTGCTGGCGAGCTGGGCACGGTTCGTGCCTGTGGTCCAGGGTTTGGCAACGCTCGCGGCTGGGACAGGGAGTGGCGGTGGAAGTTGGGCTGCCTCCTAGACAAGGTTGGCACGGCTAAATCTCCTCCTAGCTTGCTGTCTCCACTAGGGTGGCATGGTGAGCTTCGGCTGTTCACCATTGATGTCATTGCCCAGCTTACAATGAGTCTAGTGCTTGGTTTAACTTGCTAGATGATCTACTGAGATGGTTGTGAGCTAGAGAGGGAACAAGTTAGGCTTCAATCACTGCTCACAATAGTGTTTAAGATTTTGATGATTTGTGTCTGCAATGTGTTTGATGAAATGGCCGCAAGAATTCAAGTTTTGAATTTTGAAAAGATTTTTGGTGGGTGTGCTAGGTTGGTGATGGTGAGTCTGCAGATGCTTGGGTTTTGAAAGTTGAGCTTGTTTGAGTGGTTTTTGAAAAAGTGGGATCTTCTCATATGATAAAGATTCAATTTTGAACTGTCATTTAAACTATGCATTTGAAAGTTTCTGGATGATCACAAAGTGGTCCTTGATACTTTGTTATGAGTACAATCAAGGGGTGCAAAGATCCAGAAAAGTTTCTGTTAAGTTCTGAAAGTTTGGGACAGCCAAAGTAGGCATGGGAGTTAAATTGGTAAAAATGACCATTCCCTTATTTTATTTGTTTTGATTTACTTGTCTTTGATAAAATTTTGGGAATTGTTTAGATGATGTTTATTTCACCTAAGCATCCATTTACAAGCAAAGGAACACACAAACAAGTTGGTTCAAAAGAATTCAAAATGAAATGCATACTCACATGCATGCTTTCATATTTTTATTTAGCAAAGTTTTTGTTAACCCTAAATTTGATTCTTAGAGTTCGATGATCCAAGTTTAGTATTTTTGGGATTTTACAAACCTTCCCCCCTTAAACAAAATCTCGTTCCGAGATTTGAAAAAGGACGAAAAAGATTACCTAGGATTTGAAGAGATCGGGAAACTCCGTCCTGATGTGATCTTCACGCTCCCAGGTAGCTTCTTCTTCTGTGTGGTTGCTCCACTGAATCTTGAGAAACTTGATGCTTCAGGTTCGGGTAGTTAGGAAGGCTTGTTCCAAAATACGGATGGGTACTTCAGGATAGGTCAAGTCATCCTTGATCTCTATGGTCCGGTGATCGATATTCTTGAACACTTTGGTCTTCTCGGGGACTTCGAGACACTTGCGAAGTAATGAGATATGGAACACATTGTGCACAGCTGACATCTCTTCGGGTAGTTCCAATTGATACGACACTTCTCCTCGACGGTTCAGAATCTTGAAGGGTCCGATATATCTGGGGGCTAACTTTCCCTTGAGTTGGAAACGCTGCATTCCCTTCAATGGCGACACCTTCAGATAGACAAAATCTCCTATGTTGAAGGCGAGGTCTCGACATCCCTTATCGGTGTAACTCTTCTGTCTGGACTGGGCGGTCTTGAGGTGCTCACGAATCTTGTGAACCTTCTCTTCTGCTTCTCGTAGGATGTCGGGTCCGAAAATCTGACTCTCTCCTACTTCCGACCAGTTCAAAGTGGTGCGACACTTCCGTACGTACATGAATTGAAATGGGGCCATTTGCAAACTAGCTTGATAACTGTTATTGTATGAGAATTCTGCAAACGGCAGATAGTCTTCCCACTTAGATCCATACTCTAACACACATGCTCTCAACATATCTTTGAGTATTTGATTTACTCGCTCTGTTTGTCCATCGGTCTGAGGGTGATAAGCGGTTGTGAAATCTAGGCGGGTTCCTAAACCTTCTTGGACTTTCTTCCAGAATCTTGAGGTAAACTGAGTTCCTCGATCCGATACGATGTTCTTGGGGACTCCATGCAAACTAACTATTCTAGCGATGTACAACTCCGCTAGCTTCGAACTCTGATATGTGGTCTTGACGGGTAAGAAATGGGCGACTTTGGACAATCTGTCCACTATGACCTAGATAGAGTCATTTCCCCTACTAGAAGTAGGCAATCTGGTGATAAAGTCCATTCCAACGGAATCCCATTTCCATTCCGGAATCTGTAATGGTTGCAACAATCCAGCAGGTCTTTGATGTCCTGCCTTGACTCGCTGACATATATCACACTTGGCGATATAGCTTCCGATTTATCTCTTCATCTTATGCCACCAAAATTGCTCTTTTAAATCTTGATACATCTTAGTTCCTCCGGGATGGATAGAATAAAGAGTACCATGAGCCTCCTTCAGAATCACTTCTTTCAACTCAGAATCTGATGGTACACAAAGGCGTCCTTTGTACCAACTCCTTCTTCGTCTTCGGTGAATCCGGGTACTTTCCCTGTACCAATACGACGCTTGATTCCGTCAATACTAGCATTTCCCTTCTGCGCCTCTTTGATCTGACTGATCAAAGTGGGTTAAAGTTCTAGGCTCGCCAAAAATCCTTCACTCACTAATTCCATTCGAAAATCTTCCATTTCTTTGTGCAAGCTTGGTTGCTCCTTTAAAATCATGGAGTTCAAGCGGCACGGAAATCTGCTAAGGGCATCTGCTACCACATTGGCTTTACCAGGGCGATAGTGAATGTCCAGGTCGTAATCCTTGATTAGCTCAATCCATCTTCTCTGTCTCATATTCAGCTTCTTCTGAGTGAATATATACTTCAGGCTCTTGTGATCCGAATAAATCTCACAACGATTTCCCATCAGGTAATGCCTCCATGTCTTCAGGGCTAGAACTACGGCTGCGAGTTCGAGGTTATGGGTTGGGTAGTTTTGCTCATGTTGTTTCAATTGTCGAGATAGATAAGATATAACTTTGCCTTCTTGCATTAGCACACATCCGGAACCGATCTTGGATGCGTCACAATACACATCGAAGGGCTTTGTGATATCCGGCATGATCAAGATTGGGGCTAAAATCAATCTCCTCTTGAGTTCTTGAAAACTCGCTTCACATTTGTCGGTCTATTCAAACTTCTTGTCCTTCTTCAGCAATTGGGTCATGGGTCTGGCGATACTCGAGAATCCTTCTATGAACTTGCGGTAATATCCCGCCAATCTGAGAAATGCACGAACTTGGGTTTGAGTGGTTGGGGCTTGCCAATCCTCTACATCTTTCACTTTGGCAGGGTCAATGGCAATTCCTCCGGCTGATACAATGTGACCTAGGAATCCTACCTCCTGTAACCAGAATTCACATTTGCTAAACTTTGCATACAGCTGATGCCCTCTAAGGGTTCCAAAAATGGTCCTTAGGTGTAGCTCATGTTCTTCTTACGATTTGGAATAAATCAGAATGTCATCGATGAAAACAACGACAAACTTATCCAGGAAGTCCATAAAAATCTTATTCATGAGATTCATGAAATAAGCGGGGCATTGGTTAATCCAAAAGACATGACTGTATACTCGTACAATCCATATCTGGTGGTAAAGGCAGTCTTTGGAATATCCTCTGCGCGAATCTTGAGTTGATGATAACCAGTTCTAAGATCAATCTTAGAAAACACTTTGGCACCGGTCAACTAATCAAACAAATCTTCTATCTTGGGCAAGGGGTACTTGTTCTTGATGGTGACATCATTCAACTTCCAATAATCCATAAACAAACGGTTACCTCCATCTTTCTTGTCCACAAACAAGATAGGTGATCTCCATGGTGACGCACTTGGTGGAATCAATCCAATTTCCAGCATGGCATCAAGTTGCTTCTTCAGTTCTGCTAGCTCAGACGGGTTCATACTATATGGTCTCTGGGCTATGGGTCCGGTTCCGGGGATTAGTTCTATGATAAACTCGATATCCCGATCTGGGGGCATACCGGGCAAAACATCTGGAAATACATCGGGGTATTCACAGACTATCCGGACTTGGTCAATGGTAGGTTGGGCTATACTCTTGTTGCACTTGAATTGACGAGGTAAGGTTTCAGATATATGCTCGACTGATATTCCGGTTGTACTAGTCATGGTTATGGCTTTCTTGGCACAGTCAATCAATCCGTTATGTTTGGACATCCAATCCATTCCTAGTACTACTTCCAAACCTTTAGTTCCGAGTACTATCAGATTTGCATAAAAATCTATGCCATGGATTCGTATAGGGACGGCTTTGCAAATTTGCCTAGCCTTGGTGGTTGATCTGGGAATTTGAACAATCATAACATGATTCAGTTTGGTTGGTTGAATTTTACTAGTGCATGCAAATTCTTCGGTGAAAAATGAGTGGGATGCACCAGAATCAAACAACACTCGTGCAAGTACTGAATTAACAGAAAACATACCCAGCACGACGTCTGGCGCTTCCTGAGCTTCTTCAGCATGCATGAGAAAAAGACGGCCATTGCGGTTGAGCGAATTCCCTGGGGCAAACCTTCTTCCTGGCTGAACACGATGCTATTGCTGAGCTGGGACATTGACATTGGGTGCTGCGGCATTCTTCTTGTTGGGGCACTCATTGGAGTAGTGACCCTTATTTCCACAGTCATAACAAGTCACCTGCGACTTGTCCTTTGCTGCTACAGGCACAGCATTGCTTCCAGTCCTCGGGGCAGTGTTGGTGTTGGCGGTAGCATTGTTGTTGTTGAACTTGGGTGGGGCACGGTTGAAATTGCTAGAGTTGTCGGGGTTGTTGTGATTTCCTCCGGGCCTAGGGTTTCCACGGTTGGGATAGGTCGGACGGTTCATCGGGGGTCTGTTGGTTCTTGGGGCAAACCCTGGAGATGAGTTAGGGCGATACTTTGGGGTCTGATGGGGTCCTGGCTGATGCATCATGCGACGCTTGCGGTTCTCATTGGCTTGGTTGATCTTTCCTTCCATCTGGATGGCATAGTTGACAAGGGCTTCAATATCAGCAAAGGGGATATTGACTAACACTGTCTGCATCTCATCATGCAGACCATTCAGGAATCTTTCTTTCTTCTTGGCTTCGGTGTCGATATCATCCGGGGCATACCTAGCTAATGACAAAAATTTGTCACGGTATTCCACTACGGTCATCCTTCCTTGCTTCAGTTCTCTGAACTCGTCTCTCATCCTGTTGATCAAACCCGGTGGCACATGGGTTCTACTGAACTTGACCTTGAATTCCTCTCAGGTCATCATCTGGCCTCCGGTCATTGCGCTAACACTGTTCCACCATGCCCTGGCATCTCCGGCTAGATAGTGGGTGGCGAACAGAACTTTCTCATTGGCTTCCACTCTAGCGACTTCTAGGTTATTTTCCATGGTCTGCAGCCAATCATCGACGTCTAGGGGTTCTTCTGACTTAGTGAAAACAGGTGGGTTGGTATTCTGGAAGTTCTTGAGATTAGATCCATGGTTGTCCTGATTTCCGTGGCCTTGGTTGTTGTGGGCTAGCTGAGCTATCTGTTGCAGGGTGACTAGGTTGGCTTGACGGTCTGCTCTTTCAGCTTCGCGGTCAGAGGTCAACATTTGCAGGATCTGCAACATCAGGTCCGGGGATGAACCACTTCCTCCGCGTGGCATCTGAAGATTGAGATAGATCATGAGAAAAGAGGGAAATTTCTAAGGTTCTGGGATTTTGAAAAGTTTTCAAAGTTTGACTCAGATTTTCTAGTAACTTGCTTTTCATTCATTCATAGCACACGGTACAACACACACCACAACAAAGAAAAATAGATGGTTTTAATAACCATTCTGAAAACTACGATACAGTGGGACCGAATACTACTCACTACGCTAGTGCTCAAGTGGTACTACTCCTTGGAATCTGTGGCTTCATCATCCTCATCATCATCGATGAAGGCGAAATCATCCTCATCGGTGAAGAAGTCCATAGCCTGATCCTCTAGAAAATCATCGGCATCGCTGAGATAGGAGTAGGGGTCTCCACGAAGGTCCTCTCCGGCATTCTCCCTTTCCTCCAACTGCATGTCTCTCTCGTGGATGGTCTCCTCCAAAGATGAGATACGGTGGCGAAGACGGGCAATAATGCGCTCCTTCTTGTCGAGCTGACGGCGGCGAGACTTGCGATCTTTTTCCAGCATGGCGATGGTTTGGTCCTTCGTCTTGATGATGGCAGACTTGTGGTTGGGGTAGTCACGGCAGTTATCCAACTCCTGCTGACGATCGTACATCATGAAGATGAGGTGGTCCAATTGAGTCTTCTGCTCGTGGTGGTATGGGGCTTCTAGTGGTTGTCCATTAGCATCACGCCTTGGTCAAAACTCAAAGCGAGTACCCTTGATCTGGTCGATACTTTGCCCACACAGACGGGAAAGAGCTTCCTACATGGCCATGGCAAGTCCGTCGAGCCAGTTGTTCTCTCTTAAGGTAAACTAAATTCCCTCAGCAGTGGGAGGTTCAATCTTTCCTTGGAGATTTGCAACAATTATCCACTTCATATCTTCTCCTCCTTGATCATTGAGCTGAGCTCCAAAGAACTCGGGGTGCGGACGCTCCAGAAGTTCCGAAAGCTGGTCCAAATCCCTCTCAAAATAAGGTCTCCTCCATTCCCCAACTGATAAAACTTGTTGTACTTCATGTCCATCTATAAGAATATAGGATGAGTAAGCTAGTAGAGTGATCAAGTGTGTCAAATTTTATGTATTTTGCAAGAGTTTTTGAGGAACATGAATTTTCATGAAAGAATCAAAGGGATAATAATGAGAATAAGTTTTTGTAAATATTTGCTTCCTTTGGTTTTGAAACTATGTTTTTGATTCAAACGTCCAGTCTAACTAGGGTCTCCTATGGTCAACCTGGCTCTGATACCAACTTGTCAACACCCAGATTTTTAATCCCAGATGCCTGTTATGCCATACATCACAATCCCAGGATTACCATTTTTGCGAGACATAACAGAATTGGATACCATAGTACATCATCCATTACAAACCATACATAAGTTCTTACACAAATAGGGATCTCATGATCCAGTTCTTAATACAACTTCAAGCAGCGGAATACGTAATAATAATGGTAGCGTAGGCGAAGCTCCATCTTCAGGGTCACAGGCAATGCTAGCGATGGGAGATGATCTTAGTTGTCGTAACCTTCCTAGGGTCCATCCTCCAGGTACACCTCTTCATAGTATGGCCATGGGAATAGCCAGGGACAAAGCCATGAGTACTCTTTAAGTACTCGCAAACTAATACTAACAAGTGGAAGGGGTTTTTGATAATAGGACACTAGGATCTAGGGTTGTTTTGCAAGAAGCCAGATTTACCTCTACTAAGTTCAGAAATAAGAGCAGCGAGTCACATTTTTATCACACCTAAATAGGATCTTGTAACTCAGGTCACAACTCTGTTGTGGTCAAGTCAAAGTCTCACTTCCTTAACTAAGTTCAATCTCATGCCTTGGGATGACATCAAGATTATCTAGCTTAGGCCAAATTTTATGCTCTTTATGCAACCTTCACATATCTTTCTAGTATCTACCAACCTCTTAAGTAAACTCTGAGTAAGAGCTTTGATAAAGAAATAAAGTAACAAGCTTACAAGTAAAACTAGGATTGGTTTATCAAGTGGGTATGATCACATATGCTTAAGGCATATAGTAGGCATGGTAACAGGTAAGGGTTTGCTGGCACAACATCAGTATAAGCTTGCTAAATTGCAAGTGTTAGCTTGCAAGTTTACTAGATTTCCTTGTGCAGAGCAGTGGTTGAAGTTCTCCTTGGCTTCTTGTTCGTAGTATCCTCCTTCCTCCTCGTATCCTTGGTCGGTACTAGCGTCTATGAATAAATACGAGGTACACAATCACCAAACAATACTTAACTACTTGCAATGATCACACAAAAGGGTCCTATAGATGATCTAGCATCATCTCTAACATTACAAGGTTAAAGCTTGGTTTAATTCCTTTTAGTTTTAGAAAAGTAATTTCTACTCATTGAAAAACTACTTAAGATTTAATATTCTCCAAACCAAACATGGGATCATGTTGACACATGTCATCACCACATATTTGAATCCATGGGAATATGATTTAAAGTGGTGTCACAAACTAATAAGGTTTTACCCTTTTATTGTAATTAATTAAAGTGACTATAAATGCCTATGGGGCATTCTTTTATTACTTGAACATTATTTCTGCAAGTAAACCTATATATTTTTATATATTCTGAAAGGTATGGTTAAATGTGATTTTTGAGAGTTGGAATCAACTCAAAAGCTATTGTGGTTTAAATTTTAAAAATGTTTGAATGCATAAAAGCTCTTGCCTTGTTATTTTTACTATGGGTGATCTATAGATCCAAATGACTTGAATCCAACGAGCTTGGATTCAGCATTCCCAGTCCTTTCTAACAAAATTGGTTTTATTCAATTTGGTGCACTGAATCGATCTGGGTTGATTTTTGAAGTTGGGTACAGAAGTGAGTTTGAAATAAAATAGAAAAGGTTTAATTCAAATAACTGGGCTGCGCGGGAAAGGTTAACGGGCCGGCCTGCTAAGCGCAGTGCTCCCGCGGGCTGCTTAAGTGGGTGTCCCCACTCGTCAGTGACACAGGGGGGTGTGAAGCGGTACGGGGCAACGTGGGTCGTTCGATCTGATTCTAATCCAACGGCTGAGAGTCATCGTCGATGTTGAGCAACGTCGGCGAGATAGAAACCTAGCACGGCCAGTGGGGGTTGCTGGGGGCTCACCGGGGTGCAGGCGAGGGTCAGCGAGGCGGGCGAACGACGAAGTCGACGACGGCGAACTCAGGGGTGGTCGCGGCAGCTCCGGGGGTGGACGAAATCGATGGCGCCCTTCTTCTCCAGAGGCGGCGGGCTCCGGTGAAATTCCGGCGATGCGCTGCTCGCCTTGATCCGGGAACGGTGTGGCATGATCAGTGATGAGAGGGGAGTAGAATGGTGTGAAGAATTCGAGCGGGGGAGTCCTCTATTTATAGTCGAGCGAGGGGACCGACGGGGCGCACGGTGAGCTCGTCGGGGGCGATGGTACAGACGGCTATTGGCATGGGCGAAGGTAGGGGACGGTGCAGTGTTCCCTGGCGATGCTCAACGACATGGTTTCAAGGCATGGGGCGGTGCGGCTTGGTCTGGAACACGCGACGCTCTGCGCGGCAGAGGCGGCATCTTTGATGGTGAGCGGTGGCTGTGAGTCACGGGGAGGCGAACGGGGATGTCTGGCGGTCTCCTGGGTCGGTGGTGATCGTATATGCACGCGGCGAGGGCGGCGCGCGGTCTGTGGGCTTTGGTCGAGGGTGGCGCTCTGGCGCATGCTCGGCATGGTCGCTGGCGGTCTGGGCGCGGTCCGTGCGTGTGGTCCAGGGGTTGGCAAGGTTCGAGCGGTGGACAGGGAGTAGCGGTGGACGGTGGGCTGCCTCCCAGACATGCTGGCTAGGCTTGTTTCTCCTCCTAGCTTGCTGTCTCCACTGGGGTGGCATGGGTGTGCTCGGCTATTCACCATTAATGGCAATGCCAAGCTTACAGTAGGGCTAGTGCTTGGTTTAACTTGCTAGATGATCTACTGAGATGGTTGTGAGCTAGATAGGGAACAAGTTAGGCTTCAATCACTGCTCACTATAGTGTTTAGATTTTGTATGATTTGTGTCTGCAACCTGTTTGATGAAATGGCCGCATGGAATCAAGTTTTGAATTTTGAAAAGATTTTTTGTGGGTGTGCTAGGTTGGTGTTGGTGAGTCTGCAGATGCTTGGGTTTTGAATGTTGAGCTTGTTTGAGTGGTTTTTGAAAAAGTGGGATCTTCCCATATGATAAAGATTCAATTTTGAATTGTCATTTATACTATGCATTTGAAAGTTTCTAGATGATCACAAAGTGGGCTTTGATACTTTGTTATGAGTACATTCAAGGGGTGCAAAGATCCAGAAAAGTTTCTGTTAGGTTCTGAAAGGTTGAGACAGCCAAAGTAGCATGGGAGTTAATTTGGTCAAAATGACCATTCCCTTATTTTATTTGTTTTGATTTACTTGTATTTAGAAAAAGTGTGGGAAATGTTTAGATGATGTTTATTTCACCTAAGCATCCATTTACAAGCAATGGAACACATAAACAAGGTGATTCAAAAGAATTCAAAATGAAATGCATACACATATGCATGCTTCCATAATTTTATTTAGAAAAGTTTTTGTTAACCCTAATTTTGATGATTAGAAATTGATGATCCAAGTTTAGTATTTTTGGGATGTTACAGTAGATCTCCTCGGAATCCCAATAGCACGATGGTGTGGTGGTGGCGGTGGAGGAGGAGAGATTTCTGTAGGGCTTTGCCTAAGCCGGAGAAGGACGATGGACGAGAGAGAAGAGAGGCAGCGGCTAGGGTTAGGCGCCAAGGGACAAGGGGTGTGTGGGGGTGCGCCCCACCCCTCATTATATAGGTGGGGTGGCCGGCCAAGGGTTCCCAGCCCAGGCCGTGCCCCCCCCCCAACTCAGCCACCAAGGGGAGAGTTGGACCCTTTCCCACCAAGTCTTCCCTCTTACAAAAAACTAGAGTTTGACTTTTCAAACTAGGATTTGACTATTCAAACTAGGGTTTGACCCTTTTACTAGTGTTGGCTGAATTTTCCGTTTAGGGTTTGGTGTGGAAAGCCCCTAGGGCATGCCACTGTCCAAGTGACCCCCTACCGGGGTGGTGGAATCACTGGTGGTTCCTCTAGAACATTCTAGAAGTATCCGGTCAAAACACCAAAACTTCTCCGAACCCCAGAAAACCTCTTTTATTATACCAATCTTATTCTCTGGACCATTCTGGATCTCCTCGTGATGTCTTGGATCCAATTCGAGACTCCGAACAATATTCGATCTCCAACTCATATTCCATATCTACTTAAACAACATTGACTCCTTAAGTGTGTCTCCCTATGGTTCGTGAACTATGTAGACATGATCGAGACACCTTTACGATCAATAACCAGTAGAGGGATCTGGAAATCCATATTGCTCCCACATATTTTGTAACATCCCTAAAGTCTTGCATATCATCCATGCATTCATGATCATTTTAGAATCCTTTTCAAAGTTATTACAAAAACAAAAGCATTTGTATGCTTATTATTTTATGTAAGCAAGGCAATGGCCATATTGCTACCATCTAGTAAGAAAAATACTTATTTCAATCAGTAAGGATTTGAGCATGATCTTGAGTGTTGTTTCTAAGGTTTGATCAAGTTTTTCAAAAACAAATTATGAATTAGAAACCATTCATATACTAATTATAAACATCTAATTAAGGCATGGTTTAAATTTCATTTTCAAAACCCAATTTGAATTTGAGTGTGAATAGATGTTTTACACACCACTGGATGCAAGAATCAATAAACAAATGTTTGGAGAAAATTTTATTCGAAACAGATTTGATTTGAGCATTTGAATTCAATCAGAAAAAGAAAAAGAGAAAGGAAGAAAAAAAATAAAACAGACAGACTAATCTAACCCAACTAGCCCAATTAGCCCATCCAGCCCAACAACCCTCCACCCCGCAGAAAATGTTTCGCACCGTGTTGCCGACCCGCGTCGTCGCTGACAATTGGGCCCCACTCTTTTTCTCTCGCTCACGCTGATGAAGCAACCCCACCTGTAAGTCACCCCTTCAACCCGCCGCGACCAGTTCCTCCCTCCCCTCTCTCCCGTTACTGCTTGATTTACGCGGCTTAATTCGACTTAAATCTGCGAGTAATTCTCCGCTGCAATCACGCTTGATAAAATGCATGTGTCTCCTTTACCTTTCCCCCCAGACGCCGCACATCCTCCGCCACCAGGCTGCCTTGATTTTGCGCTTGAGCATCCTCTGCTATGGCGAGCTTCGCAAGCAATTCCGGCCAGCCACCGTTGCCCCTTGCCTTCCAGACACCGCGAGTGAGTTCCCCATCTCCCTCTGCACCTGCCAGTATCACCCACTCGCCCGCGCGTGCTCCCATTCATCGGCAACTTCAACAAACAGCAAGCGCCGCCATCTGCCTCCACTCCGGTGACACCCTCTGGTAGTTCCCGACCGCCCCTTTCTCTCTATTGGATACTCGCATGTTCACCTGGCTTGTGCGCATCTAATGGCATCTCTGGTTTGTCTTAGCGTGCACCACAACCTCGCCCCCGACGATGCCAGAGCTTGCCCGACGACAGGCTTCACTCCGACGAGCAATAGCAGCCGAGTTCGTGCGCCCCCCGAGTATCTGACCCCACCTTGAGCTTCACTGCGACCACACGAGCACAGTAAGCATCTCCGCTCCTTCCCGCGCGATCTAAATCGCCGGCAACTTCTCTGACAGAGCTCGTCGCCGCCACTTGCCGCCGCCAGCGTCGCCCGTCTTTGACCAGTTGCTAGGAACCGTAGGATTTAGATCGATCGGCTTTGATAGATCCACTAGACGAAGGGGTAAGTTTGTTTCTACACCGTGCGATGTACTTTAGATCTGACGGCTAGCATCTGTCAATCCACACGAAACGGTACCGGCGAATAGGAAACAGCCACGTGGCCTGAGTTTAGATTTAAAACAGAAATTTGATCTATTAGTTGTTCAAACTTGTAAAATTCATAACTTTTGATCCACACGTTCAAATTTTACAAATTTTATATAATTGGAATCAGTAGAAAGAATTATATCCATTTATGCAATGTGTTTAAGGTTTTGCTTCTGTAAAATTGGTTATTTTTGCAGAGACATTTATATGCTTATTTTGAGTATAGAAATTATTTGAAAAATGATTTAAAGATAAAATAAAGTTTATTTTGAGTATCTTGGTCTTGTTTTTGTTTCAGTACTATATACTTGTCGTGTTTGGTGTAGAAAATCATCACATGGCATTTGCATGCATTCATATATTTTTGTTTGTATATTTTTGATATGTGAATTTGGTGCCACTATTTTATGTGTAGATTTTGGTGCTAATAGTGATTGTGGTTGTGAAGATTGTTGCTACTCCCCAAACTATCAAGGCAAGTGGTGCTTCATGTTTCTATCCCAATATTTTTACCTATGCATTAGAGATATTTTGTATAGGACTTGCATGATTATTTTGCTAAGTATCTATATACTATGCTTGGGAAATCCTAGTAGTTGTAGCAATGTTAGAATTTCCTCTAAGTTAAGATACTTGCTATTGCCATGCTTAGCCTATCTAGTAGCAACCAAGGGTGGATTATATAATCATGCTATGAGAAATATTTCTAAGTCATTGGACTTATGTTTTGCTTAATAAAACAACTAAGTGAATGAAACACCTGGGTGGAATGGAAACATTGGTTTGTGTTGAGTGGTTACACAAGGCCCATTTCTATGGTTTACCTTGTGTATCACACTTGTGGAAAGCCGCCCAGGAACAAATGGATTTGAGATGCCAAATGTTAAGAACCTTCTAGTGCAGCCACATGGCATTATGGGCTCTGCCTGGATCACATAGGTTGCAATAACTTAGCCATTTGGACAGTTGGTGTAGTGGGATGATAGGTTTGGAGCGCGTCCATTGGTCTAAGGGAAGGCTTCTGAAAGGTCCTGTCTTGGTGAAAATCAAGTCTTGTGGGGAAAGTGCACAACCTCTGCAGATGGAAGAATCTAAGTACTTAGCCATGTCCCTGGTATTGGACAACTTGAGCATCAAGACATGAAAGCTATCAAGAATCTCCTCATCCCAATTTTCTAAGTAAAACTTGTGGTTGAACAAGGGTGAAGGTCCACCAATTTCTATTGGTGGTTCCTTGGGAAAGTTTTGTCAAAGAAAAACTTAGTGTTTTCAACTAATAGGTAAAACCTATTTTAAGCAAAGCAAGCCTAAGCTACACTTAGCCAAATTCATGTAGTAACTAGATGTTCATATTTTACTAAGGTATCACTTGCCAATACTATTCCAATGTATTGACCCACTGTGGATGTAACTTGTGATGTTGCAGGTTATTCTGATGATGATTAGGGGTTATGGGTCTACACTCAACATGCTTTCCTGTGGCACATCAAGATGAAGACTTATTTATATTTTTATGGTTAAACTCTTGTATTAGTCCTATGGCCATGGAGTTGTAAAAGACTATGTTTGTCTCTGGAATGATATGTAATAATGACCTTTGTTTCTGTGTACTTCATCTTAAACTGTGGATGCTAGCATTGATCCAGGGACTAGCATTGCAATCACAGGGATCCTTACCTTTAAAAGGGAGGGAACTTACATATTTCTATGATGACTTCGTGATCGAATGAACCATTTACATATGATACCAATTCCCTTTGTCGCGTGATACTGTACTTATCCGAGGTTTGATTGTCGGTATCTCTATACCTAGTTCAACCTCATTACCGATAAGTACTCTTTACTCGTGCTGTGATGTGACATCCCTTGTGACATTGTCACATGCTTCCAAGCCAATTGGATGACACTCCGCCGAGAGGGCCTAGAGTATATCTATCTGTCATATGGATAGATAAATCCCACTCTTGATCCATGCGCTTCAACACATACTTTAAGAATACCTAATGCCACCTTTATAACCACCCAGTTACGGAATGGTGTTTGGTGTCATCAAAGCATCCATCCGGTGATGGTGATTTAACATGATCTCATGGTCAAAGGATTAGGTTACTATGTATTTGAAAGCTTGTAGCAAACAAACTTTAATCACTTGATATTATGTTATGCTTACTGTGGGTGTGTGTCCATAACATCATTATCCTAATGATATGATCTTGTTATTAATAACATCTAGTGTACATGATAAGGAAACCATGATCATCTATTAATCAACAAGATAGTTTAATAAGAGGCTTACTAGGGACTCTTTTATGTTTGCAAAACACACAAGTATTAATGTTTCCAGTTAATACAATTATAGCATGGGATGCAAACATTTATCATAAACATAAATATATGATAATAAACACTTTATTATTGCCTCTTAGACATATCTCCAACAGTCTCCCACTTGCACTAGAGTCAATAATCTAGTTTGGAAAAAAAACTTGTGCATTCAACACCTATGGCTTTCTGGTGTTGTATATACATGATTGCTAGTGGTAAACATAATCTTTGGATCCGAGACTTTT
The DNA here is from genome assembly GCA_916181665.1 of Avena sativa. Taxonomy (NCBI): domain Eukaryota; kingdom Viridiplantae; phylum Streptophyta; class Magnoliopsida; order Poales; family Poaceae; genus Avena; species Avena sativa. The sequence goes on from OV702297.1 coordinate 164,413,469, forward strand.
AGTTCCATGTGTATTTTCATGTCTTTGCGTCTCTACGCATCACTCATTCTCCAATGAGATGGCATTGTATAAATTTGGTCCTTTGGTGAGACCTTTAGTTCCTTGGGGTTAAAAAATGTGGATACTATTGTTGTACAAAATATCTTCATAGTACTAGATCGATGTGAACCACACCTCGTTTGATAACAAACTATGAAAGGATCATATGGGCACCTAGAGGGGATGAATAGGTGCTAGTTCAATTTTTCTCTTTTTCAACTTAGGGTTTGACACAAAAGGTAAATTATCTAGATTATGCCACTATGATGAATTTACCTACATGTCAACCTAGCATAACACTAAGCAAGAACAAGATAAGTAAAGTCTGGCAAAGGATAGAAGTCACCAAAGTGGAGCACATGGAGACACAAGGATTTGTTTCCCGTAGTTCCTTCCTTTTGAGAGGAAGTACGTCTGCATTTGGAGAGGGGGTGGTTAAACCACCAATGCAACAAGAGGCCTCCCTTGTTCTCTGATGAACCTCACCCCAACAGGTTCGATTCACCTCTTCCACTATATTGGCAACCTTTGAGGTGGAAGCCGGCACCTTTACAACAAGTTCGAGGCACAGATCCACAACTAAATTGGAGGCTCCTGAATACAAGCAAGTTGTCACACAATCAAAGACAAGCTTGTAAGAACCAAGTAAAGAGCTAGGGTTTTCGAAGAAACACTAGAGCAAGGGGTCCTCAAGTGAATGAGGGGGAAATGAAGATTTCTCTTGGTGAAGCCATAGATCAAGGCCTCCTCCTTCGATTCTCCAAAGATCAAAGACTTTGGATGGTTGGATGAAGAGATCTTGGCGATTTAGTGGCTCAAATGGGGTTGGTTCTCTTGAGTGGGTCGAGCAGCTTCCCAAAGTAGAAGAGGGGTATTTTTATACCCCTTGGAGTAGATCTGCCTATTGTAGTTTGACCGAACTGGTACTACCGGAATCATGAGTTGTAGTAATGGATACAACCGGCACTACCGGTCAGGTACCGTAACCTTATCCGCTGAAGGACCAGGCAATAGCCTCCCCTGGAGGTAGTATACAGGAAGAGCGGTGCTACCACGAAACGGTAGTACCGGACCATAAGAGAGGTACTACCGGTCCGAGGCGGTAGTACCGCATCAAGGTACTGGGTGAGCTAGTAGGGGTGGACAGGCTCGCCAAACCTCACTGGCCTGCCCGGTACCATCGAGCGGTACTACCGGTGTTGAGCAGTACTACCGGTTGGGATTTTCTGGTACTACTGGTCAGCATAGGAGAGTGGGCAATGTCTTGCAAGTGTCCCTTTTTGGGGAAAATGAATGTAATGTCGTCTCCTAAATAAAACATGTGGTACACTTAGCAAATGATTAGTCTGACATGTGTGTTATCATCAAACATCAAAATCACTTGGGATAGTAAATGCACTTTCAATCAGCCCCTTTTTGGTGTTTGATGACAACACACCTTTGCATGATAATATTATGATAACGCTCTCGGTTTGAAAAATAGAGACGGGCTCCCCCTAGATGAGTAGGATCAAAACTCCCCTTCTATTTTACAAACCAACCAAGAGTGCAAATATAATGATAACAACACTTGGAACTCATACCTTTGCACAATAAAATGTAGTGAGATAAATATTGACAATGGATAAAAACATCACCACATAAGATGAATCCATATGAGAATAGCCATACCACTCATATGATAGATCCACAAGATAACCACATAGTCTCAACATACATAGCACAAATAGTTAGCACATAGAGTTCACATATAATATGAGGCAAATAAAGCAAATAAAGTTCAATTGACTAAATATAAAAGCAAGAACAAGCTTGTGACTTTTCCCATGCAAATCCCTCAAGCCTAAGGTGCATCTTCTCCCCCTTTGGAATCAAGATGCCAAAAAGGCACAAGAGCAAGACTAGCATCCCGAAGCTCACTCCTCCTCATCATCATAGTCATCCTCATGGGTTGGCGGAGCACGGAAAGAAGAAGTGGCATCATACTCCCAGTATCTATGCTTGGAGATCCGTTGGCCTTTAGAAGTGATGCTGTTCTCGGATCCCCTGGAGACGGTCAAACCATGGGCTTCCATCAACTCTTTCTGACGAGCAAAAGCTTTCTTGTCATACACATGAGATTCATACATGCTCTTTTAATTGTCAACCTGGAAGCAAAACACCTTCTTGAGCCTGGCTTCAATCCTCTTTGCCCACGTGGGTTGTGCATGCTTGCGACGAGAGATAACAAAATTTGCATCACGGACACTATCCTCATCACCGGATTCCTCTTCAAGCGGTTTCCCATCCTCATCAACTTGTTGACCATCCGCATTGCGAGGTTGAGGATGCTTCTTGATCAACAAAGATTTGTGCCGGTGAGCAACAAGGCGGCGAGTAGAAAGATTCCTTGCAATAGGGAGGCACTTGTTGATGATAAGGGCCATGATGTATGGAGCAAATGGAGGCACCCTCCGAGTGTATGCAGCAACGACCATCTCATTCCAAATAAAATCCATCACATCAAGCGGGAGGCCGGACTCACGGTTCTTGTAAGTGTTTAACATGAGGTCCACCATATACCCATGCATCTCATCTTGGTTTCCTGCTCGGGGGGGCAACGGTCTCACGGAAGATGCGGTTCAAGACATCATAGGTGGGGAGAGGACCCTTGATCTTACCAGCAATACTATGGCCCCGGATGTAGAGTGCAGAAAGGACCTCCTTATTCATGGGACGGCCATTAGTGTGACAGCGATATCCAATAGGAGTGTCACTGCCACGGTCCTCATACCCAAGAATCTAGCTTCCTTTATAACACACTGAGTCATCCAAGTGATAGTCATTGCCTCATTCTTTGCAAAGGTGGCGGTGGCATAAAACTTAGCAATGAGCATAGGGTCATAGTCTTGCTGGAACTCCATAAGGGGAAGCAAGCCAATATGGGAACAGATCTCCTTAGCTTCACCAAAGTAGTCAAATTCTTGTTCACATGACCCATATCAATCCACTTCTGAGGGACAACCAGCTTCTCATTGTTCATGATAACCTCATTGTTTGTAGAACAGACTATCCGCCCTAGCTTGGCTCCGAGCTGCAATGTATGGATTCGCAGACCGCAAGGCATTGTAGTCAAGCTCAGAAAGATCAGTCAGCAGCTTTGGCCCTGATGGCCCAGAATTTTGACTCTTGTTGTGACTCGAGGAGGGAGGTGGAGGAGCACTGCCACGACCATATGACTGCTTGGAGGCCCCTCCACGATGATCACGAGGGCTTTCAACTTCAAGCGGTTGCTGGGCTAGGGCATGATCTCATCTTTGGACTCCGACTCGTAATCCTCAATCTCATGACGTGACTTGGAGCGCTTACGAGCACCCCTGGAACCACCTGCACCTGTGAAAGCAAGAGGGAGAACAGCAGGAGGATAAGGGCACAAGAACCCAAAAAAAGTTCCACAAAGAAGTCCAGGTTTTGAAGAAATTTTGTTGTCAGCTGGGTCCAGTAGTACCGGAAATCTAGAGCGGTAGTACCACAAGCAAGCAGTCGTACCGGAACAAAATTTCGGTACTACTGGTCGAGCGGAAACACGCGCAGATCCAGTAGAACAGGACCACAAATTAGCATCAAAACTTCACAAAACAATGATTTCTTCGGTCAAGAAGTATCATCTAGCAATATACACGCGGTACAACCCCAAATCAAGTGTTTTTGGCCATGAATCTAAGTGGCGCTAGATCCAATGGATAAAAACAAGAAGAAGGAGAAGGGGCGGTTGTACTGGAGTCCATGGTGACGGAGAATGACGAGGAGCCCGCGGGGAGTCCAGATCCAGTGAAGGGAGGAGGAGGCGGGGCTCCACCGGTGTTCTAAGATCCGGCGGCGGCGGTTGGAGTGGAGAACGGGGGGAATTGAGGCACTGAGAGGTGCCTCCCCCCGCGTCTCACCCTTTAACAGAAACACTGACCGGTAGTACCGTTCATAAGACCGGTAATACCGGTGACCGGGCGGTGTCCTAGGCCACCATGTTTGAGAATACTCGGCTTGGCACCACGAATATATATCTTGGGTCCATTACCAAAACTCATCATTGAAGCTCACATATCACAAAATGATATTAAGAGGAATGATTTTTATCACTTTGGTCATAATGGGGGAGGGATAGTCCAATCAATTAGGGTCGCACTCCCCCTATATCCATGCCTGCACCTAAACCAAACAAGAGTCAAGATATAGGTCAGTATGCAAGGTGATCAAGTCAACTCCTTGAATCTATGATATTTAGTTCATTCCTCAAATAGCAAAACCTTGCTTCATCAAGTGGCTTCGTCAATATGTCGGCAAGTTGGTCTTTGTTTGATACATAGGATAGCTCAATATCACCTTGTGCAACATGGTCTCTAATTAAGAGTGAAGAAGATCAGTATGCTTTGTCCTTGTATGATCCACCGGATTGTAGGCAATCTTGATAGCACTTTCATTGCCACATAGAATAGGCACTTTGTCACAATGGACACCGTATTCCTTTAAAGTTTGCCTCATCCATAGCAATTGAGTGCAAGCACTAGCAGCTGCCACATATTCGGCTTCGGCGGTGGAGAGAGATATACAATTTTGCTTCTTAGAAGACCAACACACCAAGGACCTAGAATTGGAAAGCCCCGGAGGTTGATTTTCTATCATCCTTATCACCAGCCCAATCTGAAACGGTGTATCCACAAAGAGAAAATGTTGAGCCCCTAGGATACCAAGTACCATAGTTTGGGGTATGAACCAAATATTGAAAGATTCTTTTGACCGCCATCAAATGGCTTTATTTAGGAGCCAATTGATATCTTGCACACACTCCTACACTCAATACAATATCGGTTCTAGATGCACAAAGGTAAAGCAAAGAACCAATCATAGACCGGTATACCTTTTGATCCACATCTTTACCATTTGGGTTTAGTTCAAGATGAGTCTTTGTTGCCATGGGAGTAGGAGCTCCCTTTATATCTTTCATGTTGAATCTCTTGAGCATATCATGAGTATACTTGGCTTGGTTGAAGAAGGTTCCTCCTCTTACTAGCTTGATCTCAAAACCAAGAAATACTCTCAAGTCCCCCATCATGGACATCCGGAACCTATTAGGCATAAGCTTTGAGAATTCATCATTAAAAGCTTTATTAGATGAGCCAAAGATAATATCATCAACATATATTTGGCATACAAAAAGCTCCCTATTGACCTTCTTAATAAAAAGAGTGGGATCGATTTTCCCAACCACACACCCACGGTCTGACAACAACTCCCTAAGGTGCTAATACCACATGCGTGGAGCTTGTTTGAGCCCATAGAGAACCTTATCAAGTTTGTAGACATGGTTTCGGAAGTTGGGATCCTCAAACCTCAGGGGTTGCTTTACATATACCAACTCATGCAACGGACCATTTAGGAATGCACTTTCTACATCCATTTGTTTCAATTTAAAGTTATGATGTGCCGCATAAGCAAGAAGGATACGGATGGACTCAAGGCGAGCTATGGGTGCATAAGTCTCTCCATAATCATTGCCTTCAATTTGAGAGAACCCTTGTGCAACCAATATTGCCTTGTTCCTCACAACAATTCCATGCTCATCTTGCTTGTTCTTGAATATCCACTTTGTACCTATAACATTGCGGCAATCTTTTGGATTTTTAACTAGCTTACATACTTTGTTTCTCTCAAAGTTGTTGAGCTCTTTATGCATTGCTTCCAACCAATCCGAATCTTCAAGAGCTTCCCGTACTTTCTTTGGATCCACCATGGAAATGTGTTTGGTGTTCACCAAAACACTTCAACTGAGCTCTAGTGGACATCCCTCTTCTTAGATCCCCAACCACATTCTCTAGAATGTGGTATCTTAATTCCAACATTATATCCACTCTAGCTTGGCGAAGAGTTTCGATCTCCTTGTTGTTTCTTGTGGGGATCTCTTCATCATTTTGGTCCTCGTCTTGACCATTAACTTTACCTTGATCGTCATTGGAATCATTCTCTTCAACAAGAGGCAAAGATTGACCTTGCTCTTGATCAGGTACACTTCTAGACAGGCGTTGAGCTGATCTTATGGCTGATTTTACAGATCTTCCTTGTGCAATAGACTAAGCAACGCTGGACAATCTGGAAAATGGAGACTCGTGATCCTCATGGCTACAGGTTTCTCCCTGATCAACTTGTTGAGGGTCCACAGCTTGTCTTTGGCTTGGGTCATTGTCCTCCTCAATAGTAGGAGCTTGTTGATGCTGTGAAGATGAGGGATCCACTTGAGTAGAGCATAGTTCTTCTCGATATACCACAAGGGGTTCCTCAACGGGGCAGATGAAACCTGCACCCATTCTTACTATGGAATCCTGATGCATTTCATCATCTACATCACAAACATCAGCACGCCCCCCTTGGGGTCCATCATATTCTTTGAAAACCACACTACAAGTTTCTATGAAAGTTCCGGAGAGCTTTTCATAGATTCTATAAGTGTGGGATTCGAGACCATAGCCAACAAAAATATGCTCTAATGCTTTGGAATCAAATTTGTACAAACGAACACCCTTTATGCGATAGAAACACTTACAACCGAACATGCAGAAGTATGAAACATTGGGCTTGTTACCCGTAATAATTTCATATGGAGTCTTGATCAATTTTTTGCGGAGGTAGAGCCGGTTTGATGCATGGCATGCGGTGGAGATTGCTTCGGCCCAAAAATTATATGGAGATTTAAACTCCGTAAACATGGTCCTGTCCATATCAATAAGAGTTTGATTCTACCTCTCAGCTACTCCATTTTGTTGAGGGGTATATGCAGCGGAATATTGGTGTTTTATCCCCTCATCACTAATAAATCCATTCAAGGTGTAGTTCTTGAACTCGGTGCCATTGTCACTCCTTATTGTCAACACAGGGACATTGTGTTGATGTTCTACCATGTTGATGAAGTCGATGAAGTTTTCTTGGGTCTCACTTTTTAGCTTGAAGAAATATACCCACGTATATCTTGAGTAGTCATCAACAATCACCAAACAATATTTCTTCCCACCAAGACTTGCATGATATGGAGGACCAAATAGATCCACATGAAGGATCTCCAAGATCCTCTTGGACTTGATGTAGTTCGTTGGCTTGTGGGGAGAATCATGCATCTTTCCTTCAACACAAGCCCTGCATACACAATCTTTGGCAAAACATACATTTTATTTTAGTCCAACAATATGGCCATCCTTGTGGAGACTTTGCAAAGTTCTCATGTTGACATGGGCTAGGCGGCGATCCCATAACCAACCCACATCGTCCTTTTCGAATAAGCATATCACACTTGTAGTGGTTTTCTCTGAAAAGTCCACCACATACAAGTCATTTTTGACGTACCCAACAAAAGCGACCTTTAGAGACTTGCTCCACATGAGGACCACAATATCATTATCAATAAATACGGCAAAGCCCATCTTTCAAAGAGCACGGACTGAAAGTAAATTATAACCAAGGGTCTCAAAAAGCATGACGTCCATGAGTGTAATATCGTGGGCAACCACAACCTTGCCAAAACACATTACCTTAGACTTTGACTTCTCGGCATATGTCACGGATATTTGATCATCATTTGGTCTCAACTCCTTGACAATAGATTTGCTTCCGGTCATATGATTTGTGCATCCACTATCAAGCACCCACTTTGACCCTCCGGAAGCATAGGTCTACAATAGATCAAACTAGTTTTTAGATACCCATTTTTCAATGGGTCCTCTTTTCTTAGCAACAAGGGTCTTGGGAACCCAAATAGACCAAGCAATATAGCCATCAAATGGGGCAACATATTGTGCATAAAAATCACTATAATAATAACGCATTAAGACACTTCCCGCAAAGTCATCTTGTGACATAGTTTTGCCACTTGTGGTCTTACAATCCACAATGGCCTTGTATTTTGCTTGTGTGAGCTTGGACTTCTTCTTCTTGTTGTTATTCTTCTTGGCTTTGGCGACAAAGCCAATTCCCCCTTTCTCACCACTTGGTCTTTGCTTACTCAAGAGGTCATCAATGGACTTGTTTCCTTTGGGAAAGGTGGCCTTTGCTATCTCCCCCTTCAACCTAGCATTTTCTTCAAGTATATTTGTAATACTAGAAGGAATGAAAGTACTAGGTGAAGAAATATTGGGCAATTGAGTTTGAAGCTTTTCACAAGACTTTGTGAGTAACAAGAGTTCACTCTCAAAGGCTTGTGAGCCTTGTCAAGCGTCCTAAAGTCCTCGGCAAGTTTTTCATGAACAACACCAAACTCAATCTTGTCCTTTTTAGCCTTTTTGTATTTAGCAATAGCATGGTCATGTTCCTTGATGAGTTTATTAATAATTAGGTCATTTTCCTCATCAAGGCCTTCAAGTTTTATTTCAATAGACATCCTAGTCTCTTTTTCTTCTTGTAGAGCATTATTTAGATCTTCTACCTCAATCATGTGCTCTCTCCCAAGTTTACACCTTTCATCAAGAAGCTCTTGTGTGTGAGAAACTTGATTTAAGAGGTTCACAAAATGTTTCTTGTGCTACCCTTTCAAGTTAGTCATAAACACATCAAAAGAAACTAATTCCTCTTTGACCTCAAGAGTTATCTCATCATCAAGTTCAACATCAATCATAGAGGGGTGTGGAGATGATAATACCTCTGTTCCTCTTGCCATAAGGCAAGTTACGTTCTTGTTCGAGATATTCTCATTTGGAGAGTCGAAGAGGGAGAAAGTCGGAGTAGAAGTAGTGGCAAGAGCAGCCACACCACTTGATGTTTCCTCTTCATAATCTTCATCATCTTCATTGTCGGAGGAGAATTCTTTCATGTGTTATCAAGACAATTTCACCGGACTTCTTGTTGGTGGGATTCTTCTTGATGAAGGGCATCTTAAAAGGAGCCTTGGAGTTTTTCTTTAACACAAGTTTACCCCCATGATCTTTTTTCTCATAGGGACAACCGGCAACAAAGTGATAGTGGTCGCCACAATTGAAGAAAGTTCTCAATTTAGAACCATTGTCTCTTCTCCCATTAGGGTTGCTTCTTTGTTGCATCTCCATCTTGGCCTTGGCAGGGTCTTTCTGAAAGTTTCTTGCTTATAAGGCCATATACTCACCATGAGCAACCTTGACATCATCAAGGTGGCTCATAGATAAGCCTTCATCACTTTCATCTTCATCCACATACTCCAAAACTTTGGCTTTTAGGGAAATGTTGACACCATTGCTCATTCCAATGGCTCAAGCACGGGCAACTTTGGCATTCCTGGCAGCAACCTTGAAAGCATCCATCTCTTGCATAACTTCATTGGAGCTCATGAGATGGTAGTTGTGTCTTCCTTTTAGACTCTTCAAGTCAGTGGGCTCAAAGGGCATGAATGCACTCACATATTTCCTTTTTATCCAAGCATCATCCACATGTGAGGCCCCACATTCCTAAAGGCGGTGGCCATGGACTTGAGCCTTCGATACAAGTCTTCATGATCTTCAGCATCCTTCATATAGAAGCCTTCGGCTTCATTTCTCAGTGCATCATACTGGTTTCTTCTCATGCTCTCATTTCCAATATATAGCTCAGTGAGAGCAACCCCAAGCTTCCTTGGCGGTGTTGAGGTGTTCAATGTGAGGGTAATCTTTTGTACCCAAACCTTGTTGAATCTGTGCAAAGCGGTAGCATTGAGTTGGATATTGACAACTTCTCTTCTTGTAAAGTTGGTTGGATCCAAAATTCGTAGTCCTTCTTCAATGATATTCCACAATTCAATGCAAGAGCTGCGCACATGAGATTTCATTAAATAGTGCCATTGAGCAAAGTAAGTTCCATCTAGCTTGGGTGGGTCACCCCTATTGTTTACATGTGGGTGAGCGATAGGTGGGTCGGGAGAGTACCAAGTGGGAACCTCATGGTGCTCTCCCTTCCCATTTTCCTTTCTGGTGGAGGGATTAGTGTTATCTTGATTATCCCCCACCACCACAACCCTTGGTGATGCCGAGGCATTCACCTTTGGTAATGATGGAGCTTCCTCTCGAGGAGGAGGAGAAGGTGAGGAAAATTTATCTTTAACAAGTTGTTCAACTAGGTCGCACAATTGTTTTATTTCGTTGCCCAGGGTGGAGCTCAAGCTTGTTTCCATATTCTTGAGATCCACCATGGACACCGTGTTACTTGCCTCACCATCATCTTATCCTACTTGGCTACCCATTTATTCTTAGGCGGTAAAGCCCGAATAAATAGTTGAGGCTCTGATACCAATTGAAAGGATCGTATGGGAACCTAGAGGGGGTGCATAGGTGCTACTTAATTTTTTCACTCTTTTTCAACTTAGGGTTTGACACAGAAGGTAAATTCTATAGATTATGCAACTATGACGAATTTACCAATATGTCAACCTATCACAGCACTAAGCAATAACAACATAAGTAAAGTGCAGTAAAGGATAGAAGTCACCAAAGTGGAGCACACGGAGACACAAGGATTTGTTTCCCGTAGTTCCTTCCTTTTGAGGGGAAGTATGTCTATGCTTGGAGAAGTGGTGGTTTCAAACCACCAATGCCACGAGTGGCCTCCCTTGTTCTCCGGTGAACCTCACCCCAACAGTTTCGATTCACCTCTTCCACTATATCGGCAACCTTCGAGGTGGAAGCCGACACCTTTACAACAAGTTCGAGGCACAGATCCACAACTAAATTGGAGGCTCCTATCCTCGGAACCCAAGATCGTCGAAGGAACTAAATTGGAGGCTCCCAATTCCGAGGATCCAAATACCATTCCCGAACCCTCGAAATCCAAGATCGTCGAAGCCCAGGTGTGCCCTATCCTAGACCCCCTATTTTTTATAATGTATGAAATCTATCTTGTTGCATTTAAATTGTACATGATTGCATTCATAACATGTGGTTTTGGCGGCACTTTGTCGATTCACCTCATAATTAAATATGGAAAACATATGCGCGCTATTCTAGGCTTATATTGGCTCCATTTAAAATTGTGTAGCAAACTGATGCTATATTTTGCCTTGTTAAGACAACATTTAAATTGTGGGATATCAAAATAACATGAACCATCTAATTAATTGTCGAGACGCCTGTTCCACTCAATATTGCCTAGTCACATCACATCTTTGCCATGTCATACATCATACATGCATCATGCCTGATCTTCTGTCATAGTATTAAATGGTGCATCCGGTGTTTCTCTAGTGCTTTGCTTCTTCACGTATTAGGCTGATGAGTTGATGCGAGTGTCGACCTGATCTCATGTGTATCTTCGACAGTGTTTCCCAGGCGAGCATTCTCCCCTTTCTACCTATTTTACATTTATAGTCTTTACTTCATCCTATTGTTCTATTGTTATCTGGGTTATGATGCTTTAGATTCTGTACCACTTTATATTCCCGGCAGCCTTTATATTGCCTTGGACACCTTCTATTACATGTTGTTTGGTAGACAGTCGGCCTTGTGAGTCGTAGTTGCTTTCTTAGGTGTTGCTTTGCGTCGACGAGTTCCACCGTTGTTGGGGGTTGGCACATGCTTAATGGTCGACATGATCATGGATTTAATTATAGTTTAATAATTAATATTGAAAGTAGAAATAATTAATGCAGAGGCACAGGTGGGTAATAGTTGAGATCTGGTTATTATCCCGCCCTCCTGTGTCCACCTAGGACCTGAGTTCTTGACACATGTTACGATACTGAGCGCGCTAACCACATGTGGGGTGTATGGGAACCCCTATTGACTTAGAACCTAATTTCAAAGTACTGTTCTCGGGGACACAAACTAGTTCGGGCTTTATAGTTACCTATTGTACTTATGCCATGTATGAGATGTTTATTACATGTTGATCGATGAGCGTTTATTACTGTTGCATAGGTGTGACACTCTGTCACGGGAATATATTGTCGATGGCCTCTGCTCGCGTGACAAGTGCATGCAACCTTAGGGTCCGTACGAGGATTAGCTATACCTCATACGGGTAGCTCTTTTGGGTGACCCCCATGTACTTGCTTTGGGTATGGGAAATCGTCGTGTTCGAGGCCCCGCCGACATACCGATGGGTGTATGTTAATTGACCTGGCAATAAGGATTGAAGTGCGTGTGAAAACTTTGGTGCACCCCTGCAAAGTTAAATCTTTTCAAAAAGCCATGTCCGTGGTTATGGACGACTTGGAGCATAGTTTCTCGATCATAGAAAACTATAACTAAAGTTTACTATGATAATTTGACTTGTATCTCATATGACTAGTAAGTTGGATAACCACCATGAAAAGAATGAACAAAATTGCCAAACGTGTGAGTTTGCTCAGAATGACTTCCTCATTTGGTCTCGAGGGGGAAATACCAGGATGGGTATGTTTGGTGTTAGCATCAGGTTGGTTTCGAATAGGTCTTTCTTATCCCTCTCTGATAGATGACAGTTGTATCGAGTCTCTATAGATTTTTAGTGCATGCTACGTTGTCGCTTCAGTCCACCATACCTATTTAGGCGAGATCCGCCAAATTCTAAGTCTCGCCATGTACTAACCGCTCTCTTTTTCCTTTGCCCTTTTTTGGTACCCCTTTTGTTTAGCAGGTTTGAGATCGTCGTCGTTAGTAGGGTTACCCTTCTGTTTTGGCCTGGGCAGGGTTATGGACGCCATTGGTTATTCTCCAGGGCTCTTAGCCCAATTTGCCTCTTATCTGTGCTCGGATGTTGTATCGTTTTCAAGATGATTTAGATCTATTTACTGTATATCTATATTCTTAACTCTTTGAGTCGTTGTTGTATATATATGTTCTGTGAGTTCCATCATAGACTAATGTGTAATGGTATTACTTCGTTTTCCATTCGCTCGAAAGTGTCTGGTGGGCATCTTTGAATCGTTTCTATGCGGGTTTGGTGGGAATCACTAGAACCTGCATAGGGCTGATTCGAGGGTGTTCCATCCTCCTCGTTGTTCCCTTCTGGCCTTTATATGGGGAGGTCAGGTCTCAGGATACAGTCCGATTCGGTTACAAATTAGGTTTTCCCTTTAAAGTTTCTATCTAAATCTTGTCGTATCCTCTAAGGAGTGGCGTCCTTCAGGGGCCTGGGCCACCCAAATCTTTATGGGCTTCGCCATTATATGCGGATATTCATGTGGGCTCCCATTGGGCCAGACCAGATAGGCCAACGTTGCATACCCATAGGGCATACCCATGTCACCCGGAGAAGAAGGTGAGCCTTCATGGCATTAGGGAATCTTTCGTGGGACCTTACACCTCTTAAACGTGACGTACCTTTCCCCCAAGGTAGGGAATATGGGAATACATCTTCGTGTCAACACCCGGATTTTTAATCCTAGATGCCTGTTATGCCATACTGCCTCCGTTAGGGATTAAAAGGCCCAAGAGCTTTTTAAAAATGTTAGGAATTGTAAGTCCTCTCTCATTTATTAGCCTCTCTCATCAAATGCATGTTCTCTTTTTTCTCTATGTTCTCCCATGCATGTGTAACTATTGGTGAATGTAGTAATCAAGAGGATGAGTTATTGATTTTCTTAATCCTATCAAAGTGGTCCATAGGCCTTATAATCCCTAACAGAGGGAGTACATCGCAATCCCAGGATTACCATTTTTGCAAGACATAACAGATTGGATATCACAGTACATCATCCATTAAAAACCATACATAAGGTCTTACACAAATAAGGATCTCATGATCCAGTCTTAATACAATTCAAGCAGCGAAATAACGTAATAATAACGATAGCGTAGGTGAGACTCCATCTTCATGGTCATAGGCAATGCGGACGATGGGAGATGATCCTAGTTGTCGTAACCTTCCTGCTGTCCGTCTTTCTAATACTCCTCTTCATAGTCTGGCCATGGGAATAGCCAGGGACAAAGCCATGAGTACTCTTTAAGTACTCGCAAACTAGTACTAACAAGTGAAGTGGTTTTTGAGTAGGATACTAAGCTCTAGGGTTGTTTTGCAAAAAGCCAGGTTTACCTTAACTAAGTTCAGAAGCAAAGAAATCTAGTTGAAAGTATTATAACACCTAAGTGGGAACTTGAATTTCATATCACAACCATGTGTGGTCAATTCAAAGTCATAAATCATTTCATAAGTCATTTGAAAACATCTGACGACGGAACAGTATGGCCACTCCAACTGTCCATAACCGCGGATGCGGCTATTCGAATAGTTTGACACTCTGCAGAGGTAGTACACTTTCACCATAACATTCGATACATCCGTCAGGAACAATCCTGAATTCACCATACTTAGTATGCGGATAATCAATCCTAACCTTTCAATTACACGCCCTAGTATTGGCACCTCTCCTATGAGTTTGGCCTCCCAACCATGACCAACTGTCATCTTGGGAACTGCATAGGTGGACAATCTTCACAAGGTAGCCTCGGCTCAAACCTTGGCCACAAGGGAACCCATACTAAGGTATATAAATTTCCAGTCAAGCCCTACCCAAATTTTGGGTATTGTGGTTGTACGGTAAAATTGGAATGGTATCGCATCCAGACAACCATCAGTTTTATAAAGGGCTAAGGCTCATGCCTTAACATTTTCATCATCAAAATCATCTGGTGTTCAAGAACACGTGTCAAAACATTTCAGTAGAATGACTCATCATTCTAAGGTTTTCATAACCATTTTCACCAAGTATTCCCATCTAAAGTGATCAAGTTTTATGCTTAGCACTAGCATCTACAAGTGGGGGTAAACACTAATGATGGGTGGTAAACAAGTGGGAATGGTCTAAGTTCAATCTCATGCCTCAGGATGACATCACGATTATCTAACTTAGGCCAAGTTTTATGCTCTTTATGCTACCTTTAAATATCTTTCTAATATCTACAAGTCACTAAGTAAACGCAAATACAAGCTTGGATAAAGAAATAAAAGAATTAAGCTTGCAAGTAAAACTGGGATTTGGTATCATCAAGTGGGTATAATCACATATGCTTAAGGCATCTAGTTGGCATAGTAACAAGCAAGTTTTAGATTGCCAAGTCAACTGGTAGTATTAAGCTTGCCTTGTGCAGAGCAGTGGTTAAAGTTCTTCTCGGCTGCTTCCTCGTAGTATCCTCCTTCCTCCTCGTATCCTTGGTCGGTACTAGCGTCTATAAATAAATACGAGGTACACAATCACCAAACAATACTTAACTACTTTTATTTATCACACCAAGGTTTTCACTAGATGATCTAGTATTATCACAAACATTACAAAGATTAAGGCAATAGTTTTATTTCCTTTATTTTAGAAAAGTAATTTCTACTCATTGAAAAAATACTTAAGATTTAATATTCTCCAACTAAAACATGGGATCTTGTTGACACATGGCATCACCACATATTTTAGTACCTGGGAATGTGATTTAAAGTGGTGTCACAATTTAATAAGGTTTAACCTTTTTATTTTAATTAATTAAAGTGACTAGAATGGCCTATGAGGCATTCTTTTATTACTTGACCATTATTTCTGCAAGTAAACCTCTATTTTTTATATATTCTTAAAGATATGGTTAAATGTGATTTTTGAGAGTTAGAATCAACTCAAAAGCCTTTGTGGTTGAATTTTGAAAAAAGTTTGAATGTAGAAAAGCTTCTTCCTTGTTATTTTTGATAGAAAATATACAAATCCAATTGGTTTGAATACAACGGGCTTGGATTAAGCATTCCAGTACCTTTCGAACAAAATTGGTTTCATGCATTTTGGTTCAGTGAATCGAGGTGGGATGATTTTTGAATCTGGGTATAGAACTAAGTTTAAAACTAAAAGAATAAACCTAAATTTGAATAACTGGGTCGCGCGGGATGTTAACTGGGCCGGCCCACGGTGCACAGCACACGCGCGGGTGGGTTTAAGTGAACGACCCCACTAGCCAGCGAGACAGGGGGTGCAAAGTGGTATGGGGGGATGTGGACCGCACGATCAAACTCTAATCCTACGACTGCGGTTCATCGTCCACGTCGGGCAACGCTGGTGAGACAGAACCCTAGCACGGCCAGTGGGGGTCGTGGGAGGCTCACCGAGGCTCAGGCGAGGGTCGGCGATGGGGGCGAACGACGAAGTCGACGATGGTGATCCTCCTGGTACTGGCAGCTCCTCCTGGGGCGGCTCCAATCAATAGCGCCCTTCTCTAGTAGCGGCAAGCTTCGACAAAATTCCAGCGATGCGCTGCTCGCCTTTCTCCGGGAGTGAGGTAGGGTGCTTCTGAGAGAGAGGGGGTGAGATGGTGTGAAGAATCCATGCTGGGGTGGCCTCTATTTATAGTGCCTGAAGGGGATCGACGGGCGCGGGCTGAGCTCGTCGTGGTCGTCGGCATAGCGAGCTACTGGCATGGACGACGGTAGGGGACGGTGTTGTGCTCCCGGGCGAAGCTCAATGGCATGGTTACGCGGTGTGGGGCAGTGAGAGATGGTCGGAACGTCGCGGTGCTCTGAGCGGGTCTGAAGGTCGTTTTAATGGTGCACAGGTGATACGGGTCGCACGGCAGCGGACGAGCGTGTCTGGGGTGTTCCTGGGGCGGTGGGGATCATGCTTGCACGCGGCGAGGGAGGCACGTGGTCTGTGGGCGTGTGTCGTGGGTGACACTCTAGGGTGCTCTCGGCACGCTCGCAGAGAAGCTGGGCGCACTCGGGCTGTGTGGTCTAGGGGCTGGTAGTGCTCGAGGCTTGGACAGGGGCTGGCGGTGTCCCAGACATGGTTTCTAGGCTTGGTGCTTCTCCTAGCTTTCTGTCGACTAATGGGTGGCAAGTTGAGCTCGGCATGGTCACCGTTGATGGTTATGCCAAGCTCACAGTGATGCTAAAGATTGTTAAATGGGCTTTATGATCTACTAATAGCTTGATGTGAACTAGAGAGGGAACAAGTTAGGCCAAAATCACTGCTCCTAATAGTGTTTGATGTTTTTTTGTTTCCTGTTTGCAAGGTGTTTGATGAAATGCCCGAAAGAGATTCAAATTTGAATTTTTGATTCAAACTTGGTGGTTGTGTTGGTTACATACTAGGGAGTCTCTGGTTAGTTGGAAATGTCAAGTGGAATTGGTTTGGTTGGGTTCTGAGAAATGGTGATCTTCACATATGATAAAGATTCAATTTTGAATTGTCATTTGAATCAAGTTGCCAAATGTTTTTGTAAGTTTGAAAGGTGGGCTATAATTCACTTTTACTTGTTCTAGCAAGGGGTGAAAAGAAATGGAAATGTTTATATTTGAAATCTTGGACTAGAAACGCTCAAAGTGGCCTAGTGAGCAAGATAGGCAAAAATGACCATTTGCTTATTTGATTTTTTTTCTTTAATTTATCTTGATTTATTTCTGCTTGGAAATGTTTTATATGATGTTGTTTTCATATTTAAACCATTCCTTGCTATTTAGATCAATCTCATAAGTCCATTCATGCACTCATACAATCATCACATACACACATGCATTCATATTGATTTGAATTAACAAAAGTTTTTGTTAACCCTAATTTTGGTGATTGGAATTTGATAATCATTGTTCAATATTTTTGATATGTTACAAACCTTCCCTCCGTAAACAAAATCTCATCCCGAGATTTGAAAAATAAGAAAGAAGAAAACTAGGATTTAAAAAGATCGGGAAACTCCTTCTTGATGTGATCTTCTTGTTCCCAGGTAGCTTCTTCTTCAGTGTGGTTACTCCACTGAATCTTGAGAAACTTGATGCTTCGGGTCCTGGTGGTCCTGAAAGCTTCCTCCAAATACAGATGGGTACTTCGGGATACGTCAGGTCATCGTTGATCTCTATGGTGCGGTGATCAATGTTCTTGAAAACTTCGGTCTTCTCCGGGACTTCAAGGCATTTGCGAAGTAACAATATATGGAACACATTGTGTACTACTGACATCTCCTCTGGCAGTTCCAGTTGATACGATACTTCTCCTTGATGATTCAGAATCTTGAAAGGTCCGATATATCTGGGGGCTAACTTTCCTTTGAGCTGGAAATGTTGCATTCCCTTCAAAGGACACACTTTAGGATACACAAAATCTCTGATATTGAAAGCAAGGTCTCAACGTCTCTTGTCGGCGTAACTCTTCTGTCTTGACTTGGCAGTCTTGAGGTGCTCACGGATCTTGTGAACTTTCTCTTCTGCTTCTCGTAAGATGTCGGGTCCGAAAATCTGACTCTCTCCTACTTCCGACCAATTCAAAGGGGTGCGACACTTTCTTCCGTACATGAACTCAAATGGGGCCATTTGCAAACTAGCTTGATAATTGTTGTTGTAAGAAAATTCTGCAAACGGCAGACAGTCTTCCCATTTAGATCCATACTCTAGCACACATGCTCTCAACATATCTTCGAGTATTTGATTTACTCGCTCCGTTTGTCCATCGGTTTGAGGGTGATACGCTATGCTGAAATCTATTCGGGTTCCCAGTCCTTCCTGGACTTTCTTCCAAAATCTCGAGGTAAACTGAGTTCCTCGATCTGACACAATGTTCTTGGGACTCCGTGCAAACTGACGATCCTAGCGATGTATAACTCTGCTAGCTTCGAACTCTAGTAAGTGGTCTTGACTGGTAAAAAATGGGCGACCTTGGACAATCTGTCAACTGTGACCCAAATAGAGTCATTTCCACTACTAGAGGTACGCAATCCGGTGATAAAGTCCATTCCTACTAAATCCCATTTCCATTCTGGAATTTGCAGTGGTTGCAACAGTCCTGCGGGTCTCTGATGTCCCGCCTTGACTCGCTGACAAATATCACAATTGGTGATATAGCTTCCAATTTCTCTCTTCATATTATGCCACCAAAATTGCTCCTTCAAATCCTGATACATCTTTGTTCCTCCGGGGTGGATAGAATAAAGAGTATCATGGGCCTCTTTCAAAATAGTTTCCTTCAATTATGAATCTGCTGGTACATAGAGAAGTCCTTTGTACCACAGAACTCCTTCGTCATCTTCGGTGAATCCAGGTACTTTGCCTGTACCGATACGACATTTGATTCCGCCGATACTAGCATTTCCTTTCTGTGCCTTCTTGATCTGACTGATCAAAGTGGGTTGAAGTTCTATGCTAGCCAAAAATCCTTCACTTACTAATTCTATTCTGAAATCCTACATCTCCTTGTGTAAACTTGGTTGCTCCTTCAGAATCATGGAGTTCAAGCGGCACGGCAATCTGCTAAGGGCATCTGCTACCATATTGGCTTTACCGGGGTGATAGTGAATGTCCAGATCGTAGTCCTTGATTAGCTCTGTCCATATTCTCTTCCTCATATTCAGCTCCTTCTGAGTGAATATATACTTCAGGCTCTTGTGATCCGAATAAATATCACAACGGTTTCCCATCAGGTAATGCATCCATGTCTTCAGGGCTAGAACTACGGCTGCTAGTTCAAGGTCATGGGTAGGATAATTCTGTTCATGTTGCTTCAGTTGTCAGGACAGATAAGATATGACTTTGCCTTCTTGCATTAACACACATCCGAGACCAATCTTGGATGCGTCACAATATACATCAAAAGGCTTCGTGATATCTGGCATGATCAAGATTGGGGCTGAAATCAATCTCCTCTTGAGTTCTTGAAAACTCGCTTCACATTTCTCCGTCCATTCAAATTTCTTGTCCTCCTTCAACAATTGAGTCATGGGTCTTGTGATACTCGAGAATCCTTCTACGAACTTGTGGTAATATCCCGCTAATCCGAGAAATGCACGAACTTGGGTTTGAGTGGTTGGGGCTTGCCAATCTTCAACATCCTTCACCTTTGCAGGATCAACGGCAATTCCTCCGGCTAATACAACATGTCCGAGGAATCCTACCTCCTGTAACCATAATTCACATTTGCTAAACTTGGCATACATCTGATGCTCTCTAAGGGTTCTCGGGATGGTCCTTAGGTGTACCTCATGTTCTTCTTCTGATTTGGAATAGATCAGAATGTCATCGATGAAAACAATGACAAACTTATCCAGGAAGTCCATAAAAATCTTATCCATGAGGTTCTTGAAATAAGCGGGGGCATTGGTTAATCCAAAAGACATGACAGTATACTCGTATAATCCATATCTGGTGGTAAAGGCAGTCTTTGGAATATCCTCTGCGCGAATCTTGAGTTGATGATAACTAGTTCTAAGATCAATCTTAGAAAACACTTTGGCACCAGTCAACTGGTCAAACAGGTCTTCTATCTTTGGCAGTGGGTACTTGTTCTTAATGGTGACATCATTCAACTTCCGATAATCCGTACACAAATGGTTACCTCCATCCTTCTTGTCCACAAATAAGACAGGTGATCTCCATGGTGACGCACTTAGTTGGATCAATCCTATATCCAGCATAGCATCTAGTTGCTTCTTCAGCTCCACTAATTCCGACGGGTTCATACTATATGTTCTCTGGGCTATGGGTTCGGTTCCAGGGATTAGTTCAATGATAAACTCGATATCCCGATCTAGGGGCATACCAGGCAAAACATCTGGAAATACATCAGGGTATTCACAGACTATCCGTACTTGGTCAATGGTTGGCTGCGATATACTCTTGTTGCATTTGAATTGACGGGGTAAGGTTTCAGATACATGCTCTACTGATATTTCGGTTGTACTGGTCATGGTTATGGCTTTATTGGCACAGTCGATTAACCCTTTATGTTTCGACATCCAATACATTCCTAGTACTACTTCCAAACCTTTAGTTCCGAGTACTATTAGATTAGCAAAAAAAAATCTATGCCGTGGATTCGAATAGGCACGGCCTTGCAAATTTTTCTAGCTTTGGTGGTTGAACCAGGTATTTGAACTATCATAACATGCTCCAATTTGGTGGGTTGAATCTTACTAGTGCATGCAAATTCTTCAGTAACAAACGAGTGCGATGCTCCAGAATCAAACAACACTCTTGCAAGTACTGAGTTAACAGAAAACATACCCAGCACGACATCTAGCGCTTCTTGGGCTTCTTCAGCATGCATGAGAAAGAGACGGCCATTACGGTTGAGCGAGTTCCCTAGGGAAAACCTTCTTCTAGGCTGAACACGACGCTGCTGCTGAGCTAGGGCATTTGCATTGGGGGTTGCGTCAATCTTCTTGGGGCACTCATTGGAATAGTGACCCTTGGTTCCACATTCATAACAAGTCACCTGATACTTGTCTTTTGCTGCAACAGGCACAACATTGCTTCCAGTCCTTGGGGCAGTGTTGGTGTTGGTGGCGGCATTGTTGTTGTTGAACTTGGGCGGTGCACGATTGAAATTGCTGGGATTGCCGGGGTTGTTGTGATTTCCTCCGGGCCTTGGGTTTCCTCCTCCATGGTTGGGATAGGTCGGACGGTTCATCGGGGGTCTATTGGTTCTTGGGGCAAATCCTAGAGATGGGTTGGGGCGATACTTTGTGGTATGATGGGTTCCTGGTTGATGCATCATGCGAAGCTTGCGGTTCTCATTAGCTTGGTTGATCTTTCCTTCCATCTGAATGACGGAATCCACTAAGGCTTCAATATCAGCAAATGGGATATTGACTAACACCGTCTACATCTCATCGTGCAGACCATTCAGGAATCTCTCCTTCTTCTTGTCTTTGGTGTCTATCTCATCCGGTGCATACCTAGCCAATGACAAAAAAAAATCACGGTACTCAACTACGGTCATCCTGCCTTGCTTATGTTCCCTGAATTCATCTCTCATCCACTTGATCAAACCCGGTGGCACATGGGTTCTGCTGAACTTGACTTTGAACTCTTCCCAAGTCATCATTTGACCTCCTGTCATGGAACGAACGATGTTCCACCATGCTCTTGCATCTCCGGCCAGGTAGTGGGTGGCGAACAGTACCTTCTCGTTGGCTTCCACTCCTGCAACTTCTAGGTTGTTCTCCATGGTTTGCAGCCAATCATCTGCATCGAGGGGCTCTTCTGACTTAGTGAAGATGGGTGGGTTGGTGTTCTGGAAATTCTTGAGCTTGGACCCATGGTTGTCCTGATTTCCATGGCCTTGATTGTTGTTGCCATCTAAGCTATCTGTTGAAGGGTAGCTAAGTTGGCTTGACGTTTGGCTCTTTCGGCTTCGTGATTTGAAACCAACATTTGCAAGATTTGTAGCATCTGGTCTGGGGATGAATTGCTTCCTCCACGAGGCATCTGAAGATTGAGATAGATCATGAGAAAATAGGGAAATTTCTAAGGTTCAGGGTTTTGTTTTTGAAACATTTTCAAAGTTTGACTCAGATTTTTCTAGCAACTTGCTTTTCATTCCTTCATTCATAGCACAAGATACAAACACACACCACAACAAAGGAAAACAGATGGTTTTAACAACCATTCTGTGAAACTATGATACAGTGGGACCGGATACAACTCACTAACGCTAGTGCTCAGGTGCTACTACTCCTCAGAGTCGGTGTCCTCATCATCATCATCATCATCAATGAAAGCAAAGTCGTCCTCATCGGTGAAGAGTCCATGGCCTAATCCTCCAAAAAGTCATCATCGTCACTGAGGTAGGAGTAGGGGTCTCCACGAAGGTCTCCTCCAAATATGTGGTATTGTGGCGAAGACGGGAAATGATGTGCTCCTTCTTGTCGAGCTGACGGCGACGAGACTAGAGATCCTTCACTAGCATGGAAATGGTCTGATCCTTCTTGGCAGCGATGGCGTACTTGTGGTTGGCGTAGGAGCGGGCATTGTCCAACTCCTTCTGACGGTCATACATCATGAAGTTGAGGTGGTCCAATTGACTCTTCATCTCGTGGTGATATGGGGCTTCCAGTGGCTGTCCCATAACATCACGCCTTGGATAGAACTCAAAGAGGGTACCCTTGATCTGATTGATACTCTGCCCACACAGATGGACAAGAGCTTCCTGCATGGCCCTAGCAAGTCCATCGAGCCAGTTGTTCTCTCTCAAGGTGAACTGAATTCCCTCTGAGGTGGGGGCTTCAATCTTTCCTCGAATACTTGCAACACCTAGCCATTGCAACTCCTCTCCTTCTTGATCGTTGAACTGAGCTCCGAAGAACTCGGGGTGTAGACGCTCCAGCATCTCTGAAAGTTGGTCCAAGTCACGCTCAAAGATGAGGTCTCCTCCATTCCCCAACTGATAAAACTTTCTATACTTCACGTCCATCTATAAGAATATAGGATGAGTAAGTTAGTAGAGTGATCAAGTGTGTCAAATTTTAAGTAAGTTTGCAAGAATTTTGGGGGAACATGATTTTTCATGAAAGAGTCTAAGTGATAAGAACAAGAATAAGTTTTCATAAATACTCACTTCCATGGTTTTGAAACTAAGTTTTTGATTCAAATGTCCATGCTAACTAGGGTCTCCTATGGTCAGGATGGCTCTGATACCAACTTGTCAACACCCAGATTTTTAATCCCAGATGCCAGTTATGCCATACATCGCAATCCCAGGATTACCATTTTTGCGAGACATAACAGATTGGATATCACAGTACATCATCCATTACAAACCATACATAAGGTCTTACACAAATAAGAATCTCATGATCCAGTCTTAATACAATTCAAGCAGCGGAATAATGTGTAGGCGAGACTCCATCTTCATGGTCATAGGCAATGCTGACGATGGGAGATGATCCTAGTTGTCGTAAACTACCTGTTGTCCGTATTCCTGATACTCCTCTTCATAGTCTGGCCATGTGAATAGCCAGGGACAAATCCATGAGTACTCTTTAAGTACTCTCAAACTAGTACTAACAAGTGAAGTAGTTTTTGAGTAGGATACTAAGCTCTAGGGTTGTTTTGCAAAAAGCCAGGTTTACCTTATCTAAGTTCAGAAGCAAAGAAAGCTAGCTGAAAGTTTTATAACACCTAAGTGGGAACTTGAATTTCATATCACAACCCTGTTGTGGTCAATTCAAAGTCATAAAATCATTTCATAAGTCATTTTGAAAACATCTCAGGACGGAACAGTATGGCCACTCCAACTGTCCATAACCGCGGACACGGCTATTCGAATAGTTTGACACTCTGCAGAGGTAGTACACTTTCACCACAACATTCGATACATCTGTCAGGAACAATCCTGAATTCACCATACTCAGTATGCGGATAATCAATCCTAACCTTTCAATTACACGCCCTAGTATAGGCACCTCTCCTATGAGTTTGGCCTCCCAACCATGCCCAACTGTCATCTTGGGAACTGCATAGGTGGACAATCTTCACAAGGTAGACTCGGCTCAAACCTTCGCCGCAAGGGAACCCATACTAAGGTATATATATTTCTAGTCAAGCCCTACCCAAATTTCGGGTATTGTGGTTGTACGATAAAGTTGGAATGGTATCGCATCTAGACAACCATCAGTTTTATAAAGGGCTAAGGCTCATGCCTCAACATTTTCATCATCAAAATCATCTGGTGCTCAAGAACACATGTCAAAATATTTCAGTAGAATGACTCATCATTATAAGGTTTTCATAACCATTTTCACCAAGTATTCCCATCTAAAGTGATCAAGTTTTATGCTTAGCACTAGCATCTACAAGTGGGGTTAAACACTAATGATGGGTGGTAAACAAGTGGGAATGGTCTAAGTTCAATCTCATGCCTCAGGATGACATCAAGATTATCCAACTTAGGCCAAGTTTTATGCTCTTTATGCTACCTTTAAATATCTTTCTAATATATACAAGTCACTAAGTAAACTCAAATAAAAGCTTTGATAAAGAAATAAAAGAATTAAGCTTGCAAGTAAAACTGGGATTTGGTATCATCAAGTGGGTATAATCACATATGCTTAAGGCATCTAGTTGGCATAGTAATAAGCAAGTTTTAGCTTGCCAAGTCGACTAGTAGTATTAAGCTTGCCTTGTGCAGAGCAGTGGTTGAAGTTATCCTCGGCTTCTTCCTTGTAGTATCCTCCTTCCTCCTCGTATCCTTGGTCGGTACTAGCGTCTATAAATAAATACGAGGTACACAATCACCAAACAATACTTAACTACTTTTATTTATCACACCAAGGTTTTCACTAGATGATCTAGTATCATCACAAACATTAAAAAGATTAAGGCAATAGTTTTATTTCCTTTATTTTAGAAAAGTAATTTCTACTCATTGAAAAACTACTTAAGATTTAATATTCTCCAACTAAAATATGAGACCATGTTGACACATGGCATCACCACATATTTTAGTACTTGGGAATGTGATTTAAAGTGGTGTCACAATTTAAAAAGGTTTAACCTTTTTATTTTAATTAATTAAAGTGACTAGAATGTCCTATGAGGCATTCTTTTATTACTTGACCATTATTTCTGCAAGTAAACCTCTATTTTTTATATATTCTTAAAGATATGGTTAAATGTGATTTTTGAGAGTTAGAATCAACTCAAAATCCTTTGTGGTTGAATTTTGAAAAAAGTTTGAATGCAGAAAAGCTTCTTCCTTGTTATTTTTGATAGAAAATATACAAATCCAATTGGTTTGAATACAACGGGCTTGGATTAAGCATTCCAGTACCTTTCGAACAAAATTGGTTTCATGCATTTTGGTTTAGTGAATCGAGGTGGGATGATTTTTGAATCTGGGTACAGAACTGAGTTTGAAACTAAAAGAATAAACCTAAATTTGAAAAACTGGGTCACGCGGGATGTTAACTGGCCGGCCCACGGTGCACAGCGCACGCGTGGGTGGGTTTAAGTGAACGACCCCACCAGTCAGCAAGACAGGGGTGCGAAGCGGTATGGGGGATGTGGACCGCACGATCAAACTCTAATCCTACGGCTATGGATCATCGTCCACGTCGAGCAACGCCGGCGAGACAGAACCCTAGCGCGGCCAGTGGGGGTCGTGGGAGGCTCACCTCAGGCGAGGGTCGTCGTCGATGGGGGCGAATGACGAAGTCGACGACGACGATCCTCCTAGTATCGACAGCTCCTCCTGGGGCGGCTCCAATCAACGGCGCCCTTCTCCTCCATTAGCGGCAAGCTCCGGCGAAATTCTGGCGATGCGCTGCTCGCCTTGCTCCGGGAGTGAGGTGGGGTGCTTCTGAGAGAGAGAGGGAAGTGAGATGGTGTGAAGAATTCATGCTAGGGTGGCCTCTATTTATAGTGCCTGAAGGGGACAGACAGGCGCGGGCTGACCTCGTCGTGGTCGTCGGCACAGCGAGCTACTGGCATGGGCGACGATACGGGACAGTGTTGTGCTCCCTGGCGAAGCTCAACGGCATGGTTACACAGCGTGGGGCGGTGCGAGATGATCGGAACGTTGCGGTGATCTGAGCGGGTACGACGGTCGTTTTAATGGCACACAAATGATACGGGTCGCACGGCGGTGAACGGGCGTGTCTGGGGTGTTCCTGGGGTGGTGGCGATCATGCTTGCACGCGGCAAGGGCGGCGAGCGGTCTGTGGGCGTGTGTCGCGGGTGACGCTCTTGCGCGCTCTCGGCACGCTCGCAGAGAAGCTAGGTGCACTCGGGCTGTGTGTCCAGGGGCTGGCAGTGCTCGAGGATTGGACAGGGGGTGGCGGTGGACGGTGGAGAGTGTCCTAGACATGGTTGCTAGGTTTGGTGCTTCTCCTAGTTTGCTGTCGACTAAGGGGTGGCAAGTTGAGCTCGGCATGGTCACCATTGGTGGCTATGTCACGCTCACAGTGATGCTAAAGCTTGTTAAATGGGCTTTATGATCTACTAATAGCTTGCTGTGAACCAGAGATCGAACAAGTTAGGCCAAAATCACTGCTCCTAATAGTGTTTGATATTTGTCTGTTTCCTATTTGCAAGGTGTTTGATGAAATGGCCGAAAGAGATTCAAATTTGAATTTTTGATTCAAACATGGTGGGTGTGTTGGTTACATACTAGGGAATCTCTGGTTAGTTGGAAAGGTCAAGTGGAATTGGTTTGGTTGGGTTTTGAGAAATGGTGATCTTCACATATGATAAAGATTCAATTTTGAATTGTCATATGAATCTAGTTTCCAAATGTTTTTGTAAGTTGAAAGGTGGGCTTTGATTCACTTTTACTTGGTCTAGCAAGGGTGAAAAGAAATGGAAATGTTTCTGTTTGAAATCTTGGACTAGAAACACTCAAAGTGGCTTAGTGAGCAAGATTGGCAAAAATGACCATTTTCTTATTTGATTTGTTTCTTTAATTTCTCTTGATTTGTTTCTGCTTGGAAATGTTTTAGATGATGTTGTTTTCATCTTTAAAGCATTCCTTGCTATTTAGATCAATCTCACAAGTCCATTCATGCATTCATACAATCATCACATACACACATGCATTCATATTGATTTGAATTAATAAAAGTTTTTGTTAACCCTAATTTTTGTGATTGGAATTTGATAATCATTGTTCAATATTTTTGGGATGTTACACTTCGTCTCCGCGTGCTTTGGTTATTTCTAATCGATCTCTTTACTTGTATTGTTTACTTTGTGATATTGTTGATCTTGCCGGGAAAACCTGAGATTATTTTTAATATATTTAGTATTTTTGAAAATTTAAATTGATTTCTGCCTATTTATTAGAATTACTAAAAATATGAACCGCAAAAGTTTTAAATAAGATCTTCAAAATTACAAGAAAATTCATATATATACATAAGTATAACGTAATATCTTATGCAAAGTGTGATGAAATAATTGAAAATGTTTGCTTACATTAAAATCTTGTTGTCTTATTTGGTATATGTTTTTCCAGTAATACCCAAATAATCTCCAAAACCTAGAAATGAGACGGATGCCAAAATATGCAATAAGAAGATTCCATAAAAATCAGCCATAAAGTAAATTTTGATAATTCATTTTCTTCACTTACTCCCTCCGATCCATAATAAGTGTCACTCATTTTGTACTAATCTAGTATAAATTTTGTACTAAGTGGGCGACACTTAACACTTATTATTGATTAGAGGGAATATTATTCACCTAAGAGAAGATCCTCATGATCGCTTATGTACTGTCTAACAAAATTCAAAGTTAATAATTGTTTTTATTAACTTTTAGTTCATATGTTTTTTTATTAGAAGTATTTTTTTTCATTTTTTATGCAATGATACATATTATATATTTCCTTCACACTATCCACTTAAGGTATACAGTAAATAAACTAACATTCAAAAGATGCATACTGGTTTAGTACTACATTACTAGGTAAACTTGAGATTTTTTTAACATGTCTGGCATTTTTTACAATTTAAATGGACATTTTCCTATTTTCTAGGACCACTTCAAATTTTAAATACACGTGTATTAAATAACATCTCAAACTTATACAAACATTTATATATGCACATGAACATATTGTAAGATCTAATACAAAGTATGATGGCAAATTTCAAATGTTTGTTTACTCTAGGATCATAACTTCTTATTAATTCTATTTTCTTTACAGTTACACCTAAATAAGCTCCATGCCCATGGAGATCATGGGGCAAAATTGGTATTTGTTTACATGCCCATGGAGATCATGGGGCAAAATTGGTATTTGACGACTTGTGTACTCTCTAGCCAAATGCAAAATAACTAATGGTTTCCTTTGTCCTTTATTTTTGAAATATCCATATGTTGGTTTGCAGAAGTAGATTATCTAAAAAAATAACTAATTAAGTTGTATAAAGTGAGTAAAATATGTTTAAATTGTAGAAAAGTCCCAATTATTATGGAGGCCTATGACTTATGACTATATGATTAGTCCCGTCGAAAAATTACATTTTAATTTTAACGTATTTAACATCTTTGATGATTTAAATGGATTTTTGTCTATTTATTGAAATTACTTTGGGCCCAGAAGGGTTGAAAACCCTGTACTTTTGCGGTTCTGCCTGCCCAGCCTAATTGTCCCTCAAATGCATCGGCCCAAGCTCAGGCACTGGCGCCATGGTCGAGGTCCGAGTGACAGAAGTGAGCACAAGTTCGAATAGAGTCAAGATGTGGACTTAACTGGTAGGAAAGGTCATTTTAGAATGAATTATACAGAGACTTAAAATGGAAAGTTCACACAACAAAAATATTATAACAGAGGGTGTATTTGGCGAGTAGGAGATGGTACACAAATTAATATTTAGGAAGATCTATGAATACCGAACGTCTAGATGGGAAGTTTATAACTCCAAGAGGACATATTTTGCTTACAAAAGTGTCAGAGTTGATAGACCCAATAACAGGAACATGGGATGCAGAGCTAGTGAGGGATATTTTCTTTACGGTCGATGTCAATAAAATTCTTTCAATACCTCTATCAAATCACGGTATGGAAGATTTTGTTGTGTGGATGAAAGGGCATTTATTGTCATAATCACTTTTGGTGTTCGTTAACAACAAGTAGATCATTTTACAGTTTGTCACTGTCCACAGGTTGGTATTATGATATATGAAAAGCACCCTCACACTTGGGAAAAGTCCCTACTCATGTGACACAATTCTGGAAACTCCAGACCGGAGTCTCCGGTCTGCCAAGACTGGAGTCTCCGGTGTGGTCCAGAGTTTCCGGATCTGTCTCTGGTGGTGACTTCAGGATCTGGGTTGCGACATTCGGGGGTCCGGATCCCGCTCTGGAGGATACCCCGGAGTCTCCGGTGCTGGCTCAGTCCGGAGTCTCCGGTGTTGGAAGACCGGAGTATCCGGTCTTGTTGGGTCGTGGATGGCCTGGGTCATTCAGATGGGCGGTCCGGAGGCTGGTCCGGAGATTGGCCGGAATCTCCGGTGTATACCGGAGTCTCCGGTATGACTTTTCTCCAATGGTCAGAAAACGGTTCATAGAGGGAGATGCCTATAAAAAGGGACCCTTATCTTCTTCCTCCAGTTGCTTGAGCTGCTCAAGAACACAAACTCCATTAGATCCACCAAATCTACAAGATCTTTTCATCCAACCATCCAAAGTCATTGATCTTTGGAGAATCGGAGGAGGAGGCCTTGATCTACAGCTTCACCAATAGAGATCTTCATTTCCCCCTCATTCACTTGAGGGCCCCCAAGCTCTAGTGTTTCATTGGAAACCTTAACTTTGATTTGGTTCTTACAAGCTTGTCTTTGATTGTCTTGACAGCTTGCTTGTATTTGGGAGCCTCCAATTAAGTTGTGGATGTGTGCCCCAAACTTGTAAAGGTGTTCGCTTTCACCTTGAAGGTTGCTGATATAGTGGAAGGTGGATCGATCCCGTTGGGGTGAGATTCATCAGAGAACAAGGGAGGCCTCTCGTGGCGTTGGTGGTTTGAAACCACCCCCTCTCCAAACATAGACGTACTTCTCCTCAAAAGGAAGGAACTACGGGAAACAAATCCTTGTGTCTCTGCGTCCACCTCTTTGGTTACTTCTATCCTTTACCGCACTTTACTTACTTGTTCTTGCTTAGTATTGTGTTAGCTATTGTATATTTGTCATATAGGTAAATTCACCTTAGTTGCATTATCTAGAGAATTTACCTTATTGTCAAACCCTAATTTGAAAAAGAAAAATTTTTGAAGTAGCACCTATTAACCCCCCCCCCCTCTAGGTGCCCATACGATCCTTTCAGTGGAGACATAACAAAAATTCTCTTTTTCTAGTTAGATCAACATACCATGAAGAGTGGAAACATCAATTTCGAATCAAAGAGCTAAACTTGCAAGCTCCAGGTTGATCAAGGATTAATGATGTTTGGGATATACTATAGGAAACTTTGGTTGCAGCTAAAATTAAAAAAATTGCATGAAAAAGTTTGCATGGTATTCTTCCTTGTTATGGGATTTTAGCGAATAGGCATATTCCTATATCTGGCCAATGTCCACGGTGTACTATACATTGTGAGGACATAAAGCATGTCTTATTTGAGTGTGAACATGTGGTAACAGTCTGGTCAAAGCTTGGGTTGTTAACAACAATTCAAAACTTCTTGCATGTTGATCGAGCGGGGGTGCTATTTTGGAGGAACTTCTATCGGTCCAACATTAGGGGGATACAAGATAATTAATTTTGGCAGCGGCGTGGTATATTTGGTGGATGAGAAGACAAGGTGTCCATGATGAACGTGTTCCTCCTCCCATGATAGCTGCTATGTCTATATGGGTAATTGCATATAATAATATCCCTGTGCTGAGAAAAAATGCTACTCCCTCCGACCCATATTTTTTGAGGGAAAACACAATATATTGAGTCAGCAAGCCGCCTCATTAAAAACCTACCAATCCCCTTAGGTACCCTAGAATGAAAAGAGTGAAGGGTTTCGCAGCATAGTAAATCAAAAAAATTCTACGGATGCGAATGGGAAAGCCAAGATATAATCTAGGAGATGCAAACAACGAGGGGGATAGATGAGATCTTCATACCCTTGAAGATTCGCACAGCGGAACGTTCAACAGAACGTGGTTGATGTAGTCGTACTAGCTTCTCCTCCTCGCGATCCGATCCGATCCAACACCGCAAGTGGCGATGCCTCCGAGAGATGCACACGTACGGCACCTCAACGTCTCCTCCTTCCTCGGTCCAGCAAGTGGGGTGGAGAGATAGATTGGATCTACAACACGACGGCGTGGTGCAAAGGTGGAGAGTTTCTGCGGCAGGGCTTCGCCTACGCGCAGTCGGGAGAGAGAGAGAGAGGAGGGCAGCAGGTAGGCGTCTAGGGTTGAGGAGGTGTGGGGGGAGGGTGCGCCCCTGCCCTCTTTATATAGAGGTCTGTCCGGCTGCCCCCTTGCCCCTCCTCCAAGCCTAGGGCCGGCTGCCACATGGGAGGAGTGGGGGGCAAGTTCCCCCCCCCCCTTCTAGAAGCTCTCCCTAGGGTTTCCCCTAGGGCTTGGCCGGCTGGGCCTATGGGGCCTTGTGCCCCTAGCCCAATGCGGCCAGGGCACTCCCTCGTAGGCCCACGCCCCCTCCCGACAAGTGGGGCCACGTTGGTCCCACTCTGGAAGGTTCTAGAAGCTTCCGGTACAATACTGAACAATCTGAAACAATTCCGAAATCCAAAAACTGCTTTCCCTTATATGAATCTTATTCTCCGGACCATTCCGGAACCTCTCGTGACGTCCTAGATCTCATTCGAGACTCCGAACAAAAACTCCTAAACCAATTATCCATTCTATCCTAGCGTCGAGACACATTAAGTGTGTGACCCTACGGGTTCGAGAATATGCAGAGATGATCTTCTATCAATATTCAACAGCGGGGTCTGGAAACCCATATTGACTCCCACACATTCATCGACGATCATATCGGATGAACCACGATGCCAGGATTCAATTAATCCCATATATATATTCCCTTCGTCACGCGATATTTTACTTGCCCGAGATTCGATCGTCAGTATCGGCATACCTAGTTCAATCTCGTTCACAGCAAGTACTTTACTCGTTCCGTAATCCGATATCACTTTGTGATTAACTCCTTAGCCACGTGCTTGCAAGCGGTGTTGATATCGATTACCGAGTGGGCCCGAAGTATATCTCTCCGACTTGGGAGGGACAAATCCCATCTCGATACATACAACCCAACAGATACTTTCCGATCACCTGAGAGACACCTTTATGATCACCCTCTCATAGGATGACGTTTGATGACCTCAAAGCTTTCTTCCGATACCAGGGAGTTGCATTATCTCATGGTCTAAGGAATACAATATTTGACATAAGAAAAAGCTTCGCAAAGATGAACACGATGACACGATCTAATTGCTCTGCTTGATTTGGGTCTGTCCATCATATCATTCTTCCAATGATATGATCTCATTATTAATCGACAACTCATGTCTATGGTTAGGAAACCTTAACCATCATTAATCAATGAGCTAGTCCATAGAGGCGTACTAGGGATACGGTGTTGTTCATAAACCACACAAGTATCAAAGTTTCCGCTTAATACAATTCTAGCATGGAATATAAACTTTATCATGAACAAAAATTATAATAATAACATCTTTATTATTGCCTCTAGGGCATAATTCTAACAAAGAGTGCGTCTAAAACTTGCTGCTCCTGAGTTCACACAACTGTTACATCATCTAGGAGGGTTTGTAAAAGAAAGATAGGGGGATCATCGTCCCAAATACAAGATATTTTGTCAATATAACAAGTCCTAGCTAGTTCATGAGCCACCTTATTTGCTTCTCTCGGGATATGTTTAAACTGAACTAGGCCTATGTTTGTAGAAAGATCAACAATGTCACCAAAGATGGCTGCTGATTCGTTCCACCAAGTCTCCGTTCCAGCACAAGCATTAATAGTATCCGAAGAGTCTGATTCCGCCATCACTGAATTTCATCCCATTCTGTGAGCAAGGGCCAACCCATCCTTCATTGATGTAGCTTCTGCCATCGCTGCCGAAGAGATGTTCGGTAGAAATCGTCTGGCTGCAGCTATAAGTTGTCCCTGGTAGTCTCAAATGACAGCCCCAGACACGTCTGCACAAGCCCCAGCGTGGAACGAGGCATCCACATTGAGTTTCACAAGTCTCGGTTCAGGTCTTGTCCATTTAGCTTTGGTGTTCGGAATCCCATGTTTGGCTACCTTCGCTGCATTAGCTGTAATTGTCAATATAGAAATTTTACATTGGTACGTAGGAGGTACACACTCATTGTGTGTACGTCTCCGTCTCAATCACCAGAGATACCAGCAAGTGACAGCTATAGTTTCCTTTAGCCCAAAGTTCTAGAAGTTTTGATATGTGTTATCTTAATTTCTAAGCAGTAGTTCTAAAACTCCCGATCCTGCTCTGTCCTCAATCATTGCCTCATCAACAGTAGTAGTTAAACCAAGGGCCTCCCACAGTTCACACGCTGAAGGACATTGAAAAAGAAGGTGTTTTAAATCTTCAGGACCTTGCTGGCATATGGGGCACTCACCCGAGGTTCCAATATGCCTGTTTACCAAAATACTTTTCAAAGGAATGATCCCATGTAGAGAGGGCCACATGAAGATTTTGACCTTACTCGGAATTTTCAGTCTCCATAGTGATTTCCATACTAGATTTGTGGCTGAACTTTTTGGAAGTGCCAGTTGACTAGCCGCATGGCCAAATTGATGCCTCCATTATACATGATATCCATAGCATACTGTATATTTTCCATGCTTTGTGAATCCCCATGCAATAAAGTCAGAAAAGCCTTGGTTGTTCAATGGGATTTGCAAAATACGGTTGACATCCACTGTTAAGAAAACATGTCTAGACATATTTGAATCTAAACAAATCCAAGTCAAATAATATGGATCGAAGGGAGTAGCAAAAGGAAAAGCACCTGGACTAAGCTGAATGAATCTTATGTGCTAGTAAATGTTGATGCAAGCTTCATACCAGATAGACTTGATGGAGGAATTGGTGCGGTTATTCGGGATGAAACAGGAAATTATATCGCTTCTTGCAATGATCCAATCAATTATGCTATTGATGCAAATACTCTGAAGGTTACTGTATGTAGTTAGCAGAGGATTAGCTCTTGCGAATCAATTGAATGTTCTTGGATTATAATCCAATCTGATTGCCTTTAGGTGGTGGAGACTCTACAAATAGGATGTTGCTCGTCTACGGCGGCAACGGCAATGTTTGAAGATATTTATGTACAAGCTTCTACTTTTTCTATGTGTGAATTTAGTTTCTGTAATATGGGATGCAAATGTCGTTGCAGATTGTCTAACGAGAGAGACATGATCAATACTATCTGTTTGGGTAGATGAACCGTCGAGTTTTATTAAATCTTTGTTAATTGATGATGTAACTATTATATGATCAATGAAGCTCGCAGCAAGACGCCTAGCTGTTTCCCAAAAAAACATTTAAAGCAATTTGGCTTCTCTACGTGCTTTCACTGGACGCAATCAAGAAATGTGGCCAGAAGACATGCCTGCAGCACTTGCACAAGAAGCAACCGTGCGCTAGCTGTGAATGAACAAGGCTGCAGTGCAGACCCACCG
The DNA here is from genome assembly GCA_916181665.1 of Avena sativa. NCBI lineage: Eukaryota > Viridiplantae > Streptophyta > Magnoliopsida > Poales > Poaceae > Avena > Avena sativa. The sequence continues at coordinate 164,448,301 of OV702297.1, forward strand.
ACTGTCGAGTGAGCTTTGGTTGAGAGAGACACTGCATGTGGTGTGGTTGCAGGCAGGCAGCACTTTTCGATCAGGGATCCTCAAAGCGATTACGCTCGACAGTGAGAGGATGGCCTTTGTTAATCAATCATCAAAAACATAAACTAAGCTCATCTCCCTCTCAAATCCCCAAGAATGGAATTCAGCTGCCATTTTCCTTTCACCCCAACTGCATTCTCCTGCTCCAAAAAGCAATCGATTCTCCATCTTGGGGGTGAAACAGGAGACATTCTGGATCTCTCTCTCTCATGATTGTCACTGGCTGACCATTCTCCTTCCCCACGTCGGTAAAAATCACATAATTAACCCAAAGTTGCAAAGAAATCATAGAATAACCTGCTTTTTTGAAGATATCACGATCTAACCTACTCGCACGACGCTTTACAAGAAAGTGTCAATGTCACTAGCACGACGCTCTCCTCAAAAGAGCCATGGTCCATTTAGCGCGCTGTCAAAAACGCCATGGTTTGGTCCGACGTGGCGGTCAACCATGGCCACGGGACCATTTTTTTAGTTTAGCGTTTTTGCAGGGGACGCCATGCCAATATGCATGGCGTTTTTGCAGTGGGCGTCGTGCCTACATGCATATGCGCGAGCCCATCAAAATCTCTGTGAAATTTTCTAAGTCATGACCATGGCGCTTTTGTCAAAAGCGTCATGCTAGTGAGCATGACGCTTTTGGCAAAAGCATTATGCTACTGACCATGGCGCTTTTGGCAAAAGCGTTATGCAACCATGGAGCGGGGTTACAGAGTTTGTGCACGAGCCAAACAAAATCTCTCAAGAAAATTTGCTAAGTCATAAGCATGGCGCCTTCGGCAAAAACGCCATGCTAAAAAAGTGGGTCCGCGGGCACGGTTGACCGCCACGTCAGCCGAGAGGATGGCGTTTTTTACCAAAACGCTATAGGTTGCATGACGCTTTTCGCGAGAGCGTCGTGCTACTAAACATGGAGCTTTTCGGTAGAGCATCATATGAATAGGTTAGATTGTAAAATCTTTTTAAAAGCAGGTTATTTTATGATTTCTTACGATAATGAGGTTAATTATGTGATTTTTTAGCCCCACGTCATCACCAGTCATCACTCGTCACCATCATCATGATAGTCCTGCTAGGCAGAATGGACGAAAATAACCCAAAAAAATAACAAATTCACGAAATGAACTCTTGCCAGAAGAAATTCACGGAACTAACCCTTTTTCAACGCCATACAGCGTGGCGCCGCACCTTGAAGAGCGGCGCCATTATGCCTGGCGCCGCGCACCTGCCAGCGTGGAGCCCCGCGGGCCCGGGCCCGCTAGTGTGGCGCCTTGTAGCGTGGCGCCGCACTGTGTAGTGCGGCGCCGTTGCGCCTGGCGCCGCATTTTAGGTCTTGTACCAGCGCGGTGCCAGCCCTCCCCAGACCCAGCCCATTTCCTCTCACCCACATAGGAGCTACAGCGGCGGCGGCGGCGGCTCTTCTCCCTCCACCTTCTCCCTCCTAGTGTCCAAATCAGAAGCCTCTCTCCGTGGAGTTCGATCCCCCCAAGTGCCTTGAGGTATTCTTCCCCTTCATCTTTGATTTGACCCATTAATTTCTTGTTTTGATCCATATCTTGTAAACCCTAGTTTGTTTTGTAAGATGCATGGTAGAATGTTCTTGTATTGGCATATGGGTTGGTATTGTGTTAATGTTAGCATGGGTATCTATTGAGTGTGTTGACCATGGTATTGTTGTTGTGATTATATTAGGCATGGCAAGAATTGTTTATGTTCACCATGTAGACAAGGATGCTTTTTTGAGAGGTAACATAGAACCGGACCCGGACGAGCTTGATTTGGTGTTTGAGCGTACTCCAACATATGCCGAGGTCTTGGAGCAATTGAGGATTGAATTGAAATGGATGGACCCAAAGGATGATATTGAGTTGGAGGGAAGACATAATGTTGGCTTGGGAATGCATGTCCGTTGGAAGACCATGCGTATCTTCTCCGAGGCCCGTTGGCTTGCATACAAGGAGGTGGTGGCCGAATCACTAGACAAGGCTCTTGAGCTATTTGCCACCAAGAAAGTTGGTAGTTCATTGTCTTTGGACTTAAACCGTATGGCATCCCCATTGCGTACTATGAGTCCTCCACCCGTAGACCAAGAGCTAAGGCGTGAACCTCCGTTGACCCAAACATTGAGCCCGATTTCAAGACACCAAGATGATGATTGTGGGGGTGAAGATGAAGATGACAATGATGATGTTGAACTCCACGACAACAATATTGGAGATTTAGAGAGATATATCACACAAGATGACATGGACCATGACCTTCTGTATTCTCGAGGCTATGCATCAGACTCGGATGATGATGGTCCTGAAGAAGAAGTTGACGAGGAGGGGTTCACGGCTAGAGAGGCCGAAATCCACCATACCGTATTGGGTCGGGACCATCGGGTGCCTTTGTTTCGTGATCTCAGTCTCGCGGATGAAGCCACGGTTGATGGTGGCAAAGGCTTTTTTGTACGACGTGTGATCATTTTCCCTCGAAATAAAAACGCTGAAAACTGGCTGTGGCAGCATCTTCAAAGTGCGGCGCCAAGCATGGTGGCGTCACACCGTGCGACGCCGTCGAGCGTGGCGCCGCACATGCTCTAGAAAATAGACAGAAGCTTCTGTCTATTTTCTAGCGCATGTGCGGCGCCACACCGGACGGCGCCGCACGGTGCGGCGCCACCAGGCTGCGCGTTGCACGTGCGGCGTCTATTTTCTAGCGTTGCGGCGCCACGCTCGACGGCGCCGCATATTGACTTAAACGTTTCTTGGGCTATCTTGCACCATGTGCGGCGCCAGACGTCATGGCGCCGCACCTTCCTGACTAGTGTCTGTATGTTCCTGTTGTTCTGTTTGAGTTGGTTTTCGAGTAGGTTTGTTCGAGCAGGTTTGTTCGATGTTGTTCGAGCATGTTTGTTCCAAAAAGACAACAACCATTGAAGTTCACGATAACCATTCAAGTTCACGACAACAACATCCAAGTTCACGACAACCATTCACGACAACATCCAAGTTCACGACAACAACCATAAGTACTGAGTTCACGACAACAACCATTCAAGACAAAGTGCAACATCTACTCTACTTCCCACGGGTGGTCTTCGCCCCTCGGCCCCTTCTCGTGGGCATCTTCCTCCTCCTCGGTTCCTCTTCATCCTCCACCTCTAAGCGATATGGATTCTTGGGCTTCTTTGTCTTGGTCGTGGAAGGGTTGGGTGTGTAAGGCTTCTTGGGTTGCCTTGGCTTGAACATGTAGTCGGACCGCTCGTGTACCTTGTAGCGAGTGTAGTTGCCCAATGTTATCTCGTCGGGGACGCTTTCCTCATCTTACGGTTGTCAACAAAAGAAGATTGGTAAGGACAAATTCAGGAGAAATGCAAGGGAGGGTGGGGGATGTGTAGAACCCCGGGTAAAACCACTACCAGAAAATCGCTGTTGTTTTTATTCTATGCATCATCATGACATCATCATTGCATCTATTTGCCTAGAACTATTTTCTAAAAATCCTATTTTGTTTTCTAGACATTCCCTCTTCCTTTCAAACCAAACCCTATATATGTCTAGATCTTTTATTTCACCTAAAAACTATTTACAAAAGGTTTTATAATTAAAACTAAATAAAAATAATAAAACTATTTTTGTTCCAGGGAGGCAGTCCAGCCAGTCAACCGGGCCAGACTACCTACCACCCGGCCCAACACACCCAGCAAACCCTAGACCTAATCCTAGCCCTACATCTAACCAAGCCCTAGACTCTACACCCCACCCCACTGCCCCTGCCGCCGCCAGGAGCCAACCCATGTGCGACACACGCTACACACGTACACACCCAACGCCCCAACCCGACCCACACAGGCACTCACGCGTGAAGTTCAACCCACATGGCCACACCACCACACCTACACCGACCCTGGCCTCTGTCACGCTCCTTTCATCCTGCTCGAGTGACCCTGGCCCATCCCCGCAGCCGACCCCACCACTCCGTGATCCCCAATCCTGAACCACGCACTCCCTCTCGTGTTCGGCTTCCCTCGACCCCGCACGCGCCGCCGCCGTCGCTCTCTCCTCTCTGTCCCGGTGGCCGCTTCTCTCACCTGTGTTGCCTCTCCCGCGATCCCCTCGGCCGCTGGCCCTTGCCGCAGTCGCCGGTTGCGCTCGCGCTCATGCCTCACTCTCAGGCGCTCGCCTCCTCCGCCAGGATCCCCTGCCGCCGTTGCTGGTCGGGCCCCCTATCGCCAAGATCTTCCTCGCCCAGCTCAAGCCGCCGTCGGTGGCCTCGTCTTTCTCCCCTCGCCGGCGTCACCTCGTTCCTCTGCCGTTGTGCCTCTACCCGAGCCTGCATCTGTCGTTCGTGCCGCTGCGACCAGGCACCCGTCGTTGCCCTCCTTCTCGCGGTCAGGGTGCCGCCGTACGACTCCCGCGGGATCCTGCCCCGTCGTCTCACCTCCTCCATCGAGCTCCCTCCGCCGCCAGCGCCTTCCTCCGCTTCCCTGCAAGCCGCGCTCCGACGGCCGTCCTCTCCGTTGCAAGGCCTCACCGCCCACGAGCACCTCTGGCCGCCTTTCTCCGAGCCGCCGCTGCTCGCGTGTGGCCACACGTTTTCCTCGCTGCCCTGCAGCCCGGCCAGGGTCCAGCCCTCCTTGCCCTCGTCCTGCATCCTGCCATGTTCTGTCGACAGCCGTTGCTTGTCCTCTCGCGCTTGTCAACCTCCTGCGCGGGTGCGTCATCATGTGCCTCGCCGTCCTGTCACAGCCGCGTAGCCCGGGTTTGACCCCCTCGATGAACGCCTCCATCTGTGGTGCATGTCCTTCTGACTTGCCCAAGGCGTGCACTCGCGTGTATGTGTGTTCCCTAACCAAGTCTGTCTCCTTTGGCTTCCAGTGACTCGTGGGTGACCTCGATGTTATTGTTCTGCTGTTCCAGTGTGTTGATATGGTGATGTGGCTATCCAAGATCGACCACATGGAACGACAAGCTCTCCTTCCGGATCCGAAGACCGATCCCGGCGCTTGAAGACCGAGCCCGAACCCCCCGTCGAACCCCCAAAATCTTCGATCCGCCATGTGTGACCCCTTCTTCGAGACCATTATTTTATAATATATATATCATATACTTGTTGCATATAAATGTTCATGTTGCATACATGTTTGTGGTTTGGGGGCATTATGCCGATTCACCTCATAATTAAATATGGATGCCATATGCGGGCGAATCTAGTCTAATATTGGCCCCATTTAAATTTGTGCATCGAACCGATGATATAATTTGCCTTGTTAAGACAATATTTAAATTGCAAGATATCTAAATAACTTGAACCGTATAACTAATTGTCGGTATCCCGGTTCCTCGTAATATTGTCTAATTGCATCGCATCCTTGCCATGCCATACATCATACATGCATCATGCTCGATCTTTTGACGTAGCATTAAATAGTGCATCCGATGTTTCTTCTAGTACTTTGCTTCTTCACGGTTTAGACCGATGAGTTGATGCGAGTGTCGACCCGATCTTCGGATGAACCTTCGGCAATGTTTTCAGGCGAGCATTCTCCCCCTTTCTACCTATTTTACCTTTATAGTGTTTATTCCTTCCTGTTGATCTATTGCTATCTGTGTTGCGATGCTCTAGTTTTCGTAGCCGTGATATCCCCTGCAGCCTTATATTGCCTTGGACACATCCTATTACCTGTTGCTTGGTAGCTAGTTGGACTTGCGTGTCGTAGTCGCTTGCTCAAGTGTTGTTGCGTGTCGTCAAGTACCACAGTTGTTGGAAGACTGCCATATGCTTTATGTTGGAGTTGATCATGACTTTAATTACCGTTTAATAACTAAAATTGAAGTAAGTAAATAATGCAGAGGCACAGGTGGGCAATAGATGTTATTTGGTTTTTAACCGTCCACTTGTGTCCCGTAGGACTCCGAGTACTTGATACCTGTTCTTTGAATATTCGCACTATCCGTATGTGGGACCATGAATCCCCCTAGCCAGAGCTTGAGTCATATTTATTTCTTGGGTCCACAAAGTAGTTTGGGGCTTTATTACTATCATGTACTTATGCCATGCTTTACTGCTTATTTACGATTGTGCGTGGAACGCCTGTACTGTTTAGGAATAAATGTGGAATGTTTTCGCGGTATCGACAAGCCCAGTCACACTTTCGGGTTCCCGGTCGTTTACAGCCATTGGCACAAACCTCTGAGTCCGTCTCGGAGCCGGCCAACTTCGTCGCGGGTAGCTTGGTGGGGTGGCCCCCTGAAATTTTTATGAATCTTGCAATTGCTCTGTCGTGATGCCTCGTTGGGTTTTTATTGGTTTTTCTCGAGGTTGATCATGCATGTGTTGCTATTTGTGCCCCCTGCAGGGTAAAACTTTCTGAAAGCCGTGTCCGCGGTTATGGACGACTTGGAGCACAGTATCTCGATCATAGACAACTATAACTAAAGTAGTGCTATAAATTTGACTTTATAATGACTAGTAATCAGCTTCACTATAATGGAATGGCTAAATAAAATTGCCAACAATTGCTTGTTTAGGTTGTCGCTTGCTACCATTGTATCTGACTAGTAAGTATTGCAACTATAACGGAATGGCTAAATAAAAGTACCAACAACTACTGGGTTTTGGGATGCCTCATGCTATATGTATCTGACTAGTAAGTATTACAACCACAACGGAATGGTTAATTAAAACTGCCCACTGCTTATTATATCAGGATGACTCATGCTATCTATATCTGACTAGTAATTGCCGCAACTATAACGAAATGCATAAAACTGCCAACGGTGTGAGTTCCTCGGTTGACTTCCTCGGTTGGTATCGAGGGGGAATACCAGGATGGGTATGTTTGGTGTTAGAATCAGGTTGAATCCAAGTAGGTCTTTCTTATCCCTATCTGATAGCCGTCAGTTGTTTTGAGTCTCTATAGGTTGTTTAGTGCGTGCTGCGCTGCCGCTTCAGTCCACCATACCTATGTAGGCGAGGACCGCCGAATTCTAGTCTCGCCGTGTACTGGCCTCAGTACTGACCGCTCTCTTTTTCCTTTGCCCTTTGTCGGCACCCCTTTTGTTTAAGCAGGTTTTGAGATCGACGTCGTTAGCAGGGTTACCCTTCCGGCTTGGCCTGGGCAGGGTTATGGACGCTATTGGTTATTCTTCAGGGCTCTTAGCTCAATTTGCATCTTGTCCGTACTCGGGTGCTGTATTGTTTTCAAGGTGATTTGGATCTTTGTACTGAATATCTGTATTTTTGACTCTTTGAGTCGTTGTTGTATATATCTGTTCTGTGGGTTCCATCGTGGACTATTGTGTAATGGTATTACTTCGTTATCCACCCGCACGAAAGTGCCTGGTGGGCACCTTTGAGTCGTTTCTATGCGGGTTTGGCGGGAATCGCTGAAACTTGCATAGGGCCGATTCTGAGGGTGTTACAGAGTGGTATCAGAGCTCAGCAGTTACGATACCCCACTGGTCCAGCCTGTAGGATAACCTAGCTAACGGACGTTGTAGAGTGTCAGAACTATTTTGGAAAATCGGTTGGATAGATCTGATTAGGTCTGCTTTTACTCCTTACCCCTCTGCTATTCTTCTCTTACCTCTACGTGTTTTGAATCTACTCTCTTATCCTTTCTTCGAGTCCAGGAATTCTCGTGGTTGGGTTTCCGTCGTACCTTCAGGGTTTCGCTTCCATCCTCTTCTAACGGTGCTTCAACATATGACATTCATGCTATCAGATGAATCTTTCATCTGTTGTACCTTTCAATGGACCGAAAATCCACTAAAAATTTTCTTTCTATCCTCCGGTGTTTTCCCATATGACGAAGTCATCTGCATTAGATCTGGTGAGAATCTTCATCCCTCCTTTGTTTCTGAACCTCGCTTGTCAAGATATTCAGTCTGAACTCCGAGAGTTGGTTGCATAATTCTCCTATTCATGTGCAGAGTAATGCTTTGGGTGCGCGATGGACTGATCACCATCCGACTACTCTTATCATTCGCTCTTGTGCATTGAATCGGTGGATCAAGCCATTTTACTCTTTTCGCAGAAGTTAGAGGTGGCCTTACCTTTTGAGACCTCTTCCTTCGTCTGTGTTTTGCCGGAGTCTTCTCCCGATGAACCTGAGCACCGACCCTTATTGGTGGTGTCGCCGATTCCAAGATGGAGTAAGAACCTTTGTTAGTGGTGTCGCGAGGGTCTACATGAAGCCAGAAGTTTCAGATCATCGGCCTTCTTCCCTTTACCATGAGGCGGATCTCAAGGGCGAGATCCATTGTTAGTGGTGTCGAATTGTAGCACCCCGGGTAAAACCACTACCAGAAAATCGCTGTTGTTTTTATTCTATGCATCATCATGACATCATCATTGCATCTATTTGCCTAGAACTATTTTCTAAAAATCCTATTTTGTTTTCTAGACATTCCCTCTTCCTTTCAAACCAAACCCTATATATGTCTAGATCTTTTATTTCACCTAAAAACTATTTACAAAAGGTTTTATAATTAAAACTAAATAAAAATAATAAAACTATTTTTGTTCCAGGGAGGCAGTCCAGCCAGTCAACCGGGCCAGACTACCTACCACCCGGCCCAACACACCCAGCAAACCCTAGACCTAATCCTAGCCCTACATCTAACCAAGCCGTAGACTCTACACCCCACTGCCCCTGCCGCCGCCAGGAGCCAACCCACGCGCGACACACGCTACACACGTACACACCCAACGCCCCAACCTGACCAACACACGCACTCACGTGTGAAGTTCAACCCACATGGCCACACCACCACACCTACACCGACCCTGGCCTCTGTCACGCTCCTTTCGTCCTGTGTCGAGTGACCCTAGCCCATCCCCGCAGCCAACCCCACCACTCCGCGATCCCCAATCCTGAACCACGCACTCCCTCTCGTGTTCGGCTTCCCTCGACCCTGCACGCGCCGCCGCCGTCGCTCTCTCCTCTCTGTCCCGGCGGCCGCTTCTCTCACCTGCGTTGCCTCTCCCGCGATCCCCTCGGCCGCTGGCCCTTGCCGCAGTCGTCGGCTGCGCTCGCGCTCATGCCTCACTCTTAGGCGCTCGCCTCCTCTGCCAGGATCCCCTGCCGCCGTTGCCGGTCGGGCCCCCTATCGCCAAGATCTTCCTCGCCCAGCTCAAGCCGCCGTCGGTGGCCTCGTCTTTCTCCCCTCGCCGGCGTCACCTCGTTCCTCTGCCGTTGTGCCTCTACCCGAGCCCGCATCTGTCATCCGTGCCGCTGCGACCAGGCACCCGCCGTTGCCCTCCTTCTCGCGGTCAGGGTGCCGCCGTACGACTCCCGCGGGATCCTGCCCCGTCGTCTCACCTCCTCCGTCGAGCTCCCTCCGCCGCCAGCGCCTTCCTCCGCTTCCCTGCAAGCCGCGCTCCGACGGCCGTCCTCTCCGTTGCAAGGCCTCGCCGCCCGCGAGCACCTCTGGCCGCCTTTCTCCGAGCCGCCGCTGCTCGCGTGTGGCCACACGTTTTTCTCGCTGCCCTGCAGCCCGGCCAGGGTCCAGCCCTCCTTGCCCTCGTCCTGCATCCTGCCATGTTCCGCCGACAGCCGTTGCTTGTCCTCTCGTGCTTGTCAACCTCCTGCGCGGGTGCGTCCTCATGTGCCTCGCCGTCCTGTCACAGCCGCGTAGCCCGGGTTTGACCCCCTCGATGAACGCCTCCATCTGTGGTGCATGTCCTTCTGGCTTGCCCAAGGCGTGCACTCGCGTGTATATGTGTTCCCTAACCAAGTCTGTCTCCTTTGGCTTCCAGTGACTCGTGGGTGACCTCGATGTTATTGTTCTGTTGTTCCAGTGTGTTGATACGGTGATGTGGCTATCCAAGATCGACCACATGGAACGACAAGCTCTCCTTCCGGATCTGAAGACCGATCCCGGCGCTTGAAGACCGAGCCCGAACCCCCCATCGAACCCCCAAAATCTTCGATCCGCCATGTGTGACCCCTTCTTCGAGACCATTATTTTATAATATATATCATATACTTGTTGCATATAAATGTTCATGTTGCATACATGTTTGTGGTTTGGGACATTATGCCGATTCACCTCATAATTAAATATGGAGGCCATATGCGGGCGAATCTAGTCTAATATTGGCCCCATTTAAATTTGTGCATCGAACCGGTGATATAATTTGCCTTGTTAAGACAATATTTAAATTGCAGGATATCTAAATAACTTGAACCATATAACTAATTGTCGGTATCCCGGTTCCTCGTAATATTGTCTAATTGCATCGCATCCTTGCCATGCCATACATCATACATGCATCATGCTCGATCTTTTGACGTAGCATTAAATAGTGCATCCGATGTTTCTTCTAGTGCTTTGCTTCTTCAAGGTTTAGACCGATGAGTTGATGCGAGTGTCGACCCGATCTTCGGATGAACCTTCGGCAATGTTTTCAGGCGAGCATTCTCCCCCTTTCTACCTATTTTACCTTTATAGTGTTTATTCCTTCCTGTTGATCTATTGCTATCTGTGTTGCGATGCTCTAGTTTTCGTAGCCGTGATATCCCCTGCAGCCTTATATTGCCTTGGACACATCCTATTACCTGTTGCTTGGTAGCTAGTTGGACTTGCGTGTCGTAGTCGCTTGCTCAAGTGTTGTTGCGTGTCGTCAAGTACCACAGTTGTTGGAAGACTGCCATATGCTTTATGTTGGAGTTGATCATGACTTTAATTACCGTTTAATAACTAAAATTGAAGTAAGTAAATAATGCAGAGGCACAGGTGGGCAATAGATGTTATTTGGTTTTTAACCGTCCACTTGTGTCCCGTAGGACTCCGAGTACTTGATACCTGTTCTTTGAATATTCGCACTATCCGTATGTGGGACCATGAATCCCCCTAGCCAGAGCTTGAGTCATATTTATTTCTTGGGGCCACAAAGTAGTTTGGGGCTTTATTACTATCATGTACTTATGCCATGCTTTACTGCTTATTTACGATTGCGCGTGGAGCGCCTGTACTGTTTAGGAACAAATGTGGAATGTTTTCGCGGTATCGACAAGCCCAGTCACACTTTCGGGTTCCCGGTTGTTTACAACCATTGGCACAAACCTCTGAGTCCGTCTCGGAGCCGGCCAACTTCGTCGCGGATAGCTTGGTGGGGTGGCCCCCTGAAATTTATATGAATCTTGCAATTGCTCTGTCGTGATGCCTCGTTGGGTTTTTATTGGTTTTTCTCGAGGTTGATCGTGCATGTGTTGCTATTTGTGCCCCCCTGCAGGGTAAAACTTTCTGAAAGCCGTGTCCGCGGTTATGGACGACTTGGAGCACAGTATCTCGATCATAGACAACTATAACTAAAGTAGTGCTATAAATTTGACTTTATAATGACTAGTAATCAGCTTCACTATAATGGAATGGCTAAATAAAATTGCCAACAATTGCTTGTTTAGGTTGTCGCTTGCTACCATTGTATCTGACTAGTAAGTATTGCAACTATAACGGAATGGCTAAATAAAAGTACCAACAACTACTGGGTTTTGGGATGCCTCATGCTATATGTATCTGACTAGTAAGTATTACAACCACAACGGAATGGTTAATTAAAACTGCCCACTGCTTATTATATCAGGATGACTCATGCTATCTATATCTGACTAGTAATTGCCGCAACTATAACGAAATGCATAAAACTGCCAACGGTGTGAGTTCCTCGGTTGACTTCCTCGGTTGGTATCGAGGGGGAATACCAGGATGGGTATGTTTGGTGTTAGAATCAGGTTGGATCCGAGTAGGTCTTTCTTATCCCTATCTGATAGCCGTCAGTTGTTTTGAGTCTCTATAGGTTGTTTAGTGCATGCTGCGCTGCCGCTTCAGTCCACCATACCTATGTAGGCGAGGACCGCCGAATTCTAGTCTCGCCGTGTACTGGCCTCAGTACTGACCGCTCTCTTTTTCCTTTGCCCTTTGTCGGCACCCCTTTTGTTTAAGCAGGTTTTGAGATCGACGTCGTTAGCAGGGTTACCCTTCCGTCTTGGCCTGGGCAGGGTTATGGACGCCATTGGTTATTCTTCAGGGCTCTTAGCTCAATTTGCATCTTGTCCGTACTCGGGCGCTGTATTATTTTCAAGGTGATTTGGATCTTTGTACTGAATATCTGTATTCTTGACTCTTTGAGTCGTTGTTGTATATATCTGTTCTGTGGGTTCCATCGTGGACTATTGTGTAATGGTATTACTTCGTTATCCACCCGCACGAAAGTGCCTGGTGGGCACCTTTGAATCGTTTCTATGCGGGTTTGGCGGGAATCGCTGAAACTTGCATAGGGCCGATTCTGAGGGTGTTACAGGATGCAATGGTTGTACTACCTCGGGTGTGTTCGACTCGTCCTCGGATGTGGAGTGATGATCACCAGAATTGTCACCTTCAGGCGTGTTGGACCGTGACGCGGACGGTGTTGCCACCTCGGGGTCATGGCAACCTAGCAAGTTCGACAGCCGCCTTAACCGTTGGCCCTGCTTCTTAACGAACTCACGAAACAGACCCTCTCCCTTCTCTCCGCGAGGGTATGTGTCCAAAGCGTCCTCGCATGCATCGGCAGACTTCCTTACCTGATCGCGCTGTCATAGACAAGAAACTAGTAAGTTATCCATGCAAGGTGTGAGAAGGACGGAAAAAATATTATTCGGCACACTTTACCACAAAGTTGACCAAGGGAGCAAACTCGGTTTGTCGCCCTTCTCTGACCATGATGTTGTATTGTTTGGTTGAAAGCTCATCAAACACCAATGGCTCCTCCAAGATCGAATCCCGAAATGCCCGTGGGTATATCTCCACCCGCGCGTTGTCAACGAACCATGCGATGTAGTTGTTGAAAGCATCCTGATTGAAGGGCCTATCCTGTGCTCCTTTTGCTTTCCTAGCCTCGGTCACACACCTCCTGAATTTCTCAAGGTGCTTCCTATGAAGCTTGGGCCAATCCTTCTCCTTCCTCTGCTTCTTCCTGTCCAAGCTGCACACAACAACAACAACAACAACAACAACAAGTCAAAAAGCGTTATTTGGCGAATGATAAGCACATCACATGGTAAGGCAGTTAATAGCTTACCTATGGAGCCCTATGTCCGTGTCCTTCCACTCAGGCGGTACAATCTGAAATAACCCAAACTGGGTCATGACACGGTGAGGCTGGTGATACTCAACAGCCCACATGCACACCATGGGGCAACGCATTAGCCACAGACGAGATTCTCTGAGGCAAATAGGGTTAAGGCGATAGTCCTCCGGAACACCAAAGCGGTCCCCTCGACCGTATGGCTCCCACGTCACCTGCATCATACCACACTCATGTCAGGGTCAAAGATTACAAGTTCAAGACATATAATTGACCGTCGTCGCTGAAATTACCTGATCCATGGTGATCGTGTCAAACTCGTTGGTGTACCTCTTGTACGCCTCCAGTGGGTCTGTTGGCGGTTCGGAGACCACATCCCACTTGTAAGCCCACGTGGGGAGAAGGTAGTCATTACCGTTATCAATGTAAGGATTGAATGACAACAATCTCGGCCGTCCAATGGAGAAGCGTTCCCAGCTCCACACCGAAAGAAGGAGCAAACAACCACCAATCCCTGAATCGGCGGCGCTCCTAAGGCAAGCGTCATCCAGCTGCAGATGAAGTGAACAACCATTTGGTAAGAACAATTTTTTTTGAGATAGTGCAGAAATATACAACAACATTTGTAAATAACTCATTACCTGACGGTACAACCAGGTCAACGCCGCAGAACCCCAACTGAAGGTAGAGTCGAAAAAACCAGCAACTTGAGCCAATGCCACTGAGCACGATCCCCACTGCTGTCAGGAAACAGAGTCCTCGTGATAATGTACCACACATACACACGAGTGTATGTCTTGATCGTATCCTCATCGTCATCCTCGGGGCAAATCTTGAAATTCTGGATGATCCAAGTAAAAGTAGTCCCGGCAGCGACCCTCAATTTTCCCCCCTTCTTGTTTATAGCCTCGGGTGGATCCTTCCCTATAAGGGAGACCATCTGCTCACGCCACCCGTCTGAATCTGAGGACATGCACACAGGGTTTCCCTCGATTGGGAGTGCCAGGATCATGCTCATGTCCTGCAAAGTGATCGTAGTCTCACCGGTCCTAAGGTGAAATGTGTGCGTCTCCGGCCTCCATCGATCCACAAGCGCGGCGATCGCAGCAGGGTTGAAGGCCGGTGTGGACCGAGTGACCATGTGGATAAAGGGGAGGAGTCCTAGCTGCTGGATGTACGGAGTGTACCGCGCATCATAACGCATCTTGCCGGACGAGACCTCGTGGTACCTAAGTCGAAGGGGTTGAAGCTCCTGCAAACATACAATGGCAAAATGTTAGATTTCCATCTAAACAAACATGGCATCTTGTTCAACTTGCATTGAAGTTTTTAGTACCTGTCTCTTCTCTGACATCTTGTAGGCACGGTGTTGAACATCATAGTGAGCATTGTTTAGAAGGGGGTTTAGAGTCATCCTACATATTCAAAACAATAGAGAGAATAAGAACAATTACAAAATGTCCATCTTATTCCAACTATAGTTGTCACATATACTCCATCTTACTCTAGCTATAATTGTAACATGACAAAAATCCTACCCTACTATACCTATAATTGTAACATGAACAAAAATAGTTCTACATCTTAATCTAGCATTTTATCCTACTCTACCTATAGTTCTAGCATCTAGAGTTGGTAATATATATTGGCAATAGTTCTAACTATAGTTCCATTTCATCCTACATGAACAAATATCAACAAACCTATATGTAACCATACAATTGGTAATATATATTGGCAATGCTTCATAATATAAAGAGAAATTGCAACCTAGGAGACCACTATCCATCTTACAAGTATTTCTAAACCTAAACATCAAATAGACATATCATTGCTTCAAATCAACCTCCAAATCCAATTGAAACTAGTGTTCCACCGAAATTTGACTAAAAGGAGACAAATAGCAAGGGATTTTCGGATGGGAATGAGAGGAGATACCTGGGGGAGGGATTAGGAGGAAGATCCTTGGCCAAATTGCTCAGATCTGTCGATTTCTTGAGAGGAGAATCACCAGCGACGACAAACCCTAGCCGCCATGCGGTTCTGTCTACGAGAGGAAATGGGCTGGGTCTGGGGAGGGCTGGCGCCGCGCTGGTATAAGACCTAAAGTGCGGCGCCAGGCGCAACGGCGCCGCACTACACAGTGCGGCGCCACGCTACAAGGCGCCGCACTAGCGGGACCGGGCCCGCGGGGCTCCACGCTGGCAGGTGCGCGGCACCAGGCGTAATGACGCCAATCTTCAAGGTGCGGCGCCACGCTGTATGGCGTTGCAAAAAAGGTTAGTTCCGTGAATTTCTTCTGGCCAAAATTCATTTCGTGAAATTGTTATTTTTTTAGTTCCCCCCCCCCCCCCCCCCCCCCCCCCCCTCTCTCTCTCTCTCTCTCTCTCTCTCCTTGTGCCACCCCCAAACCCCAATACTCCCGAGCTGCTGTCCTGCTCCTCCTGCGGCTGCAGCAGGACCACCACCAACCACGCCACGCCCCGTTCCCATATAGCTAGCTAGCAAGCCATCACTCACCCCAAGACATCTTGGGAGCTAGTGTTGGAATTGGGACACACACACACAACTCTCTCTGCAGCAGATCGAGAGGGGAGGAGAAGGCAAATGGCGACCTCCTTCCAGGGGACGACCACCAAGTGCAACGCCTGCGACAAGACGGTGTACCTCGTCGACAAGCTCACCGCCGACAACCGGGTCTACCACAAGGCCTGCTTCCGCTGCCACCACTGCAAGGGCACCCTCAAGGTACTGCTTCCTGCTGCTACTCCCCTACCTGTAATGACACGACACACCAAGTTCAGTTGAGATGTACTCCTACTCCGTAAGAAATTGGTCGGACAAGTATGGTGGTGAACATCTTTTTTTCTTCTTCTGATGATGATGATGATGCAGCTTGCCAACTACAACTCCTTCGAAGGAGTGCTCTACTGCAGGCCTCACTTTGATCAGCTCTTCAAGAGGACTGGGAGCTTGGACAAGAGCTTCGAAGGTACGGACTAACTGGTCCCCTTCTTCATTCCTTCGAATTGCAGAAAGTAGCCTGACTTGGCTACCACATGTTCTCTCCTCTGTGATTCAGGAACTCCCAAGGTTGTCAAGCCTGAAAGAAACCTCGAGAACGAGGTATGCAGCAATATTTCAGGAATCTCATTACAGAAGAAAAGTAAACTTCATTTCCAGTTAATAATGGTACTAGTAGTGGTAGATCATTCAACTTAAATTTAGCATCTGGATCCGGGACACTGAGGAACTTAATTATTAGTCCCATAGAAAATCACAATTTTCGCAAACTCAGAGTATTGACAAAAAGCATTCGTGTAATTAATCAGCATTATTGATCTTTTGTTCTTTGTTCACATTTGATGACGCTTACCGTGTTCTTGGCAGAATGCTATTAAAGTCTCGAGCTCATTTGCTGGCACCAGAGAGAAATGCTTTGGATGCAGCAAGACAGTCTACCCGATTGAGAGGGTATTATTCTGTACTCTTATGCCTCTCCATTATTATTTCCTAGACTACTTTCTAGCTGGACTTTGCTTTAATTGACAGCATGTAGCTGGATTTCCAAGTTGGACATTCATCAATTATTGATTCTTTTTTAATAAGATAGATAAGAGAAAGGCGACGCCGACATATAGTTCGTACCTCTTTGGTTTGCATAAATAACAAATAAGTGTTCTGATCATGACATCCACACTAACTCTGCAGGTTACCGTCAATAACACTATGTACCACAAGAGCTGCTTCAAGTGCAGCCATGGAGGGTGCACCATCAGCCCTTCAAATTACATCGCACACGAGGGCAAGCTCTTCTGCAGGCACCATCATACTCAGCTCATCAAGGAGAAGGGGAATTTCAGCCAGCTCGAGAATGACCAAGAGAAGTCATCCCAAAGTGCTGGATCAGTGGATGAGGAAGAATCAGAGTACTAGTCCTTGAGAATATTCAGAGATTGAAATAATGAGTCTTCTTTCTGAAGCGGAACTTTTCAGTTTTTCCAATGCCATTATGTGCAATTAGAGGACAATTATATTATTGTCTTTTGTACGCATGTAAACCTTGTTATATTTGAGTCGAGATGCATTTTACGTGGTTTGAAACAAGTAATCCACTACTTTGCAAGACGTCGATGCAGAAGTTCATATACTCCCTCCGTTTAGAAATATAAGACGTTTTAGGTTTGTGAAAAATATGTATCTAGACATATTTTAGTGTCTAGATTCATTTAAACCTATATACTAAAAGGTGTCTAGATACATCTTCTTTACAAACCTAAAACATCTTATATTTTTAAACTGAGGGAGTACAAGCAAGACAAAGTTCAATGTTTTACCATAAGGAAACTACAAGTTCTTGATTTATCATTTGTTTGGAAGTGCAAAAGAATAGATGATAATAATAGTAAAAAGAAAACTCCGATTTTTTTTTATAAGAAGACGACTCTGAAAAACTTGTACTTTCAAAAGGTAAAATAGGTGTCGCCTAAAATAAATGTTATTGATCTGGGGCAAATAAACTAACCAGTACCCCCAAAAGACTATACAACAAGCTGTAAAAGTGGATATAATTTTATGTGTTGAAGGTTGAACAAAGCTTTCTAGCAGGTTTTAAGCAAGTTAGCACATCATAGTGTTGGGACAATCAAGGATTTTTTTTTTATGCTTAATTAACTGAAAAAGGAACATGGCAAGGTACAATGCCAGGGTATGCCATCATCAGAAAAGTGAACATTTTAAGATATTGCTGGCAGATGATATAACAAACGCATTCACCGAGGACTTCACTGGCCACTGTAGATATCTTCTTCTTTCAACTTAAGAATTTCAGTTATGTCGGTGCAACAGGGGAACCCAAACAGGAAGGAAAAGCATAAATTGAGTTCATACATATCAAACAGGGTTCGCTTGGTTCAATGCCTGTGAAATAAGTTCCAGCTTACGTACCTGGAATCTCATTGCCAGCCTGAGTCTGCAAAAGATCATCAGAACGCCGCAAGATGGGAGGATTAGATGATCAACCAGTCCCAGAAAAACAATACTACGGGACGGGAGGATCATAAGTTACACTACTTTCTACGTTCAATCATGGCAGACACTCAAAGGCTGCCAGCTGCTCGGATTGCCAGACACCCAGCTTGAATATCCTGACACCCTCGCTAGCTGTCCTTTGACCAACTAAAGATGGCAATTTCCTGCCGGCCAACCATTTACACTAAATATGCTTGCTTGTAAAGATGACAGCAGAGGACAACAGAGAAATTTTGTGACGGTCCTTAGTTGGAGCGCACATGTCAGTTGATATGAAAAGGAAAAATAATTAAGGATGGAGTAAAGAATTAACCTAAGCAGTACAAATATTAAGTGTGTCCTGGGCCAATCATTAACAGGAATAAAGGATGATGCGGTACGTACTACTCCCTCCTCCGTTTCAAAATATAAGATGTTTTAGGTTTGTGAAAAAAATGTATCTAGACTTGTTTTAATGTATAGGTTTACTCAGGTTTAGAATGAACCCACACACTAAAACAAGTCTAGATACATTTTTTTCACAAATCTAAAACATCTTATATTTTGAAACGGAGGAAGTATACTAGGAAAATGTTGCAACATAAAGCAATATATACCAAATGTCAGTATAAAATATATGTTAAACATAGCCATAGGTGTACCGTTAACAGAAGCTAATGCAGCATTTAACATAATGCAGATCATTACTTGCAAAAGAAATCTTAGACCTGCAATGGGTCTTTTGATGTAAATTTTGTTTTCACGAATCAGCAACATCAAAATAGGAAGAAAGGGGAAATCCCTCAGAATCTAAGTAGGTTGCCTATTGTGCAGCCAAACGATAGATTATGAATACACTTGCTGTTCTTAGCTGCATATTTTTCTACTTCCTCCGGTCCAAATTAATTGACTTGGATTTGTCTAGATTCAGATGAATCTAGTACTAAAGGATGTCTAGATACATCCGAATCTAGACAAATCAAAGTCAATTAATTTGGACCAGAGGGAATATTGTTTTTAAAGTAATGAATTGCCAAGACAAGTCTATAATTTCTGCTGGCAGTGACAGATTTGCAGTACCATTTTCTACCAGGGAAGCAGTAATCACTAATCACTTCCAAGAGGCACACTGGTCTTGATTTGCCACCGAATGCGATGGAGTACAAGAACTTGGAACATATACCGCTGAGAATCCTCAGGTCGATAAAGTCTCCACCCAGAGCAAGAAAGATACTGTAGACGATAGTACAATGTCAATAAAGAGATAAAAAAACATGCCACCGTTATATACAAAGGACTTCAGATTGTGCAAATCAATGTTACCATGAGATAAAACCACTGAAATTACCTAACAGCTATGAATTGCATTGGATCCCAAGTTACAGATCTGAACAATGCAGAGATCTGACGACAATCTAGTAGGTACACTATATACCTCGGAAACAAGACCCAGGAATGCAACTACCATGAGCACTTTAATGAGAAACTACGCAAGAGTAGAACATTACTTATTTACCTTGCCCACATAGCTGAGTAGCTGGTGGTGCTAATATTATCATTAAAATCTCTTGATACCATTTCTAGAGTACCAAGAGCATAAACTCAAATGGGAAGACAAGCAAATGTATTTGTGGCAAATGTGAAAGCCTTATAGTATATATAGCATAGTAAAAAGAACGGATGTATTTGAGGAATGAGTGGCATTAATCTTATCTATTACCACGAGAAAACATTACCCTTTGACACTGGAGAGGATTTCCAGCAAGTTAAAAAAGTCATCCTACAACACTGCCCTTAATTATTACATTATAAAGTTGTCAACAAGGACAAAACAGTGACCTAAAATAGGACAGAAGCCGCATTATGACGAAGTGACAACTCAAATTTATTAGGAATTAAATGTAGTAATAATGTTACAGGGGTATTCCAGCAACAAGCAAATGCCAGAAGGGACCACCATTTGGTGCAGTGCCAGGATACATGGTTATCCTAGCAACAGTTACATGACAGAAGGGGACAAATTCGGTGAATTGTCATCTAAAGTTATAACAATTTGAGGCAACATGCCAACCACCGGTTTTCCCTAACAATGCTGTACAGAAGGTTTCCTAGTCCAGCAACAATTGCATGCCAGAAGGACCTATGTTTAGTATGAAGTATCAACAATACAACCATCCAAGGAGACATGCCTCAGATCTATAATTGAATTACTTCCACCGAATCCAAACCCAAAGGTTCCATCCTCGTAAAGCCAAATCCTCCCCTCTAAATTCCTAGTATCTTCTATGGGAGCTGGCGACAGATGAGGGTCAACCAGATCATAACTGGAATTGATGCACATTATCCCAGAGACGCCTTTGCTCAGCGTCTCTGTATGCCCAGAAGTCACAGCTCGGATATGTTCGCAGCAACTGTAACGGTCCAGCTCCTGTTCTGAGAATGGTGGTTCAAGAAATGTAGCATTTGTAGTCCAAAAGAGAGGGGAGTAGCCCGAGTTATGGCCCTTAGTCTCACTAACTTGCCGACAAGTTACTCCACCAATGTCATCATAGGTGACAAGGTAAAATTCCAGAGTCCTATTCCCGCATATACCCTGTTAGGGGAAAAACAAAGGTTAGCATCATTTCATGTGAATGGCAAAAGCTATAATGTAAATCGTAAACTAAAAGCAACAGGTGATGTGACAAATCAGCTAGTCCTCTAACTGGATAACATGTTTTAAGGCAACGCGACTATCTGAATGCTAATGAAAACCAATCGAGAAGATATAAATGCTACCATGGAATCCAGTTGCTTGAGAAAAAAAATCAGTAACAAGTAACGATGGCAAAAACCAATAAATAAAAGTGTGGAACTATATCGGCCATGAGCTAATTTGATAACACATAAAAACAATGGGAAGAGAGAATCATGCAAGAAATTAACTCAAATATCAAATATAAGTACAACCTTGTCTAAACTCTCATACTAGCAGCAAACTAGCAATCAGCTAACTACCACTTACTCACGAAATAACCCTTCCGAAGCTTCTAATATAGCAATATGGTAACATAAGGTTCTCTTTAATTTGTAATCACCAACAGTTGTACTAGCCAAACAAACATCAGAGAATGCAAAAGGTTGAACTGATAGAAACTGCAACTATTCGTCTAGTTTTGTGTTGGGCATAGGGATCATGTAGATACACAGTTACTTGAACAGCCTAGCCCATGCAACCTTCACAATGGTTTTTCAATTAAATCATTAGTTCATCGTATAATATGTATGAGAAAAACTAAACTTACCAATTTTGCCAGCTTTCATTCACCAAACAAACTAAAAAATCCATGTTTGTTTAGAATTTTAGGAAAAATATCCTAGTTGACCCGAATGGGTAGGAACAGCAATCAATGAGGGAGTAATTTGGTATCCCAAGTAATTTTGGTGGCAGCACTAAATGGAGCTTCACCAAGCGTTTGAACTTCTGCAATCCAGTGAGAATTGCATCATCATCCGTAGAGTTTGTTGAGTAACTGAGCATTGTGTTTGCACATTGTGATTGAACAAAGATTCTTACTGCTGACGTAGCCTCCACGCTGAAACCATTATATATGCACAAGACAAAATGGAACAGTGAACCATGAAAGACACAACTTGCCATGCTAAAACATCCATGGTACTCAATTGCCATTTAATATTTTGATTAACACTATCAGAGACAAGAATGAGTTCATCTAATAAGAATACGAAGTCAACAGGACTATCACTGAGCAAGTTTTCTTCACAAAAACACCCTGGAACATCTTCAAATGACAATGATTTTTTACAGTTAGATACATATCAAAGTTTCATTGCCTAATTTTAAGAAAAATAGCCTCATACTCTTTGACAGCAAACTCCAGATGGCCACATTTGAGAGTCATAGCTCATACTTCCTCCGTTCCTGTGAACGGGGCGTATATTTTCTGGCGCGACTATTAAGAAGTCCGCAACGGCGATAGTTTCCAATCCTGCCCCTGAAAATCCTTTCCTTCCGCCTTTAATCTCTCTCAATTGTTTCGCTAGGTCTCCTCGTTTCTCGCTACCAGCCATGCACACGGTCGCAGTAACTCCTAAACCACGACCCAATCACGCATCGTGTTTTCAGGAATCCAATTGGGAGAGGAAAGCAGTGATCCAAGTTCAACAATGGAAGCACTGGCCATCTTCTCCCTCCTGTACTTCAAGCCATGGAATCTTTGGACCTCCACGAACCATAACTGGAACGACTCTGCATGCACTCGACCAGAACAACTTAATCCTCGGATCAGTTCTATTTCCGCACCCAGAACCATGGTTGCAGTAATTGAAACTGTGCTCGACCTCCAGCTGCATGCTTTGGCCCTTTCCATGGACGCAAAGCATGACACCGCGCCCTACCCTCCGATAGGAGGAAGCCACACGTGCCCTCGCCCACCGTCAACAGGAAACCGCGTGTGCCCTCAACCTCCAACTGCCATGGCCGCACTTGTCCCCATACTCCAGGCATCGACATGGATGCGACGCGCGCCATTAACCTCGATGAACAGAACGCCATCGCCATTGATACCCCGGTCGCCCACTTATTAATCCACGCGCTTGACACGGAAGACGAAGGAAATCCGCCCTCGCTAGCTTTAACTGTTCCCCTTTTTTTGAAGACGGTGCAAACAGTCTGGAGGGGTACTTCTGGGAGAAACGGGTGAAATTTCACCCTGCGCCTTATGCTTTGGTGAAATTTTAAAAAAACTTTTACGCCTTAAGCATCGGAATGGAGGGAGTATATGTCAAGCAAGTGCATGTATGCAGATAGGAATATAGACCACGGTGTTTACTATATATGTGGACAACTAACTCAGACGGACACCCCAGACTCCATGTAGATGCATCATGAGCTACTAGGCATGCAATTTCATCATAGCATGTGTATCATAGGCCACTTAAACAGTAACTAGTGAATTCAGTTTTCAGTACCAGCCTATGACAGACCATGGTTGCAATGCTATTTCAATCTAAGAGATATCCTTTCTAGTCTTCTCCATATCCACATAATGGATGTAATCGCCTGACCATGGTATTGCAATACAACAATCAACTTCCCTGCTTGTAATGCATGCACCAATTCAGAACACAGATCCTCTATAAGAAGCAGACATCACACACATGAAGAGACCTGTGTCCCAAAATATCCACAAAGGTGCATGCTACATTCTGATTTTATGTGCGATGCCGTTAGATGGGGACAATTTCCCCAAAAAAGAGAGACATCTTCACAGAATCGATAACAAGCAAATTGTTCAGCCACACTTTGCAATATCCAAAGTATTGACTCCATGAGAGAAAAGTAGTGTGCTCAGACGCTATGTGTGCATAAAGGAGCAAGCTGTGTGTACAGAGGAAGCACCTTCCACAAGCCCTGGAGCGGCCGCGCTTTGGTCGGCTCAGCATCTGGGATCCTCACAAAGTGTTCAGCCTCCATCCGGCCCCCTTTCCTCCTTCCCAGTCTCTCCCTCCTCCTTCTCCCCGACCCGGGGCTCCTACGGTTTGCGAAATGCATATACATCTCCTCCGGCGGCGACCCCCCTTCCATCTCCTCCTCATCTCCACCTGACGCCGCCTCCACCACAATGTGGTTGTCCCCAACGAAATTGACGGAGACCGGCACCTCTCCAAGCGCCGCCACCGTGTCACCGGACTCCGCGATGGAGAGGGTCACGAAAGGGGTTTTGGAGACGGCGAGGCCGTGGCTGGAGGGAGCGAGAAGGGAGGCAGCGAGAGTGGCGCCCGGAGCCCACTCGAACGCGGCGAGGGAGGGCGAAGCGGAGTGGGAGGAGGGGAGACGGCGCCAGAGACCGAGGAGGCGGCGTAGCCGGTGAAGGGAGCGAAAGAGGCGGCGCGCGGAGGCTGGGCAGGCCTCAGGGGAGGGCCGCGGGGGTGGGAGACCGAAGCGGAGCGCGAGTGCGAGCGGGAGCTCCGGGGAGGATGCGGCGGCAGCGAGGGCACGGCAGGCACAAGCGGCGGCGGCAGCGTCAGGCGGCGCGAGAAAGGCCAGGATCGCGAGCAGCGCGTCCTCCGGCAGGTCCTCCAGCGCCGTCTCTGCCGCCGCCGCCGCCGCCAGTGAGGTCGCCATGGTGGAAGGGCGGTTAGAGTTTCCTTCGAGCCGAGACGCCGGTGGTGAGATCAGGATCTCGGGATATGAATTGATGGGATTGGGGATTTGCTTTGGAAACGGGCGGTGGTCGGAGGCGTGGGAGAAGAGAGGCGACGAGGAGAAAGGGAAAATGGACTGGAGTGGGAATATTCGCCTGGAGCCAGCCAGGGTTTCTTTCGAGTCCTTTTTTTGTTTTTGCATTTCCCCACTCAGTGTGGCATAGGCCCATAGGTAACAAGAAGGTCCAGGAGCTCCCCCGTTCAGGCCCAGAGGCCCCTAGCTACTATACTGAGGGTGAGCGAAAAGACCATCGCAGAAACCTGCAAGCCCATGACCTGCCCGTTGGAAAGTGCCCTCAAGGTTTTGTTCGGAAAATACTATTTACCACCTAACTCGTGCACTATTACGCTCACGCGGGGCAGCCTGTTAGCAGACGTTTTTATTTCAGGGTTTTACAGTTTCTTATCAGGTTTTTTAGGTTATTGTCCTGGTTTCTGGTTTTGCCACAAGGTTTTTTAGGCCGGTCTGATTTAAAAAAAAGAATTAGAATCTGAACTTTTTCCAAATTTGAACTTTTGTTCAAAATAAAAAAAATTAAGTCTGAATATTTTTTAAATCTGAACAAGTTTTAAATCAGAACATTTTTAAGTTCAACCATTTTTAAATCTCTGAAAACTAGGAAAATAATAAAAAAATGATGCTAAGATACACGTAGACACTTACTGTAAATGTGGTCTGGCCCATTCAGACAGAGTGCGCGGGCGGAGCGCTGTAGCACACATCAACCGTTGAATAGAAGCTCATGTTTTATTTATAAGGCTTGTGCTACGAGCTAGGGTTGTAAAATACATTCGAGCTCCCCAGCCTATCTAAGGTCGGCTCTCTCCGAATTTAAGGTCACTATGGATAATGGGAAATTCATAAAGTTTTTGTAGGATTTTAAATCTTAGAAAAAATTCTATCTTTGGTAAAAGGAATAGTGGCACTCAGATTTATAGGGATTGGATTCATATGACTTCGGGTCTACATGTATTTGAATATATACTCCAACCTCTTTTTTAGACTCAATTGCTTAGATAGAGGCATTTTCTTGTGTTTTTCATGTGTTTCATCCAAATTATCTATTCTTGCAGTTTTCATGTGTCTTACAACCATATATTTTGCACATGCAAACTTGTGGGATTCATGTGTTATCTCCATTCACGTGTTTTTCAACCCTTCGATCGAAATATATCCTTAGTTTTTTTAACAACTCCAACGAAAGAAGAAAGGCACGCTAAGATCTGCATATTTTGGTCGAAATCATGGTTCCACTAGCCTTAGCAACTGGTGCCCAAAAATTTTGGTCTAAGAAAACCATTGCCTTCGCTCGTCACTTCTACAGACTTATAATGGTGCATAGGCAATGACTCTTCCATCCCTTGCTAACCATAAAAGTTGTCACCGGTGCCATGAGGATGTCAGATCCGTGTGGCCCTATCATGCTTCCCTTCTTCCATTCACGCTTGATCTAGAGATTAACAATTGTAGAGAGACAGGGCAACATGAAGCTTCATCTGGAGCTTGGGGTTCTCTAGTGTGGCAGGATAGGATGACATACATAATGAAGTACGACGTGATGATAAGAGGGATGGGAGGAAGGCAACAGAGTGAGAGGAGATGTATCTAGAGAGGTTGAGGGAGGCAAGAAGCGATGATCGAAGAGACAGGAGGGCCCCCAAAAGGGTGGTGAGGGTGGTGACATGTTGGGACCTGCACCTAGGACATTCCATGCTTTAGCGGGGTGCTTAGGCCGAATGTTTGTACTAAATACACACTAAGATGTAGATAAAAATACGTAAAAAAATTATAGTTCAAATCCAACATGCATGGGCTAGTCTCGGGCCTGGCCTAACTCTAGGTCAGCCTCTGGCCAGTAGTGTTTCAAGCAGATGAGATAGGGGAAGGGTGGTGACGAAGACAAGATGTGTTTCTTCTTCTGTGAAATGAGATTCGAGACAGCGATGGAGGGGCTACCCGGAGGAGGACATGGCGGCGGCGTTGAAGATAAAGTGAGGATGCGAGGAGGGGTAAGTGGAGTCAAGAGGAGGGGTGGTTTGTGCCTGCCTAGTGGGCCAGGACGGACATGGGAGAGGAGCTGAACATGTCTGGGGTGACCCATTCCCATATCAAATTTGGTGGACAAGTGGGTCTGCCCTACCGGGTCGATACATTTAGGTCTCCCTGACGAAGGTCGGTTTTGTCCGGAAAAGAGATCGGAAAGTAACAAAAATTATAATAATGTCACTGGACCACCGAGCGACGAGTACACACTAGCACAAGCCGACCTAAGGTGCATCGCCATCCTTGTTCTTCCATCATCGTGTTGTACATATGCCTAAGAGGCAATAATAAAAATGGTTATTATTATATCTTTGTATTTATGATGAATGTTTGCGTAACATGCTATAATTGTATGAACCGGAAACATTAATACTTGTGTGTTTTATGAACATAAAAGAGTCCCTAGTAAGCCTCTTGTTAAACTAGCTTGTTGATTAATAGATGATCATGGTTTCCTGATCATGGACATTAGATGTTATTAATAACAAGATCATGTCATTAGGAGAATGATGTGATGGACACACTCCTATAGTTAGCATAACATAAGATCAAGCCATTTAGAGTTTGTTTCTATAAGCTTTCAAATACATAGTAACATAATCCTTCGACCATGAGATCATATTAATCACCATCATCGGATGGATGCTTTGATGACATTAAACACCACTTTCATAACTGGGTGGTTATAAAGGTGGCCTCCCCTTGGACCCTTGTCCTTGGTGCCACCTTGCCCCTAAACCCTAGGCGCCTCCCTCCTTCCTTCTCCATCGCCCTGCTCCGGCTTAGGCGAAGCCCTACAGGGATTTCTCCTCCACCACCACCACATCGTCGTGCTGTTGGGATTTTAAGGGGATCTACTACCTCCACTGCATGTTGGAACAAGGGAGAGAAAGGTCTTCATCGACTACCATACGTGTGACCGACTACGTTAGCGCTGCCGGAACACGGTGCCGGAAGGATCGTCTACGCGTTCTTGAGATCAGCAAGTGATCGACTATATCAACCGCGAGAATCCGATCTCGTTAAACACTTTGGATCTATGAGGGTTAGTTCTCTACAAACTTGTTGCACTGATCTCGTAGATTAGATCTTGGCTTTGCCATAGATTAGATCTTGGTTTTGTGTGTTCATGAGATAGAAACTTTTTGTTTTCCATGCTACGAACCCTACGGTGGTATCAGAGCCGTGTCAATGTGTCACATCCCAAAATTTTCCAAATTTTGTAATGTGAAAAATGAATAAACAAAATAAATAATTGTTGAAATTTAGGGTGAAAAGAAACTTTTTGATTCCAAATGGAAACTTAAAATCCCATCTTGAACAAACTTTGATTAATGTTTGAATTCAACTAAATTCAAAACAAGTGAAATGCATTCTTCATAAATGCATCTTGAAATTTAAAGACTTGGAAAATAAACCAAAACTCTAAAACCCTAATGGAAGAAAAACATTTCCAAGTTATCTCCAAGATCATGGATTGCATCAATATAAAAAAAATTGTCAACAAACATTTATAAATGATCAAGAATGACAAATACAAATATTATAAAACCATATAAATAGGTTTCACTTAATTTGGAGCCATAGATAAAATCTTATGAATTTAATAAGATAAGAAAATTAAATTTCCAAAGCTAATAAAGCACCTATCTAAAAATCCATACCAAATGGTGAGTAAATAATCCTAATCTAAAGAGAATTAAAAGGATAAACAAATACTAAATAAAATTATACAAATTGGAATCACCAAGTTTGGACTTATAAATAAAAAGATATGGATTTTATAAGGTAAAGAAAGAAATATTAAATGAGGAATATTTAAAGGCCAAATTAAAACTTGGCCAAGACCATAAGCAAATGGAATAAACATAATCCAAGTTCAAATGAAATGATTGAATAAATAATATTGAAATAAAATAATATGGCCTTAACCAATTTCTATTCCATTGGATTAAGACAAATTCCCTAATAAGAATGATTAATTAAATCATGGGAAAATAGAATTTGGAATTTACCCAAGTGGAATAAAATTTATTTAATTAACTTAAATGGGATCAAAGAAATCAACTAAATAAATTTATAGAATTAAACCCATATTTTGTTTCATTGGAATAAAGACAAATACCCAATTTAAATGATTAATAAATCATATTAAAAATATTCCAAATAATTCAAAGTGAATTATTTAACAGCCTAATAAATAGATAAAACCTACTGAAAAGGTTTTGTGAAAAATTGAAACTTAAATAAGGGTTGAAAATATATTTGATCTTATTTGAATTTAAAACAAGGGCCTACTTTAAATAATCAATATACCCTAAAAAGAATAAAAGAATTGTTCTAAATTCGACTTTAGAATATGTTAATAAACAGTGTTTGATCATACACAAAGTTTGTTTGAAGTTTGATTTCAAATTGTTGTTTGAAATGATTAAACAAAATCAAAACAGAATAATAGAAATGGAAAAAAGAAAAAGAATCAGAACAAAAAAATGAAAGAAGTCAGCCCAACAAGACCAGGCCCAGCTAGCCCAGTCCAGCCCACTCCCTCACTCCCCGAGCGAATCGTTTTTTCACCCAGACCCACACCCGCATCACCGCTGACTGCCTGGACCCACTCATCCTCTCTCTCTCGCTGACAAACAACGCCCCACCCGTCAGGCTTCTTCCTCACCCTCCGCGGCGACTATGCCTCCTCCCTAGACGTTTCTGTCGCCATTTCTTTGATTGAATTCGCGGTAATGACGCCATTTAACCGCCCCCTGACCTGGCCTTCTTAACCGCCTCTTCCTCCTATCTGTTTCCCCTCAACCTCCCATCCCCGAGCGCCCCCAGGCTGCCTGAATTTTGCGCTGCACTCCACTGTCTCCGACGAGGTCCCGCTCGAATACCGGCAAAACCAGGTCGCGCCTTGCCCCCTCGACCACCCAAGCCTGCTCTCCTCTCCCATGCGCACCTTCCCGTGCCCTCCTCTCTCTCGCGCATGCCCCGTAACCACGGCAACAACTTCAACTAAGCTCCGCCACCGTCTGCCTCGACGCCGGCGACCACACGATGAGCCCTGACCTCCCTTTCCCCTCTTTTTGATGCTCCTGTGCGCGCCACGACCTTGCGCATCTGACCGTGTCCTCCACTCGTCTTAGCGCGCTCTTAATCCTCGCCTCCGTCAAGACCAGTACGAGCCCGACGCCAGGTAGAACTCCGATGAGCAATCCACGGCAACCACGAGCGCCCCTCGACCCAAGAAGACTACGTTGAGCATCAGCAACATGCCGCGAACTCGGTGAGCCCCCTCTCTCTCTTTCCCGCATCCTGTATCATCGGCAACGACACCGCCAGAGCGCGCTCCGCCGTCTGCCGCCGCTAGCGCCGCTCAGTTTTGGTTAGGCCCCTGTACACCGTTAGATCACGATCGCGCGACTACGATAGATTCACTAATCGAAGAGGTATGTTTTGATCTGAACCGTGCGTTGCAGCTTAGATCCAACGCACCAGAGAGTCCGATCCAACCGAACCGGTATCGCCCAGTAGAATCACGCCACGTGGCTCAGTCTGTTTTAATAAAAACCAGAAATGATCTATTAAATGTTCAAGTTTGTAAAATTCATAACTTTTGATCCACACGTCCAAATTTTGCAAATTTTATATCAATGGAATCAGCAAGACAAGTACTTTCAAACCATGCACTTTTTTTTAGTAAATTGATTCGGTCAAATTGGTTGTTTTTGCAGAAACTTGTGTAGGCTTATTTTGAATATAAAATTAATTCTAAAATTATTTTTGTGATAAAATCTTTGGCAAATGGATTGTTTTGAACCTACTGACCATATAAACCAACTTGTGGATTCAAAAAACATATTTTGTGAGGCAAAAGAATAAATCTTTGATTTAGAACATTTCTAGTCAAATAAAAATGTGGTTTATATGTTAAAAATGCTTTTGGAAGAAACCCTTTGGAAAATGTTTTGATTTAAACTCTCTGACCCTAAACACAAAGTTTTATGATTTAAAATATATTTGGTGAACCCTATAAAGATTATTGCTTTGCTAAAGGCATTTTCAACCACATAAAATATTGATTTGATTTAAAAATGATTTATAAGTAAAAATATTTTGCAAATGATTTTGCCACTTACCAATAGGTGTTTTAGAATGTTTATAACCTATTATAAACCACTTTTCCAAATAAAACAATCTTTAGCATGCTTGCATGCATTGCTTGGTTTCTATTATGTTATGTGATGTTGCTTGAATGGTAGATTGAATATTTGCTTGCTTGATTGAATTGTAGTGGAATTTGAAGAGTGTGAATATTGCAAGATCAAGGAGTGAACTTATAATTCTCTACCAAAAAGGCAAGTGATGCTCCATACTTTTATCCCCTTATTTTTACTATGCATTAGTGATATTTCTAAGTAGGACTTGCATAGAATTTTTGCTAAGTGTAAACTATGCCATGGGAAATCCTAGTAGATGAAACCTTAGTAGAAATTTCCTAAGTTAATATTCTACTACTATCATGCTTAGCTTAGCTAGTAGAAAACAAGGGTGGAATATATTCATACTATGGAATATTTCTAAGTCAAGGACTTGTGTTTTGTTTAATAAAATAACTAAGTGAATGAATCACCTGGATGGAATGGAAGGAATGGTTTGTGTTGAGTGGTTACACAAGGCCCATTTCTATGGTTTACCTTGTGTATCTCACTTGTGGATGGCCATCTAGGAACAAAGAGATTTGAGATGTCAAATGTTGAGAAGCTTCAAGTGCAGCCACTTGGCATTATGGGCTCTGCCTGGATCATATAGGTTGCAATAACTTAGCCAAATGGACAGTTGGTGGTAGGGGATTGATAGGTTGGAGCGCGTCCATTCTGGTCTGAGGGAAGGCTTCTGAAATATCTTGTCTTGGTGAAACCAAGTCTTGTGGGTAAAGTGCACCACCTCTGTAGAGTGTAAAATCTAAGTACTTAGCCATGTCCCTGGCAAAGGACAATTTGAGCATCAAGACAAGGAAGCTATCAAGAATCTCCTCATCCAAATTTCTAAGTTAAAAACTTGTGGTTGAACAAGGGTTTAAGGTTCACCAATTTCTATTGGTGGTTCCTTGGGTGATTTTGACAAGCAAAAATTTAGTGTTTTCAAAGGATAAGGAAAAATCTATTTTGAGCAAAGCAAGCCTAAGCTCCACCTAGCCAATTGCATATACTCCCTCCGTTTATAAATATAAGATGTTTTAGATTTCTGAAGGAGATGTATCTAGACACCTTTTAGTGTATAGTTTCAAATGAATCTAGACACTAAAATGTGTCTAGATACATCTCCTTCACAAACCTAAAACATCTTATATTTCCAAACGGAGGGAGTAGATGATAGACTCCACTATAATACCATAGTATCACTTGCCAATACAATTCAAATGTATTGACCCTTGTGGCTGTAACTTATTATGTTGCAGGTTTTTTTGATGTTAGTGAAGTGTGTTGATTAGGATTACAAGTCTACAACCAACATGATTGCCTGTGGCACTTTGAAGATGAAGGACCCCATGCTATAGTTAATTCTGCTACATTGTAATGAGATAGCCAAAAGAGCTATGTAAGATGTAATGAATTATTTTATTCCTGGTTATAAAGTTGTAATATGACCTTTGTTTCTTGATATTACATCTTCACTATGGATGCTAGCTATTGATCCAGGGACTAGCATTGTAAACACAGGGATCTCTACCTTATTAAAGGTTGGGACCTCTACAGATGGTATCATAGCACTGTGTTTCCTGTAGGATTGTAACCCTAGGATTGGACAAAACCCCTTAGAAAATAGGAGTTATATTTTGTTCCAAAACTTATTTACAAACAATCTTGTATACTCTTTCCTCAACCATTTTGGTTTTAAATTCTACATCTCTTCTATTTCAACTTGATGGACAAAGCCTCAACCATGAGCAAAGGACTTCACCAACTCAAATGACTTCAACTTTATTCTCAC
The DNA here is from genome assembly GCA_916181665.1 of Avena sativa. Taxonomy (NCBI): domain Eukaryota; kingdom Viridiplantae; phylum Streptophyta; class Magnoliopsida; order Poales; family Poaceae; genus Avena; species Avena sativa. The sequence continues at coordinate 164,480,690 of OV702297.1, forward strand.
CAAGGACTTCAACTTAGATATCACTAAGGACTACAAGTGAGCCAAGAAATATTACTCAAGACTTGGGGACCAAGGAAATACAACTCAGAAGGAACCATCATCACCTTTGAAGTTGTGACCAAGACACAAAATCTCCCCAAGGATACAATGATCTTATTCAAGAAGGAACAACAAAGAATAATGGAATGATCTCAAGTGAACCATATAGTTGGACCACCTTATCTGGTTTATATCAAACCCACCAACTTATGTGGTGTAGTAAAAATATTTTATTGCCTAAAAATGTGTTTGAAACTTGTTGTTTGAGTGGAGTGTTTGTTTGTGATTGCTTGCACATTGTTTGTGTGAATTGAGATGTATGTGATTAGAATTATTTCCTTAGAAATCTTTTGCCTATTCTAATCCCAATCCAACCCAAACAGATGACTACTCCAAGAAACTCCAACATCAAGGATGGTGACAACAACAACCAAGAGATCAACATGAGAGAACTCATAGTAACCCAAACCCAGTTGAACCAAGTGACAACTCAGTTTTTAGCCAACAACAATGAGTTAGACCCAACCATGCAAAGGTTTTTGGAAACCCAAACTCAATTGATGCAAAAGATAACAAGTCAAATGATCAACATGGGAGAGCACCATTCCCAAAGAGTTTGTGACAACAAGGTTGTCAAGGATGATATTCTAGAAGGAACCCAAGCTTGCAATGTTTGTGGAGACAAGGGTCACACTTCCAAAGAGCATGAAGATCAATGCCCTAATTGTGAAGAGAAACATCCAACTAATCAATGCCCCACATCTCAAGCTACTTGTTTCCTATGTGAAGGAAATAATCATGTCCCTATCCAATGCCCCATCTATTCCATAGTTCAACAAAGGAAACAAGGTGGAGTGCATCAACAGTTTGTAAACCCTCAGGAGGGAACAACTTCTACCAAGAAGTATTAAGGCAAAGTCAGAACCATGCCTCATAAGGCCAAATCCAAAGTGACCACAAAGTGCTGCTACTCTTGTGAAGAAGAAGGTCATATCTCTAGTAACTGCCCTAAGAAGAGAGAAATATTTCCCACCTTTGTGGTGCAATATGAAGAACATGAACTAGAAGAACTCCTAGCTTTGGAGAGACCCAAAAAGAAGAAGAAGGACATAAGCCAGTTGCAATGTTACAATTGCAAAGAGATGGGACACTATGCCAGTGATTGCCCAGAAAAGAAGAAGAACCAAGGAAACAAACAAGAGGCAATGATACCAAAGGAAAAGAAAGATATTAGCCAAGTGATGTGTTTCAAATGCAAAGAACTAGGCCATTATGTAAACAAGTGCCCAGAGAAGTTTCATCAAGATCCCAAGTAAACCAAGATGTAATCTAGTGGAATTTTTTTAAGGGTGGTAGTACCCTAGTTGCTTTGAGCCAACTTGTAACCCATATCTTTCCCAAATCTCGGGACGAGATTTCTTTTAAGGGTGGTAGCCTGTCACATCCCAAAATTTTCCAAATTTTGTAATGTGAAAAATGAATAAACAAAATAAATAATTGTTGAAATTTAGGGTGAAAAAAAACTTTTTGATTCCAAATGGAAACTTAAAATCCCATCTTGAACAGACTTTGATTAATGTTTGAATTCAACTAAATTCAAAACAAGTGAAATGCATTCTTCATAAATGCATCTTGAAATTTAAAGACTTGGGAAATAAACCAAAACTCTAAAACCCTAATGGAAGAAAAACATTTCCAAGTTATCTCCAAGATCATGGATTGGATCAATATAAAAAAATTTGTCAACAAACATTTATAAATGATCAATAATGACAAATAGAAATATTATAAAACCATATAAATAGGTTTCACTTAATTTGGAGCCATAGATAAAATCTTATGAATTTAATAAGATAAGGAAATTGAATTTCCAAAGCTAATAAAGCACCTATCTAAAAATCCATACCAAATGGTGAGTAAATAATCCTAATCTAAAGAGAATTAAAAGGATAAAAAAATACTAAATAAAATTATACAAATTGGAATCACCAAGTTTGGACTTATAAATAAAAAGATATGGATTTTATAAGGTAAAGAAAAAAATATTAAATGAGGAATATTTAAAGGCCAAATTAAAACTTGGCCAAGACCATAAGAAAATGGAATAAACATAATCCAAGTTCAAATGAAATGATTGAATAAATAATATTGAAATAAAATAATATGGCCTTAACCAAATTCTATTCCATTGGATTAAGACAAATTCCGTAATAAGAATGATTAATTAAATCATGGGAAAATAGAATTTGGAATTTACCCAAGTGGAATAAAAGTTATTTAATTAACTTAAATGGGATCAAAGAAATCAACTAAATAAATTTATGGAATTAAACCCATATTTAGTTTCATTGGAATAAAGACAAATACCCAATTTAAATGATTAATAAATCATATTAAAAACATTCCAAATAATTCAAAGTGAATTATTTGACACCCTGATAAATAGATAAAACCTACTGAAAAGGTTTTGTGAAAAATTAAAACTTAAGTAAGGGTTGAAAATATATTTGATCTTATTTGAATTTAAAACAAGGGCCTACTTTAAATAATCAATATACCCTAAAAAGAATAAAAGAATTATTCTAAATTTGAATTCAGAATATGTTAATAAACAGTGTATGATCATACACAAAGTTTGGTTGAAGTTTGATTTCAAATTGTTGTTTGAAATGATTAAACAAAATCAAAATATAATAATAGAAATGGAAAAAGAAAAAGAATTAGAACAAAAAAAATGAAAGAAGCCAGCCCAACCAGACCAGGCCCAGCTAGCCCAGTACAGCCCACTCCCTCACTCCTCGAGCGAATCATTTTTTCACCCAGACCCACACCCGCATCGCCGCTGACTGCCTGGACCCACTCATCCTCTCTCTCGCTGACAAACAATGCCCCACCCGTCAGGCTTCTTCTTCACCCGCCGCGGCGACCACGCCTCCTCCCCAGACGTTTCTGTCGCCGTTTCTTCGATTGAATTCGCGGTAATGACGCCATTTAACCGCCCCCTGACATGGCATTCTTAACCGCCTCTCCCTCCTCTCCGTTTCCCCTCAACCTCCCATCCCCGAGCGCCCCCAGGCTACTTGAATTTTGCGCTGCACTCCATTGTCTCCGACGAGGTCCCGCTTGAATAGCGGTGAAACCAGGCCGCGCCTTGCCCCCTCGACCACCCAAGCCTGCTCTCCTCTCCCATGCGCACCTGCCCGTGCCCTCCTCTCTCTCGCGTGTGCCCCGTAACCACGGCAACAACTTCAACTGAGCTCCACCACCGTCTGCCTCGACGCCGGCGACTCCACACGGTGAGCCCTGACCTCCCTTTCCCCTCTTTTTGATGCTCCTGTGCACGCCACGACCTTGCGCATCTGACCGTGTCCTCCACTCGTCTTAGCGCGCTCTTAATCCTCGCCTCCGTCAAGACCAGTATGAGCCCGACGCCAGGTAGAACTCCGATGAGCAATCCACGGCAACCACGAGCGCCCCTCGACCCAAGAAGACTACGTTGAGCATCAGCAACATGCCGCGAACTCGGTGAGCCCCCTCTCTCTCTTTCCCGCATCCTGTATCATCGGCAACGATACCGCCAGAGCGCGCTCCGCCGTCTGCCGCCGCTAGCGCCGCTCAGTTTTGGTCAGGCCCCTGTACACCGTTAGATCACGATCGCGCGACTACGATAGATTCACTAATCGAAGAGGTATGTTTTGATCTGAACCGTGCGTTGCAGCTTAGATCCAACGCACCAGAGAGTCCGATCCAACCGAACCGGTATCGCCCAGTAGAATCACGCCACGTGGCTCAGTCTGTTTTAATAAAAACCAGAAATGATCTATTAAATGTTCAAGTTTGTAAAATTCATAACTTTTGATCCACACGTCCAAATTTTGCAAATTTTATATCAATGGAATCAGCAAGACAAGTACTTTCCAACCATGCACTTTTTTTAGTAAATTGATTCTGTCAAATTGGTTGTTTTTGCAGAAACTTGTGTAGGCTTATTTTGAATATAAAATTCATTCTAAAATTATTTTTGTGATAAAATCTTTGGCAAATGGATTGTTTTGAACCTACTGACCATATAAACCAACTTGTGGATTCAAAAAACATATTTTGTGAGGCAAAAGAATAAATCTTTGATTTAGAACATTTCTAGTCAAATAAAAATGTGGTTTATATGTTAAAAATGCTTTTGGAAGAAACCCTTTGGAAAATGTTTTGATTTAAACTCTCTGACCCTAAACACAAAGTTTTATGATTTAAAATATATTTGGTGAACCCTATAAAGATTATTGCTTTGCTAAAGGCATTTTCAACCACATAAAATATTGATTTGATTTAAAAATGATTTATAAGTAAAAATATTTTGCAAATGATTTTGCCACTTATATAAAATTACCAATAGGTGTTTTAGAATGTTTATAACCTATTATAAACCACTTTTCCAAATAAAACAATCTTTAGCATGCTTGCATGCATTGCTTGGTTTCTATTATGTTATGTGATGTTGCTTGAATGGTAGATTGAATATTTGCTTGCTTGATTGAATTGTAGTGGAATTTGAAGAGTGTGAATATTGCAAGATCAAGGAGTGAACTTATAATTCTCTACCAAAAAGGCAAGTGATGCTCCATACTTTTATCCCCTTATTTTTACTATGCATTAGTGATATTTCTAAGTAGGACTTGCATGGAATTTTTGCTAAGTGTAAACTATGCCATGGGAAATCCTAGTAGATGAAACCTTAGTAGAAATTTCCTAAGTTAATATTCCTACTACTATCATGCTTAGCTTAGCTAGTAGAAAACAAGGGTGGAATATATTCATACTATGGAATATTTCTAAGTCAAGGACTTGTGTTTTGTTTAATAAAACAACTAAGTGAATGAATCACCTGGGTGGAATGGAAGGAATGGTTTGTGTTGAGTGGTTACACAAGGCCCATTTCTATGGTTTACCTTGTGTATCTCACTTGTGGATGGCCATCCAGGAACAAAGAGATTTGAGATGTCAAATGTTGAGAAGCTTCAAGTGCAGCCACTTGGCATTATGGGCTCTACCTGGATCATATAGGTTGCAATAACTTAGCCAAATGGACAGTTGGTGGTAGGGGATTGATAGGTTGGAGCGCGTCCATTCTGGTCTAAGGGAAGGCTTCTGAAATATCTTGTCTTGGTGAAACCAAGTCTTGTGGGTAAAGTGCACCACCTCTGTAGAGTGTAAAATCTAAGTACTTAGCCATGTCCCTGGCAAAGGACAATTTGAGCATCAAGACATGGAAGCTATCAAGAATCTCCTCATCCAAATTTCTAAGTTAAAAACTTGTGGTTGAACAAGGGTTTAAGGTTCACCAATTTCTATTGGTGGTTCCTTGGGTGATTTTGACAAGCAAAAACTTAGTGTTTTCAAAGGATAAGGAAAAATCTATTTTGAGCAAAGCAAGCCTAAGCTCCACCTAGCCAATTGCATATAGATGATAGACTCCACTATAATACCATAGTATCACTTGCCAATACAATTCAAATGTATTGACCCTTGTGGCTGTAACTTATTATGTTGCAGGTTTGTTTGATGTTAGTGAAGTGTGTTGATTAGGATTACAAGTCTACAACCAACATGATTGCCTGCTGCACTTTGAAGATGAAGGACCCCATGCTATAGTTAATTCTGCTGCATTGTAATGAGATAGCCAAATGAGCTATGTAAGATGTAATGAATTATTTTATTACTGGTTATAAAGTTGTAATATGACCTTTGTTTCTTGATATTACATCTTAACTGTGGATGCTAGCTATTGATCCAGGGACTAGCATTGTAAATACAGGGATCTCTACCTTATTAAAGGTTGGGACCTCTACACAATGCATAGATCTGTTGCACGAGTAGAACACAATTGTTTTGTGGGCGTTGATGTTTTTGTTGTCGCTTGCTTTTCGTGTACTTTGCATCTTGCGGTATGGTGGGATGAAGTGGCTCGGGCTAACCTTACATGTCGTCGCACATGAGACTTGCTCCACGCTAAACGTGCAACTTGTATTGCACAAGTGGCTTTGTGGGTGTCTGTCTCTCCCACCATAGTTAAGATTCAGTTTACAACGGGCACTTGGCAATGTATCAGCGTTGTGGTTCTTGTTCATAGGTAAGAACGGTTCTTATTCGAAAGCCCCAAGCCACGTAAAACATGTACAGAAAATTAGAGGTGTCTAACTTGTGGGCATATGATGTGATGTGATATGGCCATGATGTGATTGTGATTATATTTGATCTATACAATGATCCTTATTGTAAGTTGGAAACTGGTAGGAGCCTTATGGTTGTCTTTAAATTCATTAAGACTTGCGTGTCTATTCATCATATAATCGCTTTATTCCAAATAGTTGTAATAGTTGTTGTTGGTGATGGACAACCATGAAGCGACACCTTTGACCTTGACGCAATGCTGGTGATGATGTAGATCATGTTTGTTCTTTAGAGACGGAGATCAAAGGTACAATAAGAAAGGCCATATCATATCACATATTATGAATTACATGTGATGTTAATCCTTTTTATGCATCTTGTATTGGTTAGAACGCTACAGTAGCATTATAAAATGATACCTCTCACTAAATATCAAGTAATAGAAGTGTTCTTCCTTAGTAGGCACCGTTTCTAAGACTTGTCGTTTTGAAGCATCACGTGATGATTGGATGTGATAGATTCTACGTGTGCATACAACGGGTGCAAGCCATATTTGCACATGCGGATACTAAGGTTAACCTTGACGAGCCTAGAATGTACAGACATGGCCTCAGAGCACGAAATACCAAAAGGTAAAACATGAGTCATATGGATGATATGATGAACATGTTGATTGTTTGCCTTTAAAACTACATCATCTCTCGTGATGATCGGACTTTGTGTAGTGAATTTGGTTTGTGTAATCACCAAAACGACTCGAGGGATGTTGTTTTGAGTGGGAGTTTAAAAGTAATATGATTAAAAGTTGAACACAATTTATCATAAATTAAATCAAAGTGAATTTGCATAGTTGTTCTTGTCATTGGCATTCGTTCACCACCTTATGCTTAGTTATAATTGAGATAATAGAACTATAGAATTCTAGATAGTTACTTTGCGAGATGGTATCGTATTGTTTTGAGTGTCAATCTAAAGTTTAAAAGTCCTATTGCAAACTTTCAGCAAGCTCCATTTACTCCATGAAATTTAATAATTAGTATTAAATCAAGAGTAACAATTCCAGTGTTAGTATCTAAAGTATCATGTTTGCCTCCATGATTCTTGATATTCATAAGATTGTTTAATATCAAGGTTATCTAGAATATGAAAGGATTATTTTAGAAACCGTCGTGTGTGGAAGATATTGCGATATCTGAAATAATGTTTTGGTTGCAACATGGTAAAGTATAATTTGGCAAAATATATGTTCTCAAATTTGATGAGAATTTGCGAAGGTTAGAGATGCTAGACGTCCTAATCCTCCAAAAGGTTTTGGAAAGCAACATTATACTCGTGATTCACCTTTATAAGCTATAGTAGCTAGATCATGAAAGTTGTCATGATAAGGATGAATAGAAGATGTAGGTAACATGTTTACTACATTAAAATATTACTAAAGAATGGATTTTGAAAGAATGGCAAACACTTGATGATCGTGATCTACTTCAAAGTGCAAGTCCAAAGGTATTAGTATTTGACTATACACACTTTGGACTATGTGTCATGTGTATGACGCCACTTTTGATGTTGATATATTATTTTAAAAGGAAAATGAAATGCTGAAAGAGAATCTTAGAAATATTTGGCAGAAAAGGAAAGACTAGAATTGTCTAGCTTAGGTATATAGATGATATACATGTTATGGTTGTATTGTTTGCTTGTTAAACAATGTGGTTCTTGGGTATTGGATACCGAATTGGTTGGTGTGAAATGCCATATAGGACAACGCAATTCATGAACTGCAATGGCCTAAGTAACTAGCAAGAGAATATGTGATGATGTTCATCGAAAACAAACAAAGTGTTGTTGTGTTTCTCGTTGACATCAAAAGCTTTCCTTCAAGATTTGTTTCAATAATTGTTATTATGATCAGGTATTAAGAGAACAAAAGGTTGTTCAAATAATTACTGTATTCCATAAAAGATGGATGATTTACATGTCTGGTTGGAGAAATCATGTCCATAAAACTAATGTTAAAAATGTCGAAAGACAAATGATTGAAAGATTGATGGCTCAGATATGTAGAGCTCGTTGGGAACCCCAAGAGGAATGTATGATGAGCATAGCAGCAAGTTTCCCTCAGTTATGAAACCAAGTTTATCGAATCAGTAGGAGTAAGGAAACAACTCCAAGGTGTTGCTAACAACTTGGAACCTGCACAACACAACCACAGAACTTTGCCCCAACTTACAGTGAGGTTGTCAATCTCACCGGTTTGCTGAAAACAAAGGATTAAACATATAGTGTAGAAGATAGTAATTGCTTATAGAAAGTAAATAGTAGGTGGAATATCAATGATAAAGGAATGGACCGGGGTCCATAGTTCACTAGAGGTGTTCTCCTTAAGATAGATAGAATGTTGGGTGAACAAATTACAGCGGGGCAATTGACAGACTGAGAAAGCATAACAATGCATATACTAGACATCTTGACTCCTACAAGATTTGTTTGGGCATTACAACATAATACATAGATCGTAATCCAACTGCATCTATGACTAATAATCCACCTTCAGGTTATCATCCGAACCCCTTCCAGTATTAAGTTGCAAGCAATAGATAATTGCATTAAGCAATGTGTGTAAAGTAAACAATACAATTGCCCTTGGACAAAGGATTGTTGTTTTCTCCCTAGTAGCAACATCACATCTACAACCTTAGAGATTTTTGTCACTTCCCTAGATTACTAGAGGCATGAACCTACTATCGAGCATAAATACTCCCTCTTGGAGTTGCAAGCATCTACTTGGCCAAGATAGCTACTAACAACAAAGATCATGCAAGATCACAAATAACATAGACATGATAGAATCAATAATCAATCTGATATAATATCTCAATATCCATCGGATCACCGCAAACACAACATGTATGATTATAAATAGATGATCTTGATCATGAACGGAGCTCACAAGATCTAAACATGATAGCACAAAGGAGGAGAAACAACCATCTAGCTACTGTATGGACCCATAGTCCAAGGGTGAACTACTCACGCATCACTCCGGAGGCTGGCATGGTGATGAAGAAGGCCTCCAGGATGATCTCTCCCCTCCGGCAAGGTACCAGGAAGAGCTTCAGAGCCCTCCCGATCTAGGGACGATGGTGGCGGCGGCTACGGCCTGTTTCGTGGAGATTTGATTGGGTACTTAGGGTTTCTGCATTGGGGTGCTTTTATAGGCGAAGGGGCAAGGTCGGCGCCCGAGGGGCCCACACCTAGGGCTGGCACACCCCCTGGCCGTGCCGCCATAGGGTGTGGCCACCTCCTGGCCCCACTTTGGCTGCCCTCCGTACTCCGTGTTCCTTCTGGTAAAATATTGACTTTGGCTTTTGTCCCGGCCAATTCCGAGAATATTTCCTTACTAGCTTTTCTGAAACCAAAAACATCATAAAACAGGCAACTGGCACTGCGGCATCTTGTCAATAGATTAGTTCCAAAAAATGTATAAAAATATCTCAAAGTGTATAAAAAACATAAAGTCAATACAAAACAAGCATGGAGCATAAAAAATTATAAATACGTTTACAATGTATCAAAGATCACTTAAGAAGTGACATCGCCATTTAAATTATATTGGAAAGAAAACATGTAGAAACTCCATGTTGATGGAATTTTGGAGTCTTTTGATTTTGATCAAATGATGCTTGTGTGACTTTCCTGGAGATAATTGAAACTTTGTTCAAAGGCCAAAGAAGAACGAACGACTAACTTATTGGAATTTGTACATATTGATGTATGTAGTCCAATATGTGTAGTCACAAACAATGGATTTCAACTTCATATGCTTTCTCTGGGAATTTGAGTGAATATATGTGTATATTTACTTAATGAGGAAAAAGTGTGAAACATTTGAAAATGTTCAAAGACTTTCAAGATGAAGTGGAAAATCATTGTAACAAGAAAATAAAGAATTTATGATTGGATCATAAAGGAAGATATTTGAGTTACAAGTTTAGCATAACACCTAATATTTGAGGAATCGTTCCACGGATTTGCATTTCACGAAACACCATATGAGTATGGAGTGTTCAAGATATATAATGAAACCTTGTTTGACATGGTGAAATCAAAGGTGTCAGTTAGAAAACTGCCATTGTATTTTAAAGATTAAAACTTTACTGACTACCTCTTTTACACTGAAAAAAGCTCCATCATGATCCGTTGAAATGATACATATAAGTTATGGTCTAGGATAAAACCTGAGTTGTCCTTTCTTAAACTTTGGTATGCTAGGCATAAGTAAAATGTTTATAACCAAAGTCGGATGAGCATGTCTTTGTATGTTATTTTGAATAACCATTGGGTGTTCCTCCATAACACCAAAGACAAAAGGTGTTTGACGCTTAGAACGTCAAGTTTCTTGAGAAGGAATTTATTCGTGAAAAGTTAAGTGGGAGGACAATAGAACTTTTATAAGGTTATTGAACCTTAGCTATATGTGCGGAGTTGTGCAGCACCAGAAAGTGTCTCGGAGGCAGCAGCAATGCTCGTGACTCACGTGCCTCAAAGGTTGTGGTCATGAAGGTCTAAGTTCCTATTGAACTGAGTAGGTCGGGTAAAACAATCAAATACTAAGATTTGAGAGTAAATCATTGTTGTTTGACAATGATGAAACGACTATATACAAAGAAGCGATGATGGGCCCTGACTCCATTAAATGGCTTAAAGCCATAAAATCCGTGATAGTTCCATACACGATAAATCAAGATTTTAACTTGGAAGACCCTCTGGTAAGGTGTAAGACCTTATAGTCGTATTTGGATCTATAAAGAAATATACATGGATGTTTTTTGGAGATATGCCCAAGAGGCAATAATAAAATGGTCGTTATTATATCTTTGTATTTATGATAAATGTTTACATCCCATGCTATAATTGTATTAACCAAAAACATTAATACTTCTGTGTTTTGTAAACATAAAAGAAGTCCCTAGGAAAGCCTCTTGTTGAACTAGCTTGTTGATTAATAGATGATCATGGTGTCCTGATCATGGAAATTAGATGTTATTAATAACAAGATCATGTCATTAGGAGAATGATATGATGGACACACTCCTATAGTAAGCATAGCGTAAGATCAAGTCACTTAGAGTTCGTTTGCTACAAGCTTTCAAATACATATTAACCTAATCCTTCGACCATGAGATCATGTTAATCACCATCACTGGATGAATGCTTTGATGACATCAAACACCACTTCCATAACTGGGTGGTTATAAAGGTGGCATTAGGTATTCTGAAAGTATGTGTTGAGGCATATGGATCAAGAGTGGGATTTGTCCATCCATATGACGGATAGGTATACTCTAGGCCATCTCGATGGAATGTCATCCAATTGGCTTGCAAGCATGTGACTAGGTCACAAGGGATCACATATCATGGAACAAGTAAAGATTACTTATCGGTAATGAGGTTGAACTAGGTATTGGAGATACCGACGATCAAACCTCGGATAAGTAAAGTATCGCTAGACAAAGGGAAATTAGTATTGTATGTAAATGGTTCATTCGATCATGAAGTAATCGTAGAAATATGAGGGAGCCATATGAATTTCCAGATTCCTCTATTGGTTATTGATCGGAGAAGTGTCTCGATCATGTTTGCATAATTCACGAACCGTAGGGAGACACACTTAAGGATTCAATGTTGTTTAGTAGATATGGAAATAAGTTAGAGACCGAATGTTGTTTGGAGTCTCGGATTGGATCCAGGGCATCACGAGGAGATCCGGAATGGTCCAGAGAATAAGATTCATATAATAAAAGTCCAATTCCGGGGTTCAGAAATGTTTTCGGTGTTTTCACCTTGACGTTATACCTCGGAAGGGGGGGGGGGGGTACATGAATGTGCCATGCCAATGTGGAATGGTTGCATTATGCCCTAGGTCACTTGGTTGGACAATGAGAAGAGAAATAATCAAACTCTAGTTTGAATAGTCAAACTCCAATTTGAAAAGTCAAATCCCAACATTGAAAGTCAAAGTCCAAGTGGACGGAGGAGAGGAAACCTACATGGGAGAGGTTTCCCTCTCCCTCCTTGCCGCCGGCCACCAAGGGGACTTGGGGGAGGACTCAGCCTCCCCCTTCCGGCCTCTCCCCCACATATAAGCAAGGGGTGAGGCACCCCCTTGGCCCTCACCCCAAACCCTAGGCCGCCGCCTGCTCCCAAGCGGCCGCCGCCCTAAACCCTAGCTCTTCTAAACCACCGCCGCCTAGCCTAAACCCTAGCCATCGACTGCTCTCCTCCCCTCAACTTCTAAACCCTAGCCACCGAGGGCCTCTCTAAATCCACCGTACCTACTCCGTCTTAGGCGAAGCCCTGTAGGATCTACTACTCCACCTCCACCACCACACCGTCGTGCTGCTGGAATCACGAGGAGATCTACAACCTCCGCTGCCTGCTGGAACAAGGGAGAGGAAGGTCTTCATAGAGTAAAGAACGTGTGACCGACTGTGGAAGCGCTGCCGGAACGCAGCACCAGAAGGATCGTCTTCGCGATCTTGAGATCGGCAAGTGAACGACTACATCAACTGCGAGAATCCAATCTCGTTAAACGCTTTGGATCTTTGAAGGTTAGTACTCTACGAACTCGTTGCACCAATCTCATAGATTAGATCTTGGCTTTTGTGTGTTCATGTGACATGCGATAGAATTTTTTTGTTTTCCATGCTACGAACCCCTACAGTGGTATCAGAGCCATGTCTATGCGTAGATCTGTTGCATGAGTAGAACACAATGGTTATTATGGGTGTTGATGCTTTTGTTGTCGATTGCTTTTTGTGAACTTTGCATCTTGCGGGATGGTTGGATGAAGCGGCCCGGGCTAACCTTACATGTCATCGGACATAAGACTTGCTCCATGATCAACGTGTAACTTGCATTGCACGAGTTGCTTTGTGGTTGTCTGTCTCTCCCACCATAGTGAATATTCAATTTACAACGGGCACTTGACAATACTTGTATCAACGTTGTGGTTCATGTTCATAAGTTAGAATGGTTCTTATGCGAAAGCCCCAACCATGTAAAACTTGCAAAGAAGATTAGAGACGTCTAACTTGGTTTTGCAGGGCTTGTGTTGTGATGTGATATGGCCATGATTGTGATTATATATGATGTATGCAATGATCCTTATTATAAGTTGGCAACCGGTAGGAGCCTTATGGTTGTCTTTAAGTTTCGTTTAAGACCTGCGTGTCTATTCATCAAAGTAGTTGTAATAGTTGTTGTTGGTGGAGGACAACCATGAAGCGACATCATTGACCTTGACGTTATGCCGGTGATGATGGAGATCATGTTCGTACTTGGAGATGGAGATCAAAGGCACAAGAATAAAGGCCATATCATATCACATATTATGAATTCCTTGTAATGTTAATCCTTTTTATGCATCTTGTATTGCTTAGATTGCGACGATAACATTATAATTGTTCCCTCTCACTAAATATCAAGTAATAAAGTGTCCGTCCTTAGTAGGCATTGTTGCTAAGACTCATCATTTTGAAGCACCACGTGATGATCGGGTGTGATAGATTCTACATGTGCATACAACGGGAGCAAGCCAGATTTTCTCATGCGGATACTAAGGTTAACATTGACGAGCCTAGAATGTATAGACATGGCCTCGAAACATGGAATATCAAAAGGTAAAGCATGATTCATATGATTGATATGATGAACATGTTGATTGTTCGCCTTTGAAACTATATCATATCTCGTGATGATCGGACTTGGTGTAGTGGATTTGATTCGTGTGATCACTAAAACAATGTGAGGGATGTTGTTTTGAGTGGGAGTTCACCTAGTTAATTTAAGTATTAAATATGAACTCAATTTGTCATATACTTAGTCTAAAATCTTTGTAAATATGTTGTAGATCATGGCGGCCCCTACCATCAATTTTAATGCGTTCCTAGAGAAAGAAAAGTTGAAAACAATGGAAGCAACTTCATGGATTGGTTCCGCAATTTGAGGATTTTCCTCAATGCTAGTCAGTTGACCTATGTGATGGATGCACCACTGGGTGACCCACCTGCAGCTGATGCTACCGATGAGGTGAAGAATGATTTCCTCACTCAGAAGAATCAATATTCCATAGTTCAGTGTGCTATCTTGTATGGTTTGGAATCAGAGCTTCAAAGCAGTTTGAGAACCGTGAGCCTTATGATATTATCCGTGATCTCAAAATGATATTTGAGACTCATGCGGCAGTTCAAAGCTATGATGCCTCCGAGAAGTTCTTTAACTGCAAGATGGAAGAAGGCAACTCCGTTAGCGAGCATGTGCTTTAGATGTCGGGGCACGCGAATAAACTCGCAGATATGGGAATAATGATTCCTAATGCATTGGGTATTCATCGTGTCCTCCAATCACTACCACCTAGTTACAAGAGCTTCGTGATGAACTACAACATGCAGCGCATGGATAAGTTTTTACCATAACTCTTCTCCATATTGAAGTCTGTGGAAGTGGAGATAAAGAAAGAGCACCAAGTGTTGATGGTCAATAAGACCACCAATTTCAAGAAGCAAGGCAAGCCAAAGAAAAAGGGCAACTTCAAGAAGGGCGGCAAGAAAGCTGCCACGCCTGCAAAGAAACCCAAGGCTGGTCCTAAGCCTAATACCGAGTGCTTTTACTGCAAGGGAGAAGGTCACTGGAAGCGAAATTGTCCCAGGTACTTGGCAGATATGAAGAACAACAACATAAAGAAGAAAGGTAATATTTGATATACATGTTATTGATGTGTATCTTACTAGTAGTCGTAGTAGTGCCTGGGTATTAGATACTGGTTCGGTTGCTTATATTTGTAACTCGAAATAGGTGCTACAGAATAAGCGAAGACTAGCAAGAGATGAGGTGACGATACGCGTTGGAAATGGCTCCAAGGTTGATGTGATCGCTGTCGGCATGCTCCCTCTTCATCTACCATCGGGATTAGTTTTATACTTAAATAATTATTATTTGGTGCCTGCGTTAAGCATGAACATTATATCTGGATCTTGTTTTTTGCGAGACGTTTACTTGTTTAAATCCAAGAATAATGGTTATTCAATTTATATGAGTAATATCTTTTATGGTCATGCGCTTATGATAGATGGTCTATTCTTGTTGAATCTCGATAGTAGTGATACACATGTTCATAATATAGATGCTAAATGTTTGAAATTGAATGATAATTCTACAAACATATGACAGTGTCGTCTTGGTCACATTGGAGTGAAGCGTATGAAGAAACTCTATTCCGATGGACTTCTTGAATCACTTGATTTTTAATCACTTGAAAGATACGAAGCATGTCTGATGGTAAAAATTACTAAGACTCCATTCTCTGGTATAATGGAGCGAGCTATGGACTTATTGGAAATCATACATACCGATGTGTGTGGCCTGATGAGTGTGGCGTCGCGTGGTGGTTATCGTTATGTTCTTACTTTCACGGATGACTTGAGTAGATATGGGTATATCTATTTCATAAAACATAAGTCTGAAACATTTGAGAAGTTTAAGGAATTTCAAAGTGAAGTAGAGAATCAACGTAACAAGAAGATTAAATTACTACGATCTGATTATGGAGGTGAGTATCTAAGTGACGAGTTTGGCGAGCATTTGAATAAATACAAAATACTTTCACAATTGACACCACCGGGAACACCACAATGTAATGGTGTGTCCGAACGTTGTAATCGAACTCTCTTAGATATGGTTCATTCTATGATGTCTCTTACAGATTTACCGTTTTCATTTTGGGGTTATGCATTAGAAACAGCTGCATTCACTTTAAATAGGGCACCATCAAAATCCGTTGAAATGACACCGTATGAATTGTGGTTTGAGAAGAAACCTAAGTTGTCGTTCCTTAAATTTTGGGGATGCGAAGATTATGTAAAGAAGTTACAGCCCGACAAGCTTGAACCAAAAGCGGAAAAATGCGTCTTCATAGGATACCCTAAAGAAAGAAATTGGGTATACCTTCTATCATAGATCCGAAGGCAAAGTTTTTGTTGCCAAGAATGGATCCTTTCTGGAGAAGGAATTTCTCTCGAAAGAAGTGACTAGAAGGAAAGTAGAACTCGATGAGGTTGTCAAACCTTCTCTCGGATTTGAGAGTAGCGTAGCTCCGGAAGATGTTCCTATGCCGCCTACACCAATAAGAGAGGAAGCTAATGATAATGATCATGAAACTTCGAGCAAAGTTACTATAGAACCTCACAGGTCGACAAGGACTCGTACCACTCCTGATTGGTATGATCCTATTATGAGTGTCATGTTGGTGGACAACACCGATGACCCTGCGACATATGAGGAAGCAATGATGAGACTAGATTCCAACAAATGGCATGAAGCCATGAAATCTGAGATTGGATCCATGTACGAAAACCAAGTGTGGACTTTGGTGGACTTACCGGATGGCCGCAAGGCTGTCGAGAACAAATGGATTTTCAAGAAGAAAACAGATGCTGATGGTAATGTAATCATCTATAAAGCTTGACTTGTCGCGAAAGGGTTCCGACAAATTCAAGGAGTTGACTACGATGAGACTTTCTCACCAGTAGCGAAGCTAAAGTCTATGAGGATTTTGTTAGCAATCGCTGCATATTACGACTATGAGATATGGCAGATGGATGTCAAAATGGCGTTCCTCAATGGTGGCGTTGATGAAGAGTTTTATATGGTACAACCCAAAGGTTTGTTGATCCTAAAGATGCTAACAAGGTATGCAAACTTCAACGGTCCATTTATGGATTGAAGCAAGCATCCCGGAGCTGGAATCAACATTTTGATAAGGTGATTAAAAGCTTTAGATTTGTACAAACTTATGGAGAAGCTTGTATTTACAAGAAAGTGAGTGGGATCTTTGTAGCATTCCTAGTACTATATGTGGATGACATATTGTTGAGTGGGAATGGTATAGAACTTCTTAAAAGTGTCAAATACTATTTGAATAATAGTTTTTCAATGAAGGATCTTGACGAAGCTGCATACATTTTAGGCATCAAGATTTATAGAGATAGATCAAGACGCTTAATAGATCTTTCACAAAGTACATATTTGGACAAGGTTCTAAAGAGGTTTGGAATGGAAGATAGCAAGAAAGGGTTCTTGCCCATGTTGGCAAATACAACCTGGAGTAAAACTCCCTATGCCTCAGCCATAGGATCTATGATGTATGACATGTAGTGTACAAGACCAGATATTGCATATGCTATTAGTTTGACTAGCAGATATCAGAGTGATCCAGGAGTAGATCACTGGATAGCGGTCAAAAATATTCTAAAGTACTTGAGAAGGACTAAGGATATGGTTCTTTCTTATGGAGGTTATGAACAACTCATTATAAATGGTTACACCGATGCTAGTTGGAACATTGATCCGGATGACTCTAAGTCGCAATCTGGATATGTATTTACTTTGAATGGTGCAGTAGTGAGCTGGAGGAGTGCTAATAAAAGTGTTGTGGCGAGATCTTCAACTGAATCGTAATACATAGCTGCTTTGGAGGCTTTACAAGAGGCGATATGGATGAAGGAGTTCATTACGGAGCTTGGTGTGGTTCCTAGTGCGTTGGACCCAATGGCCATCTACTGTGGCAACATGGGTGCCATAGCCAATGCGCAGGAGCCAAGGTCACACAAGAAGCTAAAGCATATCAAGATGCATTTTCATGCTAGTCGCGAGCATGTCCAAGATGGTGACATAAAGATTTGCAAAGTACACACAGATCTGAATGTGGCAGATCCGTTGACTAAACCTCTCCCTAGGGCAAAACATGACCAACGTTATAACGCCATGGGTCTGAGGTACATCACAATGTAATCTATATTATTGACTCTAGTGCAAGTGGGATACTATTGGAGATATGCCCAAGAGGCAATAATAAAATGGTTATTATTATATATTTGTGTTTATGATAAATGTTTACATCCCATGCTATAATTGTATTAACCGAAAACATTAATACTTGTGTGTTTTGTAAACATAAAATAAATCCCTGGTAAAGCCTCTTGTTGAAATAGCTTGTTGATTAATAGATGATCATGGACATTAGATGTTATTAATAACAAGATCATGTCATTAGGAGAATGATATGATGGACACACTCCTATAGTAAGTGTAGCGTAAGATCAAGTCATTTAGAGTTCGTTTGCTACAAGCTTTCAAATACATAGTAACCTAATCCTTCGACCATGAGATCATGTTAATCACCATCACTGGATGAATGCTTTGATGACATCAAACACCACTTCCATAACTGGGTGGTTATAAAGGTAGCATTAGGTATTCTGAAAGTATGTGTTGAAGCACATGGATCAAGAGTGGGAGTTGTCCATCCATATGACTGGTAGATATACTCTGGGCCCTCTCGGTGGAATGTCATCCAATTGGCTTGCAAGCATGTGACTAGGTCATAAGGGATCACATATCAAGGAACAAGTAAATAGTACTTATTGGTAATGAGGTTGAACTAGGTATTGGAGATACCGATAATCACACCTCGGATAAGTAAAGTATCGTGAGACAAAGGGAAATTGGTATCGTATGTAAATGGTTCATTCGATCATGAAGTAATCGTAGAAATATGTGGGAGCCATATGAATTTCCAGATTTTTTGGAGAAAGCATACATACCTATGTGTGTGGCCCGATGAGTGTGGCGTCGCGCGGTGGTTATCGTTATGTTCTTACTTTCACGGATGACTTGAGTAGATATGGGTATATCTATTTCATGAAACATAAGTCTGAAACTTTCGAGAAGTTTAAGGAATTTCAAAGTGAAGTAGAGAATCAACGTAACAAGAAGATTAAATTACCGCGATCTAATTATGGAGGTGAGTATCTAAGTTACGAGTTTGGCGAGACTTTGAAGAAATGTGAAATACTTTCACAATTCACACCACCGGGAACACCACAACGTAATGGTGTGTCCGAACGTCATAATCGAACTCTCTTAGATATGGTTCATTCTATGATGTCTCTTACAGATTTACCGTTATCATTTTGGGGTTATGCATTAGAAACAGCCGCATTCACTTTAAATAGGGCACCATTGAAATCTGTTGAAGCAATAACGTATGAATTGTGGTTTGGGAAGAAACCTAAGTTATTGTTCCTTAAAATTTGGGGATGCGAAGCTTATGTAAAGAAGTTACAACCCAACAAGCATGAACCCAAAGCATAAAATTGCGTCTTCATAGGATACCCTAAAGAAAAAATTGGGTATACCTTCTATCATAGATATGAAGGCAAAGTTTTTGTTGCCAAGAATGGATCCTTTTTGGAGAAGGAATTTCTCTCGAAATAAGTGACTAGAAGGAAAGTAGAACTCGACGAGGTTATCGAACCTTCTCTCGGATTTGAGAGTAGCGTAGCTCCGGAAGCTGTTCTTGTACCGCCTGCACCAATAAGAGAGGAAGCTAATGATAATGATCATGAAGCTTCGAGCAAACTTACTATAAAACCTCGCAGGTCGACGAGGACTCGTACCACTCTTGATTGTTATGATCCTGTTATGAGTGTCATGTTGGTGGACAACACCGATGACCCTGCGACGTATGAGGAAGCAATGATGAGCCCAGATTCCAACAAATGGCATGAATCCATGAAATCCAATATTGGATCAATGTACGAAAACCAAGTGTGGACTTTGGTGGACTTACCGGATGACCGCAAGGCTGTCGAGAACAAATGGATTTTCAAGAAGAAAGCAGATGGTGATGGTAATGTAACCATCTATAAATCTTGACTTATCGCAAAAGGGTTCTGACGAATTCAAGGAGTTGACTACGATGAGACTTTCTCACCAGTAGCGAAGCTAAAGTCTGTGAGGATTTTGTTAGCAATCACTGCATATTACAATTATGAGATATGGCAGATGGATGTCAAAACGGCATTCCTCAATGGTAACATTGGTGAAGAGTTTAATATGGTACAACCCAAAGGTTTTGTCGATCCTAAATATGCTAACAAGGGATGCAAACTTCAATGGTCTATTTATGGATTGAGGCAAGCATCCCGGAGCTGGAATCAACGTTTTGATAAGGTGATCAAAAGCTTTGGATTTATACAAACTTATGGATAAGCTTGTATT
This sequence comes from Avena sativa, assembly GCA_916181665.1. NCBI lineage: Eukaryota > Viridiplantae > Streptophyta > Magnoliopsida > Poales > Poaceae > Avena > Avena sativa. Next base: position 164,501,018 of record OV702297.1, read on the forward strand.
TACAAGAAAGTGAGTGGGAGCTCTGTAGCATTCCTAGTACTATATGTGGATGTCATATTGTTGATTGGGAATGATATAGAACTTCTTAAAAGTGTCAAAGACTATTTGAATAATAGTTTTTCAATGAAGGATCTTGGCGAAGCTGCATACATTTTAGGCATCAAGATTTATAGAGATAGATCAAGACGCTTAATAGCTTTTTCACAAAGTACATATTTGGACAAGGTTCTAAAGAGGTTTGGAATGGAAGATAGCAAGAAAGGGTTCTTGCCCATGTTGCCAAATACGACCTTGAGTAAAACTCAAAGTCCAGCTACAACAGAAGATAGAGAGAGTATGAGCAAAACTCCCTATGCCTTAGCCGTAGGATCTATCATGTATGCCATGCTGTGTCCAAGACTAGATATTGCATATGCTATTAGTTTGACTAGCAGATATCAAAGTGATCCAGGAGTAGATCACTGGATAGCGGTCAAAAATATTCTAAAGTACTTGAGAAGGACTAAGGATATGATTCTTTCTTATGGAGGTGATGAACAACTCGTTGTAAATGGTTACACCGATGCTAGTTGGAACACTGATCCGGATGACTCTAAGTCGCAATCTGGATACGTATTTACTATGAATGGTGCAGCAGTGAGCTGGAGGAGTGCTAATGTAACACCCTAGTTTTACTTAATCAATATTAGGGTTTGTTTGTGCATTGCATGAGCATCATATCTAAAATGCATGCATTAAGAATTAAGGCAAAACCCTAAACCCTAATCCTTTCCTCTCTATTTGAAAAGCATTCAAATGGTTTGAATTTTGAAAACCCCCAAAATTATTGGAGCCCAAATGGATTAAAAAGGGTTCATAAATATTTTATATACTTTATAAAAGCCTCTAATATTTTGAAATAGCTCAAAACAGATTTGAATATGGAAATACAAAAACAAAAGTGAAATCAGAAAAAGGAAAAACATTTCTGCAAATAAAACAGAGCAACCCAACTAGCCAGGCCACAGCCCAGCCGGCCCAGTTCCCTCCCCTCCGTAACCGCTTCTCACTGCGCAGCCAGCTGCTAGCCTCCGGCCCAGCGCGGCCCATACCCCTTCAACCTTCTCCCTGTCGTCTTTCCCAGGCAGGCACGCACCTGCGTGTCGTCGGCGCCTCCGTCGGCCGCCGCGCCATGATCCGTGCTGCTGTCCGCCGCTCTAGGGTGAGGATAAGATCCCGTAGAATCCCTCCTCTCGTCCTATCCTCTCATTCCCCCCAGGTGCTCTTTCCCCTTCATCTGCGAGCGAGCCCGAAACCTAGCGGAGGTCACCGACGAATCGCCAGCGTCTCCGTCCGCCCCAAGCTTCCCCAAGGCCACCATCGGCCTCGACTCGTCTCCCTCTATCTCCTCTGTGAAGACGCAAGCCGGGGAAGCTTCCAGACGCCCAATTGACACCTCCTTACCCGACTCCGGCCGCCGTCGCCATGGGATATTTCAGCCTCCCTCGAGCTCGCCAACCACACAGTGGCGCTCCTGGTGAGCTCACGATCCTCGTGGTGCCCTCTGCTTCCTTCCTCGCTTCATGTTTTGCTCCGGCGAAGATTGCCTGCAAGCTCCGCCGCTCGCCGTCACTTTGAAGCTAGCTTCGGTGGCCACCCCGCAGCAGCGCCGCCCCTTTTAGGTCCGCCTTGACGTGCTGAATCGAACGAACAAAGTCACGCAGCCCCGCTCGCCCTCTTGCATCATCGCCGGCCACCTTCTGTCATTTTCCCGCCGTGGTGACGTGATGCCCACGTCAACAGCACGCAAGGTTGGCCACAGTGGCAGCCTATGTGGCCTCTGGCCCACAGGTCAGCCTCGCTGGCTAGGCTGTGCTATGTGAAAATAACCCAGACCCTGTGCTGACCATTGACTGCCCGCGTGGCAGCTGAGGTGGCCTCCAGCCCTCTTGTCAGCTGCTATGGTTAGCTTCTGCCTCGGTGTGAAAAATAATCCCTGGTTTTGTTATAATTTCAGAAATGATTTAATAATTTTAGAAATTGTTTTGAATATTGTAAATTCAATAACTTTTAATCTGTAATTCAGAAAAATACAAATAATATATCAAAATGTTCAGAAAAATAAGAACTATCTATCTATGCTATAATAATGCATTGTTAAACAACTTTTATAACAAGTTTAATTAGAAGAACATAGTAACCCCTCTCATATACATCCGAAGTTTTCTCCGAGTTAGGGTTTTCACCCCTCGGACCCCGATTAAAATGACCAAGCATGTTTAGGGTTTCAATTTCAATAACTTTTAACTTGTCATATCATCATCCTTTCTTGAGCATTGCATCGATGCCATGTGTTGATTGTTTCCTTCCTTTCTGGTGTTTGGTTCTTCTTCGGTTGTCGTGGTGGTGGCACGGCATATGCCATGGGTAGGCTTAAGTTGGGGGCCGAATGGGTGCTTGTGGTCACCGGGGAGGGAGTGCATGGTCGAGCCATGCACGAAGAACAAGAAGAACTCTCTAGACTTAGCAATTCGATTGATACCCCAAAGATTACAAGTGCTCCTTGAGCTGTATAAGCTAGAGTGCACAACACTAGTTCACTACTTGGTCCAACCTCCGTCTACTACTGCTATGCCCTCCCTTATATAGGCAGTGCTAGCCAACTAATACCCCTTTGGGTTCTAGGGTTTACTGTTTGGATCTTGGTCCCTACAATGTGGGTCGGGTCATGGGCTTGCCCTAAGCCTAAAGGCCCGGTCCATAAAGCTTGACAGCTAACGGTCTTCTGGTATGCCGCTTCTTGTTCTTTTTGGCGTCATGCTGTTACTTTGCACGTCAGTGCATGCTTTGGGCGTCACCCGACTCCTTTTGTGTCACCCGGCGTCGCCCTTCTCTTTTGACCATGCTTTACCATGGTCCCTCTCGAACCTTACTCGGAAAGGTGCCATGCGTCCTCCTTGACTCGGCCCTTCCTCGGTTGACTCGACTCGTTGGTTCCTGCAAGGGTTACAACTTTGTCCTATGCGGGCCGACATAGTTTGTATTTCGGCTTTCATGCTTATCTTACCCGGTCGTTCTTACCCGGCCTGGTTCTTTCTTTACTCGGAGCCAACCCAGCTACGCTATGTTTCCCCTCTCGTGACCCTACCGGGGGTTATCCCCCCGACATTAGTCCCCGAAGCTGGTGAGGTCTAGCAGTTCAAGCTGTTAGGCATCTCTAGGTTCCTTTCGTGTGAGTGGAACTTAGTTTTTGTCTTTATCTGTCGCAATTTCGCACCTTGCCGGGTTAGTCTGACAATTTCCGGGTCGACTCTTTGACTTCTTGGCTCATTCTTGCCTCGAGCCGAGTTACTTTGGCCAATTCCAAGTCATTTTCGGCGCGCTTCAGTCACTGACAACTGGTAATCATGATTACTTGCCTCAATTTTTGTTCCAAGCTCTGGCGGCACAGTGACGGCTACGCAGTTATTCCCCGTCACTATGGAAGTCCCATCGACCTGCGCCTCTTGTCCTTCTAGTCATGACGTGGCACGGGATTTTTCGTGTATCCTTGGCTACGTGGCGCTTGCTGACGGGCTTTCCCGGCCTAGTACACGGCCACACGTTGGCCACACGACATAGATAGATCCCACGACCGGGGTTTTTACTGCTCTTAAGTAGAGGTTGGGGTTTTCCACTTCCCCCATGGCCATTCAGTTTTCCCTTGCCCTTTCTTCTTCCTTGCGCCTGCAAAATTGAACTGCCCCCTTTGCGGTTCCTTCTTCCTCCTGTTCTTGTGTTGCGATTGCCCCTTCCTTCTTTCCATTCCAGTACAGGTCCTCGTTGTTCCAAGCCTCTTCCAACCGCGGAGGAGACTGACTCTGCTGATCTCATGGATGCTCGTGACGGTGCTGATGGTGCTAAGGAGCAGGAGATTCCCGCCGGCGAGCGCGGCGGATGGGAAGGCTCGGAGGTCTCCAGCGAAGAGGTGGAGTGGCTCCGCTCCACCAGACGCATTCCGCTGCAAGTGGATTGCCGTCTCCCCTCCGGTGAGATTTCTCCCAAACCTCAAGCAGGCGAGCGGGTGGTTTTCCTTTCTCATTTTGAGAGCGGTTTCGCTCTTCCTGTGAGCACCTTCTTCTCCTCGTTTCTTTCTACCTTCCATCTGCAAACCCATCATCTTCCTGCCAATGCGATTGGCTCTCTTTCTTGTTTCATCTCCGCTTGTGAGGCCTACCTTGGAATTTGGCCTACAGTTCCTTTGTGGGCCAAATATTTTGGCTTTAAAGTTCAGGTCGTTCCCCAGCCTGGTGCTCCTCGATCCGAGAAGAGGCTGACCCGGTGCGGTGCTGCTAGCATCACGCCCAAGAGAGATTCTATCTTTCCTCGGGTTACTGGTATTGACTCCTGCAAGAAGTGGCATAGAACCTTTTTCTATGTCAAAAACAGCGGGTCCACTGAAAACATCTGGCTTCCCCCTTTCTTGGATGAGGTCCCCAACAAGAAGCACTGGCAGCTTGACCCACGCGACCAAGACGCTGCGGTAAACAAGGCTAACGCAATCTTGGAAAGGTTGCTGTCGCCGGATGAAAACTTTCATCTCACCGACTCTGACCTCATGTGCACCTTCGTCTCACACCGGGTTAGCCCCATCCAAGCGAGAAGCCACAAGATGTGCTTCATGAGTGGGTCCCACGATCCCACTCGGCACTCCACCAAGGATCTCACCCAAGACTCCATTGCCCGCCGAGTAAGCTCAATCTTTAAATTGAACTTGGTGGAGATTGGGCTTGGAGTTGCCCGCCGTTTAGCCGGGTCAGGCTTGTCCCCTGGGTAAGTTTTCTGGATCACTTTCTCGCCGAGTAGGCTTTAGCTCTTTTGCCACTCTTAGTTTAGTTTTTTAGTTTCTCATTCTGTTTGTCCTTCGCAGAATCTCCTTCACCAGGTTGATGACAGTACTATCCCTCCTGCTGGTTATCACGGGGATCGCTCCAACTCGGATGAGGTCGAGTATGACCTGGAGTGCTTCATGCCCATCCCGCATGCTGCGGCTGCTTCAGCTTCGGGTAAGAGTCAATCTCGCAATCCCTTACAAGATTGGTCTGACGATGATGATGATTGTACACTTTTGGAGGTATATGCCCTGTGACCTTAATCTCCTTGCTTATCCGAGTAAGCTTGTTATTTACTTATGCAGCTGGCCAGGTACATGACACTCCTCCTCTCGCCGTGGGCGGAGTCGGCAAGATCCCCGTCGCTAAGCCGAAGCGACACGGAGCCTCCTCCAGCACTCAGTCGGCCAAGAAGAGCAAGCCCACTCCAGCAGCTCCTGCTGCCTCTGCTGCTGCCAGCCTGGCTGATACTCGCCAAGCTGCTGGGCGCCGAGTCACACGCCGAGTCGTTCGTGACCCGGTCGTCACTGGGTTAGTTCTTGTACTTTGCCCTTTCTGTTCTTTTCTCTTTCGTCATTGCCGCTTTCTTATATATGTCTCGTTGTTTTCAGTGCTGCACCTTTGTCGGCAAACCAGGCTGCTTCTAGCATTGCCTCGCCGCTAAGGCCTGCGCCTCCTCCAGCTGACTCGGCGGCGCCGAGTCCCGTCCGGGTTGAGGCTCGCACTGTTGAGGCTCACGCTTCTCAGTGTCAGTCAGACCTGGTGGGTCATTCGGCTAGCGCCCCTGGCGCTGGCCAGGAAAAACTTCCTGATCTTGGTGCCCGTGAATCTGGCGCCGAGAAACCTTCTGCCACCAGTTCCTCTGGCATCAACCCTCAAACTGATGTGAATGAACAACTTCCTGATCTTGGAGCCAGCAAAACCGCTGAGCCCAGTCAGCCGGCTCCACGATCTTCTCCAAATCCCCCTGCTCGCTCTCCGATTCTGTCAAAGGGCCAGACCCAGCCCAAAGCTTCTGGCTCTGCTCGCCCCACATCCGTAAAATCCACCTCCTCCAAGAAAACAACGCTAGTCTGCGCTCCGGGTTCTGCTCCTCAGATCCGGCCTCTGACGTCGGCGACAATGATCGCTTCAACATGTAAGGGGGACGAATCTGTGGCTGCCGGGTCAGGTGATGGCTCCAGGGCTATTACCCTCCATACTAGTGCCGCAGTAACCCGTGCCAATGTGGGAACCTCCCTGAAAACGGGTCGGGTTCTCACTCGGACGCTTAGTGGCAAGAGCCTAGGTTCGGCTGAGCCTTACTCTATGGCATGGAATGCAGCTGGCGAGCAGGAGGCCAGCACCCATGCCGGCAAGAAACTGAAGCTGGGCCCCAAGGCCATTTCTGACATGACCCAGCAGGCCATTACTCTGATGGCCCGCGCCAATGAAGTAAACAAGGTGAAGTAACTTCTTACTCTTTTGTACTGTTGAGCATTTCCTTTATACATACCACCTAGTCCCCGAGGTTGCAGCCGAGTAATAAACTTACTCGGCTGTAAGCTCTCACCAATCACTTTAATCTTTAAATCCCAAGCTTGCATGTTAGAGCTTCGATCCCTAGCCCTCGAGGTTACTGTCGAGTAAGGAACTTACTCGGCTGTAAGCTCTTAAGCTCTTTGATTCAGCCGACTGTTTGACTTGACCTTTCTTTATTGTATACACTCTTTGTTCAACTCACGCATAACGAGCGCACCAAGATGCACCAAGCTCTCGTCCTGGCGCATCGCAAGCTCGAACTTGCGTATGAGAAGCTGCAGACTGACACCCACGGCCAAGGTAATATCCTTATCCGTCCTTTTCCTTTTCGGTGTAATTTTACTTGGTTCATTTTCTCATTTTTTCTCTCGCTCTTGTTCCACAGCCACTGCTCAGTCTACCATCAATGATCTTCACTCGCAAATTAGCGAGGCCGAGAGTAAATTTCTTGCCTCCCTAAGTCAATAGCTGAAAGTTTTCTGTTGGTACTAACAAATATTTGTTCTAAATAAGCAAAGAAGCACCAAGCCGAACTCCAGAAGGAGCGAGATGAGGTGACTCGGCTGAAGAAGCTGATGGCCGAGATGGAGCAGAAACACTTGGCCGAGGTGAAGGGGCTGAGGGAGGAGCTTGCCGATAAGAACGAGCAAGAGGCTGCCAGCACCGAGAAGACCAAGAAGCTGCTCGACGAGGCCGAATCATCGGTCGAGTCGGCAAATCTGAACTTTGACGCCCTTCAAGCCAAGGCCAAGACTTGGCATAGCAAACTCGCCGCCATCAACTTCTTTCTCGGTAGTGAGTCCTTACTCTTTTTGCACTGTATAAGTCATTCTGGACTTCTTTCATTTGCCCTTGTTATTTGCTAACTTTCTCTTTTGCTTGTAGAGAATTTTCCTGAGGCCAACATGTTTGCCATCCGAGCCATGAAGAAAGTGAGAGCCGAAGCTGGTGCTCCTGCTGACGGCGAGGTGTCCATGGAAGAGCTTCTTGTAGCGGTGTCTGAACGGGTCAAGACCCTCAAGTCTTGCGCTGTGGACTTGCTCAAGTCGGCTATCCATGCGTTTCGCATGCTCTAGCCGGATGAAGACCCACCCGAACTCATCGAAACACTTGCCAAGAGACTGCTCCTTACCAAAGGCCGGCTGGATCAATGGCGTGAATCGGCCGACCGAGCTGCAGCGGACAAGGATCTTTCCTTCGTGCTTTGATGGTACGAGGACATCAACCTTGATGTTCTTCTCGCATAAGAGGGATGGAAAATGGCTGAATGACCCGGAGCTGATCAAGAAGCGCCAGGAGCGAGCTTATGCCATGATCGAGTACACCATGGTGCACGCTTGGTGTGAAGGGCCCAGCTTCCTCGACCTTGGCCACCCGCTCGTCGAAGTTGCTGATGAAGAGGGTGGCGACAGCGAAGCAACCGAGTCAGATGGTCCTGATGACCCGGCCACCGATGTCCCTCACTCGGCCGATGCTCCCAGCCAAGCTCCTGGCTCCGAGAGTGCTCCTCCGGGTTCGTCTGCTTCTTAGGCCAACAAACACTCGAACTTTTATTAGATCCCCGGTATGCCGGGTACATATGTAACATACATTGCACTTTAAGTTTGATTATGTGCCTTTTGATAAGCTTTATATGTTTGTGTTATGTTCTAAGTGCGAATCATTCAAGGGCAAGTCCCCGAGTTTCATTTTGCCGTGTCATCTTTCCTTGCCTTTGGCCCCTGTCTACCTTTTTCGGTGTTCGACATTAGAGTCTCAAAGTACTAAGGATATAGTTAACGGGTATGAAACTTCGATCACTTGTCCAAGATTACTCGATACGTAGCATAACGCGACCTGCGGAGAGTTAGGCAAAAAACTAAAGCCGACTCGTGTTTCTCCTTTGTCTTTATCCGGCGTTCGTGTTTACCCGTCTTACATCTTTTTCTCTTGCTTTCCATGAAGCCGTGTTTTCGGACAACAGCATAGTCGAAGAGTTGATTTCTTCTGAGTAAACAGTACTTGTTCTGAGATAAATTTCAGGTATCACGCCAGCCGACATAAAATAATTGAAATGGAAAACTTAAGGGGTAGTCCCCGAGTCAGTTTTTCGAATCATACCATTTTATTATCAGAACATAGCCGGCACACACGTCCGACATATGAGAGTTCGAGTGATACATGCATTGCTTCTCCTAAGTATAGAAGGGACGAAGCAGTGCCACATTCCATGGCCTTTTGGTTTCATCTCCTGACCTGTCCGCCTTGTTCTTTTGCGCTTCACGAGCGTCTATGAGATAATAAGAATCATTGTGCAATGCTTTGCTTACAATGAATGGAACTTCCCATGGGGGTGATAATTTATGCATTCCTGCTGTGTGCTGCACCAGCCTGAGCACCAAATCCCCTTCTCGAAAAACACGAGGTTGCACTTTCCGGCTATGGCAGCGTCGGAGATTTTGTTGATATATAGCAGATCTGGAAAATGCCAGTTCCCTTGCTTCTTCGAGTAAGTCTACTCCATCTTGTCGAGCCTCTTTTACCTCGGCTTCCGAGTATTGCCTTATCCTTGGCGAGTCTTATTCTATCTCGGCAGGCAAAACTGCTTCAGCCCCATATACGAGGAAACATGGCATATAACCAGTTGACCGATTCGGAGTTATTCTTAGGCTCCACAGTACTGAGGATAGTTCCTCTATCCAACAACCAGGTGACCTCTAGAGTGGTTCCATTAAGCGGGGTTTTATTCCTGACAGAACTAATCCATTAGCCCATGCAACTTGTCCATTTGATTCTGGATGGGCGACTGATGCTACATCGAGTCTTATTCGTTGTTTCCCACAGAAACGAGCAAAAGCTCCTTCGGCAAAGTTCGTGCCATTGTCAGTGATCACACTGTGTGGGTAACCGTATCTGAGGATTATATCCCTTAAGAATGTGACAGCTATTTTACCGTCCAATTTCTTGATTGGTTTCACTTCTATCCACTTGGTGAACTTATCAATCATGACCAAGATATGAGTCATGCCTCCCCTTGCTGGTTTGAATGGTCCTACCATATCTAGGCACCATACTGCAAAAGGCCAAGTGATTGGTATAATCTTCAATTTAGACGCTGGTAAATGCAACTTGGATGCATAGTGTTGACAACCACTGCATCTTCCGACTAACTCTTATCTTGTGCCAATGCGCTTGGCCAGTAGAATCCATGCTGGAATGCCTTGGCTACCAATGCTCTTGATGACGCATGATGCCCGCATTCTCCTTGATGGATATCCTATAAGATCTCCTGGCCTTTCTCTGGGCTGATACAACGTTGCAGTACACTTTTCACACTTCGCTTGTAGAGTTCCTTGTTGATTATGGTGTACGCTTTTGCTCTTCGTGCTGTTTGCCTTGCCAATGTTTCATCACTCGGCAAGGTCCCATCTTTCAAATAGTTGAATATTGGCTGTGCCCACGTTGGTATTGGTGCTTCCGGGTCTGCTTCAACATCAATATCCATTGATTCCTCCAACATATGCTCTGCCGACATGACCTGAGGAGTCCCCGAGTGTGATTCGGCGATCCCTGAATTGAACGGATTAGTCCCCAAGTGACTCGAACCTACCCCTTAGTCGATGTCCATTGGCACCACATCTGATTCCTGACTCGCCGGGATGACCCTGATTGATTCGGACTCTGGTGACGGCTTGATCGATGGCTTCCTGAGATGCTCTAGCGCTACCCCTGGTGGTATTGCTTGCCTAGATGATCCTAGTTTGGATAGTACATCAGCTGCCTCATTTTCTGCTCTAGGAATGTGATGAAATTCACAACCGTCAAAATATCCCGAGATTTGTTGCACGTGGAAACGATATAATGCCATGTTTGCGTCCAGCGCATCCCAATGTCCAAACACTTGCTGAATCACCAAATACGAATCGCCAAAACACATGATCCTTTTGATACCAATTTCCTTGGCTACTTTAATGCCATGGACAAGTGCTTCATACTCGGCAACGTTGTTAGAAGCAGCAAAATGAATCTGCAACACGTACCTCAGTTGATCCCTCTTTGGAGATGTGAGCACTATCTCGGCGCCCAGACCCATTTTCATCTTGGACCCGTCAAAATGCATTTTCCAGTAATTCGGATCTCGCAGTGGTGGTTCGTACTGCATTTCCATCCATTCTACAAAGAAATCTGCAACAGATTGAGATTTTATTGCATCTCGCCTATCATATTGTAGAGTGTATGGTGCCAGTTCGATGGCCCATTTGGCGACTCGGCCGCTGGCATCTTTGCTGCCCAATATATCCGAGATAGGTGCCTCGCATATTACCCGGATTGGGTGTTCTTGAAAATAATGTTTCAGCTTCTTTGCTGCCATATATACCCCATATGTCATCTTCTGATAATGTGGGTAATTCTGTTTCGAGACAGAGAGCACTTCTCTCAAGTAATACACCGGTCTTTGGATTGATTTGCCCCTTCTTCACGTTCAACCACTATTACTGCACTTACAACTCTGTTGGTTGCGGCGACATAGAGCAACATTGGCTCCTTAGATAATGGTGATGCTAATATTGGTGCTGTTGCCAACATTTTATTTAATTCATGGAAAGCGCTATCAGCTTACTGTGTCCATGTGAATTTGTCTGATTTCTTCATCAGTTGATATAGTGGTAGGGCTTTTTCACCTAGCCGACTAACAAACCTGCTCAACGAAGCCAGACATCCAGTAAACTTCTGAACATCATTGAGGGTTTTTGGCAATTCCACTCTTTCGATGGCCCTGATCTTTGTCGGGTTGGCTTCGATTCCTTGTCTGGATACAAGGAATCCGAGTAACTTGCCAGTCGGGACACCAAATGTACACTTTTCCGGGTTAAGCTTCATCCAGAATCTTCTCAAGTTTGCGAATGTTTGACGCAAGTCCTCAATTAGAGTATGACTTTGTTTGGTTTTTATTACCACGTCATCGACGTATACTTGAACATTTTTGTCCAATTGATCTTGCAAGCATTTTTGCATGCATCTTTGATATGTTGCGCCTACATTTCTCAATCCGAATAGCATGGTGCGATAGCAATAAGCCCCGTACGGGGTGATAAAAGCTGTCATCATTTGATCATTTGGATTCAGTGGTATCTGATGGAATCCTGAATACGCATCCACAAACGACAACAACTCACACCCAGCAGTAGAATCTATGACTTGATCGATATGAGGCAGGGGAAATGGATCTTTTGGACACGCCTTATTGAGGTTCGTGTAATCAATACACATGCGCCATACCACTTCCATGTTCGGGTCATCTTTTTTCTTCTCGACCAAGACTGGATTTGACAACCAGTCCGGGTGCAGTACTTCCATGATGAATCCAGCAGCTAAAAGTCTTGCAATCTCGGCAACTATTACTTTCCTCCTATCTTTGGCGAAGCGGCAGATGGGTTGCTTCACCGGCTTGGCATCTGGTCTTACATGAAGAGAGTGCTCAGCCAGGTCCCTCGGAACTCCTTGCAGATCTTGAGTGGACCATGCAAAGATATCCCGATTCTCACGGAGGAAGCTGGTGAGCTCGCTTTCCTATTTGTCTGTAAGGCCAGCCCCAATGGTAACTGTGCGCTATGGGAAAGTTTCATCCACCTGCACCTTCTTGGTTTCCTTGGTATCTTGAAATGACACACTGCCATGCGGGTTGGTGAGTGCCGACATTGACATTTGTGCTGCTTTGGCCAATGCTTCCACTTCCAACATCTGACTTTTCTCTTGTGCTATGACGAGTGACTCGGCCAGTGAAGATCCGGCTGAGGCACAAGCAATAGATCTTTTGTAGTCCCCTTCAACTGTAATCACCCCACATGGGCCTAGAAGCTTCATCTTTAAGTAAGCCATATGGGTAGTAGCCATGAATCTTGCCATAGCCGGCCTGCCGAGTAAGGCGTGATAAGAGCTGACCAAAACCACTACCTCAAACTCTATGGCCTCAGTGCGATAGTTCTCTCTGTTGCCGAATAAGATGTCAACCCAGATCTTGCCAATTGGCTCACAGGACAATCCCAGCACAATACCGTGGAAAGTGGTCTTAGTCGGCTCCAGCATGTTCATGGTAATGCCTAACTTGAGCATTGTATCCTTATACATGATGTTGATGCTACTGCCACCGTCAATCAGCACTTTTGAAAACTTGACATTGATATATGGGCCCATGAATGTCGGATCCAAAACCAGAGCATATCCTCATGGGGTTGGCATGATCTTGGGGTGATCTTTTATACTCCAAGTTATCTCTTGCTCAGACCAATGCATGTACTTGGGGATTGCAGGCATCATGGCATTCACCTCCATCATTCGTCACTGCTGGCTCTTTTTGTCATTTGGCTCTGTGACAAATACAACATAACTCTGGTGATGTTCTCTGTACTCATTTCTAGTTCCATGACTGACATGAGCGTCGTCACCTCTTGGATTGTGCACCTGGTGCACAGCTTCTCTTCTTTCTTGATTCTGATACCTCGGCTGCTTGTTTTCATATCTGTTGTCTGCTCCCACTATCTGAGCATTTCCTCCTGTAAGTGGTGGAGGGGGAGGTGGTGGAATCTGCTTATTCAGCGAGTCCACTCTATCTCCTTTCTGAAACCAAGTGCATTGCCTTGTCGTGTGATTGGCTGGTTTACTCGGACTAGGCGTGTGAAACTTACACGACTGATCCAGCATCATCTCATAGGTGTATTTTTGTCAGTCCTGATACTGCTTCCTCTAATCGTATGGCCTTTTGCCTTCATTCTTTGGCACCCATTGTTGTTGTCCATTTGTCCTCTGACGCTGACTGATTCCAGCATCTAGATGATCCTGACTCACAGCCGCAACCTGAGTCGAACCATACCTGTAATCTAGTATTTCGTCTCTTCTCTTGCTTCTGTATTCAGATCTTTCCTGGCGCCTTTGCGACCCGGCAGCGTCATAGTTCTGAGTCTCAGTCATCCCGTCTGCCGACATGAGCAACGGCTGAGTCGGATCTCCTAACGCATACGAGTCAGCGATTCTTATCGTCTCTACCAGGCTTGCCGGCATATCTCTTTGTAACCTTTGCCACAACACACTTTCATGTCTACATCCTTGTGCAAACCATGTGATTGCTTGTGACTCGATTACCCCTTCACAAGAGTTGCGCATCGTACACCACCTTGTGAGGAATTCCCAGTCTGTTTCATTCGGTCTTTGCTTGCACATTGCCAGTTGTTGTGGGCGATTCGGCCTCTTGTATGTGCTCATGAAATTGCTCACGAAAGCGTCGTGAAAATCGATCCAACTGTTGATGCTTCCGGGTGGAAAAAATTTCAACCATACCCGAGCTGGTCCTTCCAGCATCTGCGGCACATAACGTACTGCCCATCTCAAGTTTCTTTGTGCGATCTTCACAGCGGTTCCATAATCTATGAGCCAGTCCTCTGGCTTTGTGCTTCCATCATACGTTTTTGTCCCTCTGGCTAGCTGGAAATTTGGCATTGGTGGCTCCTTCATGATCCTTGGGCCAAAGCATGGTGGACCCTGCGGACCTTGCGATTCAATTATCTCTGCCATTTTTATGCGGTCAAGCTTCAGCCTCGCATCATCCGACTAAAGGTTCCTACCTCCGAATCTTGCTCCCATTGCTTGATATACATGATCCGACAATTCATACCCGTCATTTACCATGGCCGAGTAACCACCATTATACTTATTCGCGTTCGGGTCAGCAGGCCATTGAACTGCTTTTATCGCGCTTTGCTGTCCTCTTTCTGGCTGAGCTGGTGCATTATTTGGAGCTGGATTTCCTCCTCCTGCCGAGTGAGTTCCGCGCCTAGCATGAGGCGCAAAATTTTGCCCTCCGTTGTCATGTCTTTGCCCTGCTTTTTCCAGGTTTTCATTTCCTTGGGGATTATTTCTTTTTTCCCCTTGCGCATGCGCCGGGTTTCCTTGAACCATTGCCGGATCATAGGCGACCATCTGCTTGTTTCTTCCAGAATCCACACTTTTTTCTTTTCTCGGCCTAGGCGCCGCTCCGGGTGAGGATGCTGTGTGCCCAACCGATCTTGCCGGGACAGGAGTCGCCGAGTGAACCAGCTGTGACCTCCCTACTATACCCGGATTTGCTTTGTAATACGCCTCATTTAGCATGTTGGCTGCTTTTACTAGTTCATTGACTCGTTCTTGTTGCCTTTTCTTTGCTTCCCCCTCCAAGTGGGGTAATTCTGCCATTGCTTCTTCTGCTGCTCGCAGATTAGCTGCTGCCGTGTTATATGTTGGACGCATGGCTGTTTCGTTGTTGTTCTCCGGTGTTATCTTTGATGTCGCATCTGCCAGCTCTTCATTGAGGTTCCTTCCTCTCAATCTCGTTGCATCAAGCCGGGTCTTTGCGCCCTTGACTCGATTTGCCGAGTTAAGCTCTCAGATGGTGATATCCACGTCCTGCTGTAACTGTGCTAGCTCTTTGGCTTTCTCCAGGACTTTTATTCTGGCTTCCTCCAACTCGGCTTGCACACGTGCCGGGTCAGTTGCATGTGCCATTGGCTCTACCAACTTGTCTATCGCTTCCTGCAGCTCCTTAGCCCTCTTGCTCCTAGCTATGTTCTCTGGTTTTTCCAGCGGCGCATTTGCTGTTCTTGCAGCCCTTGGCGTTTCCTCATGATTTCCTCCCTCGGCGTTCTCATTCACTACTGGAACTACTGGGGGAGCTGCGGGGTTTGGGGCTATCATCATTACCTCCATGGAGACGAGTTGGTGTGGTTTCCCAGCGACAGGAGCCGTTGGAGGATCCGGCGCCAGGACGACGCGCTTAGGATATGCGCGCTCCACGCGCACCGCGACATAGACCTGGTGCTCGCCGAACTTGATGAAGCGACCATATCTAGGGAATGGCTTGGTCCCGAAGCAGCCCGCGTTGTTGCTGACGAAATTGAGCGCTCCAAACCTCTGGATGAGGCAGGAGTAGACGCGCTCGCCGGTCTTGGCGATGATGTTGCCCGTCCGTATGAAGACTCCATCAAGCATCTGCTTCTGCCCCACGGTGGGCGCCAACTGTCGTGGTGGTGGGCATGGCAGATGCCATGGGTAGGCTTAAGTTGGGGGCCGAATGGGTGCTTGTGGTCACCGGGGAGGGAGTGCATGGTCGAGCCATGCACGAAGAACAAGAAGAACTCTCCAGACTTAGCAATTCGATTGATACCCCAAAGATTATAAGTGCTCCTTGAGCTGTATAAGCTAGAGTGCACAACACTAGTTCACTACTTGGTCCAACCTCCGTCTACTGCTGCTATGCCCTCCCTTATATAGGCAGTGCTAGCCAGCTAATACCCCTTTGGGTTCTAGGGTTTACTGTTTGGATCTTGGTCCCTACAATGTGGGTCGGGTCATGGGCTTGCCCTAAGCCTAAAGGCCCGGTCCATAAAGCTTGACAGCTAACGGTCTTCTGGTATGCCGCTTCTTGTTCTTTTTGGCGTAATGCTGTTACTTTGCACGTCAGCGCATGCTTTGGGTGTCACCCGGCTCCTTTTGTGTCACCCGGCGTCGCCCTTCTCTTTTGACCATGCTTTACCATGGTCCCTCCTGAACCTTACTCAGAAAGGTGCCACGCGTCCTCCTTGACTCGGGCCTTCCTCGGTTGACTCGGCTCGTTGGTTCCTGCAAGAGTTACAACTTTGTCCTATGCGGGCTGACATAGTTTGTATGTCGGCTTTCATGCTTATCTTACCCGGCCGTTCTTACCCGGCCTGGTTCTTTCTTTACTCGGAGCCAACCCAGCTACGCTATGTTTCCCCTCTCGTGACCCTATCGGGGGTTATCCCCCCGACACCAGTAGAACACGATATCGAGATCGAGATCGAGATCGAAGCCCGAGGACCAGACCATCGAAGATCGAAGATCGATGAACAATACT
Organism: Avena sativa; assembly: GCA_916181665.1. Lineage (NCBI taxonomy): Eukaryota > Viridiplantae > Streptophyta > Magnoliopsida > Poales > Poaceae > Avena > Avena sativa. Next base: position 164,517,272 of record OV702297.1, read on the forward strand.
TGACCAACTCTAACCAAGTCAAGTTCAAGGCTTCCGAAGATTTGTTTATCCGTTATCAACTGGCAAAGGCAAGCAAAGCCCCACCATGATATAATCCTACGATTTCGAAAGCATTTCTATTCTTGCCATGTTGCATACGATTCTATTGTGGTCTTTTATCAATAGATAGAGTATCCTATCTTTTGCATTACTCCCTTTTGAGCTTATATTACCTGATCCACTGCTCCTAGCATAACTAGGTTTGGCTTGTGTGCACTGCTAGAGCTCTTATTCGTGTCTGCTTAGCTATGCAGAGCTTTTGAGTCTGGTCCATCCAGATGATGTATCAGATGCAGAGAATCTAGTATGACAGGAGAATGTGATGAGATGAGATCAGTGATATGAGTTAAACATGCTAAGGCTTGTATGGGAGGCCACGGTGGGATGTGGTTTTTCTAGTCCCATGCTCGCCACCACTAGGACCGGAGTTCTTGCCTTTGGAACCAAGACGAGCGTGCAACCACACGGGGCCTGGAAAACCTCACGAGCAACTAACTCGCCTAGTAGATTCCATGAGTCACATAGTTCGGGCGTTTCATTCGACATATGCATGGAAAATCTTTTGAAAGATTTGCCGGGTGAAGTTGGTGAATTCATAACAGGTAGGTAAGCATGGACTGGGTTGCTTGGGGTAGATGGCGCCCCTGTTAACTAACCTCGCCTCACATCTTTAAGTACCGGCTTCGAGATTTGACCCATTACGGCGGAACCATACTTATTGCGTGACTCATGGTCTCGGCGAAAGCAAGGTAAAGGTCGTGGCCAACCACCCTCTGCCAGCCTTCCAAGGAAGAGGGCTAATAGCTTGGCATTAAGAGTCGGTTGGTACGTGTGGGTAAAGTTGTACACCCCTGCAGGGTTAAATCTTTTCGAAAAGCCGTGTTCACGGTTATGAATGCTTGGTGACCAGATTCTAAGATCATAGAGAACTTGAACCTAATCATAAAACTTGGCAACTAATGTTTGTTAGGGATGCTTCCTCATGGGTATGAGGGGGTGATCCTAGTTCAGATGATGATGATTCGGTGGATATCAAAAGATGATGATCAATATTTCAGAGATGTCACTCTCTTATCCCCTTTTAAAATACTCTGATTAGACGATATTCTTCTCTCTCTCTCTTGTTTTATAAAGAAAGATGGCTTTTCGCAAAACTACTCCACTAGCCAGAAGTCTTGCGGAGTACACCCTGTACTCTCCCTTGCTTTGTTGATACTTTTGGAAGAGTAAGTGTTCACCTGAAGACGAGTTCCGTACTACATCAACATCGACGAGTAGCTTGGGGTTCCCGGCCGGCAACCTGGAATCTATGGGCTGGGACGTCATCGTTATGCTTCAGGCCTCTTCGGCCATTTTTTAAGTTTTCTATACTTAATAGCATAATTTTCCTTCCGTTGTTTGATGTTTGTGGTCAGTGACCTCTGCTTGTAATAATTTGGTTCTCTGCTCAGCTATGAGTTTGCTGTAATAAATTTTGTGTCGCAGGGTCACTACCGTGTTACTGATTCTTCATTGGATATTCTCGAGCTCTAGGTTAAGCTTATTTCAGATGGAGGTCTGGGATTTGTTTAGCCCTGATCCCGGGGGTGTCACAGCTAAGCAAATCATTATAGAAAGATCTTCAACTAAATCGGAATACATAACTGCTTCGGAGGCTTCACAAGAGGTGATATAGATGAAGGAGTTCATTAAGGAGCTTGGTGTGGTTCGTAGTGCGTTGGACCCAATGTCCATCTACTATGACAACATGGGTGCCATAACCAATGCACAGGAGCCAAGGTCACACAAGAGCTGAAGCATATCAGGCTACGTTTTCATGCTATTCGCAAGCATGTCCAAGATGGTGACATAAAGATTTGCAAAGTACACACAGATCTGAATGTGGCAGATCCGTTTACTAAACCTATCCCTAGGGAAAAACATGACCAACACCAGAACTCCATGGGTCTTAGGTACATCACAATGTAATCTAGATTATTGACTCTAGTGCAAGTGGGATACTGCTGGAGATATGCCCAAGAGGCAATAATAAAGTGGTTATTATTATAACTTTGTGTTTATGATAAATCTTTACATCCCATGCTATAATTGTATTAACCGGAAACATTAATACTTGTGTGTTTTGTAAACATAAAAGAAGTCCCTAGTAAAGCCTCTTGTTGAACTAGCTTGTTGATTCATAGATGATCATGGACATTAGATGTTATTAATAACAAGATCATGTCATTAGGAGAATGATATGTTGGACACACTCCTATAATAAGCGTAGCGTAAGATCAACTCATTTAGAGTTCGTTTGCTACAAGCTTTCAAATACATAGTAACCTAATCCTTCGACCATGAGATCATGTTAATCACCATCACCGGATGAATGCTTTGATGACATCAAACACCACTTCCATAACTGGGAGGTTATAAAGGTGGCATTAGGTATTCTGAAAGTATGTGTTGAGGCACATGGATCAAGAGTGGGATTTGTCCATCCATATGACTGGTAGATATACTCTAGGCCCTCTCGGTGGAATGTCATCCAATTGGCATGCAAGCATGTGACTAGGTCACAAGGTATCACATATCACGAAACGAGTAAAGAGTACTTATCGGTAAGGAGGTTGAACTAGGTATTGGAGATACCGACGATCAAACCTCGGATAAGTAAAGTATCATGAGACAAAGGAAAAATGGTATCATATGTAAATGGTTCATTCGATCATGAAGTAATCGTAGAAATATGTGGGAGCCATATGAATTTCCAGATTCCTTTATTGGTTATTGATCGGAGAAGTGTCTCGATCATGTCTGCATAATTCACGAACCGTAGGGAGACACACTTAATGGTTCGATGTTGTTTAGTAGATATGGAAATAAGTTAGAGATCGAATGTTGTTCGGCATCTCAGATTGGATCGAGAACATCACGAGGAGATCCGGAATGGTTCGTAGAATAAGATTCATATAAGGAAAGTCCAATTCCGGGGTTGGGAAATGTTTTCGGTGTTTTCACCAAAATCTTCTAGAAGGTTCTAGAAGGTCCAGCACCCCGGAGGGGGGTACATGAATGTGCCATGCCAATGTGGAATGATTGCATCATGCCCTAGGTCACTTGGCTGGACAATGGGAAGAGAAATAATCAAACTCTCGTTTGAATAGTCAAACTCCAATTTGAAAAGTCAAATCCCAACATTGAAAGTCAAAGTCCAAGTGGAGGGAGGAGAGGAAACCTACATGGGAGAGCTTTCCCTCTCCCTCCTTGCTGCCGGCCACCAAGGGTACTTGGGGGAGGACTCGGCCTCCCCCTTTCTGCCTCTCCCCCATATAAGCAAGGGGTGAGGCGCCCCCTTGGCCCTCACCCCAAATCCTAGGCCACCGCCTGCTCCCAAGTCGCCGACGCCCTAAAACCTAGCTCCTCTAAACCGCTATCGCCGCCTAGCCTAAACCCTAGCTGTCGCCTGCCCTCCTCCCCTTGGCGTATAAACCCTAGACACCGAGGGCCTCTCTAAATCCACCATACCTGCTCCGGCTTAGGCGATACCCTACAGGATCTACTCCTCCACCTCCACCACCACACTATTGTGCTACTAGAATTGCGAGGAGATATACAACCTCCGCTGTCTGCTGGAACAATGGATAGGAAGGTTTTCATTGAGTACCGAACGTGTGACCGACTGTGGAAGCGCTACCGGAACGCAATGCCAGAAGTATCATCTTCGCGATATTGAGATCGACAAGTGAACAACTACATCAACCACGAGAATCCGATCTCATTAAATGCTTTGGATCTTCGAGGGTTAGTACCGTATGAACTCGTTGCACCGATCTCGTAGATTAGATCTTGGCTTTTGTGTGTTCATGTGATAGAATTTTTTTTGTTTTCCATGCTACTAACCCCTACACGTTTCACATCTATGAAATAGTCACATGTCGGGAAAGAGTTCACGACAATGTTCAACAAGTTGATTATGACAAGATTTAATCTTTCATAGCGATATTTAGTCTGGACAGATTTATGTAGCAACCACTACATATAATTTTGATATATGGTAGTTGAATAAACAAAACAAGGTTCTTCTAATAGAATGGTTACCTAGGACATGTACATGACATGATCCAAAGGGTTTTATTAATTCAAAGGATGCTAAAATCGCATGCAAACTTCAATGGTTGAAGTAAGCATCGCGGAGTTGGAATCTTCACCGTGATGAAACTGTTAAAAGAGGTTAATTTCATCAGAGACGATGAAGATTCTTGCATTTGCAAGAAATTAAGTGGGAGCACTAATACATGTTTATAATACATTATGTGGAGGACATATTGTATTTGGAAATGATGTATATTTTATTGACACAGATTAAGAATTTCATTTCAATGAAAGACTTAGGAAAAACCCGAATATTAGGTATCAATGTCTATGTGGATAGATTGAGACACTAATATAGTTGTGTCAAATGTACATAGATGAGATATTGAATGAGTTTAATATGGAAATGAAAAGAAAGGTTCTTGTCGCACAAGGAGGATTGAATCAAGATTCAAGTGTATTGACATTTGGTAAGTGAAACGAAATTCAAGTGTATTGACACTTGGTGAGTGAAATCACAAGAATATTTTGATTAGTCATACCGTGATATGTACACATCCAGATAAGTCTTATGCTCTAAATGTTATGAACATATACCAGAATGATTCATAAGATGAACATTGGACGATAGTAAGGATATTCTTATGATCTTTGGAAGAACTAAGAATATGTTATTTATGTAGAGGTGACAAATAGATAGACAGTTCATTGCAAAGTGTTACATTGATACTAGTTTTATCACAAGATACAAATGAATTTTATCTCAATTTAAACTATGGGTGACACAACATAATGGAAAGGAGATTTCATAACAGATTTGGATGAGTTCCAAAGTTAAGACATTGTGACAGATACTACAACAAAAGGCTAAGTATATGACTGCTATTGTAGCATCAAAAGAGGGCATTTGTGTCAAGTAGTTTGTTACCAAACTAGGTGTGGTTCACAGCGTGATGGGGATATGCCAAATGGGGTATACCTAGCGGGACGTTTCCGGGTGGACCAAGCCCTTTGCGAGTGGGCCTGCAGGACGGTGACTGGAATGAGACTGAAGATGGAACCTGGAGGTGCAGAAGCATAGTTAGGCCTAGTCGGATTAGGTCAAATCCTCCGAGTCCTTAACTGATTCGTTTGTATCTGTAAACCCTAGCGAGGTACCCCTATATAAACCTCCCTAGGGTACTCTCTGTACTCACGTTCCATCATACACCCCATCGACTCGCTGCCTAGCCACCGAGCTCGCCACCATTGTAATCAAGCAATAATGCAATCTAGCAGGAGTAGGTCTTTACCCTCCGGGGGCCAAACCTGGGTAAATCCATGTGTCTTTTTCCTCATCTCGCTCCGCAGATGGCTGCCCGCTCTTGCCCCAAATTCTACTACTCGCTACCCTTGGTAGCGACTGCCGTGGCCATTCCCACGACAGTGGCACCCACCATGGGGCATGGATGGTTTGGCCTGAGTTCTGTGGCGAGACCGTATATGTCAATCAACCGGTCGATCGCCATTAGCCGCATAATCGCATGCGACGAGAACCTCTAGATCCTGCCCAACAGCTATGTCTCGCCGTCGTGCCCGGTCACTCACAACGCGGTGATGCTGATCGGCACCATTAACTTCTTCGTAGGCTTCACGGACGCCATTGCCCCAGCGGACATGACAATCATCGGCGGATCACCGCCACGCCGTGATCAGCTCTCGAAAGGCCATATCTACACCATCTCTCGCCTCGCCTTCGAGTACGACTCGGCCACCAACAACATGGCCGGGACCGACGCGGCCACGGACGACACCGATTCGGCAACCCTTGCTTCGGTCGCCGGATCCATCACTGCCGCATCGCACGAAGGCTCCATCATGCGAGTCTCCAACACCGAGGATTTAGAGAACTCCATCCTCGAGATCTTCGACTCTGGCTCCGGGTTAGAGTCCCCTGATGACTTCCGCGCCAGACCTAGTCGCTTCAACGCGACCTACATGGCGGGCAGCATGAGCGCCCCGCCATACCCCTTCTCCACGCCGATCCCGCCGACCGGATGGTGACGGAGGTCGAGCAAGCCCGCCTGCGACTGGAGGAGGAGGTGCGCAAGGAGTAAGCCGAGAGCGAGAAATTCTGCCTCGAGCAGGAAACGGCGCTAGAACTGTCGCTCTACCATCAGCGCCGCCTCAGGAGCCGTCTGAACTCCAATGTTTAGGCCTGCTCCCCGAACTTTAGTGACGGCAACGACCCTGCCCACGCGGCCGATCGTGAGTTCCGTGAGAACGCGCCACCGGGAGGCAGCAATCGCCCACCACCCGGATCACCAGCGACTGAGGCTCCCCCACCACCCTTGGGTCGCGCACCTCCCCCCGACCATCCAAGGGTCATCATCTCTCCACAAGCCCGAGACGCAAACAGGCTTCCACTGTACTCCACCCTGATGGACAATGTCATCGCGGGGCAAGCCGCAGTCACCAACCTCAACATCACGGGAGAGGGCGCACTGTAGATCAAGTACGCCCCGGCCCTACTCGCCAGGGCCGTTGAGAAGCAAGCCGTGGGAGTCGACACGCAGGGCCGGATGTACTCCCGCTCATCCGGAAGCAGGGCGGCCTCGAGCATCCGCCCAATGGTCGCCAACACCCTCAACTTCCCACCACCCGAGCGCCCGCAGCTCCAACCACGGGCCACGCACCCCGCACTCTCAAGCAACGAGCCGCGACCAACAAACAACATGGTCACCGCTAACGGTCAGCCGATCGACGCACGAACGCACATCATTAACAATCAAGCCTGGTGGGCATGCCAGCCCAATGACCTAAGGCACACCCTCACCAACCGCGACGACCCCTAGCCAAGAGGTTCCCTCAGTCGAGTTGGCCCCTAGTGCTTCATACCAATGATCCGAGGCGAAAAGTACCCCACCAACTTCAAGGCGCCAAAGGAGATCCAGAAGTACGACCGAAAGTACGATCCAGTGGTGTGGCTTGATACATATCTCATGGCAATGGGGATAGCAGGCCACACCGACCTGCTCGCTACCTCCCCCTAATGATGGAGGGAGCGACCCGGCAATGGATCAACACCCTCCCCGTAGATAGCATCGACTCGTGGGAGGACATGCGTGAGGCCTTCGTCAGGCACTTTGAGGGCTCCTAGACTCGCGTCAACACCATCGAAGACCTGGAGCGCTGCATCCAAGGACCATGCGATTCGAACCGCCGCTAGGTACAGCGGTGGAAGAACCTCTGGATCAACGCTTCCGGCATCTACCCAAACACGGCGATCCACTGCTTCAAGAACGTGTGCCGGTATGAGCCTCTGGTCGCCAAGATCAAGAGGGTCTACCGGACGCTCAACAACATCCCCGACCTCCTCGAGATCGCCAAGCGCTATGCAGAGGAGGACCCCAATAAGACTTCGATGACGAGTCAGGAGGAAGACGCCGCGCAAGTGGCAACGACAATGGGAGGCAACACGAGTTGCGCTACAGCAACACTCGCCTCACCGGCAAACGCCGCGGTGAAGGACGAGTCGACTTCGTCGCCAACGCCAACTATGGGCCATGCTACACAAAGAATTTCCGCCGCGACGAAGGAAACTACCGCGACAGCGGAAACTACCACGCGAGCAACGCGACGAGGCCGAAATTTGACCCCGCCGCCCTGCTTAACCAGCCATGTGTCTACCACAGCAGGGAGGGGAAACCCGCCACTCACACCACCGCCGACTGCCACTGCCTGAAGGAGATCGAGAAGGCAAGGTGAGCATGGGAAGACCCCAACAACAACCCGCCAAGGGACAACAGCAATGCCGGTGGGTTTGGCAACGACGTTGGCTCGCTGCACACATTCACCGGGCTCGGCACCAAGCGCGAGAAGAAGGTGCTCGCCTGCACATTCGCCGTGAACGCGGTGACTCAAGTTGACATCCCCCGCTTCCTCAACTGGTCCGAGCAGTGCATCACTTGGAGCCGCGAGGACCACAGCCTGGGATCGAGTACCCTGGGCGAGTCGCCCTGGTGGTCAAGCCCAAAGTGGCTGACTACTGGCTCCCCAAGACACTAATGGACGGCGGGATCTCCATCAACATCCTCTACCTGGATACATTCAGAAGATTGCAGCTCCCACAGTCGATGGTCGAATCGACCCTCACTACCTTCCACGGCATCGTCCCCGGACGAAAGGCATACCCCATCGGCAAGGTGACGCTACCAGTCACCTTCGGCACACCATCCAACTTCCACACCGAGTGGATCGTCTTCGAGCTGGTGAATTTCCGTAGCCCCTATCACTGTGTCCTGGGGCGACAAGCATTCGCCAAATTTATGGAGGCCCCACATTACGCGTACAACGTGATGAAGCTCACAGGGCCATGCGACATCATCACCGTCCACGACGACCCCGACATGGCTGTAGAATGCGAGGCAAAAGGCGCCAAACTCGCGGATGCCGTCATCGCCGCGAAAACCAACCACGCCGACGAACTCGCCAAATATGCGAGTGGCGTTGACAAGGATGACCCCATGATCCTGAAGAATCCCAACGCAGAAAACGCCGGGTCGACAGCGTTCGAAGCGTCCACGCACACACGCACCGTCGAGTTGTTCCCGGGCGACTCTAGCCAGACGGTCACCATCAAGACAAACATGATCCCCGCATAGGAAAGCCCGCTCATCGAGTTTCTCCATGAGAATCGCGACATCTTCGCATGTAAACCATATGACATGCCAGGTTTCTTGAGGGAACTCGCTGATCACAATCTTAATGCCGACCCCAAAGCATGACCTGTAAAACATTCGTTGTGGCCCTTCAATGAAGAGCGTCGCCGAGCAATCGCTGAAGAAGTGCAGCGTCTACTCGCCGCAGGTTTCATCTGGCCCATCAAGTACTCCAAGTGGCTAGCAAACCCAGTCCTTGTCATGAAGAAGAACAATACCTGGAGAATGTGCATCGACTACACCAACCTCAACAGCGCCTGGCCGAAGAAGGAATTCGTCCTATCACACATCGACCAGATCATCAACTCGACCATGGGATCAGAGTCGCTGTGCTACCTCGACACATTCTCTAGTTAAAACCAGATCAAGATGGCAGTCGAGGATGAGGAGAAAACAGAGTTCATCACGCCATTCGGCGCCTACTGCTACACAGCCATGACATTCGGCCTTAAAAACGCCGGCATGACCTACCAGCGGTGCATGCAGGAGTGCCTTGCGAGTCAAATTGGCAGCAACATCCACGTCGACATTGACGACGTGGTGGTAAAATCCATTCTCCAGAGCGACCAGGCCGAAACCTTGGAAAATTTGCGGAGGTACAAGATCAAGCTCAACCCAGGGAAGTGCACCTTCGACATGCCCACCGGACAGCTCCTAGGGTACGTGGTCTCCAAGCAAGGCATCGAAGTAAACCCCGCCATGATCAACACCATCGCACGACTCTGGAAACCCGAGTGTCTCCGCGACGTCCACAAACTGGCCGGTCGAGTCGCGGCCCTCAGCCGCTTCATACCCCGGCTCGGCGAGAAGGCAATGCCTCTCTACCGCCTAATGCGCAAGAACCCCATGTTCTAGTGGGACAATGAAGCGGTCGACGCCCTAAAAGCGCTCAAAGAAGTGCTACTCGCAGCACCGCTACTCACCGCCCCATCGACAAGGAGCCGATGCTCATCCACGTCGCGGCCTCCACACGGGTCGTTAGCACCATGATGGTCATCGAGCGACTAGAGGAGGGCAAGGAACACCCTGTGCAGCGCCCGGTCTACTACATCAACAAAGTCTTGATAGACTCACGACAACGCTACCCGCAATACCAGAAACTGGTATACGTGGTCTTCAGAGCCCAGCGACGGCTCCCACACTACTTCTAGGAGCACCCCATCATGGTCGTATCCTCCGCGCCTCTGCACGACATCATTCACAATCGCGATGCGACTGGGCAAGTTGCCAAGTGGGCCATCGAAATTGGCATCCACAACATTAAGTATGAGCCACGCAAAGCGATCAAATCGCAATCCTTGGTAGATTTCCTCGCCGACTGGGAAGAAGCACATCAGCCAGAGAAGCCGCGCTATCTCCATTACTGGTTGCTCCACTTCGATGGATCCAAGAACACGGACGACGCGAGGGCTGGGATCGTACTCACCTCCCACAAAGGCGACAAGCTCCGCTACGTGCTACACCTCGACTTCACTCCCTGCACCAACAATATGGCCGAATACGAGGCCCTCCTTCACCGCCTACGGGCCGCCAAGGAGATGAACGTCAACCGCACAAGTCGCTGACACCTGCGACACCGTCTCCCCCACCATGGCAGCATATCGCAAAGCGGTGGACCAGCTAGGGGGGCCACTTCTCCGGATACTCCGGTGAGTGGATTAATAGGCGCAAAAACAAGGAGGCCGACGCACTCTCTCGCATCGGATCATCTAGGAAAACACCACCCGCAGGTGTCTTCCTCGACATCAACCACAAGCCCCCGGTCTCCCCGTCGACCCTGGTCCACCCTGGTCGATACCGTTGCAACCCGAGCCCACCCTGGTCGCCATGATTTCGGAGCCCAGCGACTGGACCGCGCTATACCTCGTGTACCTCGAGAACGGGACCCTACCTTAGGACGATACAGAGGCGCGCATGACAATGTGACGCTGCAAATCCTTCGTCATCATCAACAGCGAACTCCACAAGCGCAGCGTGACCGGCGTGTTCCAGCGCTGCGTACAACTAGGGGAAGGACGCAATATCCTCCAATACATCCACGCTGGCGACTACTGCCTCCACGTCGAAGCCCGGTCGCTAGTTGCCAAAGCCATGCGACATGGCTTCTATTGGCTCACCGTGCACGTCGCTGCCGTCGACATCGTCCAACGCTGCGTCGGGTGCCAGAAATACGCCAACCAGAGGCACGTTGTGGTTTGGCCCTCAAGACAATCCCCATGACCTGGCCATTTGCCGTATGGGACATCAACATGGTGGGCCGATTCAAGAAGGCCCCGTCCGGCTACACCCACCTTCTTATCGCAGTCGACAAGTTTACCAAATGGGTCGAGGCCAAGCTAATCAAGAAGTGCATCAGTAAGACTGCCACCAAGTTCCTCCGCGAGCTCATCTACTGGCATGGGTGATGACTCCTTGTTGACGTGGAGAACTTCATCGGGAACCCCAAGAGCAAGGTGTGAAGCAGCACAGAAGCAAGTCTTCCCTCAAAGGTGTGAAGAACCCAATGTTATCGAACCAGTAGGAGGAAGGAAACGTCTCAAAGGTGTTGCAAGCAACGTGGAAACCTGCACAACACAAACTCAAGACTTTGCCCCAACAAACAGTGAGGTTGTCAATCTCACCGGTTGTTGTAACAAAGGATTAACTATATGGTGTGGAAGGTGATGATGGTTTGCAGCAAGTAAATAGTAACAGTGGAAGATGTATCAATGGTAAAGATTGGACCGAGGTCCATAGATCACTAGAGGTGCTCTCCTTAGATAAACAAACAAGTCATGCAAGGTAAACAAATTACAGCAGGGCAATTGACAGGACTGAGCAAGGCATAACAATGCAATACTAGACACAAATATCCTATGAGATTCTATTGGGCAATACAACAATATACATAGACCGCCATCAAACTACATCTATGACTAGAAGTCCACCTTTAGGTTATCATCCGAACCCCCTCTAGTATTAAGTTGCAAGCAACAGACAACTGCTTTAAGCAAAGTGTGTAAGGTAAACAATCCACTTGTTCCATGAACAAGAGACCGTTGTTTTCTCCCTGGTGGCAACAACACATGTACAACCGAAGAGATTTCTGTCACTTCCCTTGGAAACTAGAGGCATGAACCCACTATCGAGCATAAATATCCCCTCTTGGAGTCACTAGTAACTAGTTGGCCAAGATAGCTACTAACAACTGAGAGCATGCAATATCAGAAACAACACAGACATGATAGAATCAAATAGACAAAACCATTAATCAATCTAACATAGTAATCTCAATATCCATCGGATCCCCGCAAACACAACATACATGGTTACAAATAGATTAGATCTTGATCATGAACGGAGCTCACAAGATCTATACATGAAAGCACAAGGAGGAGATACAACCATTGTTGGGGATATGCTATATCGGTATCCTCATAGCATGTCTCCTATTCGGATAACCCGGGTGGCCCACAGTTGGTAGCATGGCCCATGGCCTGCTGGGCGGCCCAGTTAGATGGATCCAAAAGGGAGGCCCATGCCGGATAAAGGAAGTCTACGGTGGAGTCACCGACGTACCCGGAGCCTTGGAGTACAAGACACGCAAGACTAGTAATAGACGGTGTAGGACTCTGTAACCTGTCCGGCTAGGACTTTTCCCTGTAACCCTAGACTTGGCGACTATATAAGTCGGGCCTATGGGAGCCTTTAGGGCAGACAACTTCAGATAATGTTAGACAACCTCGCACATCGAACCTATCTCTATAACTCAGCGTATTGCCATTATAGTGATTTATAGCAGGAGTAGGATTCCCCCACCGTTGTGGGATCTAAACCTGGGTAAGCTGTGTTACCTCGTACCCGTCAACCGTCCGACTTCCCCCACGTCTCTAAACACACACTATGAGGACCCCTCCATTGCGTACTCGTCGGCAATACCATGACAACCATCTAGCTACTACATGGATCCGTAGTCCAAGGTGGAACTACTCACGCTTCATACCGGAGGCTGGCATGATGAAGAAGAAGGCCTTCGGGATGATCTCCCCTTTGGCAGGGTGCCGGGAAGAGCTTCAGATCCCCCTGATCTAGGGACGATGGTGGCGGTGGCTACAAACAGTTTCGTGGAATATTGATCAGGTGCCTAGGGTTTTGGCATCAGGGGGACTTTATAGGCGAAGAGGTGAGGCAGGGGGCCACCAGGGCGGCTGCACCCCCCAGGCACGGGGTGGGCCCACCCGCGCGGCCAGGGGGTGTGGTCCCCTGGTGATCCTCCTCTGTCTCGTATTCTGGCTTCGTGTTGTCCACGGTAAAATATTGACTTTGTCTTTTGTCCCGTCCAATTCCGAGAATATTGATTTTCTGCCTTTCTGGAACAAAAAACAGAAGAAAACAAGCAACACGCACTGTGGCAACTTGTTAATAGGTTAGTTCTAGAAAACATATAAAAACACCTCAAAGTGTAGACAAACTAAAGCAAAGTAGATACTAAACAAGCTTGGAACATCAAAAATTATAGATATGTTTCCGACGTATCAAGCATCCCCAAGCTTAACTCCTGCTCTTCCTTGAGTAGGTAAGTGATAAAAGAATAATTTTTGAGGTGACATGCACCATAAAAACCAAGATCAAACCATTTGCAAGCATTGGGATCAAAGAACTCTAAACATGTGCATGAAAGATGGAGTTCTAACAATAGGACATAGTAACTATGCATGCAACATGAAAGGCTACAAACAAAGATCAGGAATAACATGCATTGAAAAATGTTTGTTTGTTTCACATACAGAAAACATGGCATAGTGGCATTCAACTTGTCCCTCATAGAGTAGCAAATAGATGCATATGACACCTTCAAAGTTCATAAGAGTGACTAGATACAAATAGCACAAGAACAAGTAATACAACAATATGCATCAATCAATAAGTTTTGGGACACTACACAAAGAACTAAGAATGACAACTATGCTCTCTTAATGGTGCCTAAAGGATAGAAGGTGGAGACTCAATATAATAGTGGAAGAAAGGCCCTTCATAAAGGGAAACAGGGATTTCAAGTTTCAAAAAGAGCTTCCAAAAATTATGCTACTTGTTAGCTTTCATCCCTCATTGCCCCTATCATAAGAATCTTGAAGTGATTAAGGTTAAAGTGAACAAGCTATGGAGTATATGCTTGACAAAGTATAAGTTGGCAATCTCATGTCCCTTGAATACGAGGGCCATACCTCATGCTGCTCAACTTCAGTCACCTGTAAGTTCTTGTCATAGTAAGTACATGTGTATCATAGAGAAACGCCAACGGGGTACCCCTTGCACATGGTACATGATCAATCCCATAACCAAAATGACAAGGCAAGCAGACAATGAGCATCTGAGGGATCTTTTTATTTACTATGCGCATAGCTTTTTTATTGAGGATGCTTCACAGAATGCTCATTATGGTGATGCTGCAAGTTTCCACCATGATTAGGCATGGCTTAGGCTAGCGGCCCAAGCGTTTCTCTAACACAAAATACATAACTCCATGGACTTACAAGATCCCTCTTTATTTCACACCGGTGACATCCATAGACAAAAGAGCATGATATCAACTGTGTACAAAGTACAAGTGCAATGTTGAAAATGTTCCCCATGACAGCATGGTTCTACTAATTCCAATGTATAAGTGCAAGCATATAAAACATAGATGACACAATGGTTCAAGTTTATTAGGGGCAAGGAATATAAAGTGTGCCATCAAGTTTGTGAGCGCTTTAATCACTAAGTTTTCACATAACAAAATACTTTTTAATTGGAAGATAGCTAAAAACAAGAATATACTTGGAATGGTGTAACACACCATGCATAGGACTTTATAGTGGAAACTTTGGAATAACTTGGTTTCTTGGGAGTTGGAAGCATGAGTAAAACTTACTCATACAAGTGGAGGCTAGCAAAAGACTAGGAGCAACTAACTAAGAGAGCAATAATGGCCATAATCATGCAGAGCGACATAGAGTGGTACTATAAGTCAAGGACTAAATGATCATAGAGGCTATGGTGACTTGTTCATAGTCATAACATGGTGTGATCATGTGCCAAGTCAACCCAAACAAAGCATCAAAGGAGAATACCACAATACTATGCTTTTGTATGCTAAAACAACACATAATTCTTTCAAGGAACACTAAGCAATCCCAATTGTTTGGAACAATACATGCTACAGAAATAATCACTAAGAATAAGGTCAAAACAACACCTATCATGTCATGCTAAAGTCTAAGTCACAGTCAATGCAAGTTCCTCTTGCACTTTCAAGCAAGAACTTTCTACTCCTTTCCAACACCAATCAACTTATTTGAAACAACACAGCGAGAATATGGGTCCAAACTACTTTATTAAATCAAACTAAGAAAACCAAACGAAAACTGAGATGCTCCAAGAACAACACAACAGTGTATGAAACAATAAAAATGAAGTGTCTAGAAAGACCTGAGCTTTTTATTGATGAAGAAGGGGATGCCTTGGGCATCCCCAAGCTTTGACGCTTGTACCTCTTGGATATTTCTTGGGGTGACACCGGTTAGCATACCCAAGCTTTAGCTTTTGTCCATTCTTCATCTCATTACATCATTCTCTCTCTACACCTGAATTTTTTCCTTCATACAAAACTTCACACAATCTTCATTAGCAACATTAGTGTATTCAAAAGATAATAGACCCATGGGTTTAGCTTTGTAACAGCAAAACCTTTCAATAAAAACACAAGATACTGTAGCAACTACTTCAAAAAGCTCAATTTCCCGAAAAGAACCCAAAAAGGAATCAATTAGAAGCAAATGCAAATAATGGCAGAAATCTGTCAAAAAAGACCAGCAGGTATAAACCGATTTTTTAGAAAATCTTCTGTTGCTCAAATCAAAACGTGTTGAACTAAAGAAAGTTAGCTAACATACTGGGGGATTTATTCGTAAATTCTAAGCTCAATCGGACTTACAGAGACTCCTCACGAATTTTTATGGTGGAGGACAGAAATCTGTTTCGGGACAGCAACTCCCCAAATCTTACTTCTGTCTCATTAGAAGTCATTCTTTGCACAAAAAGCAAACAAAAAAAGGATAAGAAGAGGACATTAATTAAGTAGTAATTTCCAAGACTCAAGGAATCTCTTGGGTTATCTCCCAACAAGTACTTTTCTTTAACGTCTTTAAGTTAGGCACAAGAAGCAAGAAATCAAGTATTTTCAAATGAAGAAGCATTAACATCAAACCTTGCTTTCAAAGGAGGAGCAAAAAGCAACTTCTCTCTCCTCATAGGGAAGTGTTCAATACCTTTCTTGAATGGAAATTGATATTTGATGGTATATTCTTTCATATCAATGATGGCACCAATAGTTCTAAGAAAAGGTCTTCCCAAAGTAATAGGACAAGAAGCATTGCATTCAACATCCAAAACATAGAAATCAATAGGTACATAAGCATTGTTAACCATAATGAGAACATCATTAATACTACCCATGAGTTTCTTCTTAGCATTATCATCAAGTGGGACATCCAAATAACAATCTTCCAAAGGTGGCAAATCAAGCATTTCATAAATCTTCCTAGGCATAATAGAGACACTAGAACCAACATCACATGAAGCTTTGAGATCAAAGTCATTCACTTGCAGACTAATAATGGGTTCCCAACTATCTTCTACCTTCCTAGAAATATAAGCTTTGTGTTTTAACTTCTCTTCCTAAATCTTAACAAGAGCATCTGTAATGTGTTTGGTGAAAGCAACATCCATATCACTAGCATCAGGACTTCTAGCAAGTTTTTGCAAGAACAAAATCACTTTATAAATATTGCAACCATCTATATCAAATCAAACTTAGCATCAC
This sequence comes from Avena sativa, assembly GCA_916181665.1. Lineage (NCBI taxonomy): Eukaryota > Viridiplantae > Streptophyta > Magnoliopsida > Poales > Poaceae > Avena > Avena sativa. The sequence continues at coordinate 164,533,931 of OV702297.1, forward strand.
TAGTAGTAGACTCATTAGGCTTAGGCATTGTAAGAGGAAGAATAGGGACTTCTTGTGGTTTAGTGGTATCCATTCTAGTTATGGTGCACACACTATTGTTTCTATCAATTTCAGCTTCTCTTTCCCACTTAGCATGAAGTTGGGCTAACAGTCTAACATTTTCATCAATAGTAACTTGTATGGCATGAGTATAAGCAAAGGTACTTTCCAAGGTTTTAGGTTTAGAAGCCATTTTATTAATCAAGGAGGATTGTGCTTCAGACAAAGAGGGAATATTTTTCTCAACAGTCAAAAGTTTTTCCTCCACGGTCTTGTTGAAAGCGGTTTGTTTACTAATAAATTCATTGAGCATAACTTCAAGTTCAGAGGGGGCACTTCTAGCATTATTGTAGGAGTTTCCATAGGAATTGCCATTATTAGGAGGATAAGGCCTGTAATTGTTGTTGCTACCAAAATTATTCCTATAGGCATTGTTGTTGAAATTGTTGTTTCTAATGAAGTTCACATCAACTTGCTCTTCTTGAGCAACCAAAGAGGCGAAGGGAACATTGTTTGGATCTAAAGGAGCTTTCCCATTAACAAGCATATCCATAATAACATCAATCTTATCACTCAAAGAGGAGGTTTCTTCAACAGAATTTACCTTCTTACCATGTGGAGCTCTCTAAGTGTGCCATTCAGAGTAATTAACCATAATATTATCAAGGAGTTTTCTTGCAGCACCCAAAGAGATGCCCATAAAGGTACCTCCAGCAGCTGAATCCAACAGGTTTCTTGAAGAGAAGTTCAAACCTGCATAAAAAGTCGGGATAATCATCCAAGCATTAAGTCCATGAGTGGGACAATTCTTAACGAAAGATTTCATTCTTTCCCAAGCTTGAGCAACATGTTCATTATCAAGTTGTTTAAATTTCATAATATCACTTCTCATAGATATAATCTTAGCAGGAGGGCAGTACTTTCCAATAAAAGCATCCTTGCACTTAATCCAAGAATCAATACTATTTCTAGGCAAGGATAGCAACCATTCTTTAGCTTTTCCTCTCAAGGAGAAAGGAAACAGCTTGAGCTTAATAATATCTCCATCTACATCCTTATACTTTTGCATCTCACAAAGTTCAACAAAGCTATTGAGATGGGCAGCAACATCATCAGAACTAGCACCAGAAAATTGCTCTATTATCACAAGATTCAACAAAGCAGGCTTAATTTCATAAAAGGTAGCATCAGGAGCAGGTGGAGCAATAGGAGTGCTAAGGAAATCATTATTGTTTATGTTAGTGAAGTCACACAACTTGGTGTTCTCAGCAGAGTTCATTTTGGCAAAAGTGGAGCAATCCAAAAACAGCAGCAGCAGCTAGAGCAGGAACAAAACTTTTTGTGTTTTTGATAAGAGAAAGAAAATTAAACTAGACTAATTTATTTGGAGTTTTTGATAAAAAGAGGCAACCAAAACCAAGCAAAAGAAACTAAGCAAAATAAAAACAAAGTAAATAGAAAGGTTGAGGAGGACTCCCCTTGTGAAGACGTCCTTGGCCTCCTCGGCAACGGCACCAGAAAACTTGTTGATGACTCCTTGTTGACATGGAGCACTTCGTCGGGAAACCCTAAGAGAAAGGTGTGAAGCAGCACAACAACAAGTCTTCCCTCGGTAAGAAACCAAGGTTATCGAACTAGTAGGAGGAAGGAAACGTCTCAAAGGTGTTTCAAGCAACGTGGAAACCTGCACAACATAAACTCAAGACTTTGCCCCAACGAACAATGAGGTTGTCAATCTCACCGGTTGCTGTAACAAAGGATTAACTTTATGGTGTGGAAGGTGATGATAGTTTGCAGCAAGTAAACAGTAACAGTGGAAGATGTATCAATGGTAAAGATTGGACCGGGGTCCATAGTTCACTAGAGGTGCTCTCCTTAGATAAACAAACAAGGCATGTAGGGTAAACAAATTACAGTAGGGCAATTGACAAGACTGAGCAAGGAATAACAATACAATACTAGACACAAAGATCGTATGAGATTTGATTGGGCAATACAACAATATACATCGACCGCCATCCAACTGCATCTATGACTAGGAGTCCACCTTCAGGTTATCATCCGAACCCCCTCCAGTATTAAGTTGCAAGCAACAGACAACTGCTTTAAGCAAAGTGTGTAAGGTAAACAATCCACTTGTTCCATGAACAAGAGACCGTTGTTTTCTCCCTAGTGGCAACAACACATCTACAACCTAAGATATTTCTGTCATTTCCCTTGGAAACTAGAGGCATGAACCCACTATCGAGCATAAATACCCCCTCTTGGGGTCACTAGCAACTACTTGGGCAAGATAGCTACTAACAACGGAGAGCATGCAAGATCACAAACAACACAGACATGATATAATCAAATAGACAAAACCAGTAATCAATCTGACATAGTAATCTCAAGATCCATCGGATCCCCACAAACACAACATGCATGATTACAAATAGATTAGATCTTGATCATGAACGGAGCTCACAAGATCTATACATGAAAGCACAAGGAGGAGATACAACCATCTAGCTACTACATGGACCCGTAGTCCAAGGTGGAACTACTCACGCTTCATACCGGAGTCTGGCATGATGAAGAAGAAGGCCTACGGGATGATCTCCCCTTCGGCAGGGTGCCGGGAAGAGCTTAAGATCCCCCCGATCTAGGGACGATGGTGGCGGCGGCTACAGACGGTTTCGTGGAATATTGATCGGGTGCCTAGGGTTTTGGCATCGGGGGGACTTTATAGGCGAATAGGCGAGGCAGGGGGCCACCAGGGCGGCTGCACCCCCAGGTGCGGGGTGGGCCCACCCGCGTGGCTAGGGGGTGTGGCCCCTTGGTGATCCTCCTCCATCTCGTATTCTGGCTTCGTTTTGCCCACGGTAAAATATTGACTTTGGCTTTTGTCCCGTCCAATTCGGAGAATATTGATTTTCTGCCTTTCTGGAACCAAAAACAGAAGAAAACAGGCAACTGGCACTGTGGCAACTTGTTAATAGGTTAGTTCCAGAAAACATATAAAAACACCTCAAAGTGTAGACAAAGCAAAGCAAAGTAGATACTAAACAAGCATGGAACAACAAAAAATATAGATACGTTTCCAACGTATCAATGGGTACCCGCACAACATCATCACGGACAATGGCACCAACTTCGCCAAAGGCGTCATGGCGGACTTCTGCGAGGAGCACAACATACGACTCGACCTCGTCTCAGTCACCCACCCAGAGTCGAACGGCCAAGCAGAGTGTGTCAACCAAAGCATTCTCCACGGCCTCAAGTCACGACTATAGGTTCCCCTCGAGTGAACCCATGGATTCTGGGTCGAAGAGCTCCCCTCCGTTCTATGGAGCATTCTCTCCTCCATCAACCGATCAACCGGGTTAACACCCTTCTTCATGGTGTATGGTGTCGAGGCCGTCATGCCAACCGACCTGGAACACGACTCGCCTCGGGTCGTCAACTATGTGGAGGAAGACAACGAGATCACCCACAAAGACGGGATCGACCATCTCGATGAAGCATGTGACCTAGATCGCTCTTGCACTGCCATATACCAGCAGGGACTCCACCTCTATCACAGCCGCCGAGTCTAGACTCGCACCTTCCAGGAAGGCGAACTGGTCCTACAACTCGTCCAGGACAAGAAGGGCATGCACAAGCTCTCTCACCCGTGGGAGGGACCGTTCTCAATAGGGAGAGTCCTCGGCAATGATGCCTACTACCTCATCGATGTACGAGGTGATGACCAGCTCGATGTCGGGCGGCCATGATGTGTAAACCTCCTTCGGAAGTTCTATACATAGAAATAAAACTTGTACTCAGCTGCTGCATAATGAAATAAATTCGAATCACACAAATTGTGCCCACTCGCCACCGTCTTGTGCCAATCGCACTCGTACATTTAGCAATATGCTACCCACAGAAGTCAACCCTTGGTCAAGCGACCGGCATGGGTAAGTAGTGCGGCACAAGGGCATCAAAAATATTCGAGCCTTGCGTCGTCCACGAAAACGCCACCCCAGAGCCAACATCGGAGTCGCCTCGCTCGACTGGCATGCCGGGCCAAGACAATCGAACACGCTTCTCACAGGAACCGGTCCTCCACATCCTCGCGCATAGCGACTCGAATGGTTAAGTACCACGCAAGGGGACTTACCTAAGATACAACCCACGCGGCTCGAGAACACACCAAGTACGAGAGAATGCCCTGTACTCGCCACACGACTGGATTTTCGAGCCAGGAGTAGAGACATGTTACAAACAACACACCATGTCCTCACCTACCTTGGGCATGCGACTACAACGGCTAACTACCACGCTCGGGGACTCACCTAATCGACCCTGGTTGAGTCCGGGTAAACAGCCAAGTACAGAGCACCCCTTGGAGTCGCCAAGCGACTGACTCTACGAGCCACGACGAGTCGACCATGACTAAACTAACAGTCCAATACAAACAAAATTACACCTATGCGAGGTAAACCCCATTAAAGGGTGGACTGATGACCCACAATTATAGGGGGTGTATCGTAGTACTTTCGATAAATAGAAGTGTCGATCCCAACGAGGAGCAGAAGGTGTTGACTAGTGGTATGGAGCAGGAAATCTCTGTAAATACTTAGCAAACGGATTTTTAGGGGTTTTCTGATAAAGCAACAAAACAAAGTGCAAGTAGTAAAGACAACGAACAAACGCAGCAAGTGGCCCAATCCTTTCTTAGCAAAGGACAAGCCGGTGGAAATACTTATAAGGACCAAACGTTCTCGAGGACACAAGGGAATTCTGTCAAGTGCTTTCGCTTCAAATATCTAAGTACTCTTCTTTGGTGTTGTAAGTGTTGTGTGGGTGAACCTGTGCTAATGTACCAATCTTACTTGGACTAATACATACTTGTGATTAAACCCCCTGCAAGCATCCGCAACTATAGGAAAGCAATTAAGATATAAACCTAATCACGGCCTTAAACTCTGAGATCCTACACTCCCTTGCGCAAAGGTGTCCTAACGGGGGTTCAGGTTTCTATCACTCCGGCAACCCCACAATTAGTAGCCAAATACACAATGCATTCCCCTAGGCCCATAAATGGTGAAGTATCATGTAGTCGATATTCACATGACACCACTAGAAGAATAGCACCACAACTTAAATACTAAACCATTGAATAATAACTCAACACAAATACACTACTAACAACATGACTTCCCCCATGTCCTCAAGAACTAAATGAACTACTCACAAGAAATCATATGGATCAAGATAAAAGATGATATGGTAATGGATAACAATCTAAACATAAAAAATAATCCAATGGTTCCACTCATAAGCATCAACTACAATAGTAATCAATACCGGGAAAGTTTCCCCTAAGAACTAATGCAAGATCCAACACAATTGTTACAACAGGATGAAATGGTGATGATGGTGCTGGTGGAGATGATGATGTGGATGATGATGATGATGATCCCGATGAAGTCTAGCTTGATGACGGTGTTGATGGTGACGATCTCCCCTCTCCGGGAAGTAATTTCCCTGATAGAAATCTGTCTACCGGAGGGCTCTTTCTCTCTCGGTGTTTTCCGCACCGAAGAGGCGGCGGAAATCTTTATGTGGTCGCTCCCCTGGTGTTAGGGTTCCGAGAGGAAGATATAGGCGAGAGGGCGGAGTCGGAGGGCCAGGTGGGCCACACCTGCCCTAGGCGCGGCCCAGGGGGGACCCGCGCCTATGGGGGGTGTGTGGGCCCCCTATGGCCCAGCTACGCCTCCCCTTCTAGCTTCCTTCGTCTTCTGGGAAAAATATAATTTTCCAATACTTTTCTGGTATTTTTCTCATCTTCGCGAAATTGCATCAAAACACCTCTTTTTCATCAGAAACCTGACTCCAGCAGTCCATCCTCCAAGAATCATCCAACATGCAAAAACAGAGGAAAAGACATAAGTAACACCTCATAATAAGAAATATATCAATGAATAGAGGCAAATTATGATATAGAATGGTGATGCAAATTGGACATATCAACTCCCCCCAAGCTTAGACCTTCGCTTGTCCCCAAGTGAAAACTGAGCTCAGTAAACATGTCCACAGGTTTATGGAGTGAAGTGTCGATAAAAGAATACGGACAAGAAGCATCACACTTACCATTACACAACTCATAGAAGAAAGCAACTCACCATTATATAACTTAGCTGGCAACAAGTATAGGAGTCACAATAGAGATGCATAAAGATAAATCATAATTGGAATTGGCAAACTTTGTTCTTGGTCAGAGAACAGCTGGCAAATAGTTTCACAAAAAGCTTTTTGTAGAAGTCTTGAAAACAGGAGTACTCTTTGCTCAAAAAGGTTTTTCACAATGAAGGCTTTCAAAGTAATACTCAATAGATAAGAGTTTTGTGCAAACAAGGAAGATGAAGAACATGATTGAATAAATCACCATATGAATGCTTGCAACACAACAACTCAAATGCTTGCAGGAGATAGAGAGGAAGTAGGTTTACTAACTCAACTTAGAAATAGGAGAAATGTCCCTTCATAGAGGGAATCAATGATTTCAAGTCATAAAGAGCTTCCAAAAGATTATGGTACTTACTAGCTTTGAGCCCTCATTGCCCCTATCATAGGCATCTTGAAATGATTAAGGTTAAAGTGAACAAGGATGGTGTATATGCTTGATGAAATATAAGTTGGCAATCTCATGTCCCTTGAATACGAGGGTCGCTCCTCATGCTACTCAACTTTAGTCACCGGTAAGTTCTTGTCATTGTAAGTACATGTGTATCATAAAGAACCGCCAACGGGGTATCCCTTGCACATGGTACGGGAGCTATCCCATAACCAAAATGACAAGGCAAGCGGACATGAGCATCTCAGCGATCTTTTTATTTACTATGTGCATAGATTTTTATTGAGGATGCTTCATAGAATGCTCATTATGGTGATGCTGCAAGTTTCCACCATGATTAGGCATGGCTTAGGCTAGAGGCCTAGGCGTTTCTCTAACACACATACATCACTCCATGGACTTACAAGTTCCCTCTTTATTTCACACCATCGACATCCGCAAACAAAAGAGCATGATATCAACTGTGTATAACGTACATGTGCAATGTTGAAAGAGTTCCCCGTGACAGCATGGTTCTGCTAATTCCAACGTATAGATGCAAGCATATACAACTTATATGACACAATGGTTCAAGTCTATTAGGGGCAAGAAAATAAGGTGTTTCATCAAGTTCGTGAGAGCTTTACTAACTAATTTTCACATAACAAAATACTTTTTAATTTGAAAGATAGATGAATCTTGAGAATTTGCTTGGAAAAGCAAATGCTAATAGGTAGATATGGTGGACACAAATGTCACAGGTTTTGGTTCAAAGGGATTGGATGCATGAGAAGTATGCCTTCTCAAAACAGGTTTTTGGCTAGCAAGGCTGGGTAGCAAGCAAAAGAGTTGAAATAAACAAGCAAACCTACAAGTGATAAGCCAAACATGCAATCTTCCTTGAAGACACAAAAGATCTTAAATAAAGAATACTAAGCTTATGAGCCAATCAAGAAAGAAAATAAATGATACAAAATACCTGTAAGATTTTTATCTTTTCCTTTCAAACCTCAAAAAGTGTTGCTACTGACCAGAGCTTGGTTTGCCAAAACAAATTTATATTTACTTGATGCTCCCAAAGTGATGCCAATACTGATCAACAAGATCAATCATATAATAGAGATTGCAAACTAAAATAATAAGTGCAAAAAGTAAAAGATGAAACTTCTCATTAATATTCCATAAAGGCACCGACACCAAGGGATACACAGATAATCAACTAAAGGAGAGATACTTCCACATGCAAACCAACCTATAAGATAACTTCTCTACCAAAGATATGAATCCACTAAAAAGGTAAAATATGAAAGATAATGATGGTGATACCGCGACACTCCCCCCAAGCTTGGAACAATCCAAGGGGATGCCAAACCTGATGACGAATTACTCCTTCGGTGGTGGTGGTTTTATCTTGTTTAGGGTAAGGAAACCCTCTAGAATCTTATGAAGCATGTCATTCTCCTCTTGAAGTATATCCACCTTCATCCTCAAAGCACAATATTTATCACAGAACTCGCCAGTGGTTCGAAGGGCTTCCACTGCCTCAGGGCAGGATCTAAAGTCTGGAACGGAGGATATGATCCCCTGCAGGTTACGAGAAAAGGCACATCCAGTGTTAATTGCTCCTACAAAAGTAGGTTTTCTTGCCCTTGACCCTACGTCAGTTTGTTCCTCCAACTTTAGTTCCTCCACAGGCTTCTTGCCTTTGTCGTTGGCGGAGACCATGGTGCTCTAAACTTGAGAAGATTTCCTGAAAGAAACAGATCGAAACGAAAACACAATGAGAACACGATGCACGAACCTCGGGGGATCTGGGGGTTATATATTACGAAGTTTCAAAGCATAAGGAAGGTGTTGATACAAAAACGAGGTGGAGACGGAGCTCGGGTTGCTCACACCCCCTCTAGGCGCGGCTAGCTGGGGCCCGCGCCTGGGGTGGGTTTGGAGACCCCGGTCTCCGTTTCTTCCTCTGTTCTGTCTTGTAACTTTCCTTATGTGATAAAAACATCAAAAATATAAAAAAATTAGGCTTTCACGAACCTTCTATTTTCACCACTTTTACCTATTCAAAGACGAACTCTCCAGACTCCTTTCCTCCTTCTCACTACTAGAGAAAAGGCTATAGGAGACATGCTTATGCGAGGCACATTTAGACCATATGCGCCTCCTATAAAATAGGCGAGGCACACTCCTTATCCATGCGCCTCTAGTATAAAAATAGGCGAGGCGCATATGATAAGAATGCGCCTCCTATAATCCCTGTACGGACTAAATCTAGCAGCCCCATATTATGCGAGGCGCATTCCAGTCATATGCGCCTCCTATATATTAGATAGGCGAGGCGCATATGTGCAGAATGCGCCTCGCATAATCTGTGTGGGCCCGCGTGTTGGTAGGTGCACGAATATGCAAGGCGCATATGGTTATATGCGCCTCCTATATTTGATAATATGCGAGGCGCATATGGTCATATGCGCCTCAAGTAACTCCTGTGGGCCCGGGCGGAGGTAGGTGGCCGCATATGCGAGGCGCATATTGCTATATGCGCCTCCTATAGTTTGAATTATAGGAGGCGCATATTGTGCAATATGCGCCTCGCATAACCTGGCACCACTTTTTTCCAGCTTTTTTCACATGGAGCCAACTACCACCCCACTCACTTGTGTCACTTCTTCCTCCTCCACCAAGACAAATCTGGTTGCCCCCCTCCTCCTCCCCACCTCATTTCCCCCATTGATTCGCCATAGAAGCTTGCTCAACATCCATTGGTTGACACCCATATGTAAGTGAAGTCTCTTGCTCCTCTAGATCTACAACATGTCCATTTACTTCTCCTCCAGCTCTCTTGCGCAAGTCGTTGTTGGAGGAAGCGTGAAGGCGTTGCTTGCATGTATGCGCGTTGTCGGAGACACCGACTATATGATTGTGTTGTGGTGCTACTTTTTGTGCAGGGATTTCATTTGAGATGCCAATGTTTTGCCGGAATGTCGATTTATTTCTTTTCCGGCGAATTTCTGGCACTCGCGGATGTCCTATTTTTAGGGGAGGTCATGCCGAATTTTTCCGGAGATCCACGTCCATATATGCTCTAATTATTCTCTTGCTCTTTGTACCACGCAGGCGTCCATGGTCCGACCACTGATCAACAAATCCCGCGTGGATAGGTGGATGACATGCGCGAGGGCCGACATGGAACGTGCAAACAAGACAGAGATAAGGTGTCCATGTCGGGACTGCAAGCTGATGTATCTGATAAGGCATGATTCCAGAATGCTGGAGTCGCACCTGCTTCGACGTAGTTTCATGGATGGCTACACTCGATGGATACGTGATGACGAATATGATGATGAGGATGTCAATAATGGTGAAGATCAAGATGCCAGTGATGATCACGAAGATCAAGACGCCAGTCATGATCACGAAGATCAGGGTGGCACTAGACATGGACATGAAGATGATCAAGGTGGCGTCGGGCATGGACACGAAGATGATCAAGGTGGTGCCGGTCATGAACACGAAGATCAAGGTGCCGACCATGATTTGAGCTGGTTGCGAGACCCTCATGTCCAAGATCTGCTTCTCAAGGAGACGAGTAATGCCAGAGCCGCCGGTAGAGAGAAAGCTAAACTGGAGCAAATGGAGAAAGACGCGGTCACTCCATTGTTTGACGGATGCAACGACGGGGATACCCGTCTAAATGTAACGCTTAGGGCTCTGGAGATGAAGGCGAAACACAAATGACCGACGAATGTTTCGATGACAACATTGTATTCTGGCACGATATTCTTCCCAAGAAGGGGAACACATGTCCGACTAGTATCACTGAGGCGAAGAAAGTCATGTGTCCTCTAAATCTACCGCACGTGAAACACCACGTCTGCATAAATGATTGCATCATCTACCGGGGCGAGGACGCAGAGAAGACCACGTGTCCAGTGTGCAAGACCTCTCGATACAAGAGAGGGACCAAGAAAGCTCCTAGGAAGGTGGTGTGGTACTTTCCTCTAACTCCTTGTTTGCAGCGGTATTTCGCAGACCCTAAGGAAGCACAGCTCATGCGCTGGCACGCGGAAAGAAAGAGGCCGGAAGACGATGATCCGGAGAAGGAGGAAATGTTGAGGCACCCTTCGGATGCTTGCCAGTGGAAGGCGTTGGACCTCCAATATTACCAACATTTTGGGAAAGAGTCAAGGAACCTCAGGCTGGACGTGAGCACTGACGGACTCAATCCGTTTGGAAGCCAGAGCAGCACACACAGCACCTGGCCCGTGTTTGTATGGATCTACAACCTCCCCCTGGTTGTGCATGAAGAAGAAGTACGTAACCATGAGTATGCTTGTTCAAGGGCCAAAACAACCTGGTACAGACATCAATCTGTATCTCACGTTGTTGAAAGAGGAGTTGGCCACGTTATGGGAAGAAGGAGCCCGTACATGGGACGCCTCGAGACAAGAATACTTTGACATGAGAGCGGCGGTGATCACGACGGTGCAAGACTATCCCGGTTACGGATACTTCTCGGGGCAGGTGGTCCAAGGATTCTATGGGTGCGTTAGGTGCAAGGATAATACAACGTACCGCCAGCTACAGAAAGATCCCGGGTCCGGGAAAACCGTGTTCCTTGGGGCTCGGAGGTGGCTTCCCAAGAATCACGCCTGGAGAAAGCTAGGACATCTGTTCGATGGGACGAGCGAGCTCCGAGGAATCCCACACCAGAAGTGGCGCGGAAATCTACAAGCTGTTGAATAACTGGAAGGAGTGCCCTGCGCTAGGAAAGACCCAGAAGAAGCCAGAGCCGTTGCTGAAGGTATGGAAGGCGATGTCTGTTTTCTGGGACTTGCCATACTGGAAGATCCTCCGCGTGCCTCATAGCCTTGAGCTCATGCATATCACGAAGAACGTGGGCCAGAGTCTGCTTGCCACCCTCCTTAACACCGACAAGACCAAAGATGGGCCGAAGGCAAGGAACGACTTGAAGCATATGGGCATCAAGGATGAACTTCAACCACCACCTAGCAATGATGAGGAGGAGGACGAGGTGGAGGAGACAGAAACACAGAATAGCCATCGTCGCAAGGGGAAAAAGGTTAAGAAGGGAGAGGTCAAGATCAAGGCCTCATGCTTCACTCTGAGTAAGAAGGAGGCCATATAGTTTATGAAGTGCCTCCTCGGAGTCAAATTTCCGAACGGCTACGCGGGGAAGATAAGCAGATGGCTAAACGAGGCGAAGCAGCGCTTCAGCGGTATGAAGTCTCACGACGTAGCCGTGCTAATGACTCATGTACTCCCGGTCCCGATCCGAGGTATAATGGACAAGCACATCCGTGAAACACTGTTTGGCCTCTGCAACTTTTTTGACGTCATCTCTCGGAAGTCGATAGGCATTAAGCAGCTCACGAGGCTACAGGACAAGATCGTGGTGATAATGTGCGAGCTCGAGATCTATTCCCCCCCCCCTCCCCGCTTTCTTCGACATCATGCTTCATCTGCTTCTCCATGTCGCGGAGGATATCGTCCAGCTCGGTCCTGCGTTTCTGCGAAGCATGATGCCGTTCGAAAGGCTCAATGGACACATCAAGGGATACGTTAAGAACAAGTCCCGTCCAGATGGAAGCATAGCAAACGGCTTCCTGGACGAAGAGTGCATCTCTTTCTGCTCGAACTTTCTACAAATCGAGACCCCTCTTGGTATGCCATTCAACAAGCACCTCGGGAGGCTCGCTGGATGGGGTCACCGCGAGGGTCGACGTGCAAATCATGTCGACATGGAGGGCCGAACCAAGGACTTTGAAAGAGCAAACCTGGTCGCGCTGCAACACCTGCAGGTGGTTGATCCATACATACATGAGCACAAAGAGTTTATCAAGAAGAATTACGCTGATCGGGGGCGCCAGGTCCCGAGGGAGGAAGATGTTATCAAGGAGCACAACTCCGGTTTCACGTGGTGGTTCAGGGAGAAGGTCATAGCTAATCCACCGCAGGGCGAGTACTCGGAGGAAGATAAACTCATACTCTCATTGTCACAGGGCGCCTCGCACAACCTCATGACCTATCAGGCTTACGATATCAATGGATACACGTTCTACACAAAGGAAAAAGACAATAACTGCGATTACCAGAACTCAGGGGTAACGGGGATATTCTACACCGATGACATCCCGGAAAGATACTACGGAAGGATCGAGGAGATTTGGGAGCTCGACTATGTTACGGAGAAGGTGCCGATGTTCCGTGTCAGGTGGGCCAAGAGCGTCGAGAAAGAAGACCGGTATTTCACCACCATGGTTATACCGTCAAAGACCACCAGCGCGAACGCACCCGCAAGAAATGAGCCTTGGGTTTTGGCTAGCAAAGTCGACCAATGCTGGTACATTAAAGACCCGTCAAAGCCTAGCCGGGTTGTCGTCAGGAGAGGCAAAAGGAACATTATCGGAATGGACGGAGTCGCCAACGAGCAAGACTTTGACCAGAACGGCGACCCGAAGATAGAAGACGGGTATGGAAACCAAACACCGTACACCACAACCCTACCTAAGAAAGGACTTCCGTTCAATAGAAGTAGTGAAGACGTCCCGGACCTAACCTATGCAACCGCGACAAAGAAGGGCAAGAAGACGACCATTGTCAAGAAACGCTAGCGCGCTCCGACCATTGTCAAGAACCGTCGTGTGTGTGGCCTACTATTATGTATCAAAACATTCTTAATTTTCATTATGTGTGTGTTATAATAATATTGCATTGAGAATATTATGTATCGACAAGACACATTCATTGAGAATACTCACTTTTGTTGTTTTAGCAATATTTGAATATTTAAAATATTTGTAGTATATTTTATAGTTCATATTGTGTTTGGACAATGCTTTTATATGAAAAATGGCCTTTAAAAAAATTCCAAAAAATTGTTAACCTTAGGATTCGAACCTGGGTGGCCAGTGAAATAGGACAGGGCATGTTACCACTAGGCTGCTATGTGTTTGTTGACAGAAACTTGCGCACTGCCCTATTTGTCTAGGATTGCATATTATACGAGGCACATTTAGCCCAGATGCGCCTCGCGTAATATGATACGAGGCGCACTTTGCGATATGTGCCTCACATAATCCGGCACACATCAAGTCACACAGCTAGTACCACATGACCTTTCTTCACATATCTCACGCACGCGCGCTGTCTCACATCTCAGCTAGATCGAAGCCGTCGCCGCCGCCGCCGCCGTCTGCGCTCACAGCGCCCTTCCTGCTGCCGGCCGTCCGCACCCAGAGCAGCCCGCCGTCTGCGCCCGGAGCAGCCCGCCCGCCGGACCTGCAACCTCACCTCCGTCCTCGCCCGCCGGACCTGCAACCTCACCTCCGTCCTCACGAAAAGGTGAGCGCCGCCAAAGGATACGGCAAGCAGACTAGGAGCGCCGCTCCCCCTTCTCCCATTCCCCTCTCCCTCCCCTTCCCCTACCCCTCTTCCCTCTCCCTGATACTTCGGCGACCACCTACAGGAGGAGCACACCTCGCCCGCGACCCGCACGCCCCGTGGAGGAGGAGCCCGACGCCGCCGTCCCCGTGAAGGAGGAGCTCGCTGCTCGCGGAAGCAACGCACCAAGCCTCGCGAGCAGGTAAGCATAAAAGACCCATATCCATTTCCTCTGTCTGCACTTGTCTACACAAGATTCAGTGTTGTGGCCAATCTTCTTCACTCAGCAGTTTCTCTTTGTTCTGTTCCGTTTGGTCACTGCTACTTTGGGGACTCTATATGTTATTTTCTCGTGGAATGGACGCACTGCTTGTGCTTGTGAAGTGACGCTAGTTTTCAGAGTTTTGCTTGTTCCTGGAATGGACGCACTGCTTCGTTAGCTTGGTCCTATTTCATTTTTGGGGAAGGCTCTGAGGTAAAGATCACTGAGAGCTTTGTTAGCTGCTGACTAGCTTGGTTTCATAAGGTTCTAGCATAATTCAGATTCTGTTAGACTGTTGGAGTGACGATTATATTGGTTCAACATGATTAAGTTGATGTTATCTGTATGTTTTAATCTGTGTGCTTATGATGGAATCAGGTGTGCTTAGGCTGCTCAATTGTTCTGGGTCCATCAAGATTCTTCTGTCATAATTTTGCAAGTACATCTTTGGCTATTAGAGATAACTAGGGTAGCTTTTGGTTTCTACTGAGGATATCAAACTGTTTTCCTTGATATGTTATGATACTTCTGGATACTAAGCAGTGTTAATCTGTTAGTTTTTCTGATGATACTAATTGCAACATTATTGAACTGAACTCTGTATGGAGAATATCTTATTGTTGAATGATGCTTTGTTTGCTAGTGTCTTGCTCATGCCATGGTAATCAAGTTCATTTTTGCTCTAAGATATCAACATAGCCTTGGACAAATAAACTGACCGTGGCAACATTTTTTGTGTATGCTGGCTGTGTTTGTGTATACTGGCAGCAAAATGGATGTGTTTATTTCTATTTAGGATTTTTTTGTGCAGGTTTTTCTTTTTGAGTTGCCAATGTTTCGCCGGAATGTTGATTCATTTCCGTTCCGGCGAATTTCTGGCACTCCTAGACATAGAAAATTAGCAAAGTTCATGCCAAAATTTTCTATAAATTTTTGTGCTTATTAGTTTCATTTATTTGTGTGTTTAGAAATGTCGGAGCTGGGCCCTTCTATCCAGAAGCCCTTTTGGGAGCAGCAGGCGGAGATAGAATCCCTAGAGGACCCGGAATTTGTTCCGCGGGACGACGAGATGGAGGAGGACGAGGATACCTCGTCGGGCAATGAGGAGATGGGGGACGCCGATGGCGACGCCACTACCACTGATGGCGGCGGTGAAGCTACTACAGACGGTGGTAGTGCATCGAAGAAGTCTCGGAAGGATCGAACCCCGATCGTGGTCGACCTCAAAAGGTCCATCATCACAAGCGTGAGCCCTAAAGGTGCACCTTTGGAGCCATAAGAATTTGTTGGGGGTTACTCTAACCAGCTCGCGGCAATCCTCCGGAACACCATCACGATCAACATGGAGAACCTGAAGGCCGAAGAGAACAAGGGTTCCTCATCCATCTTTTCCGGAAGCTGCACGCAAGATACGCGTTCCCGGGTGATGAGGAAAACAAGTATAATAATGACAATCTCAAAGAGAATCCGGTGAACAAGTATGCCCTCGGGAGGATGACCAAGGCCTTGTCAAATTGGAAGGCTCGGGTGAAGAATCTGATTTTCGAGGAGAAGCTAAGTTATTCAGAGCTCATCAAGAAGGAGCCTCTAGTCAAGGAAGAAGACTACAATGTGTTCAAGGCCAGATGTAACTCCGCCTTGGGCAAGGCCAGGACTGAGAAGGGCAAGGATATGAGATCCCGAAACATTGGTACCCACCATCTCGGCTTCGGCGGTTATAGAGCCGCGAGGCCCAAATGGGATAAGGAGGACGCTGACGCTCGTGCAAAGGGGTTGACACATCCCTTTAACGACATAAAGGAGGAGCAGGCAAAGAACTTCGTCAGGGCCCGGTTTGCCAAGCCGAAAGGGAGTTCTGATTATTCTTCGGAGCCCGCCGGCCCCTTTGCTCCGAGGGTGAAGGACTTCATGCAAACATATGTAAGTAGTTTGCATGCAAGTCGATTAATTGCATTCATGATTAATCAATGAAGTCCAGTTTTCTGATCAAATGCTTTGCGTTCCTTGTGCGCAGGACGAGGAGTGTAGGAGCTCCTCATCCCAGGGGTCAGCGCCACCGCCTGTCGCCAAGTGGGACACCACTTTTAATAGGGCGCTGAACCGGACCAAGAGTGTCGATCCCCTGGCGGCCTGTAAGATCCCTCCTTTGTAAAGGAAAAGGATCCCTGTGATTGCAATGCTAGTCCCTGGATCATTGCTAGCATCCACAGTTTAAGATGAAGTACACAGATACAAAGGTCATTTATTACATCCATTCCAGAGATAAAACATAGTCTTTTACAACTCAAGGCCACATGCCTAATACAAGAGTTCGGAATAAGTAAATAAACATAAGTCTTCATCTTCATGTGCCACAGGCAAACATGTTGAGTGTAGACTCATGACACCTAATCATCATCGGAGTAACCTGCAACATCACAAGTTACAGCCACAGTGGGTCAATACTTTGGAATAGTATTGGCAAGTGATACCTTAGTAAATTTTAAGTGGACTATATTACTATATGCAAATTTGGCTAAGTGTAGCTTGGCTTGCTTTGCTCAAAATAGGTTTTTCCTATTAGTTGAAATCACTAAGTTTTTCTTTGTCAAAACATTTCCCAAGAAACCACCAATAGACATTGGGGTCCTTCACCCTTGTTCACCCACAAGTTTTTACTTAGAAGTTGGAGTGATGAGATTCTTGATAGCTTCCATGTATTGATGCTCAAGTTGTCCATTGCCATGGACTTGGCTAAGTACTTAGATTTTCCATCTGTAGAGGTTGTGCACTTTCCCCACCAGACTTGGTTTCCCAAGACAGGACCTTTCAGAAGCCTTCCCTTAGCCAAATGGACGCGTTCCAACCTATCATTCCCACTACCACCAACTGTCCAAATGACTAAGTTCTAGCAACCTATGTGATCAAGGCAGAGCCCATATTGCCAAGTGGCTACACTATAAGCTTCTCAACACTTGGCCTCCAAAATCCCTTTGTGCCTGGGTGGCATACCACAAGTGAGATACACAAGGTAAACCATATCCATGGGCCTTGTGTAACCACTCAACCAAAGACCACCATTCAAGTCCCATTCCACCTAGGAGATTCATTGACTTAGTTGTTTTATTAAGAAAAACATAAGTCAAAAGACTTAGAAATATTTTCATCATAGCATGTATATACTTTACCAACCCTTGTTTGCTACTAGCTAGGCTAAGCATGGCATAGTAACTTAACTTAGGAAATTTCCTAGCAATTCTACAACTACTTAGGATTTCCCAACATAGCATTTGGCAAAATAGTAACATGCAAGACTTAGCAAAATATTTCTAATGCTTGTACAAAATATAGGGATGGAAATATTCATGAAGTACCACTTGCCTTGGTAATGGGGAGAGTAGCACTCTTCACAATCACAATCACTAGCACCAAAATCTACACAAAGATTATAACCACAATCACATACAAGTCATATACAAATAAAAAAATATATATGCATGCCTGCAAGAATGCTAAGTGATGATTTTTAAAACTCCATCAAGCAAGTGCATAGTACTGAACCATAAACAAGTCAAAATCTTGCCAATCCAAGTTTATTTTGCACTAAAACAAATTCCTAAACAATTCCTATACTCAAAATAGTATTAAACAAGTTTCTGCATAAAAAGTCATTTTAACAGAACCTCAACTTTAAACACATTGCATAAACAGAAAGGGCTTGTCTCCCTGATTCCAACGGTATAAAATTTGCAAAAATCTAACGTGGGATTTAAAAGTTATAGCCTAATCAAATTTGAATCCAAATCTGTTTCAAATCCTGTTTTAAACTCTAACCCTAGCCACGTGTCTTAATTTTACTGGCGCGTACCGCTTCGCACCGGATCACGCACGCGAGCCGTAGGATCTAAGTGGCGATGCACGGTTCAGATCGAAACATAACGGTTCGATAAGTGGACTAATCCTACGCGCTGGATCTGGATCTGACGGCTACAATTCATCTAACCAAAACCGAGCGGCGCTAGCGGCGGCGACCGGCGGCGGCGCGTCTGTCAGCGGCGGCGCTGGCGTTCTAGGTCGCGCGGGAGTGAGGGAAGAAGCTTACCAGAACCGCAGCGGTGTGCTGAAGCTCAAGGTGGTGATGGCTTGGGAAGGGGCGCACGAGGTCGTCGGAGATTCTTCGCCGGAGTTCGCGTACGCGTCGGGTGCGGCTGTCGTCGACGTTGGCGAGGTTCTGCGTCGCGCTAAGTCAAAAGGAAGGTACGGTCAGATGCGCAAGACGATGGGGATCCTAATCGTATTAGACATAGGGCATGGGGCGGCTGGTACTTACGGGGAGAGGTCGCCGGAGTTCGTGCAGAGAGCGGCGGTGCTCAATTAAAGTCACTGTCGAGGCTACAGATCATGCGAGAGCAAACAAGGCGTGTCAGTGGATGCGCAAGAAGTTGCTGAGCATGATAGCATGAGTCAGGGGCAGAGGGGAACACGGAGCTCACCGGAATTCGTCGGCGCGGTCGTCGGAACAATGGCGGCGTCGAGCGAGTTGTGGGCAGCCTGGTGGCGTGAAGGAGGAATTGGTTGAGGGGAAATGGTCACGAGAGAGTGGGGTTTATATAGCCAGAGGCTCGACAAGAAACGCCCAGGGAATCAATGCCATTTACCTCGCGGAATCAAGGCAGCAATGGGCATCGGCGGAGTTCGTGCGCGGGATTTGGGGAAGAAGACGATGACGTGGACGGGGCCCGCGCGTCAGCGAAATAAGCAGAGAGGGGGTGGGGTCTGGGTGTCAGCGACCGCGTGGGTGCGTCTGTGCGTGCGAGCGAGCGAGAGAGAGGCCGGGTGGGCTAGCTGGGCCGGTTCTGCTGCTGGGCTAGAATAGGAGCGCCTGGCCCTTTTCCTTTTCTTTATTCCTTTTCTTTTTCTGTTTTGATTTTCAGGAATGGTTTTCAAATGAATTCAAACTCCATTTGAATTCAAATTTATTTGGGATTTTTGCAGTGTGCAATATACTCAAATCTAGGTACAAAACCATGTGATCACTTTGAGAAGGCTTGGACATTTTTGAAGAAACAAAAATAAGACATTGCACTAGGTTTGAAAATGTTTGAAAATGATTTTTGAAATCTTTTCTATTTTGTAAAATTTTGTTCTAACTCCACACTCAAACCAATCAACAAGGGAGATAAACAATCTAGGTTTAAAACATTCAAACTCTCAAATGGGGATGGCCATTTGATTTAAGTTTGCTCACATAAAATGATAGCACTATGTGCCTCTGTTTTTGTGAAATGAGTTTGAATTTGATCTCAATTCTATATGCATGCATGAATGATATGCAAACTTTGAAATCATGATTTTAGGGATGTTACATGGCCCCGTCGGCTAGTCGTGTGGTCGGCTTTGGCGGCATATCATGGTCCGAGTACTATGGCACCGCGGAGCAGAAGGGCAAGAAGGCCGAAAGCGCCGAGGTAAAACTCCTAAGGGAACAGGTGGAAGCCTTTCCAAATATAGTCCAAGATGCCGTGAACAAGGCTGTGTCGGCTGCCGAGACAAAGTTCCAAGAACAAGTCCAGACACAAGTCCAATCACAAGTCCATTCACAAGTGAACGAGAAGCTCAACACCATCATTCCCGTCTACATGGAAAAGTACAACAAGTGGCAGAAGGGTGGTAAACGGGGGCTGCCACCGGTTCCCAACCTCAACAGCGCCCAATCGGACAATGTGGCGCGGCCGGAGGCGTTGGTGACTCCTCCAGCAAGGTCGGTGGTGGTGGAGACTCCTCTAGCTCTAGAGCTTAACTTGCCCACTGCGGCGAAGGCGCCGGCCCGCACCACCGTGCCATCAGGCAGCCACTCCGCCACTTGCGTGGTCAAGCCTGTCGGCGTCGGTGCCTCGACATTGGCCGATTTTGACGCCCTCAAGGTAACTAACTAATTAAAGCGAGAGTTGGGAGGCTCAACCACACCGATGACTTGATCTCTGTTTTTCTAACGCTCGGCCTACATGTCGATCTTTCGCAGGGAGACACTCCTTGCACTCTAATGCACTGGGTGGGCGGCCAGTTGATGGATGTTGCCAAGGGTACTATTGTTCAACCAGAGAACCGCAAAATGCACAATGTCACAATGCCACCTGACATGATGAGGGTCAAATACAGTATGGTGCTTCCGGGCTACGAGCAAGTGGAACCTCCCTCTCAACCTCAAGGATGGGATGATGAGGACACGACAGCGGTCCTCAATACCGGCTTCGGCTACTTGTACCTATGGCCGAAGAGCCAGATCCGTTTGGGGACAGAGGACCAGATCAACATCACCCTAGAGGCAGCACAACCAGCACATGATGAAGACTTCGAGATGGGAGACTTGGACAACATGGCACAGAATCCCGATGATGATGAAGAAATTGACCCGAACTTCGGTGACCAGTTTGTTAACACAAGGTTTTCTGATTTGTATGAGCCGGGACCATCAGGGACACATCAAGTTGCCGAGACCCAACCAGCACCAGCGAAACCCCCTTGCAAGGTGCATCTCTTCCCAACTAGTCAGGAGACGCCGCCACCTGTCCCCTTCACCAAGCCTCCAAGGCCAGTAGTTCCTTTGATCAGCCCCGACACCCTCCATAAGACGGTCGGTGAGGTGAACGCAGTGGCCGAAGCCGTAAAGAGCAAGAAGGGTCGCAAAAGGAAGCCTAAGGGTGATCGGGGCCAGGATCCAAATCCTCTTTTCCGGGACGGCGCTGTGGGGCAAGCCAGGAATCAGCAGCACGTGGCAGGTGTACCGATGATGTGTAAATCGATGCTCGAGGTTGCAGGCTCGCATATGCGTAGTATTCATTATGGCTGTCTCACAATTGAGCAGTGCCGCATTCGCGACAACGATCAGTCGTACCTCGTTTTCAAGGCTAACGTGCCTTCTCATATGTCATGCTTCGTCACTGTACCCCCCGGGGATATCTTCTACGTGCGGCATACCGACCTGTTTGACATGTTGAACGGGTTTCGACTGCACAATACCCTGGTCCGGCTGTTCTCCCTCAATATGGCCATGGAGATCACCAGAGACAAGATCCCGGGCATCCAGATAGTGGATCCCTACTTCATGCATGACGCCGTCCTGAAAGATGCCGAGGCCATAGATCTGGCGACCGACTACCTCTCAAACTTCCTGCAAACATACTCGGGCAAGGATGTGATTCTCCTTCCCTACCATCCCATCACGGAGGATGATCGGACAGGCTGTGTGCTCATAAGCTTGAATTTGAAACACTCAATAGCCTTGTACCTCGACTCAAACAGTGCGATCCAAAAAAACTACACCAATATCAAGAAAATTCTTGATGGCGCTCTCACTGGCTACGTCGCAGCGGGAGGCGTCAAACTGGCAAGGCCACATGTAAAGTTCGGCGTGCACGTGTTCCGCCACACGACGAAGTTTGCCTGCGTCAAGCAGCCGCCTGGCAGTGGGAAGGATGCCTTCTATGCCCTTTACCACATGAAGGCGTTCTTCAATGACATGGAGACCAAAACGCTGCCATCTGACCTCGTGAGTTGGGCTGAAAAGCTTGCATGCATACAGGCTCGCAACCTCAGGCAACACTTCTTCAACATCTAGGAGGAGATCACGACAATCATGTACCAGGGAGTCATAAAAACCGGAGGCACCTTCTACGGCGGCTATACACCGTCCAACAGGGAGATAGACGAACGCTTAGCGCAGCAGGGTGACGGCAGGATGTTCATGCAAATGGCGAAAACTCGGTCGGGCTTCATCAATGCCCCCCCAAAGCCGACTCAAGAGCCGAAAAAGACTTCATGATTGCATTGCCTGGATACCTAGCTGTTAGTTCCGAACTCATGTTGTAACCTCTTATCACTATGTTAAACTTGCCTAGCAAAACCTCTAGAATATGTTTTGTCAACCGTTGAACTTGATTGTGAGAGACACTAGCTAGTTATTTGTGTTACGAACTATTTTAAGTGATTGTTGCTTTTCATTTGTCATTGCTTCCCTACTTCTTGTGGTTTGCTTTCTTTGTCTTTCTTCGAAATTTCGATGATTAGAACATGTTATGGGGGATCTGGTGCGCCAAGTAGACTAGTAATTTGGGCATATATATTCTACTTGACGCACAAGATCGAACAATGAGCATTATTATTTCCGTGCCCAACCTAAGTATGAGGTACTAATCCAAGTCATTCTTGGTTTGCTTTTTTTTGGTCTTTCTTCAAAATGCCGATGATTAGAACGTGATTTCTTACATTTTGTTGCACCCATATATATATGCATGATTCTATCTTGTGAACTGCTAGCTATTGCTTTCCACTGACATAAGTAATATCATCTTTATTATGTGTAGGAGATGCCGAGGTGTTATGTCGTGTACGTCGGTCGGGTTCCAGGTGTGTACGAGGAGTGGAAAGACTGCCAGAAGCAAGTGAACAACTTCTCGGACAACAGCTACCAAGGCTATGAGAGTAGAGAGGTGGCGTAAGAGAAGTGGAGGAGGCATGGAAGGAAGAAGTGGAGGAACTTCCTCGTGATCACCACCTTGTTGCTCTTCATGGTAGGTTATGTGTTCTACTTCATCTAGGTAGAGCTACGTCGTTGGAGTTGTAATGTGATTGTGAACTTGTACTCGGAGGTGTAATGTGATTGTGAACTTGTACTCGGAGGTGTGAACTTGTGGCACAAACACTTGATGTATGAACTTGTATGTCATGATTGATGTGTAATGTATTGTATTCATGTTGGTTCTATTATGCTTTGGCAAATTGCAAGTTTCTGAAAAATTATGTGCTCTTTATACTGTATTCTGGACTATATTGTATATTTGAATATCTGTATATTATTATTTATAGTGGTCTGTAAAACTTGAATTTCGAAAATATTACCGGAGGCGCATATAGGACACTATAGGAGGCGCATATACTATAAATATATGAGGCGCATTGTGAAACATATGCGAGGCGCATATTATATGCGCCTCCTATACTTCACATATGCGAGGCGCATATCGATATGCGCCTCGCATAATAATATAGGAGGCGCATATTGATATGCGCCTCGCATATGTGAAATATAGGAGGCGCATATCATATGCGCCTCGCATAAAAAATAGCCGAGGCTTGAAGCTAGAGGCGCATATGATATGCGCCTCGCATAAGCTTTTAGGTGCGCCTCGCATAAGCTTTTCTCTAGTAGTGTCTCCTAGAAATTCCTTTCTTCACAAGGCAATACACAAACTTCAAGGGCAACATTAGTGTAAGAAAAAATAATAAACCTTTAGGTTTACACTTCAACTGAAATCCATCAAAACAAAGGTTTCTTTAAGAGGCAAATGCAAATGATGGCAGAAATCTGTCAAAATAGACCAGCAGGTAAAGATTGATTTTTTCAAAAACCTTCTGTTGCTCAAATAAAAAGGTGCAAAACTAATGAAAGTTGGGTAACAACTTGGAGAACAAGCACAGAAAAAGACAGCTCCATCTGAAATATTGAGCTTCCTCACGAATTTTTACAATGCAGCACAAAAATCTGTCCCAGGACAGCCACTTTTCACAACTCCTCCACTTCTCAAAAGTAGTTAAACTTGAAACAAAAACCAAAACAAAAAGGATAAGGAGCGGTTATTACTGAGTTAATAACTTCCAAGACTCAACCAAACTCTTGGGTTATCTCCCAACAAGTACTTTTCTTTTATGCCTTTAAGTTAGGCTTGAAAGTCTAAAAGATGCTCACAAGGGAGATATATATTTGAAGTGAAAGAGAGCATCAAGAAGAAAATAACCAACACATTTGAGTCTAACCCACTTCCTATGCATGGGGGTATCATGAGAAAACAAATTGTTGAAACAAAAAGCCACTAGCATAGGAAGACAAAACAAATGCAACTTCAAGGCTTTCAACATAAAACGGGGAAACGAAACATTATTGAGGTGCATAGAACCATGTTTACCTCTCTCATAATAACTTTCAGTAGCACTTTGAATAAAGTTGACAATATAACTGTCACTGGCAACAACTTCATCAGAATGAGCATACTTACAGTCATCAAACATAGGTCCAAGGTCATAAACTGGATCAATAGAAGCAAGTTGTTCCATCCTGAAATCTTCATGAGGCAAGCTATTTTCACAAGGAGCTTTAGCAAATTTGGAAAAGTTAAACTCATAAGAATCTCCATCAAACTTAGTCAAAACTTTTTTCCTTTTTACAATCTATAATAGCTCCACCAGTGTTCAAGAAAGCTCTACCAAAAATGATAGGGCAAGTTTTACTAGCTGTTGAATTAAGTACTATGAAATCAGCAGGATATTTAATCTTACCACAATGAACCTCCACATCTCTTACAATGCCAATGGGACAAATGGTTTCCTTATTAACAAGGTGAATAACCACATCAATGTCTTCAATCTCACAAGGACCAATTTCATGCATAATTTCCCTGTAAAGCTCATAAGGAATAGCACTAGAACTAGCACCAATATCACATAGACCATAGTAGCAATGATCACCAATTTTAACAGAAAGCACACGAACACTAGATTTTCTATCCTTACTAGGATGAGAGATAATATTAGAAGCGTCTTCACAGAAGACAATGTGCTCATCCTCTATATTTCTAGTGACAGGGTCTTTCACAATAGCTACCACATGTTCAATATTCAATTGCTCATCAGGCTCCACAATTTTCTTAGTACCTTTATTATTTGCACTAATCATCATAGAATGCTCCTTTACCTTAGCTGGGAAAGGTATTTTCTCAACATAAGGTTCAGGCACAATATGATTAGTAGTACAAACTTCGGTGCTTCTAACAGGAACATGACTAACAACATCTTTATAAGGAGCATGGTACTTATTCCACTTCTTCTTGGGAATTTCTATGTAAGAGGCAAAGGCCTTAAAACAGTTGGCAATACTTTGGGAATCAAGACCAAACTCATTGCTAATATCATGGAAGTCATCGGTCCCCATAAAATATTTAATGCATTCATAATCATAGTTTATACCTGACTTTCTTCCTTTGTCATTCTCCCAAGCTTCAGTGTTCTCTTGAATATGGTCTAGGAGATCCCATTTAGCTTCTTCCTTCATACGTGTGAATGATCCAGCACAAGAAGCATCTAGTAAATCTTTATCATGAAGAGAAAGCCTAGCATAAAAGTTATTGATAATAATATTGTTAGGGAGTTCATGAATAGCACATTTAAGCATTAGTAACTTCAATCTCCCCCAAGCTTGAGCTTTACTTCTCCATCCCGAAGCCAAAAGTTATATATCAAATTTCTATCCTTATGAATCTCACTGGGAGGATAGAATTTAGAATAAAAGAGAGACGCCATCTCCTCCCAATCCATGGATTGTCCATTCTTCAGCAACTTATACCATTCTTTAGCTCTCCCTTTCAAGGATATAGAGAGTAAATTCTTCTTCACCTGTTCAGTTGTGATATCTGCACACTTAAACAACCCGCATAATTCATGGATAAAAAGCAAGTGATCACTAGGATGGACAGTTCCATCCCCAAAACAATAATTATCCATAAAACGATCAACAATACTTGTAGGTATCTTAAAAGGATCTATCTCAATAGGTGGTGGTTCATCTACTACCCTAACAGTGGTAATAGTTTTCCCAAACAGAAAACCAAGTGGGTTATCCATATTGGGAACAAAGCAACAAAAAGAAACAAACAGCAATACTCACAGTAGAAGTTTCCTTTACCAGTTCCACTCTTCAATAGCGCTTCACTCTCCGGCAACGGCTCCAGAAAATAGTCTTGATGACCCACAAGTATAGGGGGTGTATCGTAGTACTTTCTATAAATAGGAGTGTCAATCCCAACAAGGAGAAGAAGGTGTTGACTAGTGGTATGGAGCAGGAAATCTCTGAAAATACTTAGCAAACGGATTTTTAGGGGTTTTCTATAAAGCAACAAAACAAAGTGCAAGTAATAAAGACAACGAACAAACAAAGCAAGTGGCCCAATCCTTTCTTAGCAAAGGACAAGCCGGTAGAAATACTTATAAGGACCAAATGTTCTCGGGGACACATGGGAATTCTGTCAAGTGCTTTCGCTCCAAATAGCTAAGTACTCTTCTTTGGTGTTGTAAGTGTTGTGTGGGTGAACCTGTGCTAATGTACCAACCTTACTTGGACTAATACATACTTGTGATTAAACCCCCTGCAAGCATCCGCAACTACAGGAAAGCAATTAAGATATAAACCTAACCACAGCCTTAAACTCTGAGATCCTACACTCCCTTGTGCAAAGGTGTCCTAACGGGGGTTCAGGTTTCTGTCACTCTGGCAACCCCACAATTAGTAGCCAAATACACAATGTATTCCCCTAGGCCCATAAATGGTGAAGTATCATGTAGTCGATGTTCACATGACACCACTAGAATAATAGCACCACAACTTAAATACTAAACCATTGAATAATAACTCAACACAAATCCACTACTAACAACATGACTTTTCCCATGTCCTCAAGAACTAAATGAACTACTCACAAGACATCATATGGATCAAGATCAAAGATGATATGGTAATGGATAACAATCTGATCATAAACAATAATCCAATGGTTCCACTCACAAGCATCAACTACAATAGTAATCAACACCGGGAAAGTTTCCCCTAAGAACTAATGCAAGATACAACACAATTGTTACAGCGGGATGGAGTGGTGATGATGGTGCTGGTGGAGATGATGGTGTGGATGATGATGATGATCCCGATGATGTCTAGCTTGATGCCGGTGTTGATGGAGACGATCTACCCTCTCCGGGAAGGAATTTCCCCGGCAGAAATCTGTCTGCCGGAGGGCTCTTTCTCTCTCGGTGTTTTCCGCCCCGCAGAGGCGGCAGAAATCTTTCTGTGGTCGCTCCCCTGGTGTTAGGGTTCCGAGAGGAAGATATAGGCGAGAGTGCGGAGTCGGAGGCCGGCCAAGTGGGCAACACCTGCCATAGGCGCGGCCTAGGGGGACCCACGCCTAGGGGGGTGTAGGCCCCATGTGGCCCAGCTACGCCTACCCTTCTGGCTTCCTTCGTCTTCTAGGAAAATATAATTTTCCAATATTTTTCTAGTATTTTTATGATCTTCCTGAAATTGCATCAAAACACCTCTTTTTCCATTAGAAACCTGACTCCAGTAGTCCATCCTCCAAGAATCATCCAATATGCAAAAACAGAGGAAAAGACATAAGTAACACCTCATAATAAGAAATATATCAATAAATAGAGGCAAATTATGATATAGAATGGTGATGCAAATTGGACATATCACGGACGCGCTCGGGGACTCGCACAACCAACAGTACAAACAAATAGAGATCACAAAGCAATGCAAGACGATTGATGTTTCCCTTTTTTCCTTCGGCAACAAAATATATTGTTAATCATTAAGGCACATACAGAGGCGGCCAGTCGCCTCAAGGCAATCCTTTACTATGCAGGCTTCGGAAAAGACGCGCCGCCGCCACCCCTGGCCTGAACGAAAGGCTCCCAAGGATTTGCTGGGTACGTCGTCAGTTTCTTCACAAGTGACAGCCAAAAAGGCTGCTCCGACTTCAGATCGCGGTGCTCCAGCTCAGGGTCGTTCGGCGCCAACACCGTGTCCTGGTATGGCAACAGATCACCCATCGCCAACACTCTCTCCGCGTAATGAGCGGCCTTGGCGGTCAACATCAACACCTCCACGATCTCCACCGAGCCAGTCGTCGATGGATACCCACTGGTGATGTCGTCAAGGTCGAAGTCATCGGGGAAGTGCGTGAGTGCAAGACTCAGCGCAATAGCAGCTCTGCGGCGAAAGGCCGACCGCGCCATCCACTCAACTACGGAAGGTGCTTCCTCGAGGTAGCGCCACACCTCCTTCAACCCCCTAGGTATCAGCTCGGTGGGAGAAATTCCCTAGAGGACGGCTTGGATGCACGTCGCCGAGAGGGTATCCGCGTCCACCACCGCTGTCATGCACTGCCTCACATCGAACGTCTGCACCTTCGGAGATCTCCTTGACATATTGCATCCGCAACACCAGAAAATTAAATCCATAAGGAAGCGTACCTATGGATCTATCATTTGGGGACTCGCCCGCTCGGGAACTCACCCTCTCAGGGACTTGCCCGCCACAACCAAAAGAAAGCAAGAAGGGACACTCACTGATGACCCACAAGTGTAGGGGATCACAATAGTCTTCGCGGGTAGTATTAACCAATTTATTGATTCGACACAAGGGGAGCCAAAGAATACTTGCAAGCCTTAACAACTGAGTTATCAATTCAGCTGCACCTGGAAATAGTTCTTGCTCACAGAAGTTTATCAGTAGCAACAGTTTGATAGTAGCAACAGCAAAGCAACAGCAGCAGCAACAAAACAGGAGCAACAGTAACAGTAACAGTAGGATTCGAGTGCGGTAGGCACAGGTATGGATGGACGGGCATTGCATGGACGAGTCTAAACATGTAACTTCAAGATCTAGGGCATTGCAGATAAATAATACCAAGCATCCAAGTACTAAACAATCCTAGGCATGTGCTCCAAATATAGTCATACGTGCTCGCAATAAGAACTTGCACAACATCTTCTGTCCAGCCAGCCCGTGGCACTGGGTCCTCTAGGGAACTATTGGCAATTAAGGTGCTCCTTTTAATAGAGCACCAAGCAAAGCATTAACACTCCGTGAACACATGTGATCCTCACACCACAGCCATCCCCTCCGGTTGTCCCAATTATTGTCACTTTGGGGTCTTTGGATCCGGACAATGATATGTGTACACAACTTGCAGATAATACCACAAACAATACTATTATAATGATTCAATAATAAGTTCATATCTGAGATCATGGCACTCGGGCCCTAGTGACAAGCATTAAGCACAACAAGTTGCAACAAAGTCAAATATCACTAATAGAGATACTAGGCACTATGCCCTAACAGATCTTATTTGATTACATGATAGAACTCATCCAATCCCTACCATCCCCAAGCCTACAGCGGGGGATTACTCACTCATGGATGAGGGAAACATCGGTGGTTGATGGAGATGCGTTGGTGATGATGATGGCGATGATCCTCTCTAAATTCCCCATCCCGGCAGGGTGCCAGAACGGAGTTGCTAGATCTGAATCTTGGTTTCTGGTGGCGGCGGCGGAGCGGAACTCTTTCTGGAAAACTATCGAACCCCCCTCGGTTTTTAGTTTGAAAGGCAACTTATAGGCGCAGAGGGAGGCCGAGGGGGTGCCTGGGGTGGCTCCACCCCCTAGGCGCGGCCAGTGGTGGGCCCACGCTTGGCAGGGCCCTTCTCTGTCTCGTCTTCTAGCCCCGTGGATCTTCTGGTGAAATATAATTTTTGGCATATTTTCCAGGATTTTTCCTGATAGTTCATTTTATGCACAAAAACAAGACACCAAGGTAATTCTGCTGAAAACAGCATCAATCTGTGTTAGTTGTATCCAAATCACACAAGTTTAGAGGAGAAACAATAGCAAAAGTGTTCGGAAAAGTAGATACGTTTTGGACGTATCAACTCCCCCCAAGCTTAGCTTATTGCTTGTCCTCAAGCAATTCGGTTGAAAACTAAGTGCGATAAAATAAGTTTCACGAACACATTTGCTTCATATGATGTATATATTCTCAGCACAGGAGTAGATACTTAAACCATTCATAATAAGAAGTATGCAACTAAGTCTACTCAATAGTCATTGCAAGCTATGAAGAGAAACCAACTCAATAATAATAAGTAGCATGAAACATAAACATAAGCAACATTGCAATGCTCATAGTAAGATATGATAGAGTGGTATCTTACTTGCCTTTGTTTGAAGAGCACAATATAAATGCCAAGGCACCTCTGAAGTTCAAGTGAAGACTAGAGATATAGATATCAGAGATACAAGCATCAAAGTCATGACATAATTAACCAAGTTTTGGAACAAACACAAGAATGGCAACTATGCTCTCAAGAGGGTGCTCATAGAATAAGTGGTCACTCAACAAGGTTGTGAAAAGGTTTTTAAAAGTTTGAAAGGCTTCCCAATGCTGAAAGGAAGGTACTCATTAGCTTTGATCTCTGATTGCCCCTATCATAGGAATCTTCATGTGGTTAAGGTGAAAGTGAGGTCCACTCTGAATCATATGCTTGACAGACCATAGATTGGAAATCCCATGTCCCTTGAGTACGAGGGCCGCTCCACATGCTACTCAACTTTGGTTACCTGTAAGTTCTTGTCATTGTAAATACATGCATATCATAGAGAACCGCCAACGGGGTACCCCTTGCACATGATACAGGAGCTATCCCGTGATCAAAATGACAAGGCAAGCAGACAATGAGCATCTCAGCGATCTTTTTATTTACTATATGCATAGCTTTTTATTGAGGATGCTTCATAGAATGCTCATTATGGTGATGTTGCAAGTTTCCACCATGATTAGGCATGGCTTAGGATAGCGGCCCAGGTGTTTCTCTAACACAATGTATAGACTCCATGAACTCACAAGCTCCCCTTTTATTTCACATCATCGACATCCGTAAACAAAAGAGCAAAGTATCAACTGGATAGGATATCCAAAAAGTGTTAAAAGCGTTCCCCGTGACAGCATGATTCTGCTGACTCCCAGCATATAATTAGCAAGCACATAACTTTCATGGACAAGTCACAGTGGTTCAGGATTATTAAGTGCAAGGAATAAAGTGTGCCATCAAGTTCGTGAGAGCTTTACTAACTTTCTCAAAACAGACAAACATTTTATTTGGAAGAAAACATGGCATATGGAATATGCACTGAAATAGCAAACCATGCTAATAGGCAGGTATGGTGGACACAGTTGGCAATATTGGTTTTGGGGAGTTGGAAACACAGGTAGAGCTCATTCCCAGTGCAAGTGAAGGATAGCAAAAGAGAGGGAGCGACAAAAGAGAGAGCAATAATTGTCATAACCATGCTTGCAACAAAACAGGACTAATCATGGCATGAAAGTGATACAAGAACTCTGAGGCAAAATAAATCATCGAGGCTTACTAACTATTGATTAGTCATATGCATGCGTGAGCATGTGCCAAGTCGATTCATAGGAAACATTTAGAGGAGGATACCACAATATCATACCAAAGTATGAATAAAACAATGCAAGCAAACATTCATATGACATGCTACAAACTATTAGCAAGCTGGAGATAATCATAGACAAGCAAGAACTACTAAGCATCCTTTAGTAACATACATCTTACAGGAACAGGCTAAGCATGCTCACAATGCTGAGTATAAGTACAAAAATGAAACAAATAGAGTTCGTTACCAACCTCTTACCACTCCTCAAGTTGTCTTAATCTTCATTATTGCCCTTCACTTGTGTGACTCAAATAATAACATGAAACCAAAATCCACTGAGGATGGCTGAACCCTGCAAAGAACTCACAAAACCAAAGAAGAACAACAAATATTTTTGGTGTTTTCGAATTTTTTTCAAACAAGCCAACAAAGCAAAAACAAACCAAACAAAGCAAAATCTTTTTGGATTTTTCTTTTAAGGCAAACCAAAGCAAAATAAAAAACCAAAAACAAAAACTAATACGCTCCAAGATCAACACAATCGTGCATGAAACAATAAAAACGAAGTGTCTAGAAAGACCTGAGATTTTTATTGATGAAGAAGGGGATCCCTTGGGCACCCCCAAGCTTTGACGCTTGTACCTCTTGAATATTTCTTGGGGTGACACGGGGTGGCTCCCCCCAAGCTTGAGATTTTGTCCATTCTTCATCTCATTACATCATTCTTTCCTTACACCT
The DNA here is from genome assembly GCA_916181665.1 of Avena sativa. NCBI lineage: Eukaryota > Viridiplantae > Streptophyta > Magnoliopsida > Poales > Poaceae > Avena > Avena sativa. The sequence continues at coordinate 164,566,003 of OV702297.1, forward strand.
AAAAATTTTCCTTCATACAAAACTTCACACAATCTTCATTAGCAACATTAGTGCATTCAAAAGATAATAGACCTTTGGGGTTTAGTTTTAAAACAACAAAACATTCACTAAAGACACAAGCTACTATAGCAATTCCCTCAAAAGCTCAATTTCCCAAAAAGAACCCGAAAATGAATCAATAAGAAGCAAATGCAAATAAAGGCAGAAATCTGTCAAAACAGACCAACAGGTAGAAACCGATTTTTCCGAAGACTTTCTGTTGCTCAAATAAACAAGTGTTGAACTTACGAAAGTTAGCTAACATACGGGGGTATTTATTCGTAAATTTTCAGCTCAATCCGACTTACATATACTCCTCACGAATTTTTATGATGGAGGACAGAAATCTGTTTCGGGACAACAACTCCCCAAATCTTACTTCCCTCTCATTAGAGGTCATTCTTGGCACAAAAAAAAACAAAAAGGATAAGGAGAGGCTATTACAGAAGTAATAACTTCCAAGACTGAATAAAAACTATTGGGTTATCTCCCAAGAATTACTTTTCTTTAACGCCTTTAAGTTAGGCACGACGAAGAGCAAAGATTGGAAAGGAGAAAAGTAAAAGAAAGAAAGTATAACCACAGTGAAAACATTATTTTGTTCATTAAAATACTTTTGTTAACAAGTTTGATCAAGTCTTGTTACCAAAACAATCTTATATGAAACAAAACTATATATTCCACAAGGTGATTATGTTACCTCATACTTGATAGCAATGGTCCCAATTATAATAGTTTCAAAATTTTCTTGTGGAATGGGATAATATATTTCTCCAACCTTGATGCCCTCAATATTTTCAATGGAATTCAGGCAATAGCTCTTAGCAACCTTCTTGGGGGAATAAACAGTATGCTCTTTGTCATCAATATTGAATGTTACTTTTCCTTGATTACAATTAATGATAGCACCTGTAGTATTAAGAAAAGGTCTCCCAAGAATAATAGACATATTATCATCTTCAGGCATTTCAAGCACAACATAATCAGTCAAAACCAAGCAATTATGAGCCACTTGAACAGGAACATCCTCACATATACCAACAGGAACAGTAGTTGACTTATTAGCCATTTGCAAAGATATATCAGTTGGTCTCAACTTTTCTGGCTGGAGTCTCTTGTAGAGAGAAAAAGGCATAACACTAACTCCAGCTCCCAAATCACATAAAGCAGTTCTAACATAATTATTCTTAATAGATCAAGGAATAGTTGGTATACCTGGATCACCAAGAACCTTACCATTAAAGGAGTAATTAGCAAGCAAAGTAGAAATATTAGGAATCCTCCTTTTATTAGAGACAATATCCTTCATATACTTTGAATAAGGAGGCAATTTAATAGCATCAGTCAAAGGAATTTGCAAAAATAAAGGTTTCATCCACTCACAAAACTTGTTGTAGTGCCTCCTTTGACTTGTGTTTCTTACCTGGAAAAGGCATAGGTTTCTGCACCCAAGGTTCTCTCTCTTTACCATGTTTATTAGCAACAAAATCTTACTTAGTGTACCTAGTGTTCTTAGTGTGCTTCTCAGGTTCTTCCTCACCTTCCTCCTTATTAGGAGCATCATTTTTATCATTACCACTCTCAGTTTCAGCATCAGAGACTGATATATTAGGATCTACAACAGGTTCAAGTGGTTCCTCAACTATTTTGTGTTTCTTTATCTTTCTCTTACGAGGACTACCACTACTCTCACCTTGTTGAGAATCCTGCTCAATTCTTTTAGGGTGTCTTTCAGGATATAAAGGGTCTTGAGTATCTATACCACTCCTAGTTCTAATTCCATAAGCATGTTTATCTCCTGAAGCATTAACTAGCATGTCCTTTTCTACCTTAGCAAGTTGATCAAGTTGAGTTTCAACCATTTGAAAGTGTTTACAAAGCATTTTAATATCATTAGAAGTTCTTTCCACAATATCTTTCAACTCATTGATAGCTCTAGAGTTTTCCAATAAATGATTCTGAACTTGTTTATTAAAATTACCTTGCTTAACAATAAAAATGTCAAGTTCCTCTAAACATTGATCAGGAGGCTTACCATAAGGAATATCACCTTCATCAAAGTTTTGGAGAGAGTATACCTCAATAGTAGATGAGTGAGGAATTGGCTTGCATAATTCTTCTATAGGAGGTAGATTCTTCACATCTTCAGCTCTAATACCTTTCTACTTTAGACACTTCTTAGCTTCCTTCATCACTCCATCATCTAATGCAATAACTCCCCTCTTCTTTGGTGTTGGTGTTGGTGTTGGAACTGGTTCAGGAACATCTGGTTCAGGAATAATAGTCTCAGGTGTATTTAGCTCAGTTGAAGTCCAATCATCATAATTCTTGCTTATCTTAGCCATTAATTCTTCAACATCTGTAGGAGTTCTTTTCTTGAAAACACAATCAGCAAAGCTATCTAGGTAGGTCCTAGAATCATCAGTTAGTCCATTATAATAAATATCAAGAAGCTCATTCTTAGGTAATGGACATCCAGGATGTGCATGAATCAAGGCATAGAACCTTGTCCATGACTTAGGCAATTTTTCTTCTTCTCCCTGTTTAAAATCAAAAAGTCTCTGCAAAGCAGCATGTCTAGCACTGGGAGGAAAATATTTCTGGAACAAAGAAGCAATCAAACAATCAGGGCTATCAATGGAACCAGGAGGTAATCTATTAAACCAAGCCCTAGCTTCTCCTTTTAGTGAAAATGGGAAGATCTTGGTAACAAAGTACTTACGCATCTTAAAATCATCAGAGAACAAAGCACTCATAGTATAAAGCTCATTCATATGAGCCACAACACTCTCATTTTCAGTCCCACAAAAAGGTTCTTTCTCAACAATATCTAAATAAGATAAATTAAGAGAGAAATCATAGTCTTCATCTTTAATATCTATGGGAGAGGTGGCAAACTTAGGATCAGAGGAAAGTTTAGGCATAATAGTACGTCTAGCAAGGAGACTCTTAATAGCACTAGTACCATGTGTGTTTCGGCACTCTTCAACAAATTAATCAGTGAACTCAATGTAACCATCATTAATATCATAACTCTCACTAGACTAAGGTGAGCTAACAGGTGTAACAGTGTCTTCACTAGGAATTTCGGTATTTCCTAGACTAGCCATAGTAGCATCTAGAAAAGGACCTAATGAATCACTCACATCAAGAACAGTAGAAGTAACATCATGAGCATCAAAAGCAGTTTCAGATTCAGCAGTAGTAGCAGTGTGTGTAGCATGAGTATGTGGTGGTGGTGTGACAAGCTTACTTATAATAGACGGTGAATCAAGAGCAACAGAGGTGTTTAGGACTGTACCTCTTCTTGTAATGGATGGTAAAATAGGAAACTTTCCATCACGATACTTCCCCATGATGAAATGAGTAGCAGTGAACAATAATAGATCTAAGTGAACTTACAAATAAAGCTATGCTTCCCGGCAACGGCGCCAGAAAATAGTCTTGATGACCCACAAGTGTAGAGGATCGCAACAGTCTTTGCGGGTAGTATTACCCAATTTATTGATTCGACACAAGGGGAGCCAAAAAATACTTGCAAGCCTTAACAACTGAGTTATCAATTCAGCTGCACCTGGAAATAGTTCTTGCTCACAGAAGTTTACCAGTAGCAATTGTTTGATAGTAGCAACACCAAAGCAACAGCATCAGCAAAACAGGAGCAACAGTAACAGTAACAGTATGATTCGAGTGCGGTAGGCATAGGGATGGATGGACAGGCGTTGCATGGACGAGTCTAAACATGTAACTTCAAGATCTAGGGCATTGCAGATAAATAATAACAAGCATCCAAGTACTAAACAATCCTAGGCATGTGCTCCAAATATAGTCATACGTGCTCGCAATGAGAACTTGCACAACATCTTCTGTCAAGCCAGCCCGTGGCAGTGGGGCCTCTAGGGAACTACTGGTAATTAAGGTGCTCCTTGTAATAGAGCACCGGAGCAAATCATTAACACTCCGTGAACACATGTGATCCTCACACCACAGCCATCCCCTCCGGTTGTCCCAATTATTGTCACCTTGGGGCCTTTGGATCCGGACAATGATATGTGTACACAACTTGCAGATAAGACCACAAACAATACTATCATAATGATTCAATAATAAGTTCAGAACTGAGATCATGGCACTCAGGCCCTAGTAACAAGCATTAAGCACAACAAGTTGCAACAAAGTCAAATAGCACTAATAGAGATACTAGGCACTATGCCCTAACAGATCTTATTCGATTACATGATAGGAATCATCCAATCCCTACCATCCCCAAGCCTATAGCGGGGGATTACTCACTCAAGGATGAGGGAAATATTGGTGGTTTATGGAGATGCATTGGTGATGACGATGGCGATGATCCTCTCCAAATTCCCCGTCCCGGCAGGGTGCCAGAATGGAGTTTCTGGATCCGAATCTTGCTTTCTGGTGGCGGCGGCGGAGCAGAACTCTTTCTGGAAAACTATCAAACCCTCCTCGGTTTTTAGGTCGAAAGGCAACTTATAGGCGTAGAGGGAGGCCAAGGGGGTGCCTGGGGTGGCTGCACCCCCCATATGCGCGGCCAGTGGTGGGCCCACGCCTGGCAGGGGTGTGGCCCCCCTAGGCCCCTTCTCCGTCTCGTCTTCTGGCCCCGTGGATCTTCTGGTGAAATATAATTTTTGGCATATTTTCCGGGATTTTTCCTGATAGTTCATTTTCTGCACAAAAACAAGACACCAAGGTAGTTCTGCTGAAAACAGCGTCAGTCCGTGTTAGTTGTATCAAAATCACACAAGTTTAGAGGAGAAACAATAGCAAAAGTGTTCGGGAAAGTAGATACGTTTTGGACGTATCACTCACCAAGAAGCTCGTGACAGCACTCAGTGACAAATTTCTCGAAGGCCGACAGTTGATCCTACAAACTAGCGACAAGCAAGTCAGAGACCTTCCGGTCATCATTCGCCACGATAATCGCGACCTTGGCCCTTTACTCAAAAGATACCATCGATGCCTTCGCAACCTCTAGCTCCTTTGTCAATAAGACGATGTGCCCCTCTGCTATGGCCAATGCTGGCTTCGCATTCTCCAGCTCGGCCAATGGAACATAGCCCTCACGGGCCTTGGCGATCGAGGTGGAGTGATCCTCTAAAATAAGATTACAGTGAAAACTTTGCACAACAAAAGTGCAAGTTCATCAAGGAGAAATCGACTCACCTGCAGTTTCCTGCAATTGCCGATTGGCCTCCTGCGTGAGCCGCGGGTCGCGTTCCAAACGCTCCTTCGCGGCATGCCGATCGGCCGACTCCCGCAATAGACCCTAAATACAGAAAAATAAATGTGAGCAACGACTAAATTTCTAAGCGTCTAGCCGCTGAAATTCAGCGACTAGATATTCGAGGACTGGGCGACTAAAAGTTCTAAGCATCTAGATGCTAAAATTCAGCGACTAGATACTCCGGGACTAGACGACTAGAAGTTCTAAGCATCTAGCTGCTGAAATTCAGCGACTAGATACTCGGGGATTGGACATACCTGGATGGCAGCACCTAGCATGATGTGAAGCTCGATGCCATCCACCGATGGCAACTCAAACGATGTACGACCGCGTCGCTGCCCGGCTTGACCATCAATAACTTCAGGAACCTGAGGCGACTGTGTTCCGGTAACCGCGGCGGAGGCTCTCACCACAAAGCGAGGGAACGTCGCGGCTATCGCTGCTGGTGCACTGGCCGCAGGCACCGATGCCTCCACTGGCATGGTCGGTTCGCGCAGCTCCAAGCTTGCTATCGCCTCGCCCTCCGAAGGAATGGTGGCTTTGACAGGCGCTTCGACTGGATATTCCACCATAGCAGTGGAATCGCCCTCCTCCTTCTTCTTCTTTGTGCCTTCGACTGGCGCCTCGGTTGCGTCGCACTTCCTTTTCTTGGAAGGGTCGGCTCCCTATCCGATGGAAACATGCGGAACCTTATCCACTGAAGGATGACCGATTTTCTTGGCACCAGTCCTGCAAAAATGACACGATCAGCGATCCGCTAAAAGGCCTCGAAAATTACCATGGGCCACGCAGTGCAAACTTACTTGGCGACGGGGAGAAAGTGTAGACCAATGCTGATATGGGCAGGCTTCTTCAACTTTGGGCCCAACCTGCGAGTGAGACCCTTCTCCAACACAGTCGCAGCCCACGACATCGCAGGCTTCTTTGACACCGAGGCCGCAACCGCAGGAACCTCCAGCCCGGGCAACGCAAACGCCCCCCTCAGCGGCAAGGACTTTGACCCTGTGGCCACGACAGCCCTGGCCCCGGAATCACCGAGAATGGCAGCGGAATCTCCGCAAGTGGAATCACGGCTTCTACCACGTCTGTGGCCCCCGATACCTTCATCGGATATGGGTCCTTCGGGATCTTGGTCGAGACCCTAGTCTCTGCGACATCAGACTCCTTGTCTGATTCAAAAACCACCGCCGACCTGGGCAGCGACGCCGCCTTCGACATTGCCTTCTTTGCGGGCGACTTCAGCTTCCTCACAGGCTTCACCGACGTAGCCATGCACCGGGAGCTATGCTCCTTCATGTCATCTTCATTGTTGACACGCTCTTTGAGGATCTAATTCGCCTCGATTTCATGTTGCTTCTGCCCGCGGATTTTTCGAGCAACGGGCACGGGCGTGGCAACCTCTGCCACCTTGTCTTCACTGTCGGAGGACCCTTCCTCATCCTCTCCGAGCTCTTTGGGAATCTCATCGTCGAGAGGAGGAAGCCAATTCTCCAGGACTTGAACAGCTGACAGAGAATGACGACTCGATCATCATAAACACAAAAGACCACGACTGCATAACTGCGACTACGAAATCAAGAATAGAAAAGATACTTACTATGGGAGCCTGGCGCTTCCCGATGGTAGTATACGGAGCGAGCACGGCCCTCGATTTTGTGTACTCCGCCTCCGTCATCTTCTTTAGTGCTAACATGGTTATACCCCACGGGTACACGATCTCAGCATACCTAGTCCAGCCCAAGGAAGGCCCACGGCAAATACACGCCGGCCCATGAAGACTTTTGGGTGGCCAAGGCCCATGACGCCTTCGGATCCTTGGAGAGCAAGACTAGAGTAGATAGGAAATTCAAAGGGGTAAACCCTAAAACCTGTAACCGACTCGATCTGTGCCTGGGACCTGCCTGCCTCTATATAAAGGCCAGGACGGCACAACGAGGAGGCTCTCTGATAACCTCTCGCATACACACCTCCACGCCAAATTGCATCTGCGCACCCCTGTAACCTTCGGTTCCACCATAATCAGAGCAGACAAGCAGGAGTAGGGTTTTCCCTCCAGGGGCCTAAACCTGGGTAAACCTCGTGTCCCCGTGTTGCTTGTTTTCTAACCGTTCCGCGATCTCCAGCATCCCCATCTTCTCCAAAACCCAAGTCCATAACAATGGGCATTGACGAGATCGAACCTCGTCAATTGGCGCCGTCTGTGGGAACTGAGGACGCTGATTGTGCGATCGTGACGGTCCCAACCAAAGCGATCTACAATTCTGCGGCAACGGAGATTCATATCCTCTTCGGCGCCTTCGACTTCACCGCCCACTCACCGGCCACCCTGAAGGACTTCGAGCCCGTTGGCGACGGACTCGAGATCCTGTTCGGGAGCTTCTACTTCCAGGTGGGGCAGATCGGCACTCTCCGCCTCCCGGAGCGGGTGCCCCTGCCGTCGATCAGGCCTGCTTCATGGGCTCCACACCCCGTGCTACGCACATCATCATCAACAAATGAGTCTTATGACAGCAGCAGCTATAACTCAGATCTATGCGATCCGCCGTCGGATAAAGGGACCTACGGTTCCGTATCCGAAAGCTGCGGCAGCAGCGATCCGATCTACAAGCGCTACCAGTGCGTCGCGGTCATCCAAGATCAGGAACACAATCCGCCACCCAACCCGCAGGGTAGAAACGACGAGAACAGAAGAAGCCGGTCCCCCCACCCAACGGGGAAAACAACAACCGAGTCATCCACCTCAGCAAAGAGGGATGGGCTCAAGCACGCGAAGCCGTAGCAGGCAACAAGATCCTGCCAACAGATGCCTCATGGGACCTGCTGATGGCATACCACATGCTCCTCGTCGAGGAGCACAAGAAGCAACTAAGGATGCAAGAGGTGCTCGACAAGCGCAAGCAAGCAGCCTCGGAATCCAGTGCACGGAGAGTTGCGCTCTCCGCCATGGGCATCGGCTCCAGCTCGCATGGAAACCATGGCAACAAGCACCGTTCTCGCATAGAGAACATGGATCCCAAAGCACGTCGCGAGGTGACTAGAGCCCTCAATGCGTCCTTCATGGAGATGGATGCCGATGGCAACGTCATCCCGAAGACGCTGCAAGCTATGATCATAGCAGCCACCGCGTACCTCGCATCCCATCCTCCTCTGGAGGGGGACCCGAAAAGGTCCATGCACAAGTCCGCGCTCACCGGACTCGGACTCGTTGGAGCCGCGCTTCACGTAGAAGCTCCTACGGAGCCAAAGAAGAAGGCCGCGGTCAGGTTCAACCGCAGCCCCACACCCTCATTCGAGGACGAAGAGCACGACCTTCCTCGAAGGCACAAGAGCTCGCGTCGTCGCAGCCGCGACTACGACGCTCGAAACGAGCTAACGCAGCGCAAGATCGACAAAGCGCACGCTAAGCGCGTATGCTCGTCTGAATCCGAAGAAGATGACAACGAAGGAGAACTCTGCGGAGCCCGATGCTTCAGAAGATCCGTCCGACGAACGCGGATGCCGTGAAACTTCAAGCTTCCTTCGGACACTCCGAAGTTCGACGGCACACAAGACCCCAGGGCGTGGCTCAGCGACCACCTGTCGTCCGTCAAGCTACATGACGGAAACAAGGAAACCGCCATGCAATGCCTTCAGCTGCAGCTGATGGGCGCAGCCCGGATCTGGCTCAGTAGCCTATCCTCAGGATCCATCCGAAGCTGGAAGGAGCTGGCGTACAGTTTCGTCCGAAACTTCAAAGGCACCAGCAAGAGGCCTTTTGTGACGTCGTCCTTGTCGGTGTACTGGTACATCCAGTAGGTTCGGGTGGCCAGTGGAACCAGCCTCCGACCGATCCAACAATTGTAGAAGTTGATGGTCTCCAGGCCCTCCTTCTTCGGTGTTTGGATCTAAGTCAGCATCTCATCCACGACCATCCTTGGTCGTCGGGGAACTTGGTCGTTAACAGCTGGCACGACTCGCTCCTTTTGGCGGTGTATATCAGGAGTGACACCTCGCCTTCAGGTGTCAACTCACTCACATAGAACCAGCTCTTCTTCCACTCACTCGCGGCCTTCTTCGGCAGCATGAGCTTCACGAATGGGGCCTTGGTGTTCAACTGGAAGGTGATGCAGCCTTCCGCTAGGATTGGGCCGCCTGCCCCTTCACGGCATATGCGGCCATGGAATAACTCCAACCATAGGGGAAAGTAGGGGTGGCACCCTAACTAGCATTCGCAGAAGTCCACGAATATGGTGAGCTACTCGATGCTATGCGGCCCCATATCCGATAGTTTGATCGTGTAATACGCGCAAAACCGCCGAAAGAAGATCGACATGGGGAAGCCGAGCCCCCTCTCCAGGTGACTCTGGAAACAGATGAACTCTTCGGGGTGGGACTTGGGAATGGTCTCCCCGGGCGCATGGATTCGCCATTTTCCCTTGCAGAGGATTCCCGCGTCCTGGAAGGATTTCAGGGAGGCCGAGGTACATTTGGATTTGCCCCACAGATCCTTTGGAGGCGCCATCGGGAAAAATGAGGCTCGCTCGGTCTGGAAATTCTGGATTGGGATAAGGTGAAAGACTGAAGGTGCGCAGGGGCAGAGGAATGCAAAGAAGGTTCGCAGCTTCCCCTGTCACTCTCCTTATAAATGGGTGCTTCCCGCCAATCTCGGAGGTGTTGGGCCACGCAGAAATAAAACAAAACTTTTCCCTCTAACGTGGTGATCCCAAGATCTAGCCGAGGTAGAAGGCCACGAGGTTTACCACTAGACGCGCAGTTGTGGATTATTGATGAAGTGCGTCAGTTGATGCAGTGAAGTCCTTCGCGATCCGATCGTCCTGGTGTTGATCGTACAGCACCTCTACTGGTATCCACACGTACAAGGAGGAGCACCGGCGGCGAACTGCTAGGTTCGTTACGACGGCAGGACTATTGTGGAGCTAGGGTTTCCAACACATGGAATGACCTAACCGATCAGCGATTAACCTTTCTGGGTTACTGTGCTCCACTAAATATAGGGAGTGAACATGGGCTCCACTCTCGTGGCCCATTCACTAAAGCCCATATAACACTAGTCACCGCGAGTCTAACTCACTGACTCAGTCCTAATCCGGCTTGGGTCCAACCCAACCAGATTTCCGGTTCAGATCCAATCCGAACTTGCTCCCGCTCTTAAGTGTGTGACCCCGCAGGCTCATGGCTACTTAGACACGATTAGAGTCTGACTCTCAATCGATCAGTCGGTAGCGGCTCCTAGCAGAACGTGCCGACTCCCAAGTACCAAAGAGTCATGACGACTTGCCTTTCCAATGCGACTTACGTCCGAGTCCCTTTTGCCTCACGATATACCTTGTCAGAATATAGGCGAATAATTGTCATCCCTTAAATAGTCCGACTCTCTTCTCGATCCGAGATAAGTGATTCACCTGACTAACTCTTAGTCGATCGCCTCGGTTAACACTTAACCAAGTCGTGCATGGCCATGCTTTCCGAATCATATCTCATGAGAGGGCCCAGAGAATATCTCTCCGAGTGGAGGGGCAAAATCCCATTTTGGTTATTCACATCATGCAGCTTGATTCTCAGTCGACCCGAACCCTGCCTTTATAACTGCCCAGTTACGGATCAGCGTTTGACAGAACCGAAGTCAGTGATCCTCAACTCGTACTATGCAACAACCTCAGGTCTAAGGATTACATTGATTGAGATATACAAATAACAACTTGTTCGTTGTACCTCAATATGGGTCAATCCGACTCGCTAAACTCTTTAGACGAATCTGTGTAAGTCGGAATGGCATCTCCATGCCCATGACAAGTGGAACCGATTCATCAAGCCGACTTTCACATTTGTCTAAGTTGTGTGTCCAGCACAACCTCAATGACCAAGGACATTTAATACAAGCAACATGAATGCATAGTTCCACAACCAAATCACATATTCAATGATACACATCAGATGTTTATACAAGGACAACTTTATATCTTTATGAATACAATGGGAAATCTCATCATACATGATTGCCTCTAGGGCATATTCCCAACAGGAGGAGCCGTTACCTCGTGGTAATTATGCCAATATTACCGTTGGATTACCCAATGGCTAGGTTGACCAAGATGACGGTCCAACTTCATTCACTCGACTCGCCTACCCACTCGCCAATGATGTGACTGAAGACACACAGAGGATATTCCTTCCTTCATTGAAGGAGTCCACCGCCAATTTGACTGGGAGTCCAAATTGGACCCGCCTACTCCGACTGCCAAAGAACACCTGCGCCGAACCAACGTTGGCCTCGAGAACTACTGATGGGGATATGCTAGATGGGGTATACCCAGCGGGACGTTTCTGGGTGGACCAAGCCCTTCGCGAGTGGGCTTGTAGGACGACGACTGCAATGAGACAGAAGATGGAGCCTGGCGATTGGAATTTGGAGGCCCAGAAGCATAGTTAGGCCTAGTCAGATTAGGTCAAATCCTCCGAGTCCTTAACTCATTCGGTTGTATATCTGTAAACCCTAGCGAGGTACCCCCTATATAAACCTCCCTAGGGTACTCTCTATACTCACATTCCATCATACACCCCATCGAATCGCTACCTAGCCACTGAGCTCGCCAACATTATAATAAAGCAATAATACAATCTAGCAGGAGTAGGTATTTTTTTAGATCAATAGGGACACCCCATCCCCGGTTCCATTGAAACATCAATGAAACCTTAAGAGAATTCTCAGGTCTTTTTAAAATAAAGAGAGCTACTAAGAGGTCCAAACTGTTAAGCATAACATAAAAAACAGAGGAAGTTTCTTACAAGAGAAAAGCACCAGCTAAAAGGGAACTAAAGGGGGGAAGGAAAGACAACAGTCTCCAAAGTGGATGTCGGCGTTTCCCAGGTCCTTTGCATCGCAGCCCTTTTGCTCGCCGGCGATGATGGCTCTTGAGGATCATTTCATTCGGCAGTTGTCTCCCTACTCAGCCACTCATCAGTGCGAAGTGCGAGCCCAAATTTTGGTAGAGGTAGGTGCAGAACCTCTCTATCTCCTCCAACATCTCTCCCTTGAAAATCAGCCTCTAGTGTTTTACTGAAGCCAAGATATTCCTCGGAATATGATGCAAGTTAATCCAAGGGAGACCATTAAAGATCATATCATTCCTAAATTTCTAGAGACACCAAAGGATAGCAGAACAAACTGAATTCAAAACTGCATGTTTCTTATTTGCAATCTAGTTTTTAGCTACAGACAGGTAGTCACTTCCAACAACAATGTTAAAAAACTGGAAATGATACTCCAAACCTGTTTGGCAACTAAGCACTGAAAAAGAGGTGGTTAATAGATTCATGCTTAGCAAAAAAGATGCAGTCTTCAGGTTTATTCAAGTGTCTCTTTTTTAGGTTATCTCTAGTCATTAGTTTGTTATGAGCTAAAAGCCAAAGAAAAACATGAACTCTGGGAGGAATGTGCAATTGCCATGCAGTAGGGATATAAATGGGTGTGACACCTCTAAAATTTATGATAGCATAGAGGGAAGTAGTAGAGTAAACCCCTTTGCTTTCATATTGCCAAATCAAAGCATCAGCGTTAGTAGTAAAAGAGATCCCAGAAGCAATTGCCTCCAGCTCATACCATTGAGCTAACAGATTACTATTAAAGTTCCTTCTAAAAGTAAGTTTGAGGGATGTGCCATCCCAAACATGCTGGACAGTTTTATTATGCTCATTACAAATAACATAAATCTCAAAGAATTGAACAGATAGGGGGATGTCCCAAACCAGGTGTCTTCCCAAAACTTGACTTGAGCACCATCCCCAATTTGCCATCTATATCCAAATTTGATACTATTAACAGCCCAAATGGACCCCTTTCCAGAACCGGGAGACCCCAGTCTGCCTACTACAGAAGATGCTAGTGTTCTTAGTATCATATTTAGACTCAACTATAGTCTTCCAGATTTTTCCTTCATCACTGGAATATATTTTAATCCAAGATCCCAAGAGGGACAAATTAACATTTGCTAAATCAGGAATCCCTAGACCACCAAACTCTTTTTTTCCTACAAACTAGTTTCCAACTAGCTAAATGAAGTTTCCTATGGCCCTCAAAATCATTCCACACACAATTAGCCATCTGGGAGTTAATTAAATCTAAGGCCCACTTGGGAAACTGGAAAATGAGAGCAGGTAGATAGGAATGCTAGCTAAACAAGTTTTAATAAGAGTCAGCCTAGATGCATATGAGAGCAATTTCCCCCTTCAACCAACAATTATTTTGAGGATTTTGTCAATTAGGGGTTGAATATCCTCCCTCCTAAGTTTTTCAAAGTGCAAAGGTATACCCAAATATTTAATAGGAAAAGCACCAACAACACACCCCAAAATATTTGAGTATAGAAAAATATCAGATTCCTCAAGGCCTATGGGGGATAAATTCAGTTTTTGAATAATTGATTTTCATCCCAGATACTTGCTCAAAGAAGGTTAACACCCATTTGAGATTAGTGGCATAAGTGGGGTTGTTATCATAAAATAAAATAGTGTCATCTGCATATTGCAGATAGATAACACCTCTAGGATAAAGGTCAGAGCAAATCCCTTTGATCAAACTAGCATTATAGGCTTTAATGAGCATCCTAGTTAGCACATCTACCACTAAGTTGAAAAGTAAAGAGGAAATTGGACCCCCCTGTCTAAGCCCTTTGTCAGTAACAAAGAAATTGCCAATGGTGTTATTAAGTTTGACCCCAACAGGCCCTCCATGAGTGATAGCTTTAATCCAGGAAGTGACTGTAGGACTAAAACCTCTCTTTCCTAGAAGGTCAAGTAGGAAATCCAAATCTACCTTATCAAAAGCTTTTTCATAGTCTAATTTGATAACCAGCCCTTGATTTTTACCATGGGAAACAGGATGGATAACTTCATGCGCAGTAACAACACTTTCCAAAATAAATCTCCCTTTGATAAAGGCAAATTGTTACAAGAAGTAAGGTTGTTCATCAGCAAAGCCAACCTATTTGTCAAGACCTTAGTGAAAATCTTAAAGACACGGTTAAGCAAGCTAATAGGACGAATTTTTTTCATGCTACCAACTTCAGGTTCTTTGGGGATTAGATTCAAAATAGCAAAGTTCAGTATATAATTATCTATTTTGCCTTGGTGTAAATCTTTAAACATAGCCATAAGATCTCCTTTGACTACATCCCAGAAATGCTGATAAAAGATGAAAGACAAGCCATCAGGACCTGGAGCCCCATCAGAGTATGAGCCAAATACAACCTGTTTGACTTCTTCTTCTTCAGTAAAGGGGGCTTCAAGAGCCTGATTTTGAACTATAGAAACTTTATCATTAGAGGAAAATAAATCATCAGAGAGAAAGAAACCAGAAGGTTCTTCTTTTTTGAAGAGTTCCTTGTAGAATGAGGTAGCAATGTGCATCATTTATTCCTCATCATGAATAGGCCCATCAGGCCCATCTATAGAATGCACTAGCATTTTCCTCCTCCTTTGGTTAGAGACAGCATGGAAATATGCAGTATTCCTATCTCCTTCTTTGATATCCCTATCCCTAGACCTCTGCTTTTCTTTAATTTCTTCTTTTAACCATAGCATATTCATTTCAGAATATATTTGCTTAAGCCTAGTCTGTTCATCAGCAGTAAGTTCTAATGATTCAGACTTAATGTCAAGTAAATCATATTCCTCCATAAGATCCTTCTTAAGGTTTCTAAGATCAGATTCAATATTTCTACTCCACCCTTTGGACCAACATCTAAATCTCCTAGTTTTGTTTTGTCAGACATTAACTACATCTTTACCTTTAATTGGTTTAGACCAGTTATTAGTGGCAAGATCCTTAAAATCACTTCTCATTAGCCACCACTTTTCAAACTTATAAGTGGCAGGCTTGGGTCTAGTCCCACAACCAGATTCCCACATAATTGGTGTGTGATCACTGTCCAACCTAAGTAAAGCTCTAATAGAGGCAAGAGGAAAATTTTGATCAAATTCAACATTGTAGAAAACTCTGTCAATATTGGACATAATCAAAATTTTCTCCCCAAGTAAATCTTCTATTACTAAGTTTGACCTCAATTAAACTCCAAATGTTAATCCAATCATTAAACTTGTCACTCCATTTGTGATCTATGCTACCATTACTTTTATCACTCTGGAATCTAACAATATTACATAAATAATAGTGTGACCACTGTAGTCTACAAAAAGACAATGTAATTCAGATATAAAGGCTTCTTTATTTTCTTCATAAGAAAAGCCATACACAGTAATAATTCTAACTACAGTATCTTTGGCCTTCAGCCTAACAACAACAGAAACAGAGAAATCCATAACTTGCTAGCTAATGACATCAAAATAGTCTAAATCCACACCTGCCACAACGCCTCTAGCAGAGCCAACAGCAGGTAAATCTTTCCAGTCAAACATCCTATTGCCTACTAAAGAATTCAAGTAGTTGTTAGAAATAGACTCCTTTTTTTCCTGGAAGCCAACATAATGGGCATGAGTCTTATTAAAAAGGTCAATGAGAGCATTTTTCCTACCAGGGGCTTGAATTCCCCTAGGATTCAAAAAACACAATTCGTTTAAAACTTACTTTATTGGGGTGCTTGCCCCACCTATGTTTACTAACCAGAGACCACCCTAATGCATCAGGAAACTCATTTTCATATACTCCCTCCTCCAAAGATTTGCTAGGAGAAAAAAGGTGAAACAGAGGAGGAGGGTACATCAAGATTACTAGTAGCAGAAATAACAGAGGAACATTCCTCTAAACTTGGAATGGCAACACCCACAGTATTAGCCATTTGCATAAGGTTAGTAGTAGCTAGGACATTAAAGGGGTTTTGTTGCACAATACATTTCATCTTAGAAGAAGCAGCAGCTGTTTTCTCCAAGTTCCTCTTCATGGTGATTTCTTGTGATTTTCGTAGCATTGTTTTCCCTTCCGTATCAGTAAACCTGGAGCTTTGTCTTGCACCAAAAATGGAGCCCCATTTTCTTTTATTCTCTTGCTCCTTAGTTACCTTCTCCTCATTCTCATGACTCAACAACTCCTCCTGACTAAGTTCTCTGTCTGGGTCTTCATAGAATAGATTATTTTCAGTAGCTAGCTCCATCTCTTGAATGAGGTTGACACATGCATCATCTGATTGAATACCCTGCATCCAGTCCAGCACCTTATTCTTCGCCATAGACTCCTCATCCACAATAGGAATAAGCTTGTTGGAGTAAGCAGGGTTTGTGTTGTCATTCTTGAAGCAATTGGCAACCTTCAAAATCTTGTCAGACAATGCAGCCAATGATTTCTGCTTGGAAGTACCTTTCTCATTGCATTTTTGTTGATTGAGGGTAGAGGCATTAGTACCTTTACCACCCCTAGTGATAGTATCGGTATCCATTTTGTCTGAGTTATTATTGGCTTCAGGTGGCTGGTCCTCTTGCTGGTCACTATGTTCATCAGGGTTAGGGGCTGAATATTATCAGGGTCCTCATCCACCACAGTGACCACACTAGCAGGGCCCTCAACAGCAAAATGAATCTGGAATAACACTCCACCAACCTCAAAGATTCTGGTACTAGGTATTCTGGTGTGATCTCTGCACTTTATCTTGACTCTTACTATTTCATAGAAGGACCTAAAAATCCCATACCAGTCCACATCTTGCATGATGCCAAAAGCTGTAACAAATTGCATCAGAGTTGGCCACTTACACCAGGTCTGCCTTGATCTGCAACCAAACATCCTGAAGTTTAGCATAGTAGTCTAGGGCTCCATTCCACACATAAACTTTGACAAAAACACCCTCCTTGGGTAGACCAAAACTTGGATACCCAGCAATCTCCTCAACCTTGAGGTGAGGTGGGAATTTCACCAGGAAGGACCACTCATCCAGGCATTTGATTTGCCAAGGCCAGTTGGTTCTATAAATAGAGTCCATATTCTGGTATAGCTCTTCTTTTGTAATACTTCCTTGATCTACATAAACAAGGCCAACATTCTTAGGAGGAGATATCTCAGAAGTCTAAAAAGGAAGCTCAATGTGATAGAAGCCCAAGCCTGATGCAGCACTGCCTACAAACTAGGCTATCTGTTGTGGCTGTTTCTTGACTGGACAAGCTTCCACCTCATGTTCCAATGAACTACAAATAAAGCAAGTTCTGGGAGAAGCACAAGTAGCTTTGTGGTGCCCAGGCTCCCCATAGTTATAGCAGATCACCTCAGCATATGCCTCAAGCTTTTCATTAGAAGTAGAACCTGAGCCAGCTGAAGCAGTTGAGTGTGGGGCACCATCCAAAGACTTGGAGTCATCTCCTTTGCCTGAGTCCTTATTTTTCTGTTTCTGATTCTTCCTAGACTGAGAGGTGCGATTGCCCCTGAGATTTTTGCAGAGGAGGATGCACAACCTGCTGAGTAGGCATCCACTACCCAGCAAAACCAGGAGGTGGTTGTTGCCATGGCGCTGGGAATTGCCCCTGAAAAGCAGGATTGGGTGCCTGCCAAGGATGGAAACCAAAAAGGAGGATAAGAACCATACTGTGGTGGCAACATCCGAGCTTGCTGATTAGGGGGAGATTGCTGGAAACCAAACCCAAAAGGAGGTTGTTGATTTGGCTGCACCTGCATCAGCTGCCATTGCTCTCCTCTATTGTTTCCACCCCTCCCTCTTCCTCTGCCTCGCCCTTTATCTGCCATGACACAAGCTTCAAAGATTTTCTCGAACAAAGGCTTGGGCCTTAGTTCCCAACTTTCAGCACTCAGGATTAATCTGGAGCTCAGATCTGGCTCATCCTTAGGTGAGAGAGGAAAGCAGTCCGCCACCATGAAGGAGAGGGTTTGGACAAGCCCTTTCTGGATCCAGATAAGGAGGTAGGGTAGGGTAGTTGTAGTAGTCCAAACCCTAGGAGGGGTATCTTCGTCTTCCTAGATTTGTCCGAAGAAAAATCCCCAAGCCTTGTTAGCATCGTCCTCTGCACCAGCACATGTGAGCTCGAGGCCATGTGGCTCCCTTTCTAACAGCATGGATTTCTCAGGTCTTGTCTCCCCTCCAGGTGGGCGCACACTACGACACCCACGTTGAACGAGTTCTGTCTGAGAGCCAACAGAGTTGCCGCCGCCAACGCATCCTGGAAGGAGAACTTCCCCTATTCTAGCTGCAGAGGAAGGGAGAACATGGCCTGATCTCCTACCTCTGACGACAATGGAGCCAACCGTGAAGCCAACTTCCTGGTCGAAGATCCTCAAGGGCGACCATGCTTCCTCTTCTCGATCACTACCGGGGCAGGGTCTCCCGTAGCACCTTGTAGAATTTGATGCGATTCGCCAAAGCAGTCGTTGAGGTTGTGAAGGCGCCGCACATTTCACAAGTCGGCACGTGGACTCCTCCCCAATCCCTTTGTCAATGCCAAAGATGTCGAATAAGGAGTCGATGTACCAAAATCCAACATCAGGGTCTCGAGATTTCCTCTTGCTGAA
This sequence comes from Avena sativa, assembly GCA_916181665.1. Lineage (NCBI taxonomy): Eukaryota > Viridiplantae > Streptophyta > Magnoliopsida > Poales > Poaceae > Avena > Avena sativa. The sequence continues at coordinate 164,584,752 of OV702297.1, forward strand.
CGAGCTTGCTGAAAGCCTTTCCTCCCCCATTCGATCGATTGGTGAAAGATTGCTCCAGTCACCATCAAAACTTCCACGCGCTCGTCTTCCGCTTCGAGCGATGCCCGAGCCCCCTCCCCGCAAGGAGTTGAGCTGCAACTTGGCTCATCCTCCTCTCCATAGGCAGGAATCGCCAGCGTCAAGCGTCGCGCCGGGGATTTCCTCACCGGAAGGAGGCAGGCAAGCGGGAGCGAGGGCGGAGTCAAAGTCGGAGAGGGTGAGGTAGCCGAAGGAGTTGTGCAGGTGGATGAAGCAGTATCGTAAGCAGTGAAGGAGCCCGCACATGGCGGAAACGTAAACCGCACACCGCGCCCAGGTGGGGTCGGCCTGCTGTGCCCGCCACGCGCCCGATGAACAGGGAGAGGGGTCAAAACAGTGGGGGCCTGGGTAGTGGAGGTCGGGACAGGGCCCGTGTGAGGGCCCGAGGAGGGGCACGTCGGGGAATCGCCATGGAAGTCCCTCGAGCTCCGCCCAACACGCTTCACCATCTCCATGCCCGAGTATGTCTTTACCCTACGGGGGGCAAACCTGGGTAAATCCCTGTGTCTTTGTCCTCATCTCGCTCCGTAGATGTCTGCCTGCTCTTGCCCCAAATCCTACTACTCGCTACCCCTAGTAGCGACTGCCATGGCCATTCCCACGACACAACAGGCTTGAACTATGAAGATACATTGTACGACAATTGTTACGACATGATTTAACCCCAAGGAACTAAAGATCTCACCAAAGGACCAAAGTTATACAATGTCATCTCATTGGAGAATGAGTGATGTTACAGACGCAAATTACATGCAAATACACATGGACATGTAAGTGTCAGATCCGAATATTATGTTTACCACTATAAATCGTGTACATACAACACCAGAAAGCCATAGGTGTTGAATGCACAAGTTTTTCCAAACTAGATTATGACTCTAGTGCAAGTGGGAGACTATTGGAGATATGCCCCAGAGGCAATAATAAAATGGGTATTATTATATCTTTGTGTTTATGATGAATGTTTACGTAACAAGCTATAATTTTATTAACCAGAAACATTAATACTTGTGTGTTTTGTGAACATAAAAGAGTCCCTAGTAAGCCTCTTGTTAAACTAGCTTGTTGATTAATAGATGATCATGATTTCCTGATCATGGACATTAGATGTTATTAATAACAAGATCATGTCATTAGGAGAATGATATGATGGACACACTCCTATAGTTAGCATAGAATAAGATCAAGTCATTTAGAGTTCGTTTGCTACAAGCTTTCAAATACATAGTAACCTAATCCTTCGACCATGAGATCATGTTAATCACCATCACCGGATGGATGCTTTGATGACATCAAACACCACTTCCGTAACTGGGTGATTATAAAGGTGGCATTAGGTATTCTGAAAGTATGTGTTGAAGCACATGGATCAAGAGTGGGGTTTTTCCATACATATGACGAATATATATACTCTGGGCCCTCTCAGTGGAATGTCATCCAATTGGCTTGCAAGCATGTGACTATGTCACAAGATATGTCATATCATAGAACAAGTAAAGAATACTTTTCGATAACGAGGTTGAGCTAGGTATAGAGATAACGACGATCAAACCTCGGATAAGTAAAATATCGCGCGACAAAGGAAATCGGTATCGTATATAAATGGTTCATTCGATCATGAAGTCATCATATAAATATGTGGGAGACATATGGATTTTCAGATCCCTCTATTGGTTATTGATCAAAGAAGTGTCTCGATCATGTCTGCAGAGTTCACAAACCGTAGGGAGACACACTTAAGGATTTGGTGTTGTTTAAGTAGATATGGAAAGTGAGTTGGAGACCGAATGTTGTTCGGAGTCTCGAATTGGATCCAGGACATCACGAGGAGATCCAGAATGGTCCGGAGAATAAGATTCATATAAGGAAAGTCAATTTCCGAGTTTCGGAAATGTTTTCGGTGTTTTGACCGGAAGCTTCTAGAATGTTCTGGAAGGTCCACCACCCCGGTAGGGTTCACTTGGAATACGGCATGCCCTAGGGGCTGGCCGCACCAAGCCCAAGGGCAACTCGGCTAATGACTAGGAGGAAAGGGTCAAACCCTAGTTTGAAAAGTCAAATCCTAGTTTGGGAAGGAAAGGGAAAACTTGAAAGGCACGTTTCTAACTCTCCCCTTCCTAGCCGAGTGGGGAGGGACTCTCCCCTTGCTAGCCGAGTTGGGGAGAAACTCGGTTAGGGCAGGGAGGCCCTTGGCCGCCGACCCCCTACCCATAATAAGGAGGGGTGGGGCGCCCCCCCCCCTTGGACCCTTGTCCTTGGAACCACCTTGCCCCTAAACCCTAGGCGCCTCCCTCCTCCCTTCTCCATCGCCCTACTCCGGCTTAGGCGAAGCCCTGTAGGGATTTATCCTCCACCACCACCACACCGTCGTGCTGTTGGGATTCCGAGGGGATCTACTACCCCCGATGTCTGCTGGAGCAAGGGAGAGGAAGGTCTTCATCGACTACCGTACGTGTGACCGACTGCGGAAGCGTTGCCGGAACGCGGTGCCGAAAGAATCGTCTACACGATCTTGAGATCTGCAAGTGATCGACTACATCAACCGCGAGAATCTACGAGGGTTAGTTCTCTACAATCTTGTTGCACTGATCTCGTAGATTAGATCTTAGCTTTGCTATAGATTAAATCTTGGTTTTGTGTATTCATGCGATAGAATTTCTTTGTTTTGCATGCTACGAACCCTAAAGAAAAGAACATAAAAGTTCCTGCTGGCGAGATGCGCCACACCTCCAACATCCCAAGACATCGGAGATGGAGTGGACCGACAACATCATGTTATATGCCTATATAATATAATAGTTTTTGATAGTTTTTTCTAAAGTTTTGATTAAACTTTACATGGCTTGACTTTTCAATAAAGTTATAGGCCTTAAGGCTTGGGATGGAGGGAGTACATAGAGTCTCCCTCGTACCGTTAAAACGTTTATAGCACCCGCAAAAAAAAGACGTTTACAGTGACGTTTTTATCCGTCTGCAAGCGTTGAGTGTGTATTTGTGGTTCTGCAGTGGCCTTTCCATCAGATTAATCCAGGGGGACCACACTAGTAATAATATGCCACGAGACATCGAAATCTTCGCATCTATGTGGAGGGATCAAGTTTGGAATATTTTCAGAATTAGTACATGGCCTCTGTGATCCCGATTGCCTGCACTTGTTGTTTGGCTTCCATAGAGCAACGTGCCACCAATGACAAGAGCGGGGGAGAGATCGATCGATCCGGAGGAAGATGCTTGCGTATATAGAGGCCTCTGCCTGCCTCTCCAGGCTCGCGCGCGCACGCGCGCGCACACACACAAAACCTCTTTTCCCTCTCTATCTTCGAACAAGTAACCACCATCCGCAGCTAGCATCGTTTCCCTCCGTTGTTATGCAGATTGTCCCGTGGAGCTGCACAAGTCAAGCCTGTTGTACCTAATAAACGGGTTTTTTCGTGGGCGGCACATCCGAGAAGCTCAAGCATGGAGGAGCGAAGCGCGACGAGGAGGAGCAGCTCCGATGAGCAACTGATGACATCTTCCCCAGCTACCTGCAAATGCTCCCGCGACAAGAGCAAGAAGCAGAGTCTGGAGCTGATCGGGTACGAGTCGCTGCCGGAGTGGCTCAAGGACAACGAGTTCATCCACGACTACTACCGCTGCGAGTGGCCTATGAGGGAGACCATCCTCAGCGTCTTCTCCATCCACAACGAGACGCTCAACGTCTGGTCGTAAGTCCCCGCTTACCCGATATACGTACTCCATATATATCATCGACGATGAAGATGATCGATCTCGATGCCGGCCGAATTATCTCAACTATGTTCTTTATTCTGCGTACGTACGCCGCCTGGCGCAGACATTTGGCAGGGTTCCTGCTGTTCCTGTGCCTGACGGTTCTCACGGCAATGGTGATCGTCCCAAGCGACGGCATTAGCGGCACCCTTGAAGACGCTCCGCCGACGAGCAGGAGCTACTGGGGAGATCAGCTGGTGGCGATGGCCAACATGACAGGCGCGCTGAAACACGAGGCGGCCGCGGCGTGCCTCCTCCTGCCCCCAGCTGCTACTACTGCGACGGATTTGTCCGAAGCCGAGGAGAAGATCCCGACGAGCTGTCCACCCAACACTTCCTCCTCGCCCTCTCACCATCGTCACGTTGCCTTGATCCAGGTACCACTATACTATAATCGCCACAAATTACTACTCCTACCCAGCTTCTTTATTGATTGTTATTAGGTAAGCTAGCTGCTGGCTCCTCTGTCGACTCATGTTGTGTTCATGTGCTCTGCTTAAATCGGACCTGTCATGCTCAAGGTAGGTAGGCTCGCTCAAGTCCTATTGGGTTTCTTAGGTTGTTGGCAACTTCTTAAATGCGGCGGTGGTGTGGCGGGGCATCTGCATTGCATTTAGACTCGCGGAGCTAGCTACTGCTTTCCTGCGTTAGCTAGCTATAGGGTTCTTGAGCATGCAGGGCATGTTTGTTGGCTTACTTTTCGTCAGATCGATCGAGTAGGACACACGTACTTCTAGTACTGTACTCCCTCCGTCCGTAAATAAGTGTATATCTAGCTTTTGCCTAAGTCAAATATAATCAAGTTTGACCAATTTTATAGAAAAATATAGAAACATATATTAAATCAAATTAACATATTATAAATCTAATGATATTAATTTAGTGTCATAAATATTAAAATGTTGTCCTAAAAAGTTAGTCAAACGTAGTAAAGTTTGACTTAGGACAAGGCTAGAAGTACACTTATTTGGGGACGGAGGGAGTACAGAAGATGGTAGTACCTTCTGGTGCATGGTCTATTTCTCTCGTGCCAACCATAATGTTTCGCCTTCCATACTTATGGTTCGTGTTTTGACTACCGACAGTGCCTTCGTCGGTGTAAAGCTGGCTCAACCAGCTGGGTTGTTGTCCAATATGTCTATAGAATGCATCTTGTTTTTTAGATCTCTCTACTAGTAAAATATGTACTCCTACTATATAACAAAAGATGTGCCCGGAATCTTCACAACATTGTTTGCTTATTGATGTTTAAACCTAGAAAAGTTTGATTATTATAACAACAAGTTACCACCGATATTTTGTTTAAAATCTCTATTATATAATTTGTTTAGAGGTGATTTTCGTCTGCTTTATTTTCGTCCGTCGTCCTTGTGTCGTCCGGCCCGTTCAAAGGAGGGTTCTCTTTTGTGACCCGAAAAGAACTCAGGTGCTTCATTGGTTTCCTGCACACATGCACAGACGCAAAGCAGCATCGCACGTCGTTTGTTGCCACCGCCCACGGCCGCGTGCCTCTATGCCGACAATGGAAATCACGCCTCTACTCGAATAGCCGGACCATCACGAACCTATGAAACCCCATTGTAATCCCCTTCCCCCACTGCCATCTCCCTGGAATCCCTCTCGTCTCTCCACGCACGCAGGCGCGCCGCCGCCACCTCTGTATCCCGCCGCCGCCGCCGCCGTCCTAGGGTTCCTCCTCCACCTCGCGGCCGCTCGCCACCATCAACTTCCTGACCACCCAAGATCCGCTGCATCGTTTTTAGCCGTGGTAGCCTTCGGGATGCACGATGGTGAAGAAGCGGGAGGAGAGAAGTGGCCTAGGATGGGCGTGGAAGAGGGCGGCCATGCGGGACTGGAAGTGCGGAGGACGAGGTGGAGGCAGAGGGTGTGGAGATCTCGCCATGAGATGATAGCGTGGCCAGGCGGAGGGTCTGGAGATCTCACCGTGAGATGATAGCGTGGCCATCGCCATGGAACGAGACCTTCGATCTGGTCAGACGCGAGATGTTTTACACCAAGCAAAATCATGCCGGCTTGGAATCCGCGAGGACCGTGCCCATGCATGTTGCTTTGTGGGTGGAGGCCATCGGATGGCCAGCCATGGCGAGCTCTATCCATCAATCACTAGAAGTCGAGCAGCTGGGCATGCAGAGATGAAAGATCCAAATGGTGGCCCTCTTTGAGCACTGGATTAGGAGACAAAAGCCAGGATTTGGGTACGGAGTTGGATGATTTGGAGTGAAATTAGCTGTTATTGGCCATGGAAATTTGAGAATATGCATGGGGAGTGCAGGGGACAAGTAGAGCAGAGAGAGGTGGGAGAGACAGCCTGCTGTACAGCTGCGACCTATAGCTGCGCGTACGGAGCGCCTTGACCGCTGAGCTGAAAACGGCGATGCCGCGAAGCGGGGGGAGATTTTAATGTCCGGTATTTCCCAAGAAGGCGCCTTGACCACTGAACTGAAAACGGCGACGCCGCAGGACGCGGAGGGAGATTTTGCTGGCCGTATTTACCAAGGATGGCATCATGGACGACGAGAACGAGATGCTGTGCCTCGGCAGCTAGCCGGTCATTGTGAATCGGCGTCATGGGCTACGGGAACGAGATGTTGCGCCTCGGCAGCCGGTCATCGTGCATCGGCTTGGTCGTGCGTGCTGCTGGCATGGATCGCGGCGGGGCTGCTGGAGTTGGTACACGCTACTGGCCTGGGATGCAGCTGGTGCAGCTATGCGATACTGTGTGAACCGGAGTCTCGTTGCTAGATGCATTTAAGATATTTTTCTTTTTGACAAAGGTAGCTAGATGCATTTGAGATTCTTTTAGCAAACATTGCTAGCTGACAGTGTTCGTGTGTTTGCGAAAAAAATATGAGCAACTATAGCTCATGTTTAAATTGATCTAAATTTTCAGTTTTAAATTTATGACAATTCGTATTGTGGACTTTGTTGCCATCTTTGTCAACGGGTCCTTCATTTACCTTTACTTGCAAACCGTCATAGATAACGGACGCGACCACTCACCGAGTGAGATAAAAAAGAACACCCTCATTCACACAAAAAACACCTCACGTTCAAAAAAAAAAAAAACACCCTCCCGCCAAGCTATGACGTGTCAAGAGGACCCGGTTGCTAGAAAATAAAAGGTCAGAATCACGGCTACAAAATTGCCATGGAGGAGGGAGGGGCTCTGGCTGGGCCTTGAGCCAAAAGTGAGAGGCGGCCTCACGGGAGATGGGATGGCTACGGGGTAGTAGGTGGCCGGCAGGGCTCTCCCAGAAAAATGTTTTACTTTTAATATTTTTTTTAAAAAAGACTTTTTAAATACATTTTAATAAGAAAATAAGCAAGAAAATAATATTAACTTGAGATAAAAAGGAATAATTTTAGAAATAATATAGGGTTGGTCGGGCTGGTTAGGACTTCAGGCCTGCCCCGCCTGGAGTCTTTGCTTTTATATACTTTTTAAGGTTTTAGGAAAAATAAATAGGTTTTAGATTTACAAAGAATCAATATATCTTTTGGAAACTACAATAGTGGCAAAGTACCATATTTGTTGGTTGCCAGACGCAAATCAAAGTAATAGCCGCAGTTAGGGTTGCCTGATGTTACCACATGCACGTGTATAGTTACGTAGAACAAATATAATAGAGGGAGGGGCAAGAGGTAAATGCATGGAGTATTGTAAGAATAGGTGGAATAGATTTAGAGTTTTCGCTAACTGTTTATTAATCACACATTATCATGCAATATCACCTTTTTAAATAAAATGTTTAATAATTGTGGTATAATATATTTATGGTTTTATTCCCGTAGCAACGCACGGGCATTCAACTAGTGTTAATAATAAACAAATTATCAATATCAATTATCATTTTGTTTATTGATGTTTAAACTTTGAAAGCTTTGACTATTATACCGGCATTTTATTTAAAATGTTAATGAACAAATTATCAGTGACAACTAGCATGGTAAGCTGTCTCACACAACAATAATTAACACAAAGAAGCAAGAACAGAAAATTGTATTGCTAGATTCATGTGTTGATAAAAAATAATCATTTTTTATCTAGGGTAACATAGTTTATCGTAATTGACGGTCAAAATGGCACCTTCAAGATCGTGCCACCTTCGTGCGTGGAGTTGATTCTAGGCAACCGCAATCAGAGAACCAAGTAGTGCGGCCCTCTTCTTTCCCACGAATGTGATGGGCAACCACCTATTTGGTGCGGCAAGCCTTGATTAGCTCGCTTTGGTCAACCAATCCAATAAATCGTTAGGCCTTTTCCAATGAGATATATCTTAGCATGCTTTTATAAGAGCTATTAAAACTTAAGAAACAAATATCATAATAAGGTGTGTCTTAGTTGGTGTTTCTTAGAGATGTTGTATTTAGGCTGGCCATAGTGGAGAGTAACAAAGGCTAGTAACATGCATAAGTTACTAGTCTATGTTACTACCTTCATACTCCCTCCGTCCACAAATAAGTGTACTTCTAGTTTTTACCTAAGTCAAATATAATTAAATTTGACTAACTTTATAGAAAAATATAGTAACATATATTACACCAAATTAACATATTATGGAACTAAATTTAAAAATAAATATAATGTACTATATAACAAAAGATGTGCCCGGAATCTTCACAGTATTGTTTGTTTATTGATGTTTAAACCTAGATCAATTTGACTATTTATACCGACAAGTTACCACCGACATTTTGTTTAAAATGTTAATAAACAAATTATCAGTGACAACTAGCCTGGTAAGCTGTCTCATGCAACAATAATTAACACAAAGAAGCAATAACAGAAAATTGTATTGCTAAAAAATAATCTTTGTTATCTAGGGTACTAACATATTGTACTCCTCCGACCCATGAAGAACGCAATCAGAGAACACAAGTAGTGCGGCCCTCTTCTTTCCCGTGAATGTGATGGGCGACCACCTATTTGGCGCGGCAAGCCTTTGATGATTAGCTCGTTTTGGTCAACCAAGTAATCCAATAAATGTTTGCTGTATGCAGCAGATCCCACATCCCGATGCATAATTTAAGAAAAATGTGTCACCACAAATTTCGTCAACAAAACTTTTTGTGACATTTAATAATTTATATTTTATTAACAAAATTTATGATTTTTTTATACTAACGTGACAGCACAATAATCCGGAACGAGAGTAATATTGACTATTGAATAGCAACAACACAAGGATTATCTGTTTTGCCTTTTGCGATTTATGCATGTCGTGCAATAGCGCAAGTAGGATCGTCTCCAGGAATTAATTTGTGACTCCGGAGAATGGGATCCTATAGTATATTTTGTGCAGTTTGTTCTCCTTGATATAATATGCTGTACTAAACCCTTCAAGAACTGCAAATGCAGCACGACGCCGGCCGGGCTGCGTCCGATCCGATCACGCGGTGGCCGCTGTTCGCGTATCTGTGCGGCGCGATGGTGTGCCTGCTGGCGAGCAGCGCGTGCCACCTCGTGCTGTGCCACTCGGAGCAGACGGCGTACGTGACGCTGAGGCTGGACTACGCCGGCATCGCCGCCCTGATCGTCACCTCTTTCTACCCGGTGGTCTACTACTCCTTCCTGTGCCACCCGGGGCTCCAGCGGCTGTACATGGGCTTCATCACCGCCTTTGGCGCGTCGGCGGTGACGGCGTCGCTGGTGCCGGCGTTCCAGGCGCCCGAGCTCCGCCCGCTCCGCGCGGCGCTGTTTTCATTAATGGGCGTGTCCGGGCTCGTTCCCGTCGCGCACAAGCTGGTGCTCTATGGCGACCGGCGGGAGGCCGTCGCGACGGCGGGCTTCGAGGCGCTCATGGGCGCGCTCTACGGGGCCGGTGCCGTGGTCTACGCGTTGCGCGTGCCGGAGCGGTGGTTCCCTGGGCGGTTCGACCTTGTCGGGCACAGCCACCAGCTGTTCCATCTCTTCGTCATCGCAGGCGCGTACGCGCACTACCTGGGCGGCGTCGAGTACCTCAGGTGGAGAGACGCCGACAAGTGCTGGTGACCCACGGTATGCATGGCATGTACTACATACAGCTCCGGCCAGAAGATGGTGCCTTCAATAACCGAATTGGTTATGGAAGGATCACTGGATCAGGCGTGGAGAAACTATGTATACACATAGGGGGTTACTATTTGGTTGGTGGGTGTGAGGCGTAAATTGTATGGAGGGATTATTAAGAGCTGCTAACTATCTATGTATACTTGATTGGAGCTAATTATGCTGTATGCGTATTATATATGTAAATAAAAGTGATTAGACTTGTCAAATACTACAGAGACATGGATTTTGTGGTGAAGATCAACAAAAAAATAGCGCAAGCTTCAAAAAAAACTCTACGAACGCTATAGCGTGCTAATAGCGCGCTATTTTTCAAAATAGCGTTTCACAGAAAAGTATGAAAAATCAGGATTTCAACGGCTATAAAATCACAGATATAGCATTCTGCAGCTATAAACCACTGATATAGCATTCTGCAGCCAAACATCAACTAGAGATAGTTCACATAGTCCATAACTCCATATCACATAGCCGAAATGACAACCATAGTTCAGAATTCACACACACTAACATAAAGTCATAGACACATAGTTCACATAGTCCAGAACACAACCACAGTCCACAGGTTCAACAAGGATCAAATAAACATCATAAAATGACAGCATAAAGTTACTTAATCAGATGAACAAGATGAATTGGCATCATCATCCGAATCTAAAGAAGAACCTGCAGATTGGAGCTCATCATCATGAAAAACTGGAAGTAGCTTTTTCTTCCTATGCTGAAATTTCTTTCTTTTCGATGCAGCAGCACCAGCTCTTGCTTGCTTTGATGTTGGTTCTTCTCTTGTTCAACTTCAACATGTACATCTTCAGGCACAATTCCTGTGATCCACTTATTATGCTCATTTTCTACAACATCTACATAAGTTTTATCCTCAATAGGATCCCTGTCTTTCATCATTCTCTTTTGGTCTAGTTGGGAGTTGGCCTTGATAAAGAAAAGATCTCTCATTTTGTCATGAAAAAACCTATTGTGTCTCTTAGTTTGAACCTGATTGCAAGTAAATAAAGTAGTAAACAACAAGCTACTAATTCTATTTCTAAGAAAATATCTCTACTATCTAAAAAGAACTTTGTGTTCCGTCTCCTCCGATACATCGTGGCCTTTCGTCCTTCTCTTTGATGCCCCGGGTGGCCCTTCGTCTCATAGATTGCTCCGCACGCGCCAGATGGGTCAAGCCTAACTAATGCACCCTCACAGCCTCACCGCTTGGCTCCCTCAAAAATCAACATCCCCAAAACAAAAGGGAACAATCACTGCTGCCTCAATCACGCTATCCCAAGGCCCAGCGCTAATCCCCTGAAAAATCTCCACTAATTACTCTCGCATACATAAATGTTGCCTCCACAACAGCGACCACGTCCTCCACGCCACCTGCCTCTGTGCCCAACTAAAGACGCGCCTTGCTTGAGACATATATCCGCCTTCTCTTTCCATGGTCTGGCCGCCGTCCCCAGGTCGTCGTCGACTTCTGCGCAGCACTGTTGAGGCGACGTCCTCCTCCCGTCCCTACACATCTCCTCCCGTCCTCTCTTTCCCCTCTCTACAGCTACCACAAACCGGTTCTGACGGCTGACTGCACTTCTCTTGAATAGTATTGTGTATCCATGTGCAGGAGCGAGGAAACCCTGCATGTAGTTTTTGTTTCAGCGAAGGAAGCCCTGCATGAAGGTAGTAGAGATTATTTCCAAGGTACGCAAATCGAGTTATGAGCTCTAATTATTATATTTCTATTTCAGCTAGGTCTTATGGATCAACAAAATAGCTACATGAAAAAACAATCCCAAATAACTCTACCGTAATTTCTCAGAATCTAATTCTGCCCTTCTGGCCTGTATCGCAAGAGGCATAATCATATTATTACCAAAAATTAGCAAGGTGCATTCTCTATTCTCCTCTTTTTGCACAAATTGATGCCTAATATTCTACAACTTTATGTTCGCTCTCTTCTAAATTCTTCATATGTTTAATCAGGAAACACCTATCTTAAATTATTAGTTTGTTGTTCCACTACTACAGGTTGCAGCAAAATAATATTAGTTGATAAACGAAAGAAGTCTAGATAACCCCATATGTACCAGGTTTCGGTCAATAACCCCTCCTAACTATAAACTAGGGCACTTAACCCCCTAAGTATGCATTACCAGGAAAATTACCCCCCTCTGGCCGGAGGGCTGTTTTGGTTAGTGGTTTTGGTCTACATGGACAGTATCGGTTAGCCATACAACCACCTCGTTCGGTCGAGGCAGTTAATCCCGCGCCGCCTCTCTCCTCTCGCCCCCATGATCTACTTCTCCTCTCTCTGTCGCTATGCTCCCCTCGCTCCTAGACGACCTGGGCAGATGATCGGTGGCTCGAGTTGACAATTTGAGTGCGGCGCCACGATCAGTGCAGGTTCGTACTATTTTTTGCCTAAAGGAGTTACTCCTTCACATCTGTCTGTCGAGGACGTGGTCGGGCTGTCAGTAATAAGGGGTTAAGGGTTGATAGCGAGGGTCAATTTGGGGATGAAAACAGAAATAAGGGCTTGGATTTATAGTTTTTAGGGTCATATATCTCGTTAAATACTTGGGATTTTGAGTTGGTATGGTCAGGTTGGGCTGAGGTTTTGATTACAGAGTAGGCTGATCGGAATTGGACGAGTTTTTCAGGCGAGAGCGGGTCGAACAACGTTACTTTATCAAGATGGTAAGCTTAGCTGTGACGCCTCCGTGTTTTTTTCCAGGCAAGTCACAAGTAGAGCTGGCCAAGTTCATTGAGAAAGGCGTCTAGTTGAAGCTCACCAACGGCCGGCAAGGTTGATTCACTTTGTTGAACTGCACTTTCTCTTTGTGTATTCTACTTATGTAGTTGTCATTATATTAAGCGCACATGTTAAACATACTGAGTCGGCAGTGGCTAGCAAGCGGCCGCGAGCAGCAGCGATGGGCTCGACCATGGTTGCGAGGAAGAGAAACAGAGGGGGATGTGGACTGACTGCTGAAACATCTTTTCGTCCTAGCTATGCAAAACCATTGGGCACATCAGCGAAACAGCTATCAAATACTACTAACAATGGCTTAAGGGGTAATTTGCCTGGTATTTCATACTTAGAGGGGTTAAGTGCCCCAATTTATAGTTAGGGGGATTTGTTGACCGAAACCTGATACATAGGCTGGATCAAGTTGTGACATAATACCTTGTTGCAGCAGCAGATCATCTGGCTGATGCCTAGAGTGAAAGAAAGGAGAGCATGCTCATGCTCCCGGTCTGTCCATCCTTGGATATACAGCCTCGAAACCCTAAACCCTTCAAGACGGTCAACTTCTAGAATCTAGATATTGGAATTGTTAATCAAGTTATAATGTACTACAATTATAAAGGAAAACTGCATACACCATTCAAATATTTAACATATATACTGTGTGCTGAGGTGTCAAACATCATATCGTCAGGGAATCAGAAGGGAGATGGAAGTCGAGTTTACATGGACCGATACTCACCAACGACCTTGCCTCCCTGTCGGGATGCCACTCCCGTGCCATAGCTGTAGGGGTTCGTAGCATGGAAAACAAAAAAATTCTATCGCATGAACACACACAAGCCAAGATCTATCTACTAGATTGTAGAAATGAGTCGATAGAGTACTAACCCTCGAAGATCCAAAGCGGTTAACGAGAGAAGATTCTCGTGGATGATGTAGTCGTACACTTCCGATCTCAAGATCGTGCAGACGATCCTTCCGGCGCTGCGTTCCGGCAGCGCTTCCGCAGTCGGTCACACGTTCGATACTCGATGAAGACCTTCCTCTCCCTTGTTACAGCAGGCAGCGGAGGTTGTAGCACTCTCCTCGCGATTCCGGCAGCACGGCGGCGTGGTGTCGGAAGTAGAGGGTAGATCTCGCAGGGCTTCGCCTTAAGCAGGACCGAGTATGGTGGAGTATGAGAGAGGCCTTAGTGATCTAGGGTTTAGAGGGCACCAAGGGGAGGGCTTGGCCGGCGGCTAGGGTTTGGGGAAACCGTAACTCGCCGAGTTAGAGGAGCCCTAGGCGGCGGCGACTTGGAGGAGGTTGACGGCTAGGAGGCTAGGGATTTGGGTGTAGGGAGAGGGGGCACCCTACCCCTCCTTATATAGGAGGGGAGAGGCGGTTTGGGGAGGAGGGAGTCCTCCTCCAACTCCTCCTCATGGCCGGCGGGTGGGAGGGAGTGGGACTTCCTCCCCAAGTAGGTTTCCTACTCTCCCTCCACCAAGCAAACTTGAGATTTGACTTTTTCAAATTGGCGTTTGACTTTCAAACTTCGATTTGATTTGTTCTCTTTATTTTGCCCAGCCAAGTGACCTAGTACATGATGCAACCATTCCACATTGTCAGGACACATCCATGTACCCTTCCCCTCCGGAGTGTCGGACCTTCCAGACCCTTCTAGAACATTCCTGGTGAAAACACCGGAATCATTCTCGAACTCCGAAACAGGACTTTCCTTATATGAATCTTATTCTCCGGACCATTCCGGATCTCCTCGTGATATCCCGGATCCCATCCGAGACTCCGAACAACATTTGGTATCTTACTCATCATTCTATAACTACTCAACAACATTGAATCCTTAAGTGTGTCTCCCTACGGTTCGTGAATTATGCGGACATGACCGAGACACTTCTCCGATCAATAACCAATAGAGGAATCTGGAAATTCATATGGCTCCCACATATTTCTACGATTACTTTGCGCGAATGAACCACTTACATACGATACCAATTTCCCTTTGTCTCACGATAGTTTACTTATTTGAGGTTTTGATCGTCGGTATCTCTGCATACCTAGTTCAACCTCGTTACCAATAAGTACTCTTTTCTCGTTCCCGTGATATGTGATCCCTTGTGAGCCAGTCACATGCTTGCAAGCTAATTGGATGACATTCCACCGAGAGGGCCCTGAGTATATCTATCCGTCATATGGATGGACAAATCCCACTCTTAATCCATGTGCCTCAACACATACTTTCCGAACACTCAATGCCACCTTTATAGCCACCCAGTTACGGTGTGGTGTTTAATGTCATCAAAGCATCCTTCCGGTGATGGTGATTAGCATGATCTCATGGTCGAAGGAATTAGGTTACTATGTATCAGAAAGCTTATAGCAAATGAACTATATTAAATGACTTGATCTTTATGCTACGCTTAACTATAGGAGTATGTCCATCACGTCATTCTCCTAATGATATGACCCTGTTGTTAATAACATCTCTATGTTCATGATCAGGAAACCATGATCATATATTAACCAACAAGCTAGTTTAACAAGAGGCTTTACTAGGGACTCTTTTATGTTTACAAATCACACAAGTATTAATGTTTCCGATTAATACAATTATAGCATGGTATGTAAACATTTATCATAAGCATGAAGATATGATAATAACCACTTTATTATTGCCTCTTGGGCATATCTCCAACAATCTTCCACTTGCACTAGAGTCAATAATCTAGTTTCAAACCTTTGTGTATTCAACACCTATGGCTTTCCGGTGTTGTATGTACACGATTGCTAGTGGTCAACTGATCTCCGGATCTGACACTTCCAGGTCCGTGTGTAATTGCATGTCTTTGCGTCTCTACGCATCACTCATTCTCTAATGAGATGGCTTTGTATAAATTTGGTCCTTTGGTGAGACCTTTAGTTCTCTGGGGTTAAAACATGTTGATAATATTGTCGTACAATATATCTTCATAGTATTATCCCGCTGTGAACTACACCAAGTTTGATAACAAACTACTTGACACAAATGCCCTCTTTAGCTGCTATAATAGCAGTTATATACTTAGTCCTTTTGCTGTAGTATCTGTCACAATGTCTTAGCTTTAGAACTCATCCAAATCCATTATGGAACTTACTTTCCATTATATCGTTCCACCCTTAGTTTAGATTGAGATAAACTTAATTTGTACTTTGTGACAAAACTAGTATCAATGTAGTACTTTTACAATGAACTAACCATCTATTTGTCACTTCTACAAAATAATATATTCTTAGTTCTTCCAAAAGATCATAAGAATATCCTTACTATCATCCAATGATCATCTTATGAATCATTCTGGTATATGCTCATAACATTTAGAGCATAGGACATATCTGGATTTGTACATATCACAGTATGATTGGTATAAATACTCTTTGTGATTTCATACATCAAGTATCAATCTATACTTGAATCTTTGTTTCACTTACCATGTGTCAATACACTTGAATATATCATCAATATTGAACTCATTCAATCCTTTCTGTGCGACAAGAACCTTTCTTGTAGTTTCTATATTGAACTCATTCAATACATCATCTATGTACTTTCGGCACAACCATATTAGCGTCTATTGATGCCAAATGTTTGGGTTTTGCCTAAATCTTTCATCGGGATGAAATTCTTAATATGTGTTAATAAAAGATACATCATTTCCAATCAACAATATGTCTTCCACATAATGTATTAGAAACATGTCTTAGCGCTCCCACTTAATTTCTTGCAAATGCAAGAATCTTCATTGTCTCTGACGAATTTAAACTCCTTTAACAATTTCATCATGGTGAAGATTCCAACTCCGCGATGCTTACTTCTACCATTGAAGTTTGCATATGCTTTTAGCATCCTTTGAATTAACAAAACCCTATGGACCGTGTTATGCACATGTCCTAGGTAACAATTCTATTAGAAGAACTTGTTTTGTTTATTCAACTACCACATAACAAAATTATATGTAGTGGTTGCTACATTAATCCGTCTAGACTAAATATCGCTATGAAAGATCAAATCTTGTCATAGTCAACCTTTGAACATTGTTGTGAACTCTTTCCCAACATGTCGACTATTTCATAGATGTGAAACATCCATGTCTATTTCTTTATAGATCCAAACACAACTGTAAGGTCTTACACCTTTCTCGAGGGTCCTTCAAGTTCAAAGCTTGATTTCTCGTGTATGGAACTATCACGGATTTTATGGCTTCAAGCCACATAGAGTCAGGGCCCATCATCGCTTCTTTGCATGTAGTCGGATCATTATTGTCAAATAATGATTTAACTCTCAAATCTTGGTATTTGATTGTTTACCCGACCTATTTGTTTCAATAGGAACTTAGATCTCCGTGACCACAACCTTTGAGGCACGTGAGCCATGAGCATTGTTGCTGCTTCCGGAACACTTTTCGGCGCTGCACAACTTTGCACATATAGCTAAGGTTCTTTTAACCTTATCAAAGTTCTATTGTCCTCCCACTTATCTTTTTACGAAAAATTCCTTCTCAAAGAAACTTGACGTTCTAAGCGACAAACACTTTTGTCTCCGGTGTTATGGAGGAAAACTTAACAGTTATTCCAAAAACATACAAAGACAGGTTCATCCGACTTTGGTTGCAAACATCTTTCTTATGGATAGCATACCAATGTTTAAGAAAGGACAACTTGGGTTTTATCCCAAACCATAACTTTATATGGTGTTATTTCAACGGATTATGATGGAGCTCTTTTCAGTGGAAAAACGGTAGTCTCTAAAGCTTTTAATCTTTAAAATATAATGGCAGTTTTATGAATTACACCTTTGATCTTACCATGTCAAACAAGGTTTAATTACATATCTCGAACGCTCCATACTCTTCTGGTGTTTCGGGAAATGCAAATCCATGGAACGATTTCTTAAATCTTAGGTATTATGCTAAACTTGTAACTCAAATATCTTCCTTTATGATCTTATCATAAACTATTTATATTCTTGTTACAATGATTTTGCATTTCATCTTGAAAGTCTTTGAACTTTTCAAATGTTTCATACTTCATCCTTATTAAGTAAATATTCATATATTCACTCAAATTTTCGGAGAAAGCATATGAAGTTGAAATTCATCGCTCTTGACTACACATAATGAACTTCATACAACAATATGTACAAGTTCCAATAAGCCAGTCATTCGTTCCCTTTTGTCCTATGAACAAAGTTTTAATTATCTCTAGGAAAGTTTCACAAGCGTCATTTGATCAAAATCAAAAAGACTCCAAAATTCCATCCACATGGAGTTTCTTCATGTTTTCTTTCCAATATAATTTAAACAGCGATGTCACTTCCTAAGTTATCTTTTAATCAATTTGTCTTTCGACATTTTTAGCACTAGTTTTATGGATGTGATTTCTCCAACGAGATTTGTGAATCATCCATCTTTTATGGATTACGGCAATTATTTGAACAGCCCTTTTGTTCTCAGAATACCTGATAAAACAAATCTTGAAGGCAAGCTTTGATGTTTAACGAGCAACACAATAACCCTTTATTTGTTCTTGATGAACATCATCACATATTCTTTTGCTAGTTACTTAGGCCATTGTAGTTCATGAATTCTATTGTTTCGTATGACAATTCATACCAACAAATTCAGTATCCAATACTTAAGAACCACATTATTTAACAAGCAAAGAATACAGCCATAACGCGTATATCCTCTATATACCTAAGCTGAATAATTCTAGTCTTTTCTTTTCTGCCATATATTTATGAGATTCTCTTCTAGTATTTCTTTTTCTGTTTGAAAGAATCTATCAACATCAATAGTGGAGCCATATACATGACACATAGTCCAAAGCATGTATAGTTAAATACCAATGTCTTTGGACTTGCACTTTGAAGTAGATCGCCATCATCAAATGTTTGGTGTTCTTTCAAATTCCTTTCTTTAGTAATATCTTGGTGTAGTAAACATTTTACCTACATCAGATATTCACCTTTATCATGGAATTATCCATGATCAAGCTACTTTTAGCTTATAACGATGAATCGCGAGTATAATGTTGCTTTTCAAAACCTTTTGGAGGATTAGGACAACTAGTGTCTCCAACCTTTTGTAAATTCTCATCAAATATAAGAACATAAACTTTGCCATATATACTCTATCATGTTGTAACCAAAACATCATTTTAGATATCGCAATATCTTCTATACATGATGGTTTTTGAAACAACTCTTTCAACTCCTAGATTACCTTGATATAGAAACTTTCTTTCGAATATCAAGAATCATGGAGATAAACATGATACTTATATACTAACACTGGAATTGTTACTCTTGATTTAATACCAACTATTAAACTTCAGGGAGTAATCGAAACTTACTGAAAGTTTGCAACGGGACTTTTAAACTTTAGATTAACACTTCAAAACAATACGATACCAGTTTGTAAAGTAACTAACCAGAATTCTATAGTTCTATCATCTCAATTAAAACTAAGCGCAAGGTGGTAAACAGATGCCAATGACTACAACAACTATGCAAATTCACTTTGATTTAATTTATGATAAATAGTGTTCAACTTTTAATCATATACTATTGAACTCCCACTCAAAACAATATCCCTCACATTGTTTTAGTGATCACACGAACCAAATCCACCACATCAAAACCGATCATCACGAGAGATGATGTAGCTTCAAAGGAGAACAATCAACATGTTCATCATATCTACTATATGATTCATGCTTTACCTTTCGGTGATCCGTGTTCCGAGACCATGTCTGTACATGCTAGGCTCGTCAAGATCAAACCTTAGCTTCCGCATGAGCAAATCTGGCTTGCTCATGTTGTATACACTCGCAGAATCTAACACACCCGATCATCACGCGATGCTTCGAAACAACGAGATTTAGCAACGGTGCTTACTAAGGATGAACACTTTAAAACTTGAAATTATGTGCTTGAGGGATCATCTTATAATGCTATCGTCGTGAACTAAGCAATACAAGATGCATAAAAGTATTAACATCACATGCAATTCATAATATGTGATATTATATGGCCTTTCTTCTTGTGCTTCCGATCTCCATCTTCAAGCATGCACATGATCTACATCATCACCGGTATGGCGTCAAGGTCAATGGCGTCGCTTCATGGTTGTTATCCACCAGCATCAACTATTACAACTACTTTGAATAATATACACGCGGGTATTAACGGAATTTAAAAGACAACCATATGGCTCCTGCCGGTTGCCAACTTACAATAAGGAACATTGCATACATCATATATAATGACAATCATGGCCATATCACATCACAGCACACCCCTGCAAAACAAAGTTATACGCCTCTAATTTTCTTTGCATATTTTACGTGGTTTGGGGCTTTCAATAAGTGTCGTTCTAACTTACGAACAAGAACCACAACATTGATACTAGTATTGTCAATCACCCGTTGTAAATTGAATCTTAACTATGTTGGGAGAAACAGGCACTCGCAAAGCCACTTATGCAATACAAGTTGCATGTCAAGCGTGGAGCAAGTCTCATGAACGATGTCATGTAAGGTTAGTCCGGGCCGCTTCATCCCACCATCCCGCAAGATGCAAAGTACACAAGAATCAATCGACAACAAAAGCATCAACGCCCACAATGACCATTGTGTTCTACTCGTGCAACAGATCTACATATAGACACGGCTCTGATACCACTGTAGGGGTTCGTAGCATGGAAAACAAAAAAATTCTATTGCATGAACACACAAAAGCCAAGATCTATCTACTAGATTGTAGCAACGAGTCGATAGAGTACTAACCCTTGAAGATCCAAAGCGGTTAACGAGAGCAGATTCTCGTGCATGATGTAGTCGTACACTTCCGATCTCAAGATTGTGCAGACGATCCTTCTGGCGCTGCGTTCCGGCAGCGCTTCCGCAGTCGGTCACACGTTCGGTACTCGATGAAGACCTTCCTCTCCCTTGTTCCAGCAGGCAGCGGAGGTTGTAGCACTCTCCTCGCGATTCCGGCAGCACGGCGGCGTGGTATCGGAAGTAGAGGGGAGATCTCGCAGGGCTTCGCCTTAAGCCGGAGCGAGTATGGTGGAGTATGAGAGAGGCCTTGGTGACCTAGGGTTTAGAGGGCACCAAGAGGAGGGCTTGGACGGCGGCTAGGGTTTGGGGAAACCCTAAATCGCCGAGTTAGAGGAGCCCTAGGTGGCGGCGACTTGGAGGAGGTCGACAGCTAGGAGGCTAGGGTTTTGGGTGTAGGGAGAGGGGCGCCCTACCCCTCCTTATATAGGAGGGGAGAGGAGGTCTGGGGAGGAGGGAGTCCTCCTCCAACTCCTCCTCATGGCCAGCGGGTGGGAGGGAGTGGGACTTCCTCCCCAAGTAGGTTTCCTACTCTCCCTCCACCAAGCAAACTTGAGATTTGACTTTTTCAAATTGGCGTTTGACTTTCAAACTTTGATTTGATTTCTTCTCTTTATTTTGCCCAGCCAAGTGACCTAGTACATGATGCAACCATTCCACATTGTAATGACACATCCATGTACCCTTCCCCTCCGGAGTGTCGGACCTTCCAGACCCTTCTAGAACATTCCTGGTGAAAACACCGGAATCATTCTCGAACTCCGAAACAGGACTTTCCTTATATGAATCTTATTCTCCGTACCATTCCGGATCTCCTTGTGATATCCCGGATCCCATCCGAGACTCCTAACAACATTTGGTCTCTTACACATCATTCCATAACTACTCAACAACATCGAATCCTTAAGTGTGTCTCCCTACTGTTCGTGAATTATGCGGACATGACCGAGACACTTCTCCGATCAATAACCAATAGAGGAATCTGGAAATTCATATGGCTCCCACATATTTCTACGATTAATTTGCGATCGAATGAACCACTTACATACGATACCAATTTCCCTTTGTCTCACGATAGTTTACTTATTCGAGGTTTTGATCGTCAGTATCTCTGCATACCTAGTTCAACCTCGTTACCAATAAGTACTCTTTTCTCGTTCCCGTGATATGTGATCCCTTGTGAGCCAATCACATGCTTGCAAGCTAATTGGATGACATTCCACCGAGAGGGCCCAGAGTATATATATCCGTCATATGGATGGACAAATCCCACTCTTGATCCATGTGCCTCAACACATACTTTCCGAACACTCAATGCCACCTTTATAGCCACCCAGTTATGGTGTGGTGTTTGATGTCATCAAAGCATCCTTCCGGTGATGGTGATTAGCATGATCTCATGGTCGAAGGAATTAGGTTACTATGTATCAGAAAGCTTATAGCAAATGAACTATATTAAATGACTTGATCTTTATGCTACGCTTAACTATAGGAGTATGTCCATCACGTCATTCTCCTAATGATATGACCCTGTTGTTAATAACATCTCTATGTTCATGATCAGGAAACCATGATCATATATTAACCAACAAGCTAGTTTAATAAGAGGCTTTACTAGGGACTCTTTTATGTTTACAAATCACACAAGTATTAATGTTTCCGATTAATACAATTATAGCATGGTATGTAAACATTTATCATAAGCATGAAGATATGATAATAACCACTTTATTATTTCCTCTTGGGCATATCTCCAACAATAGCACCGACACAATCCAAGCTATGGCGGATATGGTTTGCCATACTCGCGGTTGAGCTGCTTCATAGCAACCCAAGCCAGA
Organism: Avena sativa; assembly: GCA_916181665.1. NCBI lineage: Eukaryota > Viridiplantae > Streptophyta > Magnoliopsida > Poales > Poaceae > Avena > Avena sativa. The sequence continues at coordinate 164,607,133 of OV702297.1, forward strand.
GACAGTCGTATTGGTTTGCGGGGGCGGCTGCATATCTGGGGCCAACCTTATGTATCATGCCGGTTAGATGATTTGTTGCCGTGATTGTTCAGATAATAGAACCCATGACTAAGGTTCATAGAGATACCAATGCAACATAATCAAATACTTATTAGTTCATGTATTTGTGGATAATGCAATCTTCAGCAGGCAAATTTACAAATATGTTTTTTCATCGGTACATGATAGCCTTAAGCAAAGAATAGGGAACTATAAGAATTGTAGATATCTAGGAAACAAAAATTAGGCAAACAGTTCTGCTCCAAGCCCTTAACTAGGTGAGGATTAGCAGCTCTACAAAATCTGAAGAAAACAATAAGCAGCATTAAATGAACCATTTTCACTTTTCCAATCTTGTCTTTAGTCAATGCATGTTTCAAATATATCCAAAAAACAACAAGCAAATTCGTCCATCCAGCACACCAATACAAACCAGTACAACACACACACCCAGCAGAACAAAATTGGATCTTATCCTAACAGAACAAATAGAATTATAATGCATGTTTTCCACAAGAACAAATAGAAAAAAATAAAGGAAAACACTACTGTAATAAGTGACGAAGGAGAAGCAGTGGCCTGACCTCGAATCATTGGTGGATTCTAGGCATGGAGTGGAAGAAGTCGCATGCTGTGCCACTCCTCCTTTGTCTCGCTTGGGTATGGCCGCCGTTCTGAGACTCTAGGATTGACGAGAGCACGTTGTGGGAGACGTCGTTGGAGAGTACGCTGTGGATCGAAGCCATGGGAGCAGTGGAGATCAGGCGGCGGGGAGATGCCATGGTGGCCGAGCAGAGCAGAGGCGGCCACGGCCGTGGGAGAAGTGGGTGGGGGACGGGGCGAGGCCATGGGGGGAGATAGGGGAAAGTTAGTGAGAGGTTAGACGGTTTATTTATTTATTAAGGTATAAGAACAGAGATAGTATGTAGACTTTTTTTAGATGCAATTTAGGAGATTTAGAGCATAAGGAAAATATAAAGACAATAAATCCAGGCTAACAATGCCACCTCCAATGATAATGGTAATTTTCCAAGTTTATTCTTTGATAGCAATACAAAGACATTTAGTATTAGGCTTTTCTTATTTTTTTAAAAAATATTGATAAACGTTTGTGGAGACAATAGGTCCTAACATGATGATGCTTGAGGTGAACAATAATTCTTGAGGATACTATAGAGAGAAAAAGGGAGAATAAATTGTGCTTTGTTATTCGTTTTTGTGGGTTGATTTAGTAGGAGGTTTTTTACTAACTCTAGGCTCTCAAAGGATAGTGAAATAGTGTGTCCATTGGGGCACTTGAACCTTGTGAAATGTGTTTGGGGTGGGTGTGTGGGTGTGTGTGGGGGGGATATTCTCCTTTGGGGTTTGAACCTTGCTAAAATATGTTAGGAAATTGCTACGTATTTCACAGCACTGTAATTAGAAACCACCATGATTAATATTGTCGGTAGGGGGTTGATAATTGTTGTAGTCTCTTTAAGTCCTCGAATACGGGAAGAACTACAATGATTTGGCAGAGTTAAACACATTAGACATACATTTGGACACAAGTGGCATGTAGAAGTGTAGTGACTACAGAGTACAATATTCGATGTTGTTGAGTAGGGGTGACAAGAAGCACAAATAGAGACATAATTAATGGTGGAAGATGTGAAGCATGTCTAGGAAAGAGAAGTAGCGAGAGATGAGGCCATAGAAACAATGATCAAAGCATGCTATATTTTTACAATACTCACGTGCATACATAAAATCCGTGGCAACGAACGGGCATTCAGCTAGTCAAGATAAGCAAGCAGAGATATGATCAACAAATTACATTGGACTCAAAAGAAGATCTGGAGCATGTAAATTGTAAACAACATATTAGGCTTGGACTAAAGTAAATTGTAAACATAATTAGGCTTGGACTAAAGTAAATTTGTACTTCATTCTTATCTGCTGAAATACACTAAAGTTCCTCTCACAAGCCGATGAGCTGCATGTCAAACTCAAAATCCTCATCGCCAATATCCTTAGATTTGGTGCACTTGACCCATGATTGGACCACCATTTATCCTCAAAATTACACATTAACAAATAAAGTTAAGACCTCCATTGTAAATTGTAAGAAACCATGATCAAAGCTACATACAAATGTAAATATTCACTGGATCAAAGCTCTTGTTTCTTCGCTGCCTTTTAGCACCATCTCTTTCGAATGACCCTTCTTCATCTTGATATGGCTGACACTCCTCCATCATTGTGTCAATTTTCGCACCATGTGATACCATTTTCTCCATGCAAGCAACCAGTCCATTCCATCTAACTCAATGTCCAGCTTGTTTTCATAGTAGTAGAATGGATTTAAGAAATATCCAGCCCTATGTAGTGGCCCCTTCAATTCTTGTCCCATCTTTTATCCACAATATCTAGCACTTGCTGAAAATTAGTCTCATTCTCCTCTTCATTTTCAAACCGGACAGCAATCTCTTTCTTTACATCCAAAAATAGTCGTATATGAATCCCATAGCTAGTATATCACTGTCCATTCTTCGAAGCAAATTAGCCAAAGGCTCAAAGAACTTGACAGGAATAGCTACTCCTTCCCAAAAACTATCAGAGCGCATACTTCGTTTTGCATTACGTCCTTTCACCTTTTTACAGTAACCCATTTCTTCCATCTGATCCGATCTAAATAGCTTCTGTAATTATTTATTGTTGTCCAACAAGCTCTTCAAGTTCAAGTACGTTGTAGCAAACCTTGTAATACATGTCCTCACCAGATATCTTCCAAGGAATTCTCTCATTAGGGACAAAACTCTAGTGTGTGCATAAAGGAATACTATGACAACTCTAGCTTATGCAATTGTTGAGTCAATTGATGGAAGCTTGCCAATATCCTATAACATCAAATCAATTGAGTGGGCAGCACAACCATTCCAAAATATATTGGGACGCTTTAATTTCAACAATATTGATGCTGCTTGATTCACACTTGCATTATCAGTCACCACTAACTACATGTTTGTCACCAACCTCTTCTATGCACTTATCAACAAGCTCAAAGATGTATTTTCCATCTTTCTTCACAGCTGAGTAGTCAATAGAATTAAAAAAGACCACACCATATGCACTATGAACTACAAGATTCATGACTCCTCTTCCTCGTATGTCAGTCCGTGCGTTATTGTACATCCAGTAAGCTCCCAACACTTCCTATGTGCCTTGAAAGATTCCTCTACTCTTCTCTTCCTCTTCTTCAAGATGGGGCCACCATTTCATAAGGAGTAGGACCGTCCAGATCCTCGCCATATTGTCCAATGGATTGTAGCATGAGGTCAAAGCTTGGAAAGTGACCACGTTGAAAGGAATGCAAGCTTCATAAAACCACTGGCATATGTACTCGCAAGCACGGGCCCTTTTCTTCTCTCTACTCTTAGTTGTGAGCTTTGGCCAAACGGCCTCAGCTCGTTTCCTCTTCCTTGCGGCTATAGCCTTGGGTTTTACTTCGCAGAAATTGTCCATAGGACCACTTGAGGTTTTTGATTTCTGTCTTGCTGCTCTTGATGGATTAAGCACAATTGAAGTATTGTTTATCCCCTCTTCATCACTTGAACCTTGTTCTTCCCCTCTGAGTGGCTCAAGTCCATTGGACATCTCCATATCTTCTGCTCCACAACCTTGGTTGCCTTTTTGTCACCTTTTGTGTCAAATACCGAAGGATTTCCTCTTTCACATCTTCTGGCACTTTTTGGCATCCACTAACACCAGAATTTGGAATGCATGCAAGATAAGCCTTGATTCGAGTAGTGCCACTGGCGGACACATGACCACATAAAATGCATTGTAGAACATTCTTCTTGTCGGGGCCCGAACACTTGCAATACTTCCATGCCGAATCTTTTGATATCGCAACAACATTTACTTGTTGTTGTGCTATTGTTGATGTTGTGCTTGAAATTATAGCACCTACACTCAGACAATCAAAATTAGATTAATCGGCTACTGTAAGTGAAATAAAATCAGCAAGATGTGTAAGTGAAATGCAGGTGCTACCGTAAGTGAAATCCAGTTGCTACTGGAGTGAAATTCAGCCTCAAAGATGTGTACTATAAGTGAAATGTAGATGCTACTGTAAGTGAAATAAAATCGGCTCATCTAAGTTAGATTAATGTGTACTATAACTGTAAGTCTTTAAGTGAAATAAAACTGTAAGCGACATGGATTCAAATGACATGGACGAGGACGTTGACCCCAAGCATGCCGCCGAGAGCGACGGAAAAGGCAAGAACCCCTTCGAGAAGAAGGCGACAGTTTTCCACACTTTCCTTGGCACCCCCATCGTCCGACAACGGAAGACCTCTATGAGGATACTGATGGCTACTCTACCCCCAGTTCCTGCGCTGGTCGGAGATTCCAATTACTTGGGACAGGAAGGATCACCCAGACCTTATCCCTACGGAGAACCAATACGCCATAGTCCTCAACCCTTTGATTGACGGCAATGAGTTGACCAAATATATGGTGGATAGTGGAAGCAGCATCAACATCATGTACCTGGATACACTGCAGAAGATGAACTTGACGGAGGCAAACCTAAGGTGGACCAACACCATCTTCCACGGCGTAGTTACTGGTCGGGAGGCTCGGTCCCTTGGGTGCATCACACTCCAGGTTGCCTTTGGTGATGTTAATAATTACCGCCAAGAACGCATGACCTTTGAGGTGGTCCCCTTCAAGAGCCTGTACCACGTCATATTTGGCCACGACATATTCCACACCTTCATGGCCAAGCCATGCTTCGTCTACAACAAACTCAAGATACCCGGACCAAACGGTGTCATCACCGTATTCGGAAGCTTTGCCAAAGCTAGGGACTGCGAGATTGGAGAAGCAGCCTACACGGAAGCTGTCCTCTACAGCGAGGAATTCAAAGAGATCCAGAGCAAGGTCGATACCTCGGAGATGCCCGCATCGAAGAAACAGATTTCCGACTTTGCTCCAGCATTCAAGGCCACCATCGAGACCAAGCCGGTGGAACTTGTGGTAGGCGATGCCTCCAAGACCACCGCCATTGGGACGAACCTGGATCCCAAATAGGAAAGCACGCTCGTCAAGTTCCTCCGTGAGAATAGGGACATCTTTGCCTGGCAACCCGCCGACATGAAAGGTGTACCTAGGGAACTTGCCGAGCACAGCTTAAACATTGATCCAAAATGCAAACCAGTAAAGCAACCTCTACAACGCTTTGGAGATAAGAAGAGACGTGCCATAGGCAAAGAGATAGCTAGGTTACTTAAGGCTAGTTTTATCCGAGAAGTCCTTCACACCCAATGGGTGGCCAATCCTGTACTTGTCCCCAAAAAGGGAACCAAATAATTAAGAATGTGCGTTGATTACACCGGCTTGAACAAAGCATGTCCCAAAGATCCGTTTGCTTTGCCTCATATTGACCAAGTCATTGACTTGACGCTGGCTCGGAGCTTTTGTGTTTTCTTGATGCATACTCAGGATACCACCAGATCAAGATGAGGAAGTCGGACCAATTGGCCACTTCATTCACTACCCCCTACGACACGTTTTGCTATTGTTGGGCTTCATCGTTTCCTAGCGTGGAATCGAGGTCAACCCGGAGAAAATCAAGGCCATCTTAAACATAAACCATCTGATATGCCTAAAGGACATACAACGACTAGCAGGTTGTGTTGCAACAGTTAGTCGGTTCGTCAGCCGACTTGGAGAGAAGGCTCTGCCGCTGTACAAGTTGCTGAAGAAGGCAGACAAATTCACATGGACGGATGAAGCAGATGCAACATTGAAGCACCTCAAGGAGATTCTTTCCTCAGCGCCTATCCTTGCAGCACCCGAGCCTGGAGAGCACATGTTAATTTACATGGCGGCCACCAACCGGGTAATCAGCATCGTCGTCGTGGTAGAGCGGAAGGAACCAGGCTATGAGCACGGAGTTCAATGACCAGTTTACTATGTAAGCGAGGTCTTGACGGAGTCCAAGCAGCGTTACCCGCACTACCAAAAGATAGCTTATGGAGTATTCCTTGCCTCTCGGAAGCTGATGCACTATTTCCAGGAGCACCCCATCACAGTGGTGAGCAAAACTCCACTATCCGACATCATCAACAACAGTGACGCTACAGGAAGGGTCGCGAAGTGGGGCATTGAACTTGCCGCCTTCGAGATCACCTACAAGAGACGCGACGCTATCAAGTCACAAGCCTTGGCGGATTTTATCGCAGATTAGACGGAGATGCCAGATGCTACCCCATTACCGGAACCAGAATACTAGGTGATGCACTTTGACGGATCAAAGCTGCTCAACGGCTCGGGGGCTGGTCTATTGCTACATCCACCAACTAGTGACAAACTACACTATGTTCTGCAGATCCATTTCGAGGCTATGAACAATATGGCAGAGTATGAAGCACTCATTCACGGATTACACGTAGCCAAGGATATTGGCATCAAGCGCATAGTTTGCTGTGGACATTCCGACTTGGTTGCCTAGCAGGTGGCTGGCACTTGGAATGCGCGGAACCCTATGATGGCGGCATATCGAGACGAAGTGGATGAGATAGCCAAGAGCTTCTTGGGCTACGAGGTCAAGTATGTACCTAGGGAGCAAAACAAGGCGGCTGATCTGTTGTCTAAGCTTGGATCAGGGCGCAAACGAATTCCGCCAGGAGTTCTCCTAGAGCATATACGGACACCATCCGTGAAGGGGGCAGACATCGACAACCCGGACAGAGTGGACTCTTTCGTCCACATAGTGGCAAAGGTCCCTCCGGCTTGGACAAAACCGTTCATGGAATTTCTCGAACATGGAACTTTGCCCGAAGACGAAGTCGAAAGACAGCAAATAGTACATCGAGCAAAGGGCTATACCATAATCAATGGACAGCTCTACAAAATAAGCACTACTGGTGTATACCTTAAGTGTGTTTCCCAGCAAGAAGGTATTGAGATCCTACGCGAAATCCATCTTGGAGATTGCGGGCATCACGCCGCTCCTCAATCGTTGGTCGCGAAAGCCTTTCGGTAAGGATTCTACTGGCTGACCGCGAAGGCGGACGCTGACAAGCTGGTTGAGACATGCATGGGATGCCAGTATTATGCCCGACAACCACATGTTCCTTCTGAAGAATTGCGAACAATACCAATAACTTGGCCGTTTGCAGTCTGGGGCTAGACATGGTGGGACCGTTACAAATGGTACCATGTGGATTTACGCATCTGCTAGTAGCAGTTGATAAATTCACTAAATGGATAGAAGCTAAACCCATTAGAAAGCTTGACGGGGCAACTGCCCTTAGGTTTGTCCGGGATCTAGTGGTGAGATTTGGTCTCCCACATAGCATTATCACCGACAACGGCAGCAACTTGTCACTAGGAGAAGTGGAGGCTTATTGTTGGGAGAAGGGCATCCGACTTGACCTTGCATCTGTGGCACACCCACAATCCAATGGTCAGGGAATAAAGCCACGTCTTGAGGCACCGCTTCACAGAGCAGCTGGGGCTTGGGCGGAAGAATTGCCATATGTGCTGTGGAGTTTACGAACTACACCCAACAGATCCACCGACTACACCCCTTACTTCATGGTATATGGAGCAGAAGCCATCCTACCTTCCAACATCCTTCACGATGCACCAAGAGTTGCCACCTATGACGAAGATGACGTTGAAGAATCCAGACGCCTAGATGTGGACCTTCTCGATGAGGAGCCCGTTTTGGCATGCCAAAGATCTGCCATCTACCAGCAGAAGCTACGCAGCTACCATAGTCGCCGCGCTCGGCATCGCTCGTTTAAAGAGGGGGATCTGGTGCTCCTACTTAAGCAAAAGAAGTCACACAAATTATCCGCGCCATGGGAAGGACCGTTCATCATAAGCAAGGCGCTACTCAATGGGTCTTACTACCTCGTTGACAATCGTGAAATGAAGGATAGACCCAACGAGGATCATAAGCGTAAGCGACGTGACCCGGATGATGACTACCCGGAGCTTGATCGGCCATGGAACATAGCACAGCTACGTCCTTTCTACACTTAGCATTTTTATCTAATTGTGTACCCCTTATATGATCAATGAAATAAAGCTCTTTAATTCACTCATATTTTTGAGTCTTTTACCTCCTTTAGTGTTCATTTTTGGATCGTATAAAACCTTTATACACAAGCTTTGCGATTGCACTTGTGAAAGTTCCGCCTACGGGCGTTAGCTTAAGTTTTCTGGTCTACACGTTCTTTGTTGTTTTTATGTGGATTCTAGAGTAGTGACTTTTGGCACTTATTGTCGGCGATTTTGTGCTTAGGTTATTGACGGTGCCATTAGGCATCATCACCTGAGTGCATGGTTCCGACAACGAGTCTTCCGACTCACGAAAGGTCAAGCATAAAAATCAAAGTAATGGATAAGCCAGCACTTGCTTAAAAATATATACATGCTGGAACTAGTTCTTAAGTAGCAGGACATACACCATTGTTCTCTGCCTTAAGTTAACACATAATTTGTTCCGCATACACATTACCGAGGAAACAAATATTACAAATTGTTTTTTATTCCTCTGGCACATGCGACTTAGAAGCAACATCATCGGCAGCAGGAGAGTCACCTCCCTCGAAGTCGGCAGTGTTGAGGGACTCAGAGGAGCTTTGGTTACCGCCATCGATGGTTTTCATTGGCACGAAGAACTTAACATCGACCAACTCGGCGACTCTGGTGTCATAACCCGCGAGTGAAGCCAAGATAGATTCATGGTTTATCTTTTGGCCTTCGTCATCTACGTTGGGGATACCAGAGGTTACCGTGTCGATGTCGGCATTCTCGTAATGTGCCTTGACCATGGACAGCGCCATCCTTGCACCGTCCCGTGCACATGAAGCTTTCCAGCTTGCGATACGCTCGGGGGCTCAGCGTAGGATTTCCGAGAACTTCGCCATAGAGTCCGACGCCTTGATATTAATCTGGAGGGGCTTGGCAATCTCTTTGGCTTGCGTGATGGTGGTGTTGATAAAGTTGCCGGCAAGGACCGTGCATTCCTTTGGCGGAGGAGGTGACCGGGTTAAACCCATAGGAGTTGCGAATTCCCGACAAAGGAGCGCATGAGTTCAAAAATTCAGAGTATCTAGACTACAGAAATCCAAGACGGAGAATCACTTACTGAAGATGCTGGCCTCAGCCTACCAGTGAGTCTCCGCCATAGAGTCCCGTTCTTGTTGGAGGAGCTTGTACGCTTCATGATGGCGTTGATTCTGCTCATCGGCAGCTTTCTTATGCTCTTTCAAGATAGCAATTTCCTCCTTTAAGCGGTTCATCTCCTCATTGGCGGAGTCCTGCAGGGCTTTCATCGAGTCTTCATGCATTTTCAGCATCTCCTCCCTCTCCTTCTTAAGGATCTTGTTTTAGCTATCCAGCTGCTGAATGTGCTTGGATTGCTCGACAATATCCTTAGCCTTGGAAATGGTTTCTGCAAGTCGGAGAAAGAAAAGTACACAGTGAGTACTCGGAGAATACACAAGATCAACTCGGAATACAAAAAGAAAGGAAAAACAGACGCTTGCTCTTGATGATCTGTTCCTTCAAGAAGACAGTTTTACCCTTTTCAGCTTCCAAGTCCGCGTGCATCTTCTGGTAATTGTCGTTGGCCATGCCCCTCCGAGCATTCTCATTCTGTGGAAAGGAAAAAAATAAGCGTTGTTTGGTCTACTTGGAGCATCTAGCCGGAAGATTTCCACCTAGACGCTCGGGGGCTACAGCGAGAGTTTTTTAAACTTAGCAATATGCTTAGTCTTTCTTTAAGCATCTAGTCGGAACTAATTCAGTTTTTGGTTAGAAGCTTGGGGGCTACAGTATAAAGTTTTTAACTCAGCTGTATGCTTAGTTTCTCTTTAAAGCATCTAGTCGGAACTAATTCAGTTACAACTAGAAGCTTGGGGGCTACAGTATCGAAATTTATAAACACTGCGTATGCTACTCTTAAAGCACCTAGTCAGAATAATTCAAACTATATGCTTGGGGGCTACAGTGAGAAGTTTTCTAGCTTAGTCACTCTTAGAGATTTTAGACGCAAAGACCTATGGTTTTTCTTCTAAATCCTCTGGGGCTACAGTGGAATACTCATATGAAATGCAAAAGGCAAATAAAACTTACAAGTGCAATGATCTTGAGGTTGGTATCACTCTCAGCCAGCAAATTGCCGAAGTATACACTGTTTCCTTGCAAGATTTCTGCTTGCCGAAGAAGCTCCTCGAGACCGCACACGTTGGAGATCTCGGTGCCACACCAGGAACCAGAGAGGTGCTACTCGGCGTAAGTGCCAGATAGACTATCTTCGGGAACTCTATGGTCTTCCTGGGGCGAGGGCGCCGTCTTCGGCAGATGTACCACCTTCCACCACCGCCTTACTGCTACCCATGGCATCCTTAGCCGAAGCTTCAGCCATTTGGTTTGCGGCACTCTCCTGCGTCACCTGTTCGCCGACAACAGCGAGCTCTGTGGAGGCACCTGAGTCCACTTCCATGGCGGAAGAGCCAGATGCTTCTTTAGCTTGAGAGCTTGTCGGAGCAGAAGAGGGTTGGACGATGGGAGTGACAGGGGCGATGGCGGGAGATACGTCACGATGCAGCATATCCTTGATGGTTCTAGAAGCCCCCAAAGTTTTGGAGGTCTTCTTCAAGCTGGTTGTGGCTTTCTTTCTGAAACATGCAAAATGCATAAGTACGGGAATAAGACAGACAATGGACAATGTCGGAGAGAAAGAAGCTTACACAAGAGGGGGTGCTTTGGCAAAGGGGATCCCTGTAATCTTTCTTTTCTCCTCCTCCAGGGCGGCGGTAGTCTTCTTGGAGGCTTCACCCTCCGTTTTCTTCTTCTTGCCTCTGTCGGCAGCGTCAGAGGTGGAGCTCTTCCGCTTTCGCGCCAACGAAGCATCATCGTCGGACACGACGGTGACTTGATTCATCTTTGGATCATAGATTTGAGGAGCCATGTTGTCCTCATCTATGTCGCTGAGCTGTTAAGTGAAGAACCACCGTGTTAGATGAGATGGTAATGGCTAGATGGAAGAACTAGAGTATATGTCATACACGGAAAATAAACAGTTACCTTTGGGCACTTGTGTTGGAGATATGCCCTAGAGGCAATAATAAATATAGTTATTATTATATCTTTGTGTTTATGATAAATGTTTGCATTCATGCTATAATAGTATTAACAAGGAAACCATTAATACTTGTGTGATTTGTAAACTTAATTTGAAGTCCCTAGTATAGCCTCTATACTTCACTAGCTTGTTGGTTGATTGATGATGTGGTTTCTTTGTCATGAACATTGAGATGTTATCAACAACAAGATCATATCATTAGGAGAATGATATGGTGGACATACTCCTATAGACAAGCGTAGCATAAAGATCAAGTCATTTCAATAGTTCAATTGCTATATGCTTTCTGATACATAGTAACCTAATTCCTTCGACCATGAGATCATGCATATCACCTTTACTGGATGGATGCTTTGATGTCATCAAACACCACACCGTAACAGGGTGGCTATAAAGGTGGCATTGAGTGTTCGGAAAGTATTGGTTGAAACACATGGATCAAGAGTGGGATTTGTCCATCCACATGACGGATAGATATACTCTGGGCCCTCTCGGTGGAATGTCATCCAATTAGCTTGCAAGCATGTGACTTGGTCACAAGGGATCACATATCACGGGAACGAGAAAAGAGTACTTATCAGTAACGAGGTTGAACTAGGTATGCAGAGATACCGACGATCATAACCTCGGATAAGTAACATATCGTGAGACAAAGGGAAATTGGTATCGTATGTAAGTGGTTCATTCGATCGCAAAGTAATCGTAGAAATATGTGGGAGCCATATGAATTTCCAGATTCCTCTATTGGTTATTGTTCGGAGAAGTGTCTCGATCATGTCTGCATAATTCACGAACCGTAGGGAGACACACTTAAGGATTCGACGTTGTTTTGAGTAGTTATGGTATTATGAGAAAGAGACCGAATGTTGTTCGGAGTCTCGGATGGGATCCGGGATATCACGAGGTGATCCGGAATGGTCCGGAGAATAAGATTCATATAAGGAAAGTCCCGTTTCGGAGTTGGGGAATGGTTCCGGTGTTTTCATCGGGAACATTCTAGAAGGTCCCGGAATGTCCGGCACTCCGGAGGGGGAGGGGTACATGAATGTGTCATTACATATTGGAATGATTGCATCATGTACTAAGTGTTCTCGCTGTCCAAAATAAAGGGTTTATTTAAATCCTAAATTGGAAAGTCAAATAGCAAGTTTGAAAAGTCAAACTGCCAAAATTGGAAAGTGGGAAAGAGGAGAAGAGGTGGAGGCCGAGTTGGAGGAGGAGTCCCACTCCTCCAAGCCGGCGCCAGCCCTAGGCCGAGTTGGGGAGGGACTCCCTCCCTCCCCTGGCGCGCCAGCCCTCCCACCTATATAAGGAGGGGCAGGGCTCCCCTCCTACACACAAGTTTCCTATCCTCTAAACTAAACCCTAGATCTAGACCCCGGTTTAGAGCTATTTCGGTTTAGAGCTTCTAATTGCACTAGCCTTCGGATTAGAGCCTTCTAATTGGTGTGTCTAATTACTAGACCACTAATAGCCTCTCTCATAAGCTCAACCATACTCGCACCGGCTTAAGGCGAAGCCCTGCGGGATCTCCCCTCTACTTCCGGTACCACGCCGTTGTGCTGCCGGAATCGTGAGGAGAGTGCTACAACCTCCGCTGCCTGCTGGAACAAGGGAGAGGAAGGTCTTCGTCGAGTACCGAACGTGTGACCGACTGCGGGAGCGCTGCTGGAACGTGGCGCCGGAAGGATCGTCTACGCGATCTTGAGATCGGAAAGAGTACGACTACATCACCCACGAGAATCTGCTCTCGTTAACCACTTTGGAATCTTCGAGGGTAAGTTATTCCATCGACTCGTTGCTACAATCTAGTAGATAGATCTTGGCTTGTTTGTTTGTATGCGATAGAAAATTTTTGTTTTCCATGCTACGAACCCCAACAGTGGCATCAGAGCCGTGTCTATATGTAGATCTGTTGCACGAGTAGAACACAATGGTCATTGTGGGCGTTGATGCTTTTATTGTAGATTGCTTTTTGTGTACTTTGCATCTTGCGGTATGTTGGGATGAAGCGGCCCGGGCTAACCTTACATGACATCGTTCATGAGACTTGCTCCACGCTTGACATGCAACTCGTATTGCATAAGTGGCTTTGCGGGTGCCTGTTTCTCCTAGCATAGTAAAGATCCAATTTACAACGGGTAATCAACAATGCTAGTATCAATGTTGTGGTTCTTGTTCGTAGGTTAGAACGACACTTATTGAAAGCCCCAAACCACGTAAAATATGCAAAGAAAGTAGAGGCGTCTAACTTTGTTTTGCAGGGGTGTGCAGTGATGTGATATGGCCATGATTGTGATTATATTTGATGTATGCAATGTTCCTTATTGTAAGTCGGCAACCGGCAGGAGCCATATGGTTGTCTTTAATTTCTGTTAAGACCTGCGTGTCTATTCAAAGTAGTTGTAATAGTTGAAGCTGGTGGACGACAACCATGGAGGAGCGTCATGGACCTTGATGCAATCCCGGTGATGATGGAGATCATGTTCGTGCTTGAAGATGGAGATCGGAAGCATGAGAAGAAAGGCCATATCATATCACATATTTTGAATTGCATGTGATGTTAATCCTTTATGCATCTTGTATTGCTTAATAGACGACGGTAGCATTATAAGATGATCCCTCATGCACAAAATTTCAAGTTCTAAAGTGTTCACCCTTAGTATGCACCGTTGCTAAAACTTGTTGTTTCGAAGCACCACGTGATGATCGGGTGTGATAGATTCCACGAGTGAATACAACGTAAGCAAGCCAGATTTGCTTATGCGGAAACTAAGGTTTGATCTTGACGAGCCTAGCATGTACAGACATGGTCTCAGGAACACGGATCACCGAAAGGTAAAGCATGAATCATATAGTAGATGTGATGAACATGTCGATTGTTCGCCATTGAAACTATGTCAACTCTCGTGATGATCGGTGTTGATATGGTGGATTTGGTTCGTGTGATCACTAAAACAATGTGAGGGATATTGTTTTGAGTGGGAGTTCACCTAGATTAATTTTATCATTAATTTGAACTCAATTTGTCATAAACTTAGTCTAAACTATTGCAAATATGTTGTAGATCAATGGCAGCCCCTACCATCAATTTTAATGCGTTCCTAGAGAAAGAAAAATTGAAAAACAATGGAAGCAACTTCGCGGATTGGTTCCGCAATTTGAGGATTGTCCTCACAGCTGGTAATTTGACCTATGTGCTGGATGCACCGCTGGGTGACCCACCTGCAGCTGATGCTCCCGATGAAGTAAAGAATGTTTACCTCGCTCGGAAGAATCAGTACTCCATAGTTCAGTGTGCTATCTTGTATGGTTTGGAATCGGAGCTTCAGAAAAGGTTTGAGGAATCAGACCCATATGATATTGTCAAGGATCTCAAATTGATTTTTGAGACTCATGCGGCAATTGAAAGTTATGAGGCTTCTGAAAAGTTCTTTAACTGCAAGATGGAAGAGGGCAGCTCCGTCAGTGAGCATGTGCTTGAGATGTCTGGGCACGCAAACAAACTTCAAAGCTTGGGTATAGTGATTCCTAATGCTTTGGGGATTTACCGTGTCCTCCAATCACTACCACCAAGTTACAAGAACTTTGTGATGAACTACAACATGCAGAACATGAACAAGACGTTACCAGAACTCTTTTCCATGTTAAAATCTGCAGAAGTGGAGATCAAGAAAGAGCACCAAGTGTTGTTGGTCAATAAGACCACCAAATTCAAGAAAGGCAAGTCTAAGCAAAAGGGACACTTCAAGAAGGGTGGTAAGAAAGCTACCACGCCGACGAAGAAGACCAGGGCTGGACCTAAGCCTGATACTGAGTGCTTTTACTGCAAGGGAGTAGGTCACTGGAAGCGGAATTGCCCAAAGTACTTGGCGGATTTGAAGAACGGCAACATCAAGAAGAAAGGTATATCGGATATACATGTTATTGATGTGTATCTCACTAGTACTCGTAGTAGTGCCTGGGTATTTGATACTGGTTCGGTTGCTCATATTTGTAACTCGAAACAGGAGCTGCAGAATAAACGGAAGCTAGTGAAGAACGAGGTGACGATGCGCGTGGGAAACGGATCAAAGGTTGATGTGATCGCGGTCGGCACGCTACCTCTTCATCTACCATCGGGATTAGTCTTATACTTGAATAATTGTTATTTAGTGCTTGCGTTAAGCATGAACATTATATCAGGATCTTGTTTATTGCAAGACGGTTACTTGTTTAAATCCGAGAATAATGGTTGTTCGATTTATATGAGTAATATGTTTTACGCACATGCACCTTTGATAGATGGTCTATTCTTATTGAATCTCGATAGTAGAAATACACATATCAACAATATTGAAGCTAAACGTTTGAAATCAAGCGATAATTTGACCTATATGTGGCACTGTCGTCTTGGTCACATTGGAGTGAAACGTATGAAGAAACTCCATTCCGATGGACTTCTTGAATCACTTGATTTTGAATCACTTGAAAGATGCGAAGCATGTCTGATGGGTAAAATGATTAAGACTCCATTTTCTGGTATAATGGAGCGAGCTACGGACTTACTGGAAATCATACATACCGATGTGTGTGGTCCAATGAGTGTAGCATCGCGCAGTGGTTATCGTTATGTTCTTACCTTCACGGATGACTTGAGTAGATATGGGTATATCTATTTTATGAAACATAAGTCCGAAACTTTCGAGAAGTTTAAGGAGTTTCAAAGTGAGGTAGAGAATCAACGTAACAAGAAGATTAAATTTCTACGTTCTGATCGTGGAGGTGAATATCTAAGTTACGAGTTTGGCGAGCATTTAAAGAAGTGCGGAATACTTTCACAATTGACACCGCCGGGAACACCACAGCGTAATGGTGTGTCCGAACGTCGTAATCGAACTCTCTTAGATATGGTTCGGTCTATGATGTCACTTACAGATTTACCGCTATCATTTTGGGGTTATGCATTAGAAACAGCCGCATTCACTTTAAATAGGGCACCGTCTAAATCCGTTGAAACGACACCGTATGAATTATGGTTTGGGAAGAAACCTAAATTGTCGTTCCTTAAAGTTTGGGGATGCGAAGCCTATGTAAAGAAGTTACAACCGGACAAGCTTGAACCCAAAGCGGAAAAATGCGTCTTCATAGGATACCCGAAGGAAACTATTGGGTATACCTTCTATCATAGATCCGAAGGCAAAATCTTTGTTGCCAAGAATGGATCCTTTCTAGAGAAGGAATTTCTCTTGAAAGAAGTGACTGGAAGGAAAGTAGAACTCGACGAGGTTGTCGAACCTTCTCTCGAAATTGCGAGTAGCGCAGCGCCGGAAGAAGTTCCTGTGGTGCCTGCACCAATAAGAGAGGAAGCTAATGATGGTGATCATGAAACTTCGGTTGAAGTTGCTACAGAGCCTCGAAGGTCAACAAGAACTCGTACCACTCCAGATTGGTATGATTCCGTCATGAGTGTCATGTTGGTGGACAACACCGATGACCCCGAGACATATGAGGAAGCAATGATGAGCCCAGATTCCAATAAATGGCAAGAAGCCATGAAATCCGAGATTGGATCCATGTACGAAAACCAAGTATGGACTTTGGTGGACTTACCGGATGACCGAAAGGCTGTCGAGAACAAATGGATTTTCAAGAAGAAAACAGATGCTGATGGTAATGTTACTGTCTATAAAGCTCGACTTGTCGCAAAAGGGTTTCGACAAATTCAAGGAGTTGACTACGATGAGACTTTCTCACCGGTAGCGAAGCTAAAGTCTGTGAGGATTATGTTAGCAATCGCTGCATATTATGATTATGAGATATGGCAGATGGATGTCAAAACAGCATTCCTCAATGGAGACATTGATGAAGAGTTGTATATGATGCAACCCAAAGGTTTTGTCGATTCTAAAGATGCTAACAAGGTATGCAAACTTCAACGGTCCATCTATGGATTGAAGCAAGCATCCCGAAGTTGGAATCAACGTTTTGATAAGGTAATCAAAAGTTTTGGTTTTATACAAACTTATGGAGAAGCTTGTATTTACAAGAAAGTGAGTGGGAGCTCTGTAGCATTCTTAATACTGTATGTGGATGACATATTGTTGATTGGGAATGATGTAGACCTTCTTAATAGTGTCAAAGAGTATTTGAATAATAGTTTTTCAATGAAGGATCTTGGCGAAGCAGCTTACATATTAGGCATAAAGATTTATAGAGATAGATCGAAACGCCAAATATCATTGTCACAGAGTACATATTTGGACAAAGTTCTAAAGAGGTTTGGAATGGAGGAAAGCAAGAAAGGGTTCTTACCCATGTTGCCCAATACGACCTTGAGTAAAACTCAAAGTCCGACGTCGGCAGAAGATAGAGAAAAGATGAGTAAGACTCCCTATGCCTCAGCCATAGGATCTCTAATGTATGCCATGCTATGTACTAGACCCGACATTGCGTATGCTGTTAGTTTAACTAGCAGATATCAAAGTGATCCAGGAGTGGATCATTGGACAGCGGTCAAAAACATCCTTAAGTACTTGAGAAGAACTAAGGATATGGTTCTTTCTTATGGAGGTGATGAACAGCTCGTTGTTAATGGTTACACCGATGCTAGTTGGAACACCGATCCAGATGATTCTAAATCACAATCCGGATACGTATTTATTTTGAATGGTGCAGCAGTTAGCTGGAGGAGTGCAAAGCAAAACGTTGTGGCGAGATCTTCAACTGAATCGGAATACATGGCTGCTTCAGAGGCTTCACAAGAAGCGATATGGATGAAAGAGTTCATTACAGAACTGGGTGTGGTTCCTAGTGCGCTGGACCCAATGTCTATCTACTGTGATAACATGGGCGCCTTAGCCAATGCGCAAGAACCAAGGTCACACAAGAAGCTGAAGCATATCAAGCTACGTTTTCACGCTATTCGAGAACATATCCAGGATGGGGATATAAAGATTTGCAAAGTACACACAGATCTGAATGTGGCGGATCCGTTGACTAAACCTCTCCCGAGGGCAAAACATGACCAACACCAAACTGCCATGGGTGTTCGGTATATTACCATGTAATCTAGATTAGATGACTCTAGTGCAAGTGGGAGACTGTTGGAGATATGCCCTAGAGGCAATAATAAATATAGTTATTATTATATCTTTGTGTTTATGATAAATGTTTGCATTCATGCTATAATAGTATTAACAAGGAAACCATTAATACTTGTGTGATTTGTAAACTTAATTTGAAGTCCCTAGTATAGCCTCTATACTTCACTAGCTTGTTGGTTGATTGATGATGTGGTTTCTTTGTCATGAACATTGAGATGTTATCAACAACAAGATCATATCATTAGGAGAATGATATGGTGGACATACTCCTATAGACAAGCGTAGCATAAAGATCAAGTCATTTCAATAGTTCAATTGCTATATGCTTTCTGATACATAGTAACCTAATTCCTTCGACCATGAGATCATGCATATCACCTTTACTGGATGGATGCTTTGATGTCATCAAACACCACACCGTAACAGGGTGGCTATAAAGGTGGCATTGAGTGTTCGGAAAGTATTGGTTGAAACACATGGATCAAGAGTGGGATTTGTCCATCCACATGACGGATAGATATACTCTGGGCCCTCTCGGTGGAATGTCATCCAATTAGCTTGCAAGCATGTGACTTGGTCACAAGGGATCACATATCACGGGAACGAGAAAAGAGTACTTATCAGTAACGAGGTTGAACTAGGTATGCAGAGATACCGACGATCATAACCTCGGATAAGTAACATATCGTGAGACAAAGGGAAATTGGTATCGTATGTAAGTGGTTCATTCGACCGCAAAGTAATCGTAGAAATATGTGGGAGCCATATGAATTTCCAGATTCCTCTATTGGTTATTGTTCGGAGAAGTGTCTCGATCATGTCTGCATAATTCACGAACCGTAGGGAGACACACTTAAGGATTCGACGTTGTTTTGAGTAGTTATGGTATTATGAGAAAGAGACCGAATGTTGTTCGGAGTCTCGGATGGGATCCGGGATATCACGAGGTGATCCGGAATGGTCCGGAGAATAAGATTCATATAAGGAAAGTCCCGTTTCGGAGTTGGGGAATGGTTCCGGTGTTTTCATCGGGAACATTCTAGAAGGTCCCGGAATGTCCGGCACTCCGGAGGGGGAGGGGTACATGAATGTGTCATTACATATTGGAATGATTGCATCATGTACTAAGTGTTCTCGCTGTCCAAAATAAAGGGTTTATTTAAATCCTAAATTGGAAAGTCAAATAGCAAGTTTGAAAAGTCAAACTGCCAAAATTGGAAAGTGGGAAAGAGGAGAAGAGGTGGAGGCCGAGTTGGAGGAGGAGTCCCACTCCTCCAAGCCGGCGCCAGCCCTAGGCCGAGTTGGGGAGGGACTCCCTCCCTCCCCTGGCGCGCCAGCCCTCCCACCTATATAAGGAGGGGCAGGGCTCCCCTCCTACACACAAGTTTCCTATCCTCTAAACTAAACCCTAGATCTAGACCCCGGTTTAGAGCTATTTCGGTTTAGAGCTTCTAATTGCACTAGCCTTCGGATTAGAGCCTTCTAATTGGTGTGTCTAATTACTAGACCACTAATAGCCTCTCTCATAAGCTCAACCATACTCGCACCGGCTTAAGGCGAAGCCCTGCGGGATCTCCCCTCTACTTCCGGTACCACGCCGTTGTGCTGCCGGAATCGTGAGGAGAGTGCTACAACCTCCGCTGCCTGCTGGAACAAGGGAGAGGAAGGTCTTCGTCGAGTACCGAACGTGTGACCGACTGCGGGAGCGCTGCTGGAACGTGGCGCCGGAAGGATCGTCTACGCGATCTTGAGATCGGAAAGAGTACGACTACATCACCCACGAGAATCTGCTCTCGTTAACCACTTTGGAATCTTCGAGGGTAAGTTATTCCATCGACTCGTTGCTACAATCTAGTAGATAGATCTTGGCTTGTTTGTTTGTATGCGATAGAAAATTTTTGTTTTCCATGCTACGAACCCCAACAACTTGCTCTCTACGAACATGTCGTAGGTGATGGTGAAGCCATGCTTCATGTACTTCACCTTGACGATGTCCTTGAGACGGAGCTTGACGGAGTCGCTCGAGAAGTTGTCCTCGGAGATGCGGAGGCTATCCCTTCTATCGTTGGAATGCTCGTGCATTAGCTTCAAGCGGTGCTGCAGAGGCTGGATCCGCCTGATGAACCAGCACATGGCTAGGTCCAATCCGGTCAAACTTGTCTCTACGAACCAATCTATCTGCCTTATAGCGCGGGAAGCGTCGATGTCGGAGGGAAGGGAGGCCTGGGATCTCCATGTCGAGGCTTCGGCGGCTGCTCCATCGACAAATTCTGGGTACATGACTTCTCGTCCATCCAGAGGGATATCTGGGCCGTAGAAGTACGTCCGCTGCCAATTCTTGCAGGACTCGTGGCCGACGATGTCGGGGAAGCGCCGGCCAGGCCGGATCTTAAAACTAATGGTTCCGCAATTTCTAAGCTCGTCCTTGCCGGCTCCGGCTTCGCGCTTGACGGTAAAGAAGTATTTGAAGAGATCTAGCCTAGGCATAATCCCTAGATAACCCTCGCAAAGCACCGCGTAATTGCTGAGCACTAAGATGCTATTGGGGGAGAGGTTTTGTGGCTGTACTCGGTAATGATTCAGGACAGCAAGGAAAAAGTTGGAGATAGGCAGGGAGACGCCGCGTACCATCTGCGCTTTGAGGTACACCTTCTCTCTGGCTTGGGGAGAAGGAGTGACCTTGCCGGCCGGCGCCGCCCGCCAGGCGAGCCCCTCCGTCGCGGGGAGGTAGCCCTCGTTGATCAGTTCTTTGATGTCGCGGTCCGTGATATCCGAATCGCGCCAGTCGCCCTTGTGCGAATCGTACTCCTCCTCCAGCAGCTCCAGCGCCGATGGATTATGGTCGCCGCCGGTGGCCTCGACCACCGCAGACTTGGGGATGACCAAGCCCTCTGGGGGGCACGACAACAGAGCTCGCCGGCTTCGCCCGACGCTGCCATGGAGGGAGAGGAGCTGCTGCTGGCCATTGGGTGTGTTCGGTGGTGACTGGGAAAGATTAGAGAGCTAGGGTTTTTCGCACGTTGCGCGGAGAGCTCGAGGAGGCGCTCGCTGGAGGAAGAAGACGATACAGGGGAGAATGAGGTGAAAAAGTAAATTTTCCACCGCAGTTACTATTTATGGTCTCCGGCATTAAGATTTGTGCAGCTTGATCGAATGGTTGCCGCGTAGACGACGTGTGCGGAGACGTGCGCGGAAATTTCGCCACGTACCAACCGTCACCGCCAACGGTTCGTATCGCTCGCACGGGAAAAGTTGACATGATTGCGTTCTCTGGATGTGTGAGTTACGAGGCGTTGCTGACCTATGTCTACGTCGCCCTAGCTGTCATAGGCAGATGAACCATCACATCGGAAGATTCCGCAATGGACGGATCCAGTCCGGCTACGGAAGAGTATGATAGAAGATTCAGCAATTCTCCGACTTACAAGTTGAAGACGGAGAAAACCTTGCAGGGTTCTTTGGGAGGACTACAAGATATTGCTTGACGATTTGCCGATATCCATCTAGACGGAGCATTCAACGAAGAGGAAAGACGGCGCAAGATCTTGGAGTTCTCCGGGGGCTACTGTTGGGGATATGCTATATGGGTATCCTCATAGCATGTCTCTTATCCGGATAACCCGGCTGGCCCACAGTTGGTAGCATGGCCCGTGGTCTGCTGGGCGGCCCAGTTAGATGGATCCAGAAGGGAGACCCATGCCGGATAAAGGAAGGCTACGGTGGAGTCACCAGCGTACCCGAAGCCTTAGAGTATAAGACACGCTAGACTAGTAATAGACGGTGTAGGACTCTGTAACCTGTCCGGCTAGGACTTTTTCCTGTAACCCTAGGACCTGGCGACTATATAAGTCGGGCCTATGAGAGCCTTTAGGGCACAACCTCAGATAATCGTAGACCATTTAGTGTCGACTATGACGCACCTCGCACAGCGAACTATCTCTGTAACTCGGCGTATTGCCAATATAGTGATTTATAGCAGGAGTAGGATTCCGCCACCATTATGAGATCTGAATCTGGATAAGCTGTGTTACCTCGTACCCGTCAACCGTCCGCCTTCCTCCACGTCTCTAAACACGCACTGTGAGGACCCCTCCATGGCGTACTCGTCGGCAATACCACGACACCAGGCGGAGGCGATTCTAGGCAGAGGCGTTGATTCCAGGCGGACCCGTCGCATCCGCCATCGCGGTGTCACCTTGCAGTGGAGGAGACGAACTAGAAACCATGTTCTGGATATCTCAATTGTCCTATTAGGGTTAGTGATTAGGGTAGGCTACTGGGCCAAAATGGGCCAGGATGGGGAATGAGCTACTAAAAAAATAAAAAAAACCCAAAAAAATAACGCCGCTACGACGTAACATCAAATAGCGCGTGTAGTGTCATAGCATTCCTGAAATGTATAGTATAGCGTCCAGCTGCTGAAAGCGCTATAGCGACACTAATAGCGTTAAATATTATGCTATTTTTTTCGTTGCTGAAGATCGATGTCATTTGCCGTGCCCTCGTTGCTTCACTTACAGCAATTTCAGCGGATTCTCTTCTCCGCGTCTTTATCACCGTGCGTTTAACCTCCTCCTGCTGCTGGATACTTCAAACTGATACCAAATTTTTTGACACTGTCTTACATACTCCATTATTTTTATTTATTTATTTTTAAACTAAACGTACTCCATTATTGGTCACTGATATTGGTGTAGCATGTACCCGAGGTCAAAAAACAGCCCGCATAACTCACATGCGGCATCAGGGCATGTGGTTATTTTTCTTGATGTTGAAAAACAAGAAGCGAGAGCGACCAATAGTGTGTCTATAGGACCCGTTCGGCAATGCTCCAGCTCCTTACTCCGTTGCCGGAGCGAGTAGAGCTGCCTCAAACGCATGGGCTTCGCAGATCTGAAACTGTGGAGCGATCTGGCCTTTAGCACAAAACTGCGGAGCGAGTCTATCATCGATCCACCAAAAGTTAAATTGCGGAGCGACTATAAATTACATCTCATTGCCATCGGTAAGCGAACGAACCGGTACATATCTATCTTGTCTCTCGTGTCTCCTCTCTCTCCTAGGAATATCCATGGCAACCGAACCTGCCTCTCCCTGATTCGAGCTGCTCTGCCTGTGGATTCGTGGTCACCACCACCGAAACAGAACCGTCGGTAAAAAAGATCCGCTGAAAACCTAATTACCCCGGTCAGGCCGTCAGCAGGATCTTGTCGCAAGGAGCTGAACTATCACCAGCGCGTGTCTCCAGCTGCCGCTTGTAGATCCAACACACCTGAAACAAGGTCGCCTCCGCTGATTCGTGGTTGGAATCCTGTTCTTGGCGTCCCTAGTCAACCCGATCGTGCACAATGTTCAGCCAAGGATGCATTACGTAGCACTAATGGATTTCGAAGCCCATCATCCTAGAACTCTAACCAGTCTAGACTGGCATGCTGCTTCCTGACTGGGCTCATCTGACTCGAATGGTCCTGGCAACGCAAGTGTTCACAGAGCGGAACCAGCCGAACGGCAATCGCTCGCCCGTCTCGACGCAGAGAGCGCTACACACCTAGAACGGAGCGGAGCTGAGGGATTTTCTTGAAGTAGTGAGTTGTAGAACAGACCCATAATATACTAACTTATACTAGCTAAATGGTCTTGCGTTGCTACGATCTTTTATAATTTTAAAAGTCAAATTTTTTAATTTGAAATATCTATTTATGGGTAATGAACATCTCTATTTAACTTTTGGATGTCAACTCTGTCTGTTGTGCCTCCTCACTGCGGTGCCTCTTCTATTAGAAAGACACTACCGCGAGCATCTGGCGATGTTCTTCCTCCTCTCATATTGAAACTCTCTCGCCACCATGCGCATTGTTATAGATCTCCTTCGCAGACGCTCTAACATATCTATACCTGGTGTCTTATCGATCTCCCTCGCCGACTCTGAATTTTTGCTTTGTGTGTTTTTATTTTCAATTTCTCCATGATGACCCTCCAATGTCTCCACCTTGGCGTATGTGAGCATGATCACACTGTACAACCTTATGTTGTGTATATCGCCTGCCACCGGCATGTGGTCCTACAACCCAATATCCGACTCCCATAGCTCATAGCTTCAAGCCCATCCCGAACGACAACACATACTCGCAAATTGGATGCGAACCAGACTCAGATGAATTATCATGTCATTCTCAATCTAACAAACATAACTTTCAACACGCTAACTTGGTTGTACCTTACCCGTTTCTTCTGATATTGAAAATTGAATAGGCATCTTGGTGCATGCCCTATGTGTAAGTCATATTGTTAGATGCGGCATACACGACCGATGGCCGTTGGTAGCGCTAAAACGGTGATAAAAACCAGTTGTTTGCTAGGACATGTCATGGTCTGACTTTGACTTCCCGTGAGTTGGTGACTGGTGTCAGAATCGAGAAACTTGAAGTTCAGTAAAAATTGTTTGAGCTCGCTGCAATTCCTCCTGAGCGACTACGACCGCAATGGCCATGTAGGGAAACATCGAAGGACGAATTAGTTTTAGTAGCCCGTCGTCTGCGCTGGTGATGTCCGCATTGATCACAGTCTCACGATCACAGTCACATCATCCTTTATCATCCTCATGCTATAAGAAAATACATCAATCCATTTGTGGCCAACAACTCATATTTACATTATTTTCTTCCCTTTGAACCGATTGGGAGACTAAGGAGTCAATATTGTAGACACATAGTACATTAGTCTCTCCGACCCAACTTACTTGACTCAAATTTGTTTAGATTCGGATGTATCTAGACTTGTTTTAGTGATAGGTACCAAACCAAATCAACTAATTTGGGTCGGAGGGAGTAATTGTTTTTCGCCTGGTCCTCCAGCCTCTAGTCTTTTCTATTTCTTCCTCTTACATGATACATAATACAATTTTCAGTGAAAATAAAGCTTATGGGCATCAATTGTGTAAATAGGACATAGAAATTGCGCAAACATGTCCTCTGAAATAGGCCTACATAAACATGCCAACGGAGACAGTCGATGGTAGCATTCTTCTTTCATCTGAAGATCGTATTCATCCATCTTTCATCTGTCTTCAGATTTTAACCTGTAGCCTGTAGCTACGTATGCACGTGACAGGAAATGTTTTTCCTAGGCATCATGGAAGTACAATTTCCAGCGCACCTCTCACCTACTCGATTTTTTCTCAAAAAAATACTATTAGCTTGGTGTCCGCTTCCAGCAGTCTTCCAATTTTCGGATGAAAAGCGGTTGCCATTTGATCTAGCCAAAGCTTGCGACCAATGTCCATCGCCTCATCGAAGCAAAGGAAACGTTGAGCGCGAGCTGTTGGGGTGGTTAGTGGTGCCTGAGATCATGACCTGCGCGCAGTCTAAGTCCGTCCATGACCGTGAGCAAGCAGCTTTGGCTGGTGACGCCGGAGATCATGACCTGCCCCAGACACTATGTGACAGTGATATTTAAAGGCATTTTGGTGGAGGCATTTTTCAAAAATGCCTAGAAAAATTATATTTAGAGGTAGTTTGTATTTATGCCTGCAAAAATACTATTTTTGAGGCATTATTTAAAACTGCCTGTAAAAATGCATTTTTGTAAGGCGTTTTGTAAAGTGCCGGCGATAATAGATTTTCTAAGGCCTTTTGGAAAGTGCCGGCAATAATCCGGCCTCTTTCCGCGATCGCATCACACTCTTATTTTTTTTGAGGAAACACATCAGTTGACTTTAACAACTCACACCAAAGTTCAAAGTTCATACAATCGGCCTCATCGCACTCTCACTGTCGCGGCCTCCAGATCTCTTGCTCCCTCCTTTCTTCCCCGCTTCTCGGGCGGCGATAGTTGACGAGTCTCTTGACCCGCCGCCGATGGTGGCGACCTCCACGCCGCTCCTCCGCCCGCGGCCGGTGGCGTTCGAGTACGGCCTCCTGCCCATCCCCAAGCTCATCTTCCCGGAGAGCGCGCTGGCGCAGACCCTCCCCCCGGCGGCGGCGCGGGCGCATGGGCGCCGCGGCGCTCGCGGAGGCGCTGCAGATCCCTCCTGACCAAGCGGCGCTGGTCGCCAGCGGAGGAGGAGGTGCAGACCTCCGCGACGTGCTGCTCTTCCTCTACATCCAGTCATACAAGCTCCTGGTGCCGCGCCCGCACAAGGACTCCCCGCAGTCACCTACGTCTCGCCCTCCACCTCCGCGTTTGACGGCTACCTTTCCGTCCTCTCCCCGATCCAGGTAAGGATCAGGACCCAGTATTAATACTGGAGTGTGCGAAGGGTGGAGGGCGATTGGAGGCGGGGACTAATGTGTCGTGTTCCAGTTCACGACAAGCGGAGGAGCGGCTGCAGTGGCGGGCTCCAGTGGAGGGTGGTGTCCCGAGCGAGGAGGAGGCGCGATTGGAGTATGTGCGGCGGCTGCTGGTTTGCGTGAATTCCCCGCCGTCGACGAGATGGTCGGCTTTGTACATGGCGCTCATCGCCGTCGCGCGTCCTCGCCATCATTCAGGTGCGATCATTTTTCTGGATGGGGTTCGTTTGATTTCTGATGGTTTCTGCATTAGATGCTATTGGGAGGTTTGCATTTACATCAGCATTGGTGTCTCGTGATTTTTCATTGTGTGTTGTGGGGGTGTGGAGGAGCTTCTGTGGATTGATATCTGCTTCCGATGCACCTGTGCCCAGACTCACAAGACCAAGAGGATCTATTTGGTTTACTGGTTCTCCGTGTGAATTATTATTGATATGAATACTGGCGATTTTGATGTATATCCAGGACTATTTATATTGATTAAGGTGATATGGTTACTTCTCTAACTGAAAGTTATGTTAAATTTTGTAGCAACTTACACTAGTTTTGTAGCTTCTAGTTAGATTGTCGGTCAAGAATTTTCCTTCTCTTCTAAGAGTATGCAGGCACACTGTTTTGGTTTATTAATGGACTAATAAACTTACTGAAAAGGTGGATGAGATGAATGAATGTTGTTGTCTTTCATTGTGCCTAGTAGTACTGATTGATAACACAGAATTCTGATTATGTTGCTAAAGGTGCTTTCAGTTATCATATGGCTTATATGTTGCGCAAATTGAACAACACTTATACATAGAGCTTGACAGGAGCTTCGATGACTACATCCACAACATCGCTGTTGTTGATAGCCTCTTCTTTGACCTATCCTCAAGCTTTATCAGGTTGGTCACTAGCTAGACTTTATCGTTGTTCAAAATCTAATATATCTATGCTTAATGTTCTTAGGCTCATGACCTCTATTCCCTGCAATGCCAGCCCCCGACTTCAGCTTATGCATATCCTTGATTCCAGAACATGTGATATGTGAGATTATATCCGTCTTTTCTTATTCACCTGGAATCAATATTTTCTCGTCCTCTACATATTTTCCTTTAGAGCCAGGTGCATGTAAATGGGAAGAGGTTTCTGAATAAACTAGGTAATTTCTATGCAGTACTACCTTTAGAGTCAGGTGCGGCAACTGACACATCATATGCTTGACACATCATATGCTGTTGCTACCAAAGTAAACTATGCTGTTTTTCATGTATTTTTCTACTGTTTGAAGAACAATGATGAAATTATTTGAGTAGAATTATGTTATGTACCTTGCCTGGGAATCACAGTATGCACTTTGTTTCATCTGTCTTCTCTTTGTTGTGGAAATGGTTGGGAAGATACCTGCTTATTTAAATTCTATAATTTTGTTGTTGTTCAAACTCTCATCTCTCACGTTATTAATTGCTTTTAAGCCCTGTATCTAATATGACTATCCCTATTCTGTCAGATAATAATGGCTGGACCAGCGAGTGGAGGTGACGGGGCCGACCTGGTGAGCCTCAAGAAGTGTTATCTATCGTCATCTTCTTATGCCTTCTACTCATCTGGTATGTTGACTTGCTGATCAATTCGTCCTCTTTTCATGCTGCATAGAGGCAAAATCTTATACAGTTTTCGAGAGCACCGTTCATATGATTGGTCTGAACAATGAAGGGGCTAAGCTAACCTGCATATACATTCATAGCTGATGTTTGCTACTACAATAAACACGTATGTATGTGTTTGGTGAAATATACATGAGAATAATCATTGACTCATTTGCACACGCCTCATGTGGTTTTTTGTTGTGTAGGACAAACTGCTTCATATCAGAAATTGGTTAGGACAAACTGCTTACCATGAAGTACTATGTACCATTTTCTTATCATCCACATCTTTAACTACTGTTGAATAAATTGTTTGGAAAATTCACATAAATTGCTAGACAAGACTCGCCATTTTCAGATCGTGAAAAGGAACAATAATATCCTCCAGTTAGATAGAAATTATTGCTGCAATATGTTTTACTTCAAAAGAGGTACATGTTGGTAATTTTCCAAAGCTTGAAAAATTACTCTGCTGGATCCTGAGCTGAATTTGTATACTGTCTGATTGTTTGATGTATCTATACTAAAATGCGTCTAGATACATTCGAATTTAGACAAACCCAAGTCAATTATTTCTGGATGGAGGGAGCAGAATTTATATTGGTTGAAGTTGATGATTGTTGTGAATGTTCTTTTGACCTATCAAGTTGGATGTTAAAAACTATGCATTTCATCTTAAAAAGTGCAACTGGAGCACCTCGTTCGCTGTGGGGTGTGTTCTGTGTAGGCTGGAACATGTTCCTTTGTATCATGTTCCTGCTCCTTTTCTTTCCTAATCTTTTTTAGAAGATTGTTTCCTGATAATTTATTGAGCTGTTTTACTTTCATGAACCATGGTGAATCTGGGGAAGCTTGACACCTCATGTTTCACTGTCTCTTAATATGTTGTGTTCCTTATTAGGTTGATCATTGCTGAATCCTTCACAACGTCGAGACTATCACTCAGCACTAGAGTGCGACGAGGAGCTATCTGTGCAGTGATGTGCAAGCATTGGCGCAACCCTAGATGACCTCTTGCGGAAAGTACTGATTCCCCTTCAACCATGTTGACCGATGTGCTGTTTATTAGCCTGGAATGAGTGATATTGAATGGGTGAAGGCTAAACCTGGGATACTGGTGGTGCACCATGTATTTGCTGATACTTGTCATGTGGAAGTACAACCATTGGTTTCTTAAAATTTTACTGATAAAAGAGAAGTTCCATACACTTAGTTGAGACCTTATTGCAAGTTTTTCTGAGCATTCAATATTTATAGATGCAATCATCAGTTTTGTTACAGATTCTATGTTTCTATGGTTAGCATGATTGGTGCAGATTTGGCTATGAAATGTTAGCAGATTGATGGATATTGGCATGGCTAGCAGATTGGTGAATTTTGATCTTGAAATTCTTTGTTGAGGCATTTTGAGAAGTGCCTAAAATTATTTCTTGAGGCACTTTGAAAAGTGCCAACAAAAATTACTAGAGGCGTCACTTAATAGTGCCTCAAATTATATTCCAAGCTATTCGTAAAGTGCCTCAAAAAAATCTATTTTTAAAGGCATTTTTAAAAGTGCCTTAACAGATCTTTGGCACTTTTCAATAATGCCTTAAATGATTTTTCCTACCCCATTTGATGTGGCAATTTTTTTATTGCGTTCAAAGATTTTTGGAGGCAATTTTGGTATTTTCTAAGGCAATTTTCTGTGCCCTAAATAATCATCTGTGGCGTAGTGAGAAGTCACAACACGGTGGAATATATACTGCTAGTAGCGTCTCGCTATAATTTTTATACGTGCCAGGTACGGATGCAGACTTGTATACAGTCTAAACGGGGCTAGGCCGGACCAAGATGCATGGGCCACACGTGAAAATTAGGACGAGCCTTCTCTCAATTACGAACAGAACGGAGCTCGTACGATTTGGTGGCTTACAGAACGGAACACACATGATTGGTGTTTGGATGGATCCGTCACGAAATTGAAGATGTTTTGCTGGTCTTGAGACGGACGACCCACGCGACGGACAAAGGAAGAAGGGGTGACAGAAATTACCTGATCCGTCTCGGCATGGCACCACAGCCGGGAGCCACATTAATGTGAGCGACAAAGATGGATCAGCACGACGTACAATTTTCTTACATATGAATATATCTATACAGATCCATACATCATACATATTTAATTGACCAATCGGTTTGCATAGGGCTAAATACAACTTAAGTATGCATTGATTACAACTTAATAATCATTAAAGACCATCTTACCCTTAGTAATGAAAGGTATCGATTGTTGTGATTAGTTGTGGAAAAGGAGAGCACCGGAGCAGAAACCGTTGTATGCATGGACATAGTCTAGAATTTGCACTCATAACTCATAAGTGACTATGGCTAAAAACTAGATTACTCATAGATAAATTAATTATTATACAACTTGTGGTATCCATAGATCGGATCTATTAAGCCCCCGTGTCGTAGACATAAGGGTCTTACTTGTGCGGTTCTTTCGATCCCCTGTGGGTTAAAATATCCACTGTCTGCCCGTGGCCCAGAGGCGCCCTCTAGCATCATACATGAGCTTTAACAAAACTTCTACACTGTGTTTGGATGTAGGAAACTGAACTCGGAATTGAATTTGGATGGAAATTTCAAATCCAAGATGGAAAGAAAATGGCTTCCATTTTCAATTCTGGCGTTTGGATGTGCATGAAATTTTCTGTTATAATCAAAGGGTGGTACCCAATTCCAAATCCTGTTTGGATGTACACAACATGGAATTGAATGTTTTTTTGGAGATTTCACAATATAAACTTCTCTACACGTGTATGTTCAATAGCATATTGTATATTTGAGGTTTATATTAGATGTTCTTCCAAAGGAATAGATGCGGCAACAAATCATGGAGAACAAGAGAGTGAGAGGGGGCTGTCGGCATGAGGAGGACCAGGGAGCCGCCTCTACTGAACTGACGCTGAGTGTTCACCTCCCGCCGGCCTAAGGGGACTGCCACCACCAAACTTCCATGGGTTAGGGTTCGGGCCGGCGCCCCCAGGCGTTCCAAGAGGGAGAGGGAGGAAGGGAGAGGGAGAGGGAGAGGAGGCCAGGAAGGAGGATAAGACGATGGGGAAGGCGGGAGGAAGGGGAGGGGCGGGGAGCTTACCGACGGAGGAAGCGCTGGGCAGAAGGGGAGGGGCAATGGGTTTTCAGGGGCGTCGTGAACGATTCTATCGGGAGTGGGGAGGGAAGGGAGTGGGTCGCGAGGCGAGATTCCACGTCTTTTCGAGGCTGGGAGATCGGAAACTGCCTCGAAGGGGCGTACGCTCGTGGGA
Source organism: Avena sativa (assembly GCA_916181665.1). Taxonomy (NCBI): domain Eukaryota; kingdom Viridiplantae; phylum Streptophyta; class Magnoliopsida; order Poales; family Poaceae; genus Avena; species Avena sativa. Next base: position 164,638,633 of record OV702297.1, read on the forward strand.
GGGGGTAAGCTCGGAATCGTGTCGTGTTTCCATGAGGAAATTCCTAGGCCCTTCCAAACAGTTAAATTAGGCCCAATAATTCCAGAATTCCAATTCTAAGATTATTTTCCAACATTCAAACACATCACTATAGATTTTTCCACACGATTTTCCAGAGAAGAAACGTCGCTATAGTGATAGAACATCACATACCACTTTACACATGTAGGACGTGTGCCATTATTTAGCTACTATTACATGGTTCATAGTGTTTCATCTTCATTATGCATTCTCAAACGGGCGGGATAGCGTATGTAATTACTTCCAAGTTGCCTCATGATTTTCCGTTCCATATCTCCATAGGTGTAACATCCCAAAAATATTAAACATGGATTAACAAACTCTAATCATCAAATTTAGGGTTAACAAAAACTTTCCCATCTCAAAATATGAAAGCATTCATATGTATGTGTATTTGAATTAGGAGTTCTTTTGAATTGCCATGGTTCTGTGATTCATTGCTTGTAAAATGATTCTTAGGTGAAATAAACATCATCTAAATCATTTCCAAACTTTTCCCAAAGAAAAACAACTCAAAATGAATAAATGAAGTGAATGGTCATTTTTGCCAAATTAACTATCATGCCTACTTTGGCTATTCCTAGCACTCAAAACTTAACAGAAACAATTGTGGATCTTTGCACCCCTTGTTAGTACACATAATAAGGTACCAAGGCCTACTTTGTGATCTTCCAAAAACATTCAAATGCTAAGTTTAAATGACGGTTTAAAATTGAATCTATCTCATATGGAAAGATCCCACTATTTCAAAAACCACTCAAACAAGCTCAATTTTGAAAACCCAAGCACCCACAGAATCTCAAGCTCATGCCTAGCACACCCACCAAAAATCTTTTCAAAATTCAAAAACAAGTTTCTTGCGGCTATTTCATCAAACACTTGGCAGACAGAATTTAAACTAAATCAATTTCACTATTTCAAATAGTATACTGGCCAAACTTGTCTCCCATTTAACATTCAATTGATCACATTGTCTCCTTGGATCAAACCAAGACCTAACTAACCCACCTCCTACCTCCTAGCAGCATGGCCATGGCCAAACCGAGCCCACCTCGCCGACCAACTTGTTCGCCGCCGCAGCAGACCACCTCCCCCTCTCTCGCCATGTCTGGGAGCTAGCCAGCACCTCACCGCCGCCTATTATCCCCTTCCCGATCCAAGGCAAGCCATGGAACACCGAGAACGCCCCGCGCCAGTGCCACAACGACATGCCGAGCACGCGCCAGAGCGCCGCACCCGGCATGCATGCACACACCACCCCTCGACCACAGCCTGTGCCCACCGCGTCGCCACGACCCCAGGAACACACCAGACACCCCTGTTCGCCGTCCAACGCCCCACAGCCACCGCTCGCCGTCGAAGACGCCGCCTCTGCCGCTCATAGCGCCAGCCTCGCCCGACCGTTCACCACCGCCCCTAAGCCTGCATTTAATTCCTATAGCACCGCCAGGAGACCGCGTGTTGATCGCCACCCTCAGCCATGCCTCTAGCAGCCTGTAGCCATGTCACCACCGTCGCCTGCCCATCCCTCTCGGTCTCGTCGTCGAGCCTATAAAAGGAGGACACCCACAGCCATTTGGAGCACACCATTCCACTCCCCTCACCTCACTGATCGTCCCACACCTCTAGCCGGAGCACGGGGAGCAGCAGCTCGCCGGAATTGCACCGGAGCAGGCCGCCTCTGGAGGAGAAGGGCGCCGCTGATTGCGACCACCCCCGGAGCTGCCTCGACCGTCCCTGAGCTCGCCTTCGACCACCCATTCATTTGCCCGCGTCGCCGTCATCGCTGGAGCCCTGGTACGCACCCTATGCACCCCCACTGAGCCGCTAGGGTTAGAGCTCGCCGGCGACTGGTCCGTCGTCGACGATGATCCCCAGCCGTCGATCCCTACTCTAATCCAACGACCCACACAGCCCCGTACCGCTTCGCGTGTTATGAGCCGCTGACTGGTAGACCCCCTGTCAGCTGAGCCCCGCACTGCGGAGTGACACTGGGCCGGCCCATTAGCGTCACCCGCGCAACCAGCAGTTTGAATTTAGATTTTTCCATTTTAATTCAAACATAGTTCTGTACATAGATTCAAAAATCAACCCAGCTCGATTGAATGAACCAAATTGCATGAAACCAATTTTGTTAGAAAGGGACTGAAATGCTTAATCCAAGCCCGTTGGATTCAAATCATTTGGATCTGTAGATCAACCTTGGTAAAAATAACAAGTTAGAAGCTTTTCTTCATTCAAACATTTTTCAAATTCAACCATAAGAGCTTTTGAGTTGATTCCAACTCTCAAAAAATCACAATTGATCATACCTTTCATAATATATAAAAACATATGGGTTTACTTACAGGAATATTGTTCAAGTAATAAAAGAATGCCACATAGGCATTTCTAGTCACTTTATTTATTTAAAATAAAAAGTTAAACCTTATTAAATTGTGACTCCACTTTAAATCACATTCCCATGGACTGAAATATGTAGTGATGACATGTGTCAACATGATCCCATGTTTGAGTTGGAGAATATTAAATCTTAAGTAGTTTTTCAATGAGTAGAAATTACTTTTCTCAAATTAAAATAAATAAGACAAATGCTTTAATCTTATAATGTTAGTGATGATGCTAGATCATCTATAGTGCATCTTTGTGTGATGATTTGAAAATAGTTAAGTATTGTTTGGTGATTGTGTACCTCGTATTTATTTATAGACGCTAGTACCGACCAAGGATACGAGGAGGAAGGAGGATACTATGAGGAGGAAGCCGAGGAGAACTTCAACCACTGCTCTGCTCAAGGCAAGCTTCTACTGATACTTATGCAAGCCAATACTTGAAACCTTGCAAGCTAACACTTGCAACTATGAAATTTAGATAACCTAGCCAATGCATTAAGCATGCTTAGTTAGACACATTTGATGATACCCAATCCTAGTTTTACTTACAAGCTCTATACTTTATTTCCTTATCAAAGCTTTCTCTTAGAGTTTACATAGTAAATTGTAGATACTATAAGGATATTGGAAGGTAGCATAAAGAGCATTAAATTTGGCCTAAGTTAGATAATCTTGATGTCATCCTAAGGCATGAGATTGAACTTAATTAATCTCCACCTGTTTACCACCCCTCATTAGTACTTACCCCCACTTGTAGATGCTAGTGCTAAGCATAAAACTTGATCAAATTTAGATGGGAATACTTGGTGGAAATGGTTATGAAAACCTTAGAATGATGAATCATTCTACTGAAATGTTTTGACATGTGTTCTCGAACACCAGATGATTTTGATGATGAAAATGTTGAGGCATGAGCCTTAGCCCTTGATAAAACTGATGGTTGTCTGGATGCGATACCATTCCAATTTTACCCTACAACCACAATACCTAAAAATTGGGTAGGGCTTGACTGAAAACTTATATACCTTAGTATGAGTTCCCTCGCGGCCAAGGTCTGAGCTGAGGCTACCATGTGAAGATTGCCCACCTGTGCAGTACCCAAGATGGCAGTTGGTCATAGTTGGGAGGCCAAACTCATAGGAGAGGTGCCTATACTAGGGCGTGTAATTGAAAGGTTAGGATTGATTATCCGCATACTAAGTATGGTGAATTCAGGATTTGTTCCTGACAGATGTATCGAATGTTGTGGTGAAAGTGTACAATCTCTGCAGAGTGTCAAACTATTCGAATAGCCGCGTCCGCGGTTATGGACAATTGGAGTGGCCATACTTTTCCCCTGTCAGATGTTTTCAAAATGATTTATGAAATGGATTGAGACTTTGACTTGACCATAACATGGATGTGATATAAACTTCAAGTTCCCACTTAGGTGTTATAAAACTTCAACTAGGTTTCTTTGCTTCTAAACTGAGTAGAGGTAAATCTGGATTTTTGCAAAACAACCCTAGAGCTTAGTGTCCTACTAAAAAAAACCCCTTAACTTGTTAGTATTAGTTTGCGAGTACTTAAAGAGTACTCTTGGATTTGTCCCTGGCTATTCCCATGGCCAGACTATGAAGAGGAGTACCAGGATGATGGACCGCAGGAAGGTTACGACAACTAGGATCATCTCCCATCGTCAGCATTGCCTGTGACCCCGAATATGGAGCTTCACCTACGCTATCTTTACTATTACATTATTCCACTGCTTGAGTTGTATTAAGAACTGGAATGAGATCCTTATTTGTGTAAGACCTTATGTATGGTTTGTAATGGATGATGTACTGTGATATCCAAATCTGTTATGTCTCGCAAAAATGGAATCCTGGGATTGCGATGTATGGCATAACAGGCATCTGGGATTAAAAATCCGGGTGTTGACAAGTTGGTATCATAGCCATCCTTACCATAGGAGACCCTAGTTAGACTGGACGTTTGAATCAAAAACTTAGTTTCAAAACCAAAGGAAGCAAATATTTACAAAAACTTATTCCCATTCTTATCACCGTGTTTCTTTCATAAAAATTCATGATCCTCTAAAAACTCTTGCAAAATACCTAATATTCGACACACTTGATCACTCTACTAACTTACTCATCCTATATTCTTATAGATGGACGTGAAGTACAACAAGTTTTATCAGTTGGGAAATGGAGGAGAACTCATCTTTGAGCGTGACCTGGACCACCTGTCGGAACTTCTGGAGCGTCCGCACCCCGAGTTCTTTGGAGCTCAGCTCAATGATCAAGGAGGGGAAAATCTGCAGTGGCTAGTGAAGGGAATATGCCCGAGAGGCAATAATAAAGTGGTTATTATCGTATTCCTTATTTATGATAAATGTTTATTTTACATGCTATAATTGTATTAATACGGAAACGTTAATACATGTGTGTTTAATAAACAAAAGGAAGTAGCTAGTTATGCCTCTCTTATAAACTAGCTCGTTGATTAACAAGATGATCAAGGTTTCCTGATCATGGACATTGGATGTTGTTAATAATGGGATCACAACATTAGAGTAATGGTGTGATGAACATTCATCCGAAGTATAGCATTACGATCAAAGTCATTGAGTTTATATTGCTATAACAACTTACGAAGTGATCCTAATCCTTAGACCATGAGATCATGTCAATCACTAACACCGGAAGAGTTTCTTGATAACATCAAACGTCACACCGTAACAGGGTGATTATAAAGATGGATTTAGAACTAATAAAGTGTTATGTTGAGGCTCATGGATCGAGAGTGGAATTTGTTCATCCCGATGACGGATAGATATACTCTGGGCCCTCTCGGTGATATCACATTGATTAGCTTGCAAGCAAGTGATTTGATCACTAGAATGTTATATCATGGGAACGAGAAAAGAGTGCATGTCGGTAACGAGATCAAACTAGGTATGGAGATACCGATGATCGAATCTCAGACATGTAATATATCGTGAAACAAAGGGATTAAGATACTAGTATAAAAGGTTCCGACGATCACAAGAAAGTCATCGTTGAATGTGTGGGAGTCAGTATGGGTCTCCAGATCCCGCTTCTGATTATTGATCTGAGAGGAGTCTCGATCATGTCCGCATTATTCGCGAACCGTAGGGTGACACACTTAAGAGACACCAACATCCATTTGGAGCAAAAGTTTCATGCCGAAAAGAAAAGGAAAGCGCAGGAATTTATTTCACTAGACACCAAAACTGTTTCGGTTGAAATTGCTAAAACTGGTTCTGCATGTGAAATGGAATACTATCAAGGAGTTTTATGTGAATGTTTGTTAATTAAAGTAATTAACAAAATTCTGAATAAATAAATAAAAGAGTTTTATTTAAATGAGAGCTTGCATTAAATTTGGTGGAAATTTAATGCATGTGAGTGGATTTTTGAGTGGAGGCTTTTTAATGGGAGTGGAGACTTTTCATTTTGAGTGGGAGCTCCACCCACATGAATGTGGAAGAGGTGGGGGCAGCCCCCATGGCTGGGCGCCATGCCCCTTGGGTGCCCCCCTCTCTCCTATAAAAGGTCCCCCTCTCCTCCTCTCAAAACACACCTCCTCGTGAAGGATCTCTCTCCCCCTCTAGAATTTATTCCCCATGGTCTCGGACTAGCGAGATACATGTTCCCGGTGGCTTTTCGGCAAGAAAGAGTTGTGCTTCCGCTGCATCGCTGGAGCGAGGAGGCGGAGGCTGCTCGGTGCCTCGAACGTGTGTGCGAGCACGGATGCGCTGCTGTTTTGTGGCGCTAGGACTTCCTCTCGATCTTGAGATCGGCAAGAGATCGTCTACATCAACCACGAGTTTGGACTCGTTAAGCTTTCTCGGTCTTCAAGGGTATGTTCTCTACGGATATACATCCGCCCGTTGTTTGTATCTAGTAGATAGATCTTGGTACATAGTTGTTCCCATCGTAGGAAATTTTTTGTTTTCTATGCTGCGAACCCTACAGCTAGTTGTTGCAAGTCTCCAAGGAAAGATTGAACCTCCCACTACAGAGGGAATTCAGTTCACCTTAAGAGAGAACAACTAGCTCGATGGACTTGCTAGGGCCATGCAGGAAGCTCTTGCCCGTCTATGTGGGCAGAGTATCAATCAGATCAAGGGTACCCGCTTTGAGTTCTATCCAAGGCGTGATGCTATGGGACAGCCACTGGAAGCCCCACATCACCCCGAGCTGAAGACTCAGTTGGACCACCTTATCTTCATGATGTATGATCATCAGCAGGAACTGGACAATGCCCGTGACTACTCCAACCACAAGTCCGCCATTGCCCAGAAGAAGGATCAGACCCTCGCCATGCTAGTGAAGGATCACAAGTCTCGTTGCCGTCAGCTTGACAAGAAGGAGCGCATCATTGCCCGTCATCGCCACTGTATCACGGATTTGGAGGAGACCATCCACGAGAGAGACATGCAGTTGGAGGAAATGGAGAATACCGGAGAAGACCTTCATGGAGACCCCTACTCCTATCTCAGCGATGATGATGACTTTCTGGAGGATCAAGCCATGGACTTGTAACACCCTCAGAATCGGCCCTATGCAAGTTTTAGCGAAACCCGCCAAACCCGCATAGAAACGATTCAAAGGTGCCCACCAGGCACTTTCGTGCGGGTGGAAAACGAAGTAATAACATTACACAACAGTCCTTGATGGGACCCACAGAACAGATATATATAACAGCGACTCAATGAGTCAAGAATTCAGATATACAGTACAAAGATCCAAATCACCTTGAAAACGATAGAGCGTCCAGCTACGGACAAGATGCAAATGGGGCTAAGAGCCCTGAAGAATAACCAATGGCGTCCATAACCCTGCCCAGGCCAAGCCGGAAGGGTAACCCTGCTAACGACGTCGATCTCAAAACCTGCTTAAACAAAAGGGGTGCCGACAAAGGGCAAAGGAAAAAGAGGAGCGTCAGTACTGAGGCCAGTACACGGCGAGGCTAGAATTTGGCGGTCCTCGCCTACATAGGTATGGTGGACTGAAGCGGCAGCGCAGCATGTACTAAACAACCTATAGAGACTCGATATAACTGTCGGCTATCAGAGAGGGATAAGAAAGGTCTATTCGGATCCAACCTGAATCTAACACCAAACAAACCCATCCTGGTATTCCTCCTCGATACCAACCGAGAAGGTCAACCGAGGCACTCACACCGTTGGCAGTTTTATTCATTCGTTATAGTTGCGGCAATTACTAGTCAAATATAGATAGTCATCCTGATAAAATAAGCAGTGGACAGTTTTAATTAACCATTCCGTTGTAGTAGCGTCACTTACTAGTCAAATACAATTAGCATGAGATATCCCAAAACCCAGCAGTTGTTGGTACTTTTATTTAGCCATTCCGTTGCAGTGAAGCTGATTACTAGTCATATCGGATACAAGTCAATTTATAACAGTAAACTTTAGTTATAGTTGTCTATGATCGAGACCTGTGCTCCAAGTCGTCCATAACCGCGGACACGGCTTCTCGAAAAGATTTAACCCTGCAGGGGTGCACCAAAGTATCCACACACACTTCGACCCTTTTTGCCAGATCAGTTAACATACACCCATCGGTATGTCGGCGGGGCCTAAGTCATGACGTTTCCCAGACCCCAAAGCAAGCACGGGGGCCCACCCCACTAAGTCTACCCGCAACGAAGTCGGCCGGTCTCCGAGACGGACTCAGGGTTTGCGTCAGTGGCTGTAAACGACGGGGAACCCAAAACTGGGATTGTCGATACCGCGAAAACACTCCGCTTTCCTAAACAGTACAGGTGCTATCCATCGCACAATTTAAATAAAGCAGTAAAGCATGGCATAAGTACAGAATAGTAATAAAGCCCCAAACTACTTGTGGCCCCCAGTACAGTACTTTGAAATCAGGTACTAAATCGATGGGGTGCCCATACATCCCACATGTGGTTAGCGCGCTCGATCTCGGAACAGGTGTCAAGAACTCGGGGTCCTACGGGACACCAGTGAGCGGTCGGAAACCAAATATTGTCTATCACCCACCGGTGCCTCTGCATTTAGCTACTTCAATTTTAGTTGTTAAACAGTAATTAAAGTAAACGATAATTAAAGCCACAATCATCTCCAACACTAAACATGCGGCAAGACTCCAACAACTGTGGTACTGGACGACACGCAACAGCACCTGAGCAAGCGACTACGACGCGCAGGTCCAACTATCTACCAAACAACAGGTAATAGGAGGTGTCCAAGGCAATATAAGGCTGCACGGGATATCACGGGTACGAAAACTAGAGCATCGCAACACAGATAGCAATAGATCAACAGGAGGGAGTAAATACTATAAAAGTAAGATAGGTAGAAAGGGGGAGGTGCTCGCCTGAAAACATTGCCGAAGATTCATCCGAAGATCGGGGCGAAGCTCACATCAAATCATCGATCTTATCCGCGAAGAAGCAAAGCACTAGAAGAAACACCGAATGCACTATTTAATACTACGGCAAAAGATCGGGCATGATGCATGTATGATGTATGACATGGCAAAGCTGCGATGCAATTAGGTCATATTAAGCGGAACCGGGGTCCCGACAATTAAATATATGGTTCAAGTTATTTAGATACCCCGCAATTTAAATGTTGCATTATTAAGACAAAAGATAGCACCGGTTCGCTACACAAATTTAAATGGAGCCAATATAAGACTAGATTTGCCCGCATATGGGCCCCATATTTAATTATAAGGTGAATCGGCATAATGCCCCCAAACCCACAACATGTATGCAAGTATGACAATAATATGCAACAAGTTTTATATAAAGCATTTATTAAAATAGGGCTCGGGAAAAGATTCACACATTAGGGTTCGGCGAACTTGGGCTCCGATGGGTTCGGGGTCGGTCTCAGGGTCTGTATCTGGGGTTCGGTCTCGGCGGGATCGTTCTCGGATAACGGAAAGTCGAACTTGTCGCATCCGAAAAGGAGGACTTGGTTGGCGTCGGGGCGCATCGGATTCGTCCTGGTCGGTGTCGATCTTATCGTCGCGAAGATCTCGTCGGGTCCGCGTTCCGGGTTGGTCTTGGCCTTCGGGGTGAAGTACTTGGCGTTTCGTGTCGGCGACCTTGGCGTTCGGCAACCTACGAAGTAGACCTTGGAGTTCCGCGATGATCTTGTCGATCCCCTGTCGAAGGCCTTGGCGCTTCGGATCGGTCTTCGGTTCGGGGCCTCAGGGTCTTGGGGTTCGCGTCCGTGTGGCGATCTTGTCGTTCCGTGTAGGCGTCCTCGGTATCGGGGAGATCTTGGGGTTCCAACTTGTTCATCGTTGACGGACTTGGTTCGTCGTCGGGTCTCGTCGGGATCAGTCTTCGGGGTCCGGCCATCGGATCCAGGAACGGGCTTCGGAATCCGGGTCTTCGAGTCCATGTTGACGATCTTGTTTCTACGCCTCCGGGAAGGAGAGCTTGACGAGCCAAAGGAATAGCACTCTCGAGGGGTTTCGGTACTGTTTGGGTGGCATCACCATCATCATAGTTCACCACCAACTCTGCACATACATAGCTCCACGGATGTACATCGCTAGCAGTCCCGTCTCGACAGGGGAAGAAGGCGAACAGGCCACCAGGGGCTCACGCAGGTCGCTCAACTGCAACCGGAGGAACCGGCTCGAAACGCGTTGGGGCGGCCCCGGCGGAACAGAGGCAGAGCGGTGTCCTTGGGAGGCTCCGGCGACGCGAGCCGACGAGGAAGGCGTCGGGGACGACGAGGCGCTGGCGACGGTGACCTTGGCGTTCGCTGAGCGCGGCAGCAGGGTCCGCGTCCGCGGGGAGGCCGGCGACGCTGCAGGTGGGGTCGAGGGCGCCTCTGCCCTGGCTCCGCACGACGATGGGCGTCCGGACGAGGAGGGGGCCGGCACGGAGGTCGACGAGGAGGGCCTCGCGGGCTCAGGGTGGCCTGGGTCGTGGCCGAGCAGGACGGCGCTGTGCCGGGGACGGCGAAGAGGGCACTGGCGGCGGACGAGGACTTCCAGGGAGCGGCGGCGGCGGACGGCTCGGCGAGCTGCTGCCGGCCAGAGAGCACCACAGGAGAAGGGGGTCGCGGTGGCGGAGCTTGCGAGGCGGCGGGGCCGAGCGAGGGCGGGGTTCCCGCGAGCGGAGCAGAGGGGCGAGGCCGACGGCGGGGTCGCGCGGCCGGGGCCGGCGCTGGAGGGCGGCGGGCGGCGGCGCTCCGCAGGGAAAGGCGCGCTAGGCGGGGGGGAGGGAGACAGGGAGGCTGCGGCGGCGTGCTGTGGAGCAGAGAGGTGGGAGCGAGGCGAGAGGAAGGGGACGCGGGGCGAGGGAGGTTGGGGACGCGGCCAGCGGTGGCGATAAGATCGAGGCGGGTGGGGTCCAGGGAGAGAGGCAGGTGGTGGGCCGGTGGGGCCGAGGTCTGGGGCCAGGCTGGGAGTGGTGGAGCGTCTATGTGCGTGGCGTGTGTGTTGGCGTGGGTGTGTTGCTGGTGTGGGTGGTGTGGGTAGGTCCAGGGGAGAGAGGGGAGGGAGTTGGGGGTGAGGTGGCAAGCTAGGAGAGGTTGGGGGAAGGGCAGGGTGACGTGGCGGCCAGCGATTGGAGGGGGTGAGGTGGAGGTAGGGTGGGTAGACTAGGTGTAGGTAGGAAAAGAATATAGGTGGCCCGATTTTGTACTGGGGGTGGCCGACTGGGTCGGATCGGCCCGGTTCGGCTGCCCCTAAAAAAATAAAATAACTATTTTATTATTTACAAACGGGACTTTTGCAAACCGTGGTTAGACAAAGCAAAGTAATCCGGAGACCCGGGTTTTTATGTTTGAACAAAGACGGGGCGTTTAGAAACAAAAATAGGTTTTTCCGAAATAGTTTTATGCGAACAAATGCAAGATGATGACGATGCTCAAATGCAAGGTGGCATGATGACATGAGCATGCGGTCATGATGATGCAATGCACAAAAACAACGGGATTTTGTAGTAGTGGTTTTTGCGGGACGCCACAATTCGACACCACTAACAATGGATCTCGCCCTCGAGATCCGCCTCATGGTACCGGAAGGAAGGTCGGCGATCTGCGTCTTCTCGCTTCGTGTAGATCCTCGCGACACCACTAACAAGAGGTCGTTGTCCGTGATCGTCGAGGGAACACCCCGGAACAAAAGGTCGAAGGTAGAGGTATCGACAAATAAAACCACCTCTAACTCCGATGGAAAGAGGGAATCGATGCATTCTCATCCACTTCAATGTACCAAAGCGAATAGAAAGGGTAGTCGGCATGGGGGCCAATCCATCACGCACCCAAACTATTACTCTGCACAATCAGTAGAAAAGCGTGCAACCATTCTCGGAATCAGACTGAAGATCTTGACAATCGAGGTCCAGAAACAAAGGAGTGATGTAGACTCTGCATCAGATCTGGCGTAGATGATGTCGTCGCGTCGGAAAACACCGGAAGGCACGAGAAGGAACAAAGATAAGTCCACCAGACGAAGGATTCCACGGATAGCATGAAGACCAGATGTAGCAACACCGTTACCAAGGAGGAAGCGAAACCCTGAAGGTACGACGGAACCCAACCACGAGAATCCTGGACTTGAAGAAGGAAAGAGAACAGATCCAAAACACGCAAAGGTGAGAGGAGAGCAGCAGAGGGGTAAGGAGTAAAATCAGACCTAATCAGAACTATCCAACCGATTTTGCAAAAATAGTTTTGACACTCTACTTCGGCCGTTAGCTAGGTTATCCTACAGGCTGGACTTGTGGGGTATCGCAACTGCTGAGCTCTGATACCACTTGTAACACCCTCAGAATCGGCCCTATGCAAGTTTTAGCGAAACCCGCCAAACCCGCATAGAAACGATTCAAAGGTGCCCACCAGGCACTTTCGTGCGGGTGGAAAACAAAGTAATAACATTACACGACAGTCCTCGATGGGACCCACAGAACAGATATATATAACAGCGACTCAATGAGTCAAGAATTCAGATATACAGTACAAAGATCCAAATCACCTTGAAAACGATAGAGCGTCCAGCTACGGACAAGATGCAAATGGGGCTAAGAGCCCTGAAGAATAACCAATGGCATCCATAACCCTGCCCAGGCCAAGCCGGAAGGGTAACCCTGCTAACGACGTCGATCTCAAAACCTGCTTAAACAAAAGGGGTGCCGACAAAGGGCAAAGGAAAAAGAGGAGCGTCAGTACTGAGGCCAGTACACGGCGAGGCTAGAATTCGGCGGTCCTCGCCTACATAGGTATGGTGGACTGAAGCGGCAACGCAGCATGTACTAAACAACCTATAGAGACTCGATATAACTGTCGGCTATCAGAGAGGGATAAGAAAGGTCTATTCGGATCCAACCTGAATCTAACACCAAACAAACCCATCCTGGTATTCCTCCTCGATACCAACCGAGAAGGTCAACCGAGGCACTCACACCGTTGGCAGTTTTATTCATTCGTTATAGTTGCGGCAATTACTAGTCAAATATAGATAGTCATCCTGATAAAATAAGCAGTGGACAGTTTTAATTAACCATTCCGTTGTAGTTGCGCCACTTACTAGTCAAATACAATTAGCATGAGATATCCCAAAACCCAGCAGTTGTTGGTACTTTTATTTAGCCATTCCGTTGCAGTGAAGCTGATTACTAGTCATATCGGATACAAGTCAATTTATAACAGTAAACTTTAGTTATAGTTGTCTATGATCGAGACCTGTGCTCCAAGTCGTCCATAACCGCGGACACGGCTTCTCGAAAAGATTTAACCCTGCAGGGGTGCACCAAAGTATCCACACGCACTTCGACCCTTTTTGCCAGATCAGTTAACATACACCCATCGGTATGTCGGCGGGGCCTAAGTCATGACGTTTCCCAGACCCCAAAGCAAGCACGGGGGGCCACCCCACTAAGTCTACCCGCAACGAAGTCGGCCGGTCTCCGAGACGGACTCAGGGTTTGCGTCAGTGGCTGTAAACGACGGGGAACCCAAAACTGGGATTGTCGATACCGCGAAAACACTCCGCTTTCCTAAACAGTACAGGTGCTATCCATCACACAATTTAAATAAAGCAGTAAAGCATGGCATAAGTACAGAATAGTAATAAAGCCCCAAACTACTTGTGGCCCCCAGTACAGTACTTTGAAATCAGGTACTAAATCGATGGGGTGCCCATACATCCCACATGTGGTTAGCGCGCTCGATCTCGGAACAGGTGTCAAGAACTCGGGGTCCTACGGGACACCAGTGAGCGGTCGGAAACCAAATATTGTCTATCACCCACCGGTGCCTCTGCATTTAGCTACTTCAATTTTAGTTGTTAAACAGTAATTAAAGTAAACGATAATTAAAGCCACAATCATCTCCAACACTAAACATGCGGCAAGACTCCAACAACTGTGGTACTGGACGACACGCAACAGCACCTGAGCAAGCGACTACGACGCGCAGGTCCAACTATCTACCAAACAACAGGTAATAGGAGGTGTCCAAGGCAATATAAGGCTGCACGGGATATCACGGGTACGAAAACTAGAGCATCGCAACACAGATAGCAATAGATCAACAGGAGGGAGTAAATACTATAAAAGTAAGATAGGTAGAAAGGGGGAGGTGCTCGCCTGAAAACATTGCCGAAGATTCATCCGAAGATCGGGGCGAAGCTCACATCAAATCATCGATCTTATCCGCGAAGAAGCAAAGCACTAGAAGAAACACCGAATGCACTATTTAATACTACGGCAAAAGATCGGGCATGATGCATGTATGATGTATGACATGGCAAAGCTGCGATGCAATTAGGTCATATTAAGCGGAACCGGGGTCCCGACAATTAAATATATGGTTCAAGTTATTTAGATACCCCGCAATTTAAATGTTGCATTATTAAGACAAAAGATAGCACCGGTTCGCTACACAAATTTAAATGGAGCCAATATAAGACTAGATTTGCCCGCATATGGGCCCCATATTTAATTATAAGGTGAATCGGCATAATGCCCCCAAACCCACAACATGTATGCAAGTATGACAATAATATGCAACAAGTTTTATATAAAGCATTTATTAAAATAGGGCTCGGGAAAAGATTCACACATTAGGGTTCGGCGAACTTGGGCTCCGAGGGGTTCGGGGTCGGTCTCAGGGTCTGTATCTGGGGTTCGGTCTCGGCGGGATCGTTCTCGGATAACGGAAAGTCGAACTTGTCGCATCCGAAAAGGAGGACTTGGTTGGCGTCGGGGCGCATCGGATTCGTCCTGGTCGGTGTCGATCTTATCGTCGCGAAGATCTCGTCGGGTCCGCGTTCCGGGTTGGTCTTGGCCTTCGGGGTGAAGTACTTGGCGTTTCGTGTCGGCGACCTTGGCGTTCGGCAACCTACGAAGTAGACCTTGGAGTTTCGCGATGATCTTGTCGATCCCCTGTCGAAGGCCTTGGCGCTTCGGATCGGTCTTCGGTTCGGGGCCTCAGGGTCTTGGGGTTCGCGTCCATGTGGCGATCTTGTCGTTCCGTGTAGGCGTCCTCGGTATCGGGGAGATCTTGGGGTTCCAACTTGTTCATCGTTGACGGACTTGGTTCGTCGTCGGGTCTCGTCGGGATCAGTCTTCGGGGTCCGGCCATCGGATCCAGGAACGGGCTTCGGAATCCGGGTCTTCGAGTCCATGTTGACGATCTTGTTTCTACGCCTCCGGGAAGGAGAGCTTGACGAGCCAAAGGAATAGCACTCTCGAGGGGTTTCGGTACTGTTTGGGTGGCATCACCATCATCATAGTTCACCACCAACTCTGCACATACATAGCTCCACGGATGTACATCGCTAGCAGTCCCGTCTCGACAGGGGAAGAAGGCGAACAGGCCACCAGGGGCTCACGCAGGTCGCTCAACTGCAACCGGAGGAACCGGCTCGAAACGCGTTGGGGCGGCCCCGGCGGAACAGAGGCAGAGCGGTGTCCTTGGGAGGCTCCGGCGACGCGAGCCGACGAGGAAGGCGTCGGGGACGACGAGGCGCTGGCGACGGTGACCTTGGCGTTCGCTGAGCGCGGCAGCAGGGTCCGCGTCCGCGGGGAGGCCGGCGACGCTGCAGGTGGGGTCGAGGGCGCCTCTGCCCTGGCTCCGCACGACGATGGGCGTCCGGACGAGGAGGGGGCCGGCACGGAGGTCGACGAGGAGGGCCTCGCGGGCTCAGGGTGGCCTGGGTCGTGGCCGAGCAGGACGGCGCTGTGCCGGGGACGGCGAAGAGGGCACTGGTGGCGGACGAGGACTTCCAGGGAGCGGCGGCGGCGGACGGCTCGGCGAGCTGCTGCCGGCCAGAGGGCACCACAGGAGAAGGGGGTCACGGTGGCGGAGCTTGCGAGGCGGCAGGGCCGAGCGAGGGCGGGGTTCCCGCGAGCGGAGCAGAGGGGCGAGGCCGACGGCGGGGTCGCGCGGCCGGGGCCGGCGCTGGAGGGCGGCGGGCGGCGGCGCTCCGCAGGGAAAGGCGCGCTAGGCGGGGGGGGGGGGGGGGGGGAGACAGGGAGGCTGCGGCGGCGTGCTGTGGAGCAGAGAGGTGGGAGCGAGGCGAGAGGAAGGGGACGCGGGGCGAGGGAGGTTGGGGACGCGGCCAGCGGTGGCGATAAGATCGAGGCGGGTGGGGTCCAGGGAGAGAGGCAGGTGGTGGGCCGGTGGGGCCGGGGTCTGGGGCCAGGCTGGGAGTGGTGGAGCGTCTGTGTGCGTGGCGTGTGTGTTGGCGTGGGTGTGTTGCTGGTGTGGGTGGTGTGGGTAGGTCCAGGGGAGAGAGGGGAGGGAGTTGGGGGTGAGGTGGCAAGCTAGGAGAGGTTGGGGGAAGGGCAGGGTGACGTGGCGGCCAGCGATTGGAGGGGGTGAGGTGGAGGTAGGGTGGGTAGACTAGGTGTAGGTAGGAAAAGAATATAGGTGGCCCGATTTTGTACTGGGGGTGGCCGACTGGGTCGGATCGGCCCGGTTCGGCTGCCCCTAAAAAAATAAAATAACTATTTTATTATTTACAAACGGGACTTTTGCAAACCGTGGTTAGACAAAGCAAAGTAATCCGGAGACCCGGGTTTTTATGTTTGAACAAAGACGGGGCGTTTAGAAACAAAAATAGGTTTTTCCGAAATAGTTTTATGCGAACAAATGCAAGATGATGACGATGCTCAAATGCAAGGTGGCATGATGACATGAGCATGCGGTCATGATGATGCAATGCACAAAAACAACGGGATTTTCTAGTAGTGGTTTTTGCGGGACGCCACAGGACTTCTTCACAAATGAGGAGGATTTCGCCTTCATCGATGACGACGATGATGATGAGGATGATGAGTACACCGACTCTGAGGAGTAGTAGCACTTGAGCACTAGAGTTAGTGAGCTGTATTCGGTCCCACTGTATCTTAGTTTCCAGAATGGTTCTTAAAACCATCTATTTTCTTTTGTTGTGGTGTGTGTTGTATCGTGTGCTATGAATGAATGAAAAGCAAGTTGCTAGAAAATCTGAGTCAAAGTTTAAAAACTTTTCAAAGTCGCTGAACCTTAGAAATTTCCCTCTTTTCTCATGATTTATCTCAATCTTCAGATGCCTCGCGGAGGAAGTGGTTCATCCCCAGACCCGATGTTGCAGATCCTGCAAATGTTGGTTTCTGGCCGCGAAGCTGAAAGAGCAGAACGTCAAGCCAACTTAGCCACCCTTCAACAGATAGCTCAGATGTCCCAAAACAATCAAGGCCAAGGAAATCAGGACAACCATGGATCCAAGCTCAAGAATTTCCAGAACACCAACCCACCTGTTTTCACTAAGTCGGAAGAGCCCTTAGATGCAGATGATTGGCAGCAGACCATGGAGAACAATCTGGAAGTCGCCGGAGTGGAAGCTAACGAGAAAGTTCTGTTCGCCACCCACTATCTAGCCGGAGATGCAAGAGCATGGTGTAACAACGTTCGTACAATGACCGGAGTTCAGATGATGACCTAGGAGGAATTCAAGGTCAAGTTCAGCAGAACCCATGTGCCACCGGGTTTGATCAAAAGGATGAGAGATGAATTAAGGGAACTGAAGCAAGAAAGGATGACCGTGGTGGAATACCGTGACAAATTCTTGTCATTAGCTAGGTATGCCCTGGATGAGATCGACACTGAAGTCAAGAAGAAAGAAAGATTCCTGAATGGTTTGCATGATGAGATGCAGACGGTGTTAGTCAATATCCCCTTTGCTGATATTGAAGCCCTAGTCGACTCGGCCATCCAGATGGAAGGAAAGATCAACCAAGCCAATGAGAACCGCAAGCGCCGCATGATGCATCAACCAGGAACCCACAAGACACCAAAGTATCGTCCCAACCCATCTCTAGGATTTGCCCCGAGAACCAACAGACCCCCGATGAACCGTCTGACCTATCCCAACCGTGGAAACCCAAGGCCCGAAGGAAACCACAATAACCCCGGCAACTCTAGCAATTTCAACCGTTCACCACCCAAGTTCAACAACAACAATGCCGCCACCAACACCAACACTGCCCCAAGGACTGGAAGCAATGTTGTGCCTGTTGCAGCGAAGGACAAATCGCAAGTGATTTGTTATGACTATGGAACCAAGGGTCACTACTTCAATGAGTGCCCCAAGAAGAATGCCGCAGCCCCCAATGCAAATGCCCCAGCTCAGCAACAACGTCGTGTTCAGCCCGGAAGAAGGTTTTCCCCAGGGAATTCACTCAACTGCAATGGTCGTCTCTTTCTCATGCATGCTGAAGAAGCCCAGGAAGCGCCAAATGTCGTACTGGGTATGTTTTCTGTTAACTCAGTACTTGCAAGAGTGTTGTTTGAATCTAGAGCATCACAATCATTTGCCACCGAAGAATTTCCATGCACTAGTAAGATTCAACCAACCAAACTGAAGCATGTAATGATTGATCAAATCCCTAGTTCAACCACTAAAGCTAGGCAAATTTGCAAAGCCATCCCTATCTGAATCCATGGCATAGATTTTTATGCTAATCTAATAGTACTCGGAACTAAAGGTTTGGAAGTGCTAGGAACGGATTGGATGTCCAAGCATAAAGGATTAATTGACTGTGCCAAGAAAGCCATAACCATGACTAGTAAAGCCGGAGTATCTGTCGAGCATGTGTCTGAAACCTTACCTCGTAAATTCAAGTGCAACAAGAGTATAGCCCAACCTACCATTCACCAATTCCGGATAGTCTGCGAATACCCCAATGTATTTCCAGATGTTTTGACTGGTATGCCCCCAGATCGGGACATCGAGTTTATCATTGCACAAATCCATGGAACAGGACCCATAGCCCAGAGACCATATAGTATGAACCCGTCTGAACTAGCAGAACTGAAGAAGCAACTGGATGCCATGCTGGAAATTGGATTGATTCAACCAAGTGCGTCACCACGGAGATCACCTGTTTTTTTCGTGGACAAGAAATATGGAGGTAACCGTTTGTGTACGGATTATCGGAAGTTGAATGATGTCACTATCAAGAACAAGTACTCATTGCCCAAGATAGAAGATCTGTTTGACCAGTTGACTGGTGCCAAGGTGTTTTCTAAGATTGATCTTAGAACTGGCTATCATCAACTCAAGATTCGCGTAGAGGATATTCCCAAGACCTCCTTTACCACCAGATATGGATTATACGAGTATACTGTCATGTGTTTTGGATTAACCAATGCCCCCGCTTATTTCATGAATCTCATGAATAAGATTTTTATGGACTTCCTGGATAAGTTTGTCATTGTTTTCATTGATGACATTCTGATTTATTCCAAATCAGAAGAAGAACATGAGCTACACCTAAGGACCATTCTTGGAACCCTTAGAGAGAATCAGTTGTATGCCAAGTTTAGCAAATGTGAATTCTAGTTACAGGAGGTAGGATTTATCGGACATATCGTATCAGCCGGAGGAATTGCCGTTGACCCTGCAAAGGTGAAAGATGTCGAAGATTGGCAAGCCCCAACCACCCAAACCCAAGTTCGTGCATTTCTCGGATTGGCGGGATACTACCGCAAGTTCGTAGAAGGATTCTCGAGTATCGCCAAACCCATGACCCAATTACTGAAGAAGGACAAGAAGTTTGATTGGACGGATAAATGTGAAGCGAGTTTTCAAGAACTCAAGAGAAGACTGATTTCAGCCCCAATCTTAATCATGCCGGATATCACGAAGCACTTTGACGTGTATTGTGACGCATCCAAGATCGGTATCGGATGTGTGCTAATGCAAGAAGGAAAAGTTATATCCTATCTATCTTGACAACTAAAACATCATGAACAGAATTACCCAACCCATGACCTCGAGCTCGTAGCCGTAGTTCTAGCCCTGAAGACATGGAGGCATTACCTGATGGGAAACTGTTGTGAGATTTATTCCGATCACAAGAGCCTGAAGTATATATTCACTCAGAAGGAGCTGAAGATGAGACAGAGAAGATGGATTGAGCTAATCAAGGATTACGACCTGGACATTCACTATCACCCCGGTAAAGCCAATGCGGTAGCAGATGCCCTTAGCAGATTTCCGTGCCGCTTGAAGTCCATGATTTTGAAGGAGAAACCAAGTTTGCACAAGGAGATGGAAGATTTCTGAAAGGAATTAGTGAGTGAAGGATTTTTGGCTAGCATAGAACTTCAACCCACTTTGATCAGCCAGATCAAGGAGACGCAGAAAGGAAATGCTAGCATCGATGAAATCAAGCATCGTATCGGTACATGCAAAGTACCCGGATTTACCGAAGACGAAGAAGGAGTTCTGTGTTACAAAGGACGTCTTTGTGTACCAGCAGATTCAGAGTTGAAAGAAGTTATTCTGAAGGAAGCTCATGATACTCTTTATTCTATCCACCCCGGAGGAACGAAGATGTATCAGGATTTGAAGGAACAATTTTGGTGGCATAAGATGAAGAGAGAAATTAGAAGCTATATCGCCAAGTGTGATATATGTCAGAGAGTCAAGGCGGGACATCAAAGACCCGCAGGATTGTTGCAACCATTGCAGATTCTAGAATGGAAATGGGATTCAGTTGAAATGGACTTTATCACTGGATTGCCTACTTCTAGTAGGGGAAATGACTCTATCTGGGTCATAGTTGACAAATTGTCCAAAGTCACCAATTTCTTACCATTCAAGACCACATACCAGAGTTCGAAACTAGCTGAGTTGTACATCGCTAGAATCGTCAGTTTGCACGGAGTCCCCAAGAACATCGTATCGGATCCAGGAACTCAGTTCACCTCGAGATTCTGGAAGAAATTCCAAGAAGGGTTAGGAGCCCGACTAGATTTCAGCACAGCTTATTACCCACAGACCGACGGACAAACGGAGCGAGTAAATCAAATACTCGGAGATATGTTGAGAGCATGTGTGTTAGAGTATGGATCTAAATGGGAATACTGTCTACCGTTTGCAGAATTTTCATACAACAACAGTTATCAATCTAGTTTGCAAATGGCCACATTTGAATTCATGTATGGACGGAAGTGCCCCACCCCTTTGAATTGGTCGAAAGTAGGAGAGAGTCAGATTTTCGGACCCGACATCCTATGTGAAGCAGAAGAGAAAGTTCATAAGATTAGTGAGCACCTTAAGACCGCCCAGTCAAGATAGAAGAGTTACGCCGACAAAAGACATCAAGACCTCGCTTTCAATATCGGAGAGTTTGTGTATCTAAAAGTGCCGCCATTAAAAGGAATACAGCGTTTCCAACTGAAGGGAAAGTTAGCTCCCGGATATATCGAACCCTTCAAGATTCTGAACCATCGAGGAGAAGTATCATATCAATTGGAACTGCCAGAAGAAATGTCAGTTGTGCACAATGTGTTCCATATCTCATTACTTCGTAAATGCCTCGAAGTTCCGAAGAAGACTGAAGTATTCAAGAACATTGATCACCGGACCATAGAGATGAACGATGACCTGACCTATCCCGAAGTACCCATCCGTATTTTGGAATAAGCTTTCAGAACTACCAGGACCCGAAGCATCAAGTTTCTCAAGATTCAGTGGAGCAACCACATGGAAGAGGAAGCTACCTGGGAGCAAGAAGATCACATTAGGACGGAGTTCCCAGATCTCTTTAAATCCTAGGTAATCTTTTTCGTCCTTTTTCAAATCTCGGGATGAGATTTTGTTAAGGGGGGAAGGTTTGTAACATCCCAAAAATATTAAACATGGATTAACAAACTCTAATCATCAAATTTAGGGTTAACAAAAACTTTCCCATCTCAAAATATGAAAGCATTCATATGTATGTGTATTTAAATTAGGAGTTCTTTTGAATTGCCATGGTTCTGTGATTCATTTCTTGTAAAATGATTCTTAGGTGAAATAAACATCATATAAATCATGCCCAAACTTTTCCCAAAGAAAAACAACTCAAAATGAATAAATAAAGTGAATGGTCATTTTTGCCAAATTAACTATCATGCCTAGTTTGGCTATTCCTAGCACTCAAAACTTAACAGAAACAATTGTGGATATTTGCACCCCTTGTTAGTACACATAATAAGGTTCCAAGGGCCACTTTTTGATCTTTGAAAAACATTAAACTGCTAAGTTTAAATGATAGTTTAAAATTGAATCTATCTCATATGGGAAGATCCCACTATTCCAAAAACCACTCAAACAAGCTCAATTTTCAAAACCCAAGCACCCACAGAATCTCAAGCTCATGCCTAGCACACCCACCAAAAATCTTTTCAAAATTCAAAAAGAAGTTTCTTGCGGCCATTTCATCAAACACTTGGCAGGCAGAATTTAAACCAAATCAATTTCACTATTTCAAATAGTGTATTGGCCAAACTTGTCTCCCATTTAACATTCAATTGATCATATTGTCCCCCCTGGATCAAACCAAGACCTAACTAACCCACCCCCTACCTCCTAGCAGCATGGCCATGGCCAAACCGAGCCCACCTCGCCAGCCAACTTGGTCGCTGCCGCAGCAGACCACCTCCCCCTCTCTCGCCATTTCTAGGAGCTAGACAGCACCTCACCGCTGCCTACTATCCCCTTCCTGAGCCAAGACAAGCCATGGACCACCGAGAACGCCCTGCGCTAGTGCCACAACGACATGGCGAGCACGTGCCAGAGCGCCGCACCCGGCACGCGTGCACACGCCACCCCTCGACCGTAGCCCGTGCCCACCGCGTCGCCACGACCCAAGGAACACGCCAGACACCCCCGTTCACCGTCCAACGCCCCACAACCACCGCTCGTCGTCGAAGACGCCGCCTCTGCCGCTCAGAGCGCCAGCCTCGCCCGACCGTTTACCACCGCCCCTAAGTCCACATTGAATTCCTAGAGCACCGCCAGGAGACCGCGCGTCGATCGCCACCCTCAGCCATGCCTCTAGCAGCCTGTAGCCATGTCGCCACCGTCGCCTGCCCATCCCTCTCTGTCTCGTCGTCGAGCCTATAAAAGGAGGCCACCCCCAGCCATTTGCAGCACACCATTCCACTCTTCTCACCTCACTGATCGTCCCACACCTCTAGCCGGAGCACGGGGAGCAGCAGCTCCCCAGAATTGCACCGGAGCAGACCGCCTCTGGAGGAGAAGGGCGCCGCTGATTGCGACCACCCCCGGAGCTGCCTCGACCGTTCCTGAGCTCGCCGTCAACCACCCGTTTGTTTGCCCGCCTCGCTGTCGTTGCTGGAGCCCTGGTACACCCCCTATGCACCCCCACTGAGCCGCTAGGGTTAGAGGTCGCCGATGACAGGTTCGTCGTCAATGACGATCCCCACCCATCGATCCCCACTCTAATCCAACGACCCACACAGCCCCGTACCGCTTCGCGCGTTATGAACCGCTGACTGGTAGACCCCCTGTCAGCTGAGCCCCGCGCTGCGAAGTGACACTGGGCCGGCCCATTAGTGTCTCCCACGCAACCCAACAATTTGAATTTAGATTTTTCCATTTTAATTCAAACACAGTTCTGTACATAGATTCAAAAATCAACCCAGCTCAATTGAATGAACCAAATTGCATGAAACTAATTTTGTTAGAAAGGTACTGAAATGCTTAATCCAAGCCCATTGGATTCAAATCATTTGGATCTGTAGATCAACCTTGGTAAAAATAACAAGTCAGAAGCTTTTCTGCATTCAAACATTTTTCAAAATTCAACCATAAGAGCTTTTGAGTTGATTCCAACTCTCAAAAATCACAATTGATCATACCTTTCATAATATATAAAAACATATGGGTTTACTTACAAATATATTATTCAAGTAATAAAAGAATGCCACATAGGCATTTCTAGTCACTTTATTTATTTATTTAAAATAAAAGGTTAAACCTTATTAAATTGTGACACCACTTTAAATCACATTCCCATGGACTGAAATATGTGGTGATGACATGTGTCAACATGATCCCATGTTTGAGTTGGAGAATATTAAATCTTAAGTAGTTTTTCAATGAGTAGAAATTACTTTTCTCAAATTAAAATAAATAAGACAAATGCTTTAATCTTATAATGTTAGTGATGATGCTAGATCATCTATAGTGCATCTTTGTGTGATGATTGAAAATAGTTAATTATTGTTTGGTGATTGTGTACCTCGTATTTATTTATAGACGCTAGTACCGACCAAGGATACGAGGAGGAAGGAGGATACTACGAGGAGGAAGCCGAGGAGAACTTCAACCACTGCTTTGCTCAAGGCAAGCTTATATTGATACTAATGCAAGACAATACTTGAAACCTTGCAAGCTAACACTTGCAACTATGAAAGTTAGATAACCTAGGCAATGCATTAATCATGCTTAGTTAGACACATTTGATGATACCCAATCCTAGTTTTACTTACAAGCTCTATACTTTATTTCCTTATCAAAGCTTTCTCTTAGAGTTTACATAGTAAATTGTAGATACTATAAGGATATTGGAAGGTAGCATAAAAAGCATTAAATTTGGCCTAAGTTAGATAATCTTGATGTCATCCTAAGGCATGAGATTGAACTTAATTAATCTCCACCTATTTACCACCCCTCATTAGTACTTACCCCCACTTGTAGATGCTAGTGCTAAGCATAAAACTTGATCAACTTTAGATGGGAATACTTGGTGGAAATGGTTATGAAAACCTTAGAATGATGAGTCATTCTACTGAAATGTTTTGACATGTGTTCTCGAATACCAGATGATTTTGATGATGAAAATGTTGAGGCATGAGCCTTAGCCCTTGATAAAACTGATGGTTGTCTGGATGCGATACCATTCCAATTTTACCGTACAACCACAATACCCGAAAATTGGGTAGGGCTTGACTAGAAACTTATATACCTTAGTATGGGTTCCCTCGCGGCCAAGGTCTGAGCTGAGGCTACCTTGTGAAGATTGCCCTCCTGTGTAGTACCCAAGATGACAGTTGGTCATAGTTGGGAGGCAAAACTCACATTAGAGGTGCCTATACTAGGGCGTGTAATTGAAAGGTTAGGATTGATTATCCGCATACTGAGTATGGTGAATTCAGGATTTGTTCCTGACGGATGTATCAAATGTTGTGGTGAAAGTGTACAATCTCTGCAGAGTGTCAAACTATTCAAATAGCCGCGTCCGCGGTTATGGACAGTTGGAGTGGCCATACTGTTCCCCCGTCAAATGTTTTCAAAATGACTTATGAAATGAATTGAGACTTTGACTTGACCACAAAAGGGTTGTGATATAAACTTCAAGTTCCCACTTAGGTGTTATAAAACTTCAACTAGTTTTCTTTGCTTCTGAACTGAGTAGAGGTAAATCTGGCTTTTTGCAAAACAACCCTAGAGCTTAGTGTCCTACTACAAACCCCCCCTAACTTGTTAGTATTAGTTTGCGAGTACTTAAAGAGTACTCATGGCTTTGTCCATGGCTATTCCCATGGCCAGACTATGAAGAGGAGTACCAGGATGATTGACCACAGGAAGGTTACGACAACTAGGATCATCTACCATCGTCAGTATTGCCTGTGACCCCGAAGATGGAGCTTCGCCTACGCTATCTTTACTATTATATTATTCCGCTGCTTGAGTTGTATGAAGAACTGGATCATGAGATCCTTATTTTTGTAATACCTTATGTATGGTTTGTAATGGATGATGTACTGTGATATCCAAATCTGTTATGTCTCGCAAAAATGGTAATCCTGGGATTGCGATGTATGGCATAACAGGCATCTGGGATTAAAAATCCGGGTGTTAACAATAGGCTAGATGCTCGTCTTCTCCTCTCCGGCGCGCCATGTGTTGGCAACAACGCAACTTTCTCGGTTGTGTCATCGAGCGCAAGTTGTGCGTCGCATTCTAGAGGGATTTCAACATATGGCTCTTGGCAAAAAGACCACACGTCTGTCTTGCGTGTGGAAGTGCTCGCCGGCGTATCGTCACCGTGTTGAGAAGCCGTCGCCGATGAGAGAGGAGGAGCAGTCCCTCCCGCACCTCTACACCAGCTCGCCCCCTCTCGTACCCCGGCCACTCCTGATCCTTCTTCACAAACCACCATGTGCCCTTCATATCCTTCTAAAGTTGAATGCCCAATGCTTCATATCATGACCTCTGCGTCGGGACACAGCTCGCTAATCATGCTATCCCATGGTACCCATGCTGTCAATGCCGAGACTCAACCCTCTCTAGACTTTTTGGTGCCGCTTGTGCTGCTCTCGGCGGAGTCGCGTCCTCCTGGCTTTGGAGGCTCTCCCTTGCAGGCAACGCTGCCATTTACATATGCCTTCCTAGGCACGCACACCTTCTTCGGCTGGCTTGCAAGAGAAGTCGACTTCCAGCTACTCTAGGCCGTTGGCGCCGTTGTTCGCTGCCAACCAGCAGCCACTGCTATCTCCTCCACCCTTTTGACCCACCAACAAGAGGAAGACATTGTTCGGTGTGGCCATCTGCCACATGGTGAGCTACTCGCTCAAGCGTTCCAGCCCCCGCATTAAGGCAAGGCACAAGGAGGCTCCGGTGTCGAAAGCGGCCGAGGAGGCGGTCTGTCGCTTGCTCGAGATCATTCAAGATGGTGAAGAAGTCACGGAGTGGGCGATGAACGAGTTCGCGAGGCACTTCATTAGTCAGTTTCCTGAGGAAGTGGTGGCGGCGATGCATGCCTTGTTCAACCTCATCCTCAACTCTCCATAAGATGATGTTAGGGATAGGGAACTACTCGTGTACGATGGCCAGGCAGTGCTAGACCACAAAGATGATGTAGTGGATAACAACTGTTGATGTCTGATAAGCTAACAACCTGCAGTTTCCCTTGGAGCTTTAGTCACTTAGTGTTAGGTTATTTCCCCAAGTCTGTTGCTATTCGGGACCCATAGTTCTTCATCTAATGCTGCTGCCATATCGGATCCTCGTAGCTTGTTCCATGAATCAGGCTTTTGCCCCATTATATTAATATAACAACCAACCGATACATGCGAGTTCAAGCTGGGGAAAACAGCACAGCCAAGACCAAAAAAGAAATAAAAAGAGAAACAAACGCTGACACTGGCAGATCGATGAAAGCTAAGATGATCCACAACTATTGTGCCCTCCGGAGAAGTGCCACCATAAACCTAGCACTCCAAAGCGCCGTGTACCAAGCAACAACTTCAAGAAGGACTGCGACGATGACGACGCTGCTTCCCGCCAAGGCCTAGGGGTTCCCTGATATGGGCGCGGGGAATTGAGAGGGGATACAACCGACACCCTCCAGGAAGGACAGTGACAGCCGTAGGCATCACCTCGTCAGTGCTAAATGGGCTGGCGGGGATTTCTCTCGACCCCCAAAACCACACCCCTCGCCACTTCGAAGCGCTCCACCAGACTTGCCTCCCACGAGCACGCGCCACCACGGTCTTGCGATCATCTTCGTCATCTCACTATAGCACCAGAAACAAGATCGATCGACCTAGAGAAAATAGCATTCAAAGAACGGTAGACCAGCAGCCACCCGGGAGGGATCAACCTCCAACGCAGAAGGCGGTAGCCGACCGGATGTAGCACTCGGGGCAAACCAGGCTCAATGGGAAATGACAGAGCATCAGCACAGGCGAGGGACCAACCTCCACCACCAATGGCGGTAGCCGACCGGATGCATCAGTAGGGGCAAACCTAGCACTGTCGGGTCCCCAAGGGTCCCATAAAGCCCCGCCATCGCACTGCAGCAGGCATGCCATTATCACCGCTACCCTCGACATCAAGCCCGACCGGGCCTAGAGAGTACCCGCAAAGCCCCACCGCATAATGCAGCAGGGGTGGTGCCGGCAGAACCACCCCAAGACAGTGTCTTCCATGGTCCGCAGAGGAGTAATCGAACTGAGCCAACCCGGCTCAGACCCACATCCGGCCCGTAGGGCCCAGATATGGGCCTCAAGAGCACCTCCGGTCGCCATGGCTAGCACCTCACCCCCAGGGGAGGCGCCCCCGTCTCCATGCTGCGCAGCATGCGTCGGACCAGCCACCGACCAAGCCACACCGCCATAGGCTACTGCCGCCCGCGCCAGCACCACCTATGGACGGGGAGAGTCGAGCCACCGCCGGGCCTTCCCGAGCACCGCATGAACGATGCCCTCCGGCGGTGGCGGGAGAGAAGGAGGAGGCGGGTGACAAGTAGAGGCGGTGGTGGAGGGAGCCCTGGCTGCCGCGTGCGGGGCAACGACATGGGTGGAGAGTTGGTAGGGGTCACACGTCGTTCCTTTCCGAGCGTCTGTCGCTAGTCAGTCCCTTGGAGCTTGTTCCAAGAGCTCGGAGTTGTGTTTGGTTCTAGCAAGCACCTGTAATGCATTCTATGGCCTGGTTGGTTGTATGGATCCAAGACTAGTGTTTGGAACAAAAGTTTTAATGATTAATCTGCCTCTTACCAAATTGGGGTGGAATCTTAGAGGATTAACGATTAGGATCATTGTGACACCGTGCATCAAACCATCGTGGCTTCATCTTTCCTTTTAGTTTATCTCCAACAGACTAAGTTGGAATCAATGTCGGCTTTGGAAGCTACCTATATTGGGGGTTACAGGCTCAAGAGCTTTGCTAAAAGGCCACCAGGCACAGGAGGAGGAGTCCTTTTACCTCTGCTGTTCAAATTTCAAGTGTGTGCATTTTGCCTCTCCTCTAACATGCACTTGCCAAACTATGGGCACGAGGGTGATTTCAAAATCACAGCCGTCTATAGGATAACTAGATCGAACTGCAAGGAAGACTTTTTTGCCGAGCATATTCTGTATGACCATTAAACTTGTTATCGAAAGTATGACATCTCACAAAACCACTGAGCATGTGAGATTCCCAAGACGTATATTGTGCGGATATTGCAGAACTGTCCAGTCTCCACTTAACTTTATTTGGATCATATGCCATGCCGACCACAATAGCTAAAAGTTCATGGTAAACATCATTTGATTTCTACATCACACCAACACTAGTAAAAGTCATGATTAGTACATTGTGACAAAACAAAATCTGGTGGTGGAACTCTCATGACTCACTCAAAAAAAATCACTTGGATCTGATACAAAGATGATATGGGGTGGCCAGATCTTCTTGTTGAGCACGTCGTAGATGATGGTGGATGTAATGAACATAACTCGTGGGATGTTGTGAATCATCAGTTGTTCCCTCGTTGCCAATGCAATAGATCTCAACCCAGATGCTATTCGCAAGAACACACACACTTGCGCATGTAGCCACCGACCACGGAGTGGTTTGCAATCTACCAATTCCCAATGAAATAGCAGAAAACACTATAACTTTTAGTAGCAAACTCTAGATCGAATCAAAGTGGAGGTATGGTAGATATTTTCCTAGTCGAATCAAAGAGGAACATATAATTTTAGATGCATGCTTGCAGCAGCTTAATGAAACAAGTATTGGTTTAATATAAACGTGGTTTGGCCCTAATTGCGGCGGCTATGGGATACTTATAGAGGTTGGGGCTTCCTCCCCACTAACCAGGCCTAAAAGAGCCATATCTTGGCCCAACTTGACCCGATTTGACTCAAACTGATACATACCGGCCCATAGATGGGTTTAGCCTACTTGGCGCGCATGCCATATGTCATGGTGCACCTTAAACATGTCCTGGCGCACCACGCAACTTCCTCAATGTTGATTGATCTCCTCTAGTGCACCTTCCTCCCACACGCATGCATTGGTGATCAACATGTCCGGCTCCTCTTGATGCAGTTATTCTCCTCCTCGTGCAATGCTTGTGTTATCAACAAACCTAGTAATCACACACAATACTGATGTCTACGCACTTCTATTCTTGTAGACAGTTGTTGGGCCTCCAAGTGCAGAGGTTTGTAGAACAGTAGCAAGTTTCCCTTAAGTGGATTACCCAAGGTTTATCGAACTTAGGGAGGAAGTGGTCAAAGCTACCCCTCTCAAGCAACCCTGCAATCAAGATACAAGAAGTCTCTTGTGTCCCCAACACACCCAATATAGGCGCACTAGTTCGGCGAAGAGATAGTGAAATCCAAGTGGTAACGGTGCCAGAAAAGAGCTTGATGGTGAGGTAAAGACTAAAGGCAACAAGAAGGAAGTAAGAAAACATGCCAGAAAAGAGCTTTCACTAATGAACACTCTCTCATATAAATATCCTCTCTTCATGATACTACTCTTAACTACTCTCCGGTTGGACACTTTAATCCAAGGTAGGGCTATAACAGCACACCTCAAAGTCCGCCTTCCCCAATCTAGATAACCCCACACTGTCACCTTGAGCGCTAGATGGTTCCAACAAACACCACAATTTCATAGAGACATCCAACTCCAAATAAAACTCATAACAAATATTCATACTAGCCAAAGTGCCACATACGGTATGCACGCTGTCACTTTCACACACGTGGGGAAAAGCATAGATCTATTAAAGCACAAAGAGTATTTATGTAGACTAAATCCTAAGTGCCACCATGGTGTGCACGCTGTCACTTTCACACACATGGGGAGAGCAGAGATCTAATGAAGCACTTGAGTAGCAAGGTAGATCTACTTGATTACAAAGCTCATGACCACAAGATCATGCATAGAGCGAGAGCTGAACACATAGCTACCCGTAGAGCCCTTAGCCTCGAGGAAGAACTACTCCCTCCTCATCATGGGAATCAGCAACGGTGATGGAGATGGTGGTGGAGATCGATGGAGATGGCTCTGGGGGCACTTCCCTATCCCGGCAGGGTGCCGAAACAGAGACTTTCTATCCCCTGAATCTCCCCTTCGGTGGCGGCGGCGCTACGGAGGTTTTCGTGGATTTATTCAGGATGCCCAAGGGTTTTTAGGTCGGAGGCTTCTTATAGGCGCAAGAGTCAAGGTCGGTGGGGGTACAGGGGGCCCACACCCCCTATGGGCGCCTCTAGGGCTTGCTCGCGCCTAGGAAGGGTGCGACAACCATGTGGCCCCCCTCTGGCTCTGCTTCGTGGTTCTGTGTTGCTCCGGGAAAATAATGACTTTGGCTTTTGTCCCGTCCAATTCCGAGAATATTGATTTTCTGCCTTTCTGGAACCAAAAACAGAAGAAAACAAGCAACTGGCACTGTGGCATCTTGTCAATAGGTTATTTCTAGAAAGTGTATAAAAATACCTCAAAGTATATACAAAGCAAAGTAGATACAAAACAAGCATGGATCATAAAAAATTATAGATACGTTTCCGACGTATCAAGCATCCCCAAGCTTAACTCCTGCTCGTCCTCGAGTAGGTAAGTGATAAAAACAATAATTTTTGAGGTGACATGCACCATCAAAACCAAGATCAAACCATTTGCAAGCATTGAAAGCTAGGATCAAAGAACTCTAAACATGTGAATGAAAGATGGAGTTCTACAATAGGACATAGTAACTATGCATGCAACATGAAAGGCTACAAACAAAGATCATGAATAACATGCATTGAAAAACGTTTATTTGTTTCACATACAGAAAACATAGAATAGTGGCAATCAACTTGTCCCTCATAGAGTAGCAATATAGATGCATAGGACACCTTCAAAGTTCATAAGGGTGACTAGAAACAAATAGCACAAGAACAAGTAATATCACAATATGCATCAATCAATAAGCTTTGGGACACTGCACACAGAATGACAACTATGCTCTCTTAATGGTTCCTAAAAGTAGAAGGTGGAGACTCAATAAAATAGTGGAATAAAGGCCTTTCTTAAAGGAAGCAGGGATTTCAAGTTTCAAAAAGAGCTTCCAAAAATTATGGTACTTGTTAGCTTTCAGCCCTCATTGCCCCTATCATAAGCATCTTGAAGTGGTTAAGGTTAAAGTGAACAAAGATGGAGTATATGCTTGATGAAGTATAAGTTGGCAATCTCAAGTCCCTTGAATACGAGGGCCACACCTCATGCTACTCAACTTTAGTCACCTGTAAGTTCTTGTCATTGTAAGTATTTGCATATCATTGAGAACCGCCAATGGGGTACCCCTTGCACATGGTATAGGCAAGTAGACAATGAGCATCTCAGCAATCCTCTTATTTACCATGGGAATATGGTACTTTTTTTCTCTATTTCCTCTTTTCTCAATGTGTCTCTATTTTTATAAGAAGAATCCTTCATAGATGTCACTATGGTGATGCTGCAAGTTTTCACCATGATTAGGCATGGCTTAGGCTAACGGCCCAGGCGTTTCTCTAACACAAGATACAAACTCCATGGACTTACAAGTTCCCTCTTTATTTCACACCGATGACATCCATAGTAAAAAGAGCATGATATCAACTGAGTACAAAGTACGAGTGTAATGTTGAAAGCATTCCCTGTGACAACACGGTTCTTCTAATTCCAACGTATAAGTGCAAGCATATACAACATAGATGACACAATGGTTCAAGTTTATTAGGGGCAAAGAATATAAAGTGTGCCATCAAGTTTGTGAGGGCTTTAATCACTAAGTTTTCACATAACAAAATAGTTTTTAATTGGAAGATAGCTGAAAACAAGAATATACTTGGAATGGTGTAACACACCATGCATAGGAATTTATAGTGGACACTTTGGAATAACTTGGTTTCTTGGGAGTTGGAAGCATGAGTAGAACTTACTCATACAAGTGGAGGCTAGCAAAAGACTGGGAGCAACCAACTAAGAGAGCAATAATGGCCATAATCATGTAGTGCAACAAACCATTACTAATCAAAGCATAGAGTGGTACTACAAGTTAATGACTAAATGATCATAGAGGCTATGGCGACTTGTTCATAGTCATAACATGGTGTGAGCATGTGCCAAGTCAACCCAAACAAAGCATCAAAGGAGAATACCATAATACTATGCTTTTTGCATGCTAAAACAACGCATAATTTCTTCAAGGCACACTAAGCAATCCCAATTGTTTGGAACAAGACATGCTACAGCCATAATCACTAAGCATAAGGTCAAAATAACACCTAGCATGTCATGCTAAAGTCTATGTCACAGTCAATGCAAGCTCCTCTTGCACTCAAGCAAGAACTTACTACTCCTTTCCAACACCAAGCAACTTATTTGAAACAACTCACAAAGATAATAATCAATAAAGATAAGTGAGCTTGTCTCACAAATCCAAAAAGAAGAACTAAAAAGTTCTAAGATGAAAGCACATGAAAACTAAAGCTAAACGCGGTGCTAGCAAAAGTGAACACTCACAAAAAAAACAATAAGAGTGAAAACTAGAGTGTTCTAGGTAATGGAAACAGAGTGTGTCTCTATCCAAAAGAAGTGTGGTATAACCAACCAACTTACTCAAGAAAACTAATCAAAAGAAAAGCAAAAACAAAAACTAATACGCTCCAAGAACAACACAACAATAAAAACGAAGTGTCTAGAAAGACCTGAGATTTTTCTTGATGAAGAAGGGGATGCCTTAGGCATCCCCAAGCTTTGACGCTTATACCTCTTGAATATTTCTTGGGGTGACACTGGGGTGGCATACCCAAACTCGGGATTTTGTCCATTCTTCATCTCATTACATCATTCTTTCTCTACACCTGAAAATTTTCCTTCATACAAAACTTCACACAATCTTCATTAGCAACATTAGTGTATTCAAAAGATAATAGACCCTTAGGTAAAGCTTTGTAAAAGTAAGACTTTTCACTAAAAACACATGCTATTGTAGCAACTCCTTCAAAAAGCTCAATTCCCCAAAAGAGAACTCAAAAAGGAATCAATAAGAAGCAAATGCAAATAATGGCAGAAATCTGTCAAAACAGAACAAAAGGTAGAAACCGATTTTTTAGAAGACCTTATGTTGCTCAAATCAAAAAGTGTTAAACTAAATAAATTTAGCTAACATACTGGGGGATTTATTCTTAAAGTTTCATCTCAATAAGACTTACAGAGACTCCTCAAGAATTTTATGGTGGAGGACAGAAATCTGTTTCGGGATAGCAACTCCCCAAATCTTACCTCCCTCTCATTAGAGGTCATTCTTGGCACAAAAATCAAACAAAAAGGATAAGGAGAGGTAATTACAGAAGTAATAACTTCCAAGACTCAAGGAAACTCTTGGGTTATCTCCCAACAAGTACTTTTCTTTAATGCCTTTAAGTTAGGCTTGATAGTTTGAGAAAATGCTCTCATAAGAAATATGAATTGAATTAAAAGAGAGCATCAAGAAGCAAATTCAAAACACATTTAAGTCTAACCCACTTCCTATGCATAGGAATCTTGTAAAGAAACAAGTCATTAAAGCACAAAGCAACAAGCATAGCAAAGCAAAACAAGTGCAAGTTCAAGATTTTCAACATAAAGAGGGGAAACTTAATATTGTTGAGATACATAAGACCATGTTTTCCTCTCTCATAATAACTTTCAGTAGCAACATGAACAAAATTAACAATATAACTATCACATAAAACATTCTTATCATGAGCCACATGCATAAAATAACTATTACTCTCCACATAAGCATAGTCATTCTTATTAATTGTAGTGGGAGCAAATTCAACAAAATAGCTATCACTATTATTCTCATCACCATAACCATAAAATATAGGAGGCATATTGTAATCACAATCAATTTTCTCCTCAATAGTAGGTGGACTAAAAATATCATACCCATCATTGTAATCATCATATATTGGAGGTTTGGTATCATCATAAGCAATAGAATAGCTATCTTCCAAAGTTGGGGGACTAAAAAGATCATTTTCATAAAAGCTAGCTTCCCCAAGCTTAGACTTTTGCATAGCATTAGCAATAATGGTGTCCAAAGAATTCATACTAATAACATTGCTATTAGCATGCAAATAAAGTTCCATAGTTTTTTTAATTTTATCTTCAAACACTTCATGTCCTAACTCAAGATAAACACTATAAAGCTCTCTAATTTTGTTGTTGTTTTCCATTAAGCCTAACTAGTAAAACAAGAAACTAAAAGACAAAACAACAAAATCTAAAGGAAATAACTTCGAGCACTCACACCGGAGGATGTGAGTACCTTTTACCTTACCTCCCCGGCAACGGCGCCAGAAAAGAGCTTGATGTCTACGCACTTCTATTCTTCTAGACAGTTGTTGGGACTCCAAGTGCAGAGGTTTGTAGAACAGTAGCAAGTTTCCCTTAAGTGGATTACCCAAGGTTTATCGAACTAAGGGAGGAAGTGGTCAAAGCTATCCCTCTCAAGCAACCCTGCAATCAAGATACAAGAAGTCTCCTGTGTCCCCAACACACCCAATATAGGTGCACTAGTTCAGCGAAGAGATAGTGAAATACAAGTGGTAATGGTGCCAGAAAAGAGCTTGATGGTGAGGTAAAGACTAAAGGCAACAAGCAAACATGCAACAAATCTAGTAGCAAACGGTGTTTCAATGTTTAGAAACAAGGCCTAGGGATCATGCTTTCACTAGTGAACACTCTCTGATATAAATATCCTCTCTTCATGATACTACTTTTAACTACTCTCTGGTTGGACACTCTAATCCAAGGTAGGGCTATAACAGCACACCTCAAAGTCTGCCTTCCCCAATCTAGATAACCCCACACTGTCACCTTGAGTGGTAGATGGTTCCAACAAACACCACAATTTCATAGAGACATCCAACTCCAAATATAACTCATAACAAATATTCAATCTAGCCAAAGTGCCACACACGGTATGCACGCTGTCACTTTCACACACGTGGGGAAAAGCATAGATCTATTAAAGCACAAAGAGTATTTATGTAGACTCAAGACTAAGTGCCACCATGGCGTGCACGCTGTCACTTTCACACACATGGGGAGAGCATAGATCTAATGAAGAACTTGAGTAGCAAGGTAGATCTACTTGATTACAAAGCTCATGATCACAAGATCATGCATAGAGAGAGATGAACACATAGCTATCGGTAGAGCCCTTAGCATCGAGGAAGAACTACTCCCTTCTCATCATGAGAATCAGCAACAGTGATGGAGATGGTGGTGGAGATCTATGGAGATGGCTCCGGGGCACTTCCCCATCCCGGCAGGGTGCCGAAACAAAGACTTTCTGTCCCTCGAATCTCCCCTTCGATGGCGGTGGTGCTACGGAGGTTTTCGTGGATTTCTTCTGGATGCCCTAGGGTTTTTGGGTCGGAGGCTTCTTATAGGCGCAAGAGTCAAGGTCGGTGGGGGTCCAGGGGGCCCACACCCTCTGTGGGCGCCTCCAGGGTTTGCCCGCGCCTAGGGGGTGCGGCCACCCTGTGGCCCCCTCCGGCTCTGCTTCGTGGTTCCGTGTTGCTCCAGGAAAAATAATGACTTTGGATTTTGTCCCGTCCAATTCCAAGAATATTGATTTTCTGCCTTTTTGGAACCAAAAACAGAAGAAAACAGGCAACTGGCACTGTGGCATCTTGTCAATAGGTTAGTTCCAGAAAGTGTATAAAAATACCTCAAAGTATAGACAAAGCAAAGCAAGGTAGATACAAAACAAGCCTGGAGCATCAAAAATTATAGATACGTTTCCGACGTATCAAGTACAATAACATAGGTAATATAGAATTCCGGTTATCACAAACAATAATTCCAACTAGGAAAGAATTAACCTTATATAAATCATTGGTAAGGCTTAATATTTCTTTCCAGGTGAGATAACTAGAATCATCATATTCATAGAATATATCCTCATCATTATTACGCATAAACCCCCTTGCGGGGGTCGATGGTTGGCTCTAGGGGACTTCAACCAAAGCCGACGTCCCCATGACAAGAACAATCGCAATGTCAACCGCAGTCGCATCAATCGCTTTTGGGATACCCTAGACACTTGTGAACTAAAAGAGATTCATGTACTAAATCACCGTTTCACTTGGATCAACAAGAGGGACAACCCTACCCTGTGCAAGCTTGACACTTTCTATTTTAACTCAGATTAGGATATTCGTTTTGACACTCATGTGCTTCATTCCCTCTTGTATTCCCTTTAGGACCATCGTCATCTGCTACTTTTTGATAATAGTGCCCCTTGCAGACCGAGATCCTTCAAGTTCGAGAACTTTTGGCTTCGCCTCCATGGTTTCAATGAGATTGTCCAAGAAGCATGGAATGAACCATCAACGCATGTTGATCCATGTCAAGTCCTCTTCAACAAATTGTGTCATGTGGCAAAGTAGCTCTCAAAATGGAGCCATGGGCTCGTCTCCAATGGTAAGATCATGTTGCAGGTAGCACTCCTTATAATTCTTCATTTAGATATTGCGCAAGATAATATACCCCTATCCGTCAACAAGTTTGAGCTCCGAGCTCGTTTGAAGCGTAAAGTCATTGCTCTCATTGTGGTTGAAAGAGATGGGAAAAAACAATGTGCCCAAATTGCAATATCAAGGAAGGAGACGCCAATACAAAAAAAATCACTTGCGGGTTAACACAATAAGGAGGAAGAGACCACATCCATAGGCTAAAGCACAACAATGGGTGGGTCACCAACCACGTCGCCAAAAAAGAGATTTACACAATAATTTTAAAGGGGTCATCGAACATGGGGGCATGTGAACGCAAGATTTTAATTTGGACGAATTAAATTTTGAAGACCCAGACTTGGAAGAACTTGATGAGCCATTCTCCAAAGAAGAAGTGTTAAGTGCAATCAATCAAATGCCAGTGGTTAAGGCCCTCGGGCCAGACGGATTTAGGGGAGATTTCTTCAAGAAATGTTGGCCTCTCATAAAAGAGGATGTCATGAAAGTAGTTCAACAATTTGGGAACCTCCATGTTTCAAACTTACATTGTCTCAACTCCGCCATTGCGCTTTTTCCAGAAAAAAATAAGGGGCATAAGAAATATCCGAATTTAGGCCTATTATCCAATTTCATGCTATTGGGAAAATTATTGCTAAGATGATTGCTCTCCGGCTTGGGCGCTCATGAATGACCTCATCTCAAATGCTCAAAGCGCATTCAAAAACAAAAGAAGCATTCACGACAACTTCCTATATGTCAAGAATCTTGCCAGAAAGTTCCATATAAACAATACCCGGATTTACTTTTTGTGCTAGACGTCCGCAAAGCTTTTGACTCCATTCGTTTGGAATACATAATTGACCTTCTTGAATGTTGTGGCTTCCCAATCCGCTTTTGTAATCGGATTATGGCCTTTCTCTCAACCTCATCATCCCGCATCCTCCTTAATGGCATTACGGGGCTCCTCTCTTGCATGGACACGGGCTTCGGTAAGGCAACCCTCTCTCCCCCACTTTAATTTTTCCTTGCCATTTACCCTCTTAACCAAGGCTTGGACCTTCAACAATACATTGGCTTCTCTATAAGCTTCGGTGAAGGGGTGCCATTTTTTAGAACCTCTCTTTGTGTGGATGATGTCGCAGTGTTTGTGGCTCCCTCCAAGGAAGATATCCGAAATTTCGCAACCATCTTAGAGAGTTTTGGAGAGGCCATCGGGATTTGCACCAACTTTCAAAAGAGCTCTATGTACTAATTAGGTGTGCGCAAATCAACCTCGGTGATATTCTTGAGGGCATTTTGGCGACTAGAGCATATTTCCCATTGAAGTACATTGGCCTTTTCCATTATCGATATGGCATCTAAGGAGGGTGGATTTCCACCATCTTGAAGACAAATGTGCTGATAATCTCCCAAATTGGAATGGAATTTAATCAATGCGGCCGGTTGGGCCTCCCTTGTTAAATCGGCGATTACCTCTAAATCCCTCTACTACTTGATGTTGGGCCACCCAAAGATAAACAAAACCCTTTTCCAATAGGGTGATCCGAATATCTAGCTGAGGTAGAAGGCCACGAGGATTGCTGCTAGATGCGCGGTTGTGGATTACTGATGAAGCACATAAGTTGATGCAATGAAGTCCTCCTGATCCAATCCAATCCCACGATCGTCGAAGTGCTGAACGTACATGATAGCTATGAGATTCGACACATTTTTGATGATTTTTATTGATGTTTTTTGTCTGGGTTTGATGGTTTTCTAGCTTTACCTAACATCACCAAAAGCTTGGTTTTTAATGTGTGTTTCAGGTTCCGAACATCAACAAAAGCTTTTAACAATAGAATAACAATATTTAGGTGAAAACAAGCAAGTCTCTTTTTGGAAGCAAACGAGGAAGGCATCCAGTAGCTTTAACGAGCAACTATATGGCGGGAATATTTTCTTCGGCCGTATAGTTCCCGCCATATAGTTGCCACTGCCTTCGTCTTGTCAAAAGGGACAACTTTTGTGAAGAGGTCGGGGACGAAAACATAACGTAGCAGCTGCCACTCCATCCAGAAGGGAGAAAGAAGAGATCCGGAGAAGAAGGGGAAGACGTTCTTCATATTGCTCCATGATATTCGACCTCCTAGCCACCACACCCCCATAGCCATTACTTGTACTTGAGAGAGAGGAATCTTCACCTTGCAAGATTAGGGTTGGAGATTGTTTCTTCCTATCTTGAATTGTGTTGGATTGCTTTTCTATTTCTATTGTGGATCTCTATGGTAATATCGAGAATAACTCCCTTTATTTAATTATATCGATGATGCTTTCTTATCTCATGTGTGAGTAAGTTCCCTTGGGCGTTGGAGATGTAAGGGATTGGTGAGATGTGATGTGCCTATATATATTCGATTAATTTGTGATTGATTTTAATTTACTATATTATGTGTGCTTGATTATCTATGGGATGCTTAATGCTTGTTCTCCAATTAAGGGCCCAGACAACATGACACTTTGTTCTACATAGATACGATCTTGTTTGCTAGCAGACCGACGACCCCCCCCCCCAGAGTGACACGAGGATATCAATGAAAAACTAGTTGAACTCGAGGAGCACGAGGAGCCACTGTGCCTATTGCATTAGTCTGATCCAAGGAGCTTAATTGCTAAGCAACCTAAAGGATCTTAATCATCTAGTGACTAACCATGGTTTTGTTAACAAACTAGTATGATTATTGAAGTTGGGATAAAATCTACCAAGAGGAGTTCTGGCTAATTATGGGTTGCTCGCCTACACATATATTTATAAGATTATAATTGTTACATTTATCACTCACCACCTGGCACATTCACTATCACCATGAACTGTATCTCCCCGCGCCTACTTTGTCATTTGTAGAAAACAACAAACAATCAATCGTTCTTTACTTTTATGCTTTTTATTTCTGAAGTTTACATTTTAGTTTTATTTAAATACATTCATTTAATCAAAATTCTATTCTTATTTAAACACTTGCAGTCAATTCACTCGAAGGCCTGTGACAACTTTGAGTGCGATAGAGACTTCACCCATAAATACTTACCTTTGGGATCCTTGTGGGATCGATATCTTAACTTCGAAACTAGGTACAAACGATCTATGCACTTGCAGTCATCAAGCTATTTTCTAGCGCCATTGCTGGGGAGCTAAGCGCTAAATGTTTGTCTCTTGACATTTCAGGTGTTACTACTACAAAATGGTCTCCCTAGGAGACAAAGGGTCTACATGCTCCGGTAGGACCTATCTAACAGATTATTTTGAGTGCATGCCTATTCAAAGACGCGAAGAAATTATTGAATTTTTTTTGAGATCAAATAGAGTTGAAGTTTAAAACCTAAGTGATTTCATGGAAATCATGTCCATTCATAGGACTACTCGCAAGAAACCTGAGAAAACTCTCACAGAATAAAGTGCTCCAAATACTGCTTTTCTTAAACAACCAATATAATTTCCTAATCCTGGAGTTAGAGAATATCGATTTGATAGTGATATTATGAAAATTTTGCAGGAAAAAGCTTTCAGCGGAAGGGAAGATGAAGACCCAGGAAGACATCTTGGAGAGTTCGACGATGTGATAGCATCGCTTGGACCAAAAGGTTTTCCAAGAGACTTCTCACGTCTAAAATTATTTCGTTGGTCTCTTAAAGGTAAGGCTCTCGACTGGTTATATTCTCTCCCTCGTCATTATATTAAATGTTGGGAAACTGCATTGTTAAATTCATAAATAGGTTTAATCCTTTTAAAAAGGTA
This sequence comes from Avena sativa, assembly GCA_916181665.1. Classification (NCBI taxonomy): domain Eukaryota; kingdom Viridiplantae; phylum Streptophyta; class Magnoliopsida; order Poales; family Poaceae; genus Avena; species Avena sativa. The sequence continues at coordinate 164,679,437 of OV702297.1, forward strand.
ACTAAAATCAGAAAGAATATAGGCAACTTCAGTCATAACGTGGGAGAAAACTACCCACAATCTTGAGATAGATTTTTTGGAATGATAAATAGTATTCCTAGTCATGGCTATTCTAAATCAACTGTTTTCCACTTATTTTACCATGGTCTTAATACACAATGCAGAGAATTACTTGATTTATCAACAGGTGGATCGATAAATACTTTAACTACTAAAGCTTGTTTGGAATTGATGTCCACTAGGGCTAAGAATGATTCTCTTTATAATCCTGATTTTGGTACTAAGCTGGACAAAAGGATAATTTGTATAACTTCCGGTCTTATGCCTGAAGTATGCAAAACAATGAAATAAAAAGGTATACCTTATGAGATTGTTAAGGAAAACAAAGTACATATGTTACAAGTTTTTACCGAAGAACATGAAACTAGAAAAGTTTTTCAAGAATTAAAACACTGACAAGCCAAATCTCATAATAACTTGCATAAGAAATTTCAGAGACATAAGAAGATTTTGGTAGAACTCACAGAAAATTATAATGATATTGGCCAAGAAATAAAATTATTTCACAAGTACCTTAGTATGACTGAAACCCAATGTGAACAAATAGCATCGGGTTATCAAATTTTTCTTCAAGATGATATAAATATTCTTGTTTCTACTAATGTTGTTACAAGTAGAGGTGCAGTTATTACAGGACCATTAGGACCACCAAAGTATTAAGTTGAAAAAGATCAAAGGTAAAAAGCCTTACTCAAAGAAAGACAAGAAGATGACACACTGGTGGATCCTCAAGATGAAACTGCTCAAGAAACACAAGATAAAACCTTGGAGGAGCAAAATGATGCACAATATGATCACTATGACTCTGATGTAGAGATTGTTGATCCAAGAGAGGAAAAAGAGATAAGCAATGAAGATGAAGTTGTTGCAGTAGAAAAGAAGAAAAGCGATAAGCAGCAGCAAAAGAAAGTAACTAAAGAGCCTGATCCCCCACAAAAGGTAAAATATAAGAATAAGAAAGGTGAGCAAAAACTTCCATATCCAAATCGCAAAAAGAAAGCACGGGATCAGGTAATCTATGACTCTTTCAAAAAATCACTTGGTGATCTTCGTCTAGAAATTCCATCTGCGGATGCGATAAAAGTTCCAACCTATTCTAAATTTCTTCATGATATTCTTAATAGAAAGAAAGAAATAACTGAAACTGTTGCCATGGTGACTAGTTATCCTACTAATGGGAAGTTATTTTCTAAGACAGGAGATCCCGGAATACCAACTATTTCATGCTCAATTGGCAAAATTGACATTCATAATGCTTTGTGTGATTTAGGTGCAGGAGTTAGTGTAATGCCATATTCCCTCTATAAAGGTAAGGATTAGGGGAGTATTCGCCCACTTCTATCACTTTACAGATGGCTGGCAAATATACTAAACAACCCATTGGTATGATTGAGGATGTTCTACTTAGAATAGATGCACATATTATTCCCACTGATTTTATTATTCTTGAAATGCCAGAGGATGAAAAATTATCTATAATACTTGGAAGACCTTTTATTAACACTGCAGGAGCATCAGTTGATTGTGTTGATGGAAAAATAGTCTTTAATGTTTATGATGCTGAAATCATCCGGTATTTTCCAAAGAAACTAGAAGCAGGAGAAAGGTATGTTCCACAGGCAAAATGATTTCACATGGTAAGTGCCTTTGATAAGGGTCAACCCAAGGTAAGAATTCGAGAATAGAGAAGGCGTTGAAATATTTGACCATTCTTAAATAAAATGCTTAATGTGAGTCAACCCATCACAATAATAAAATAAGTTAAAGAATAAAATGTTCATCACATTCCTACAACTTTTTCACACACATTCTTGTGGAAGTGCGCCCGTGAAGATGCAGCCGTCAAAGTAGTAGAAATATCGACTGAATAAGCATAGATTTAGTGTAGAAAATAAAGTTTGAGTTTTATATGCAAAAACTAGCATAATCATGCTGTCCAGATTAAAAAGTGGATCTCTAAAAATTTGGGTGAAAAAGCATGGTCCAGGAGTTTTACTGACCAACTATACGTCGAGAATATTTATTCCAGCCGTATAGTTGCGGCCGTATAGTTATCAACAACTATCTCACAAAAATGGATCTCGGATACAGAAGGTTTAACGACCAACTATATGGCGGAATCATTTTGGTCCGGCCGTATAGTTGCGTCCGTATAGTTGTGATCCGGCATGGAGAAACCCTAATTCTCGACACCGCCGCAACTATACGGCGGGAGCTACTTATCCCACCCGTATAGCTCCCGCCGTATAGTTCGGCACAACCACTTAATCGTACCGGGGCGTCTAGGGTTCCTCCTCCTCATTATTTCTCTCATATTCTCTCTCCAAACCTCTCAAAACCCACCTAGAACTCTTGATTCTTCACGGATTTCGTTCGTTTGAGTTGGGGAATCAATAGATTGATATGTTTCTCTCCCTATCCATGCTTTATTTTCAGAATCCCATGGTTGAAATCCTCACATTGATTTAGTGGATGAACTTAAGCTTGTTTGATTTTTCCCTTTTGATTTCTCACGTTAGGATTAAATTTCTCCACGTAGAATTGTCCGTATATCATATACAAACTATATGCCAAAGGTTTTATGTTGAAATTTTTCAGCGCATCCATATGAACAAGCTTGGTAGCATTTTTCGCAAGAGCAAGCGCCAACATGGTGAGGGCTCAGGGCTCCGGGCTGAGCTCGATAGCAAGTACGACATGGTTTCATCAAGGAAGGTGATGCCCACACGTTCAGCCGATGATGGTTTTCTCAACGTGGCAGGGTTGAGGGCGGACTTCGACCTCATGTGTGCAAATGCAAGGCTATCACTCCTCGCCGACGCGAGCCACTACACCTACATTGATCTCACCTTTGAGTTCCTCGCCTCCTTCTACGATGACTACAAGGAGAAAGGTAATGCATGCACGGTGAGCTTCACTATAAACCAACAGCTATATCAAATATCTTTCCAACAATTTTATGATGCTTTTGTATTCCCTCACAATGGGGAGTCAACTATGTGGTGACTCAGCATACCACTACATGTGTAGTACACTATAGTTATTGACATGACATCCACATAACACCGTTCCGTAAATATCACGTCCCTCAGAGTGGTACAACAGAAACATTGCGGGTCCATATTACAAACATACACACATTGTTATTATTACAATACCAGAAGTTCGAGACTTCAAAAGATTCAAATTACAAACCAACTTAAAATTGTTTCAGCAGAAGATTGAAAGTTTTAAACTTAGATTCCGAATTGAGCTCAACAACTTATTATATAAGGTTCATGCTGCTCGGCTCAATTGGTTACTAAGAACTAAGGCAACTAATCGGACTCGTTGCCCTGCACTCCATATCGGATCTCATAGTCAACCCCTTCCACTCCTCCAGACAAATCTGGCTCCTCGTAGTAGACATCCTCTTGGCCTTCAGCTGCATAGAAACAGAGTGTCTTCTCGCTCTTCAGAGTCTAAGGAGGGGATCAAAGGAAAGGGTGAGTAACAACATTACCTAGCAAGTTCATTATATGCAAGGTGGGAAGTTTGATGATCTATCTACCACCTCGGATTATCAGTCCTTGGCACTATGCAGTTTTCGTAAACATTTCTTCAAAGATTGATTTTATTATCAAAAACTATGCCCATCAACCTTCATATGTTGACCAGAACTTTCATGGAGTTCCTTTCCTACCACGTTCATAACTCCTTCCCAGAACAAGGAGTAACTAGTTACAGTTCTTACACTCTGTAGCGGTGCGTTACTTTACCCATGAGAGATCAACTCCTTGTTGCACAACCGGGCGTATTTTCCCGTCCACAATTCCATGATGTGGGGCCCAGTAGGTGATCCAAGCCAATCACTGCCCTATCCGCAACCCCGCATGTCTGCATGATCCTCTAGGGATGACTCCACCTCCGTTAAGCCCCCTCCCGGGTAAGCTATAACCATGATGAGTTCCCAAAGACTCTATGAGCTTGTGATGCCCTGGCAAGTTCCATATAGGGCTGACTATACCACTGACAGCCACTCATAGATAATCTAGACACCAAAGTCGTGGGGCCTAAGGGTGCCCACCCATATGTTGGATCCTTGCATGGAAACAAAACGTCACATTAAGGTCGTCTTGCCATACATACAGAAGGAAAAGGATACAACTGACTTCTCCATCCCATTCCAAATCTCATGGTTAACGCGTGATATACGACACTAGAATCACTGATGTCATGGGTTGTTAATTCCTAGGTGATTAATCTTATTGCAAATGGAAACCTGAGTTCCATTGCTCACCTAATCCATATCATCACTTAGGATGATATCAACATTTTTTTTGAGAAAATAATATTTTCTTTCTCTAGAACATAGATGATAACACACAATTTATAAATACTTTGATAAAGACTCTTCAAAGGACATGAGCAAGTGATGAACTTGCCTTGTGATTGCAAGGTAGTGAAGTCTAATGCTTGCACTCGACCTTGAGCTTCTATGTCTACAAAACACCATTATTGCCCGGTAAGGACAATATTTAAAGAAGCAAAAATGAATATGCATAGTAATGCAATGCATCATTTATTTTTTTATTTTCTTTGTGTGTTTAACCCAATATATTAATTTTTGAAATTTCTTTATGTAATAAAGGAATTCATTTTAAGGAATAATTTTTAACATTTTGTAAATATTATATTCAATATTTTTGTAATATAATATATTAGAAATAGAGTTAAAAACTAATTTTTATTTAACTCTTAGAATTATTTTCTTAATATTTATTTTAAGAATAAGCATTTTAATTTATAGGATTTTATTTTGATATCTTAAATATCAATTTATTATTTTTATAAAATACTATACTAATTAAGGATGATAAAAGTAATTTTTTATTTATTTTTTGGTGTCTTATTTATTTTTACAAAATTCCATAAGAATTTATATTATAAAAATCTTTAATCCTAAAGTTATTCTATTAAAAATGGATTTCGTAATTTAATTAGGTAGATTTGATTATTATAAACCTAAAATATATCATTTGTATTTTTAGAGCTTTTATTTTTATTTTCTTGAATTTATTAAATCCTAGGGGTATTTTGGTCTTTTGGTTAATCTTTAAATTCTTGTTCTTTTAAGTTTTGGGCTACCTAATTGGACTGACCAAGCCCACCCTAGCCCAAATGGGCTGGTCAAAATTACTCACCGAAGTGGTACTGGACGCTATCGGCCTAGTACACCCCACTTCTCTCTCCCTCACTCATTCCTCTCCTTCTTCCTCGACCCCGTGGTGCTGTGGTGTTGCCGACGCCGTCGATGTTTGATTCACCCCGCCCTAGGCCTCCCTAGCCGCCACCATGGTGTATGGCGAGGTTGATGACCCTGCTCCGTCGCCTGGTCCAGTTCAATTTGTCTCAAGAGCATTCCTTTGGCCAGAATCGTTCTGTCCCGAACCCTAGGGTTTGGGTTGTTGCCGTGATGTCCTCTGCGCCGCTCCCGTGAGGTTTTGCGGTGTTTGTGGTGATGTGGGGGTGCTTGTTTGACCGCTGATGTCGCTGAGGCCGCCGCCATGCCTTAGTGTGGGTTGCAGCGCCCTTCGGGTGCTCCCCGTGCCGCCGTGTGCTCGTCGGCCCCTCTGCTTGCTCTTCTAATCAACAACGAGGACCACTGGTGAGTTTGTTCTTTCTTCCCCCTCGTGCTTTCTGTCCTCTGCCTCTCTTGATCTCCTCTGTGTGCTTCTAGTGCCCATCCCTAATTAAGGTTTCACCTCTTTGTGTTGGTTAACGAATTGATTGGGACTAGTAGTGGTGGTTACTGAGGGTGATAAATGACTTAGAAATATTTGTGATGATTCAACCATGTTGATTATTATCTTCAGCTGGTCTTGGATTTGCTAGTGACTTGTTAGACTGAGTCCAATTGGTAATTGGATATTGTCTAGATGATATTGTTATTGTGAAACTATTGCCTGTTGATTCTAGTAATTTGGAAATTCACTACTTTCCTGATCTTAGTACTGACAGTAGTACTATCAGTGATTGTTCACTATATTTATAAGTATTGGATTGTGTGGACATATGCAGATTAGAGGTTAACATGTTATTACAATGATGCTCTGATTATGTATATGTAAACTTGATAATGATTCCTGGTGGTTAATTCTAGGAAAATGATAGTTAGTGATCTGCAAGTTTACTTATGAAAGCTAAGTATATGATTTGCTTGGTTTAGAACTTATTCTTGTGACACCATCTTGAGAATGGCACACAAGTGTTGGTTCTAGTGCTAGGCTTTATTCTGTCAGTGTTCAAGATTGGATTAGTACTGAGTTAAGCTGAAAGCTTTTACTAAACAGATTTTCCTGTGATGTTGGTCTGAGGACTAGAAACTATGTTTTGTCCCTTATAGATGTGTTCTGGTATTAATATCAGTTATTGATTCTTGAGTTCTTCTGATAAAATGATTGGTGTACTTACTGTTTTATATGGATCCTTAAGATCTTTTAGTTTCTGGGTGCTACTCCTTTAAGAGATGTGCCCAGAAATCATAATCTCGGATATTGTTATACTGGAATGTGGAATATAGCTCTATATCCAGGATCTATGATGTTGGTCTGAGATCCTGGTTTGGGTTTGTAGAATTTAGTCATTGGCTGTTTATGCAAAAAAATCTTCTGTGATGGATTCACCCCACTTGGGCGATTTATGAGAGGTTTATATATAAAACAACACATGCTTTACAATCCATAGTATATGATTGAATCATGTGATGGTTTTATATGTACTCACCACACAGCTAGGTTATTGGTGTTGTTGCTGGTTGATCTGGTTGGCTAGATCTTGTTGGCTTGTTGTGCTGGCTTCATCTTACTCTACACCTCCTGGTGCTGCTCCTGCTCCTTCTGGTTCTTGTGATCTTGATCTTGATCTTGCTGTCCACCTGCTCCACCCCCTCCTTATGTCACCATTTAGTGGATGGTTGGATGATCTGGTGTATAGCTTGGCTAGTGGTTTTGCTTGGCCTTGGCAGGCTTGTTGTGTTCTTGACCTTGTGCTTGGAAGTGGAAATAAGCTACTGGAAGTTGTTCTACGGTTGTGCACTTCCCTTTTGATTGTTTGTGCTGTTGTTGCTGTGTTGACAACACACATCATGCATTTAGCTGACTGTGTTGCCTGGCTGTTTGGTGCTATCTATGGATCAGATCAGTGAGGTGTTTTCACCTTTTTATCCTTTTACAATGTACCCTCCTGGTGAAACTTTCCCCTTTTACTTGTTTTTGATAATATGGCTTTGTGGCTTATTTGATATGAAAGAACAGATACTTACACATTGGTGAAATTTGTCCCTTTTTATTACTCAGTGAGGTACTATGAACAGTGCACTTCACTGTTCCCTACTGAGAGTAAATCTAACAAAATAATCTTTTCTTTTTCTTTTTTATTTTGTTTGTTTTTGTATTTTGCAGGTACACAATCCGGATACTCAAGATGTAGTATAGGATTAAATAGGTTTATAGCTTTTCATTGTAGTTTTACCTTTTTTATTATTTTTGTAAGAATCATGTAATAATTAATTTATATTAGGATTTCATTTCTTATAATACTTTTACTGTAATGAATTACTCCATTGGTTTATGATTTCCTCATTGTAGAATGTTTATGGAATAAAAATAAGAAATAAGAATTCATTTCTTATTTGAATTTCTTCATCTTAATTTCTTATTATTATTCAATATATCTTGAATATAACAAATAATATTACTAAGTAATTTTGGAAAACATTTTTTAAATACCAACTTCTAAATTTTAAATATCTTCCAAATGATTAAATTTTAAAATTTGAATTCAAATTATTTCTCCCCAAAACACACTAATTCATAAAGAGCATGTCAAAGTTTATAACCATCACTTTCAAGAGCTATTCCTATCTCTGGAGAGAGTGAAATAAACTCTGATCTCTTTAGGTTTTTATTTGGTGAAAAATTTATCCACATTTTACAGATGAATGCATGCACATGCACAAAATCTTATTTCTACCCTTCGTTGGTTCCTAAATGCTGGGATGTTACAAACTATTACAAATTTATATAGAGTCTCAAGTGGAGAAACTTAGGAGGTTATATCTGTTAACGGTGGTAGGGACTTCTACCAGAAGAAGATGTCCACCATTTAGAACCCAACAATTCGCTACTTCGCCTTGTTCCTCGCCAATACACTGTTGGGAAGAGGAGATACCGGTTCCATGGCCAATGCGGATATGGCCATGATCACCAAGGCACTCTTCCCTGATGCATAGCAAAGCCCCAATCATGCGGCTCTACTCCTCCAGCACCTTCGCCACCAGAGCAACAAAAATAAAGGTGGCATTCGCATTGGTGGATTGGTAACCCACCTTGTCCAAGCATTGAACATTCCAATACCTGTTAATTTTGAGCCAGTCTTTTCTGCAGTCTTTTCGGCAACTCTAAAGCATAAGCTATGGTCCTATTTTGACTAAGTATTTTGAATGGTCCGATATATCTTGGACTTAATTTTCCTTTAACTCCGAATCTCTTAACTCCCTTCATTAGACTTGCTTTGAGATATACCATATCTCCCACTTCAGGATGCCATGATCTTCGACTTTGATCAGCATAACTTTTCTATCTACTTTGAGATATCTTCAATCTATCCTTGATGATATCAATGATATCTTGTTTTTCTTTGATATAGTCTGGTGCAAATTCTTTGCTACTACCAGGTTCATACCAACAAATTGGTGATCTACATTTCCTCCCATAAAGTACTTGGTATGGGGATGCCTTTAGACTACTCTAATAACTTTTGTTGTAGGGAAATTTTGCCAATGGCATATGATCTTCCCACGAACCTCCAAAATTTAATGCACAAGCTCTAAGCATGTCCTCCAATATTTGATTGGTTCTTTCTGTCTGACCTCCAGTTTCTGGGTGATAGGCTGTGCTAAAATCTAACTTTGAACCAAGTGCTTCATGTAATTGTTTCCAAAATGCTGAAGTAAATACAGATCCTATATCTGATACTATCTTCTTGGGCACTCCATGCTTACTTACTATTTCCTTGACATATACTTCTACTAACTTCTCGGCATTATCCTTTTGATTTACTAGGATAAATTGTGCACTTTTTGTGAATCTATCAATAATAACCCATATCATATCCTTCCGTTTCGGTGTCATGGGTAATCCCGTGATAAAATCCATTCCAATTTCTTCCCATTTACACTCCGGAATTTCCAAAGGTTGTAATGGTCCTGCTGGACTTTGGTGTTCAGCTTTTACCCTTTGGTAAGTATGGCATTCTAACACTTATTTTGCAATTTCTCTCTTCATGTTATTCCACCAGAATAATTCCTTCAAATTCATGTACATATTTGTACTTCCTCGATGTATAGAATATGGTGTCTCATGTGCCTCTCAGAGTATCACCTCACAAATTTCTGGCACATCTGGAACACAAAGACGATCTTGGAACCATAAAGATCCATAATCTCCTAAGCGAAAAACTGATGTTTGACCTTGAGAGATTCTTCGAATTTCTTTAGCAATAAAAGGATCTTCATCTTGATGTCTGAAAATCTCATTCCGAAGATCACTACTTTGCTCTTCAAGTACTCTCATAGTAACTAATCCTCCAAGAATTTCTATTCTTATGAATTGAATTTCCAACCTTTCCAAATCCATTTGCAGCTCTTTTGGAAGTTCTCTATTGATAGGCTAAGTATTGGTGCTCTTCCGGCTTAAAGCATCTGCCATAACATTAGCTTTTCCAGGGGTATAATTGATTGTTAAATCATAATCCTTGATTAGCTCCAACCAACACTTTTGTCTCATATTCAATTCCTTTTAAGTGAAGAAATATTTGAGACTTTTGTGATCAATGTATAATTCACACCTATCTCCATAGATAAAATGCCTCCATCCTTTCAAAGCAAAGACTATTGATGCTAACTCCAAATCATGAGTTGGATAATTGACTTCATGTGGTTTCAGTTGTCTTGATCCATAAGCAATTACCTTACGATCTTGCATGAGCACACGTCCTAATCCTTGCTTGGATGCATCACAATATACTGTATAATCCTTTCCTGTCTCAGGAACTGCTAAAATTGGTGTGGTAGTTAATCTGGTTTTCAACTCCTAAAAACTTGCTTCACACTTCTCATCCCATATGAATGGTGTAATCTTTCTTAGGAATTTGGTCATTGGTCCAGCTATCTTGGAAAAACCTTCAATGAATCTCCGATAATAATCGGCCATACCTAAGAAACCTCGAATTTGTTTGACATTAGTTGGTGTATTCCACTCTAATACTGATTGAACCTTGGATGGATTTACTGCAATTCCATCCTTACTGATCACATGACCAAGAAATTCTACATAATCCAACCAGAATTCACATTTGCTGAACTTAGCGTAAAGCTTAAGTTCTCTTAGGATTTGCAATCCTATTCCCAAATGATCTGCATGCTCTTCCCTATCCTTTGAATATATCAAAATATCATCAATGAACACTATGACAAACTTGTCCAGGTAAGGCATGAAGATTTTGTTCATCAAATTCATGAATATTGTTGGTGCATTGGTTAAACCAAAAGGTACGACAAGATACTCATGATGTCCATACCTTGACACGAATGCTATTTTTGGAACATCTTCAGGTTTAATCTTTATCTGATGGTATCCAGATCTTAAATCAATCTTGGAGAACACTCCAGCACCCTTGACTTGATCAAACAGATCTTGAATTCTTGGTAATGGGTACTTGTTCTTGATAGTAACATTGTTGAGATTTCTATAATCCCCACACATTCTTTGTCCTCCATCTCTTATATCCACAAAAATTATTGGGGTTCCCCATGGAGATACACTTTCCTGAATGAATCCCTTCCTAGATAACTCATCAATTTGCTCTTTAAGATCTTTTAACTCTTTCGGACCCATTTTATATGGTGCTTGAGCTATTGGTGCTGTACCAGATATTAGATCAATTATGAATTCTATTTCCCTATCAGGTGGCATTCCTGGTAACTCTGCTAGAAAAACATCTTTGAACTCATTTACTATAGGAATATCCTTCAACTTGACCTGCTTCATTGAGTTTAACTAAAGATCTACCATGATATGACTGTGTTTATCCGCTTGATGTACTATCCTTGCTCCACTTGGAGTCTTGATTGAAACAATTTTGTCTTCACAATTTATCTGAGCTCCATGTTTAGTCATCCAGTCCATACTCAACACTACCATAATTCCCTTCAAAGGAATCACATAAAGGTCCGCAAAGTATGTACAACCATAGATTGGGATAACTTAATCTTGCTTAATGTGTCGTACCACTACATTTCCCCATGTCGTCACTACAGTCATAGGGTTTTCTAACGTTGCCCTTCTAATCCCGAACTTATCACAGATTTCTTCCGATATGAATGAAGTAGTTGCACCGGTATCAAATAAAAAAATTCGAGATTGGTAAGGATATTGAGGCTAAAGTACATATCACTGCGTGCTCGGGGTTATCCACCTCCACCAAAGTTGCACAATTCAGCTTCCCTATAGGCCTGCTCCTTTTACCATTATTGTTCTTGACGAAGTTTCCTCCTTTATTGGGATGTCCATTGGCTCCACTGGCTTGTCCTCCACCCTTAGTAGGCCAACCACCCGGTGGTTTGCTTAGACAATTTGGCTTGATATGTCCCTTTTGACCAAAACCATAACAAATAATCACTGGTTTCCTACAATCCTGACTGATGTGTCCTGGAAGTTTGCAGTTGCGGCAAATGACACTTCTTCTAGTGAAATTTGTGTTCTGATTAGGGTTGTTATTATTACTGTTAAAGGGTCGATTCCTTGGTTTGAACTCCAACTTGGATTTTGGTTTACTTGCCTGAATCCTCTTTGTTTCCTTCTTTGCTCTCTTCCTTCGGTCCTCTTGGACATTCTTGTAGTCATCTTCAAAGGTGATGGCTGCATCAAGTAACTATTGAAAAGTTTGCTTGTTGGACAGCCTTAACTACATCTTCACAAATGGTTTTAATACACGTAAGAAATGCTTCTTTCTCTTTTCCTCAGTGTTCACCTCATCCTCAGCATAATGAGATAGTTGACTAAACTCCCAGATGTACTTTATGACACTGGTATATCCTTGCTGAAGCTCCTCAAACTCCCTACGCTTTAACTCCATTACACTCTCAGGAACATGATACTCACGTAATCTCTGCTTAAACTCCTCCCAGGTATACTCCCTTCCTGGCGGTTGCATTGCTAACTGATTCTCCCACCATGATGATGCAGGTCCAGTTAAGAGATGTGTTACATACCTCAACTTTTCTTCATCATTGCAAACGACAGTACTTAACTTTATTCCAGTATATGCTAGCCAATCCTCTACATCCATTGGTTCTGGAGCTGATGAAAAAGGTAATGGCCTTGCATTTTGAAAGTCGGAAAGACTCACTCCTCCACCTTCAGGTTCTCTATTGTTTCCAGCTCATCCCAACAACTCTTCCATGAATTTGTTCTGGGATTCTTGCATCATTTGCATGTATTGCATAAAGTTTTGCTCCATTAGCGGCCTCATTGGTGGTGGTAATGCTCCTTGATTTCTGGCATCAGCATCTGCCTTCTCTTTAGCCTCGCGCTCCATGTGCTGCTATTCGAATTCAGTTTCTACACCCGATTCCATGACCCCCTAGTCCTGCATCATAAAGCGAATACTCATAATTACATCATGCACATGTGTTCTAAGCTCAACTTCATGCACAGAACTAGTCACACAATGGAAAACAAAATCCAAATAAGATCCAAATACGCATTTTCACATATTATACATTACAAACAACTTGGTAAATACAAAGTCATTACAAGCTTGTATCATATAGGTACAATATCCTATATGGATACTACCTCACTTATTTAGATACATCATTTTCTCACACTATAATACGTAATACCAGCTACTACTAATAAGTAGTCTATGCCCTTAGCATCCACGACGCTCATTGTACATGCCTGCAGTCCAACCGTGTTGACGCGACGTCCATCACACAGTTTGTGGAACAAATGGCCTTCCAAATGGAACGTACTCAGTATCTGAAGTATCAGGGCTTCAGTTATTACTCAGCCTGAGTGCATTGACTCCATCCAACTTAGCTGAAAAGTCTGCAGAAACCTGTTCATCACTATCACCCACTTGCATCTCCTATGCTTTGTCCCTAGAGTTGTCAACAGAATACTCAGATTCTGTTGCTCCCCAGGTTCTCTATTGGGCAAGATAGTTAAACATTGGATAATATACATTCCCTGGGTTTTGATTGGATATTGAGGATTCAAACACCCTCTCCTTAGGATCTTCTTCCTCATCCTGACTTTCTAAAAATATAGCATTCCTGCTATTTTCATTAGTGTTATATCTCTCACCCATCCAGCTGGATTTTCCAACATCTCTGTCAGAACCATCCACTGACATTTGATTTCCTCGGGACCCGTTAGATGATCCCATCCTCCATCCATCAGAATTCTCAATAGGAAGTTCTGAATCAGATCCTTCCTCAGAAGCCTATGGTACGGAATACCTTATATCTAAAGTAGGATCATAGGTAGGTTCTGGTCTGGGTGAATATGGATATGGTGTAAAAGATTCCGGATCTATAGGTATATCCTTAAAAATTGGTTTTACCCTACTCCTTGCTTCATTCTCCAACTGATATGCTAACTTATCCATTCATTCTGGATCAGTTAGATCCTCCAACATATCATTCTTATCCTCTACTATGACTTGATGTGTCTTATACAAAGACCCAACGATCAGTCGATATCGATCCATAAACTTGGAAGCTAGCTTAGGATGCTTCTTTACTAAAGTAAGATGGTCCGGTACTGGATCCATGTCTATAGAATCATGAGGAATCACAAAAAATGTGCTCCCTTCTAACTCCTAGGCTTTGTGCTCCCGAATATTGGTTATCACCTCCAAAATAGCAACATGGTATGCTGCTAAATTACTCCTACCTTCACCTATAGGTAATCGTGATATAATCCAGGCTCCTCTAGAAGTTGGATACTCACACGATATTTGGATAACATACAACCATCATAATAGGTTATGGTATTAACTAGAATCTTGGTTGGACAACTAAAGATCCTTAAGAGTTGACGAAGCTGATCAGTGAATGATCCTTGATAATCATCGAGAGTCTCCTCTTTCCTTACCAAAGTTTGTTTTGGAAACTTTGGTGCCATAACACTGTATACAAAATATTTTGATTAGTAAACAACAGTAATATTGCATCATAACAAAGAATTATCGCACTAAAATATACAACGGAATATTCTCACCCTTTTAGAGAATTCTTTATTGTTGCTATAGATTCCTACAGGTAATACCCTTTACTAGGTTTCCAACCTAAGGTCAAAGCAATTGCTCTGATACCAGCTGCGGTGACCCAGCATACCACTGCATATGTAGTACACTATAGTCGTTGACATGACATCCACAGAACACTGATGACCCACAAGTATAGGGGGTGTATCGTAGTACTTTTGATAAATAGGAGTGTCGATCCCAACGAGGAGCAGAAGGTGTTGACTAGTGGTATGGAGCAGGAAATCTCTGTAAATACTTAGCAAACGGATTTTTAGGGGTTTTAATAAAGCAAGGAAATAAAGTGAAAGTAATAAATACAACAAACAATTGCAGCAAATGGCCCAATCCTTTCTTAGCAAAGGACAAGCTGGTGGAAATACTAATGAGGACCAAACGTTCTCGAGGACACATGGGAATATTGTCAAGTGCTTTCACTTCATATAGCTGAGTAATCTTCTTTGGTTTTATAAGTGTTGTATGGGTGAACCTGTGCTAATGTACCAACCTTACTTGGACTAATACATACTTTTGATTAAACCCCTTGCAAGCATCCTCAACTACAAGAAAGCAATTAAGATATAACCCTAACCACAACCTTAAACTCTGAGATCCTACACTCCCTTGTGCAATGGTTTCCTAACGGGGGTTCAAGTTTCTGTCACTCCGGCAACCCCACAATTAGTAGCCAAATACATAATGCATTCCCCTAGGCCCATAAATGGTGAAGTATCATGTAGTCAACATTCACATGACACCACTAGAAGAATAGCACCACAACTTAAATATTAAACGATTGAATAATACCTCAACACAATTCCACTACTAACAACATGACTTATCCCATGTCCTCAAGAACTAAACGAACTACTCACGAGACATCATATGGATCAAGATCAAAGATGATATGATGATGGATAACAATCTAAACATAAACAATAATCTAATGGTTCCACTCACAAGCATCAAATACAATAGTAATCAACATCGGGAAAGTTTCCCCTAAGAACTATGCAAGATTCAACACAATTGTTATAGCGGGATGGAGTGATGATGATGGTGCTGGTGGAGACGATGGTGTGGATGATGATGATGATGATGATCCCGATGAAGTCTAGCTTGATGATGGTGTTGATGGCGACGATCTCCCCTCTTCGAGAAGGAATTTCCCCGACAGAAATCTATCTGCCGGAGAGCTCTTTCTCTCTCGGTGTTTTCCGCCCCACAGAGGCAGCAGAATCTTTCTGTGGTCGCTCCTCCGTGTATTAGGGTTTCGAGGAGAAGATATAGGCGAGAGGGCGGAGCCAGAGGTGGGTCAGGGTGGCCACACCCCCTGTAGGCGCGGCCTAGGATGTCCCATGCCTAGGGGGTGTGGGGCCCGTGTGGCCCAACTCCGCCTCCCCTTCTGGCATCCTTCGTCTTTTGGGAAAATAGGATTTTCCGTAGTTTTTCTGGTACTTTTATGATCTTCACGAAATTGCATCAAAACACCGCTTTTTCCATCAGAATCCTGACTCCGGCAGTTCATCCTCCAAGAATCATCCAACATGCAAAAACAGATGAAAAGACATAAGTAACACCTTTTAATATGAAATATATCAATGAATAGAGGCAAATTATGATATAGAATTGTGATGCAAATTGGACGTATCAACTCCCCCAAGCTTAGACCTTCGCTTGTCCCCAAGCGAAAACTGAGCCCAGTAAACATGTCCACAGGTTTATAGAGTGAAGTGTCAATAAAAGAATACGGACAAAAAGCATCACACTTACCAATGCACAACTCATAGAAGAAAGCAACTCACCATTATATCACTACAAGGAATCTGGGCTTCAATGACCCTCCATTTTCTTCACAGAATCATCACAGTAGTCCATCTATGACAATCCTATGACGAAAATAAGATCGTCGAAAGCTGAGCGTCGCAAATGAACTATAACGACGTTTTTTATAAAATCGTCATAACTGTCTATGACGATATTGGATCGTCATAACTTCTATGACAATTCAATATCATCATGGACCATCTAGCTAAGCCAGGTCAGATCCTACGTGGACGATTCGACGTGGCAAAACTATGACGAAATGGGACCGTCGCAATGCAAATTCGGCCCAGTCTAGTTTGGTTTCTTATATGGGCCAAGACCATTTTATTCTTCTAGGCCGTGGCCTTTTTAGGATCAACTATTGGTGGGCTTTGTCCCTTTCACGTCCATTAATTGTATATTTTCAAGCTTTTTATCCAGAATTTTATGGACCATGGCCTTGTTACAGAACACATATTAAATAGGTTTAGTTGCCCAATTATATATATCAAACACATATTAAATAAGGTAAATTTTCTAATAAATATACAATGAAACAGTAGGTAGAATCTAAATAACTGAATAGATCTGACTCCATTTGAATTACAAGACACCATGACATACAACCAGGTTCACACACAATAGTACTATTACAACCAGGTTCACACACAATAGTACTATTACAATTAAGCAGAGATGACACCATGTAACTTCCTCCGAAGGACATTCTTTCTTGCAATGTTGTTGTATTTGTCTCAAACATCCTACAAATAAACAAACAAACATCAGGCAATACTTTAGTAATTGACATTAATAATGCACAAAAGAGGGACCAAAGATATCAAATTTGAGAATCCAGACCATCCTTCTGTCTATCAACTACAGGACAAAGGGGATAGTTGTTCCGGCTCCAGGCAACTTCGGGAACATCAGCAATAACCTCTCAAACCTGTACATAAACAAACATGACAACAGATAAACAAGCATGATGTAATCATCATTTTCTCATCCTTTTGTATAGACATATGAATAGAAACTAGCCATGGTACCAATTCATAAACTGTTAAACATAACATGTGTTTGTTGCTGGTTGTCGTGGAAAGTTTTTCATATATTTGATTTTGAAGGAGTGACATAGGTCAGCATTAATTAATAGACACTAGAAAATGCAGTGATATAGGAGAGAAACACAGCTAGCAGGAGATCTTGGTCCAGATAACCAGCGAACATGGATACAAGATGTTTGTCCACACACAAAAAACCTGGTCAGATAACCAGCACTAAACTTATCATCTAATCAGGACTAATTTACCATCAAAGCTAGCATCGGATAAATCAAAATGAACAATCCATCAAACTCAAACTGCAGAGAGGGTGTAATCAATCCATCTAACCTGGAATAATGTCGCGGTGGACGGTCTGGAACTCACTAGCAGGGAGCTTGCGCATGATACATCCGATGTCAAGGTAGATGCAATGAACAAGAGAACCCCAGCCCCGCAGATTCGGGAGTACCTGCAATCTCCACGTCTTCTCAATTCACAGTAGCCTGCTACAAGCATGTATCGATATATCAGTCATGCTAAACTTAGTTAAGCAACAATAGAAGTGATAAGTTAAAGCCTTTATTTAAAAAGTAAGTCTATTGAAACTATTATGTGGGTAAAATATGAAAAGCAGCAGCACCCAAATAGTAACACGGCATATGAGGGATAACTAGGTAATTTCTTTAGTAAAGATCTGCAAATTACTCTAAAACCTCAACAAAATAAACAAGTGAAACATCTAACATTTGGTACAGATCATTGCTAACTACAAATTACATTTCTCCTTACCATGCTAAAGGTCATTTCCTACCGTACTGCTACTGCTACTAGAGGAGGTGCTGCTGTATAGCATATCTCCGATGAATAGAAAGAAGAAACTGCAGAAGCAAGTCTATTTCTTGTATAAGAAGTGCACAAATATAAGAATAAGAATACATTTATGCTACAGTTACGCAGTAAGAATATATTAAAGAAGGAACCGTAGAAGCAAGTCTACACAACAGTTACAAATTAACGAATACAGTATACGGTCATAACATTGCTGTAGAAGAGGGACTGGATACTTAATCTATAGCAGCAGTACTATAAGATGATGACTTGAGGTCGATGGAGGATACAAGTGACATACAAGTGAGACCAGCAACTCAGTAATAAATAAACCAAGAAAGAAACATGTAGTGTAGATTTTATCCACGGCACAAGAACATGAATCTAGCTTCTATCGATTAAGGAATGGGGTCTGCTAAGATTATCATCATATAGAACATAGAAGGTACTCCTATAAACTAGTAGCACCTCTGATAGATAAATAGTAGGAGCAGTTTACCTTGTACTCGATGACTAAAATTATAGTAGAAAATTCCATTCTCCTTTACCTTCTACGGAAGCAGAATATAATGGCCTAATAGTCACAAGATTAATATTTTATATCGCATGATGCAAAGTATTTCTACGTATTGTTTCCCTAGTAGTGAAGCTGAAGAAAATATCCTAGCGGTGAATATTCAAGCACTTCTTATTTTATATAAGAAGTACCTCAAATGATGTCATCAACAACCCAAAGTGATGTTAGTCAGCAACAATAACAAATGTATGGATAATCATGTCTCTTCTTCCTCTAGTTCGGCTGTACTGCAAGGAATGGAAGTGTGGTTAACCACAAGAGTTGACCAATAGAATTTCCCAAACCTTGTTCTAAGAAAAACCGTCAATTGGCAAGGTCCATTTATTAAGCGGACAAGCATAACCACAAAAACTTAGTGTCATGTGACCATCAAACTGAAAAGAATAAAGAGTACGTATGCACTCTTGCTGATAAATGTATACACAAATTCAAACCTATGTCAAAACTGATTGGTTCTAATCTAATTGAACCTACGCCGTGTTCATATCAGTTTAAAGATAATTGAACCAACTTAAACAGACTCACTGGATGAGATCTTGTCGGAGCTTGATGTGTTCTTGCGACCCTTGAAAGAACCACCGAATGGAGCTTGATGATGAAGGAGTAGGCGTTGGCGACCCTGGCGACCTCCCTATCTCCACCTGCGCCGCCTCCTCCCTCCATAGCAACAGGTTCTCGACAGCCTGATCTGCATCCTCGAGCTCGGTGAAGGAGTCGTAGCGGAGCAACCCCCCACCCACCCCACCCCCATGACGCGGTCCTCGAAGTAGGTGAGGTACTCGAAGTGGACGCTCCAGGCCTGCGTACTCGACGATGAGGCTCCCGACGGCAGCATAGGGGGAAGGAGGAGCGTTTGTGGCGGCTAGCCCCCTGACGAAGAGAGGTGGGGATCTAGCTCGGGAGGGCTCTGGTCGATGCGGGGTTGGAAGGATAAGGGAGGCTCTTGAGGGCTTTCGATCGATGGGGATCTGGCTCGGGAGGCCTCGCAGTCGATCTGACGCGATAGGAAGGAAAGAGAGGAGGTGGGTGGTGGTGGCGGCAGCGGTGAGGGGAGAAGATCTGGTGCGGTGCGGTTGGTGAGATTCTTCGGGGAAGCTACTAGCCGAAGAGGAAGGTGGCGGCGATGGTGGAGAGCAACCGGCGTGGCCGCGATGGTGGAGTACAACCGACGTGGGGGCGGCGGCTGCGGGGGGAGAGGAGAGGCTGCCTGTGTGTGAGATTAGGGTTGTGGGAGAATCGGCTAGGGTTCGAAGGAGACTGCGGTTCCCGTGGAGTTATTGGCAGGTGTATAGTTTCACGAAATTGCCCCTAGATATTTTGTGGTGCAGCAATGCGATGGTGGGGTGTTTCCGTCATTTCCAGCGAAAATTTGGGGAGCGGGCTAGGCGGGAGAAATTGTAATAGACGGAGGGAAATGGGTGGTGGGAGGGAGTTTGGAGCTAGACGGCTCAGATTTTGATTTTACATGGGTCATCCGTGATAAAAGAAGTTCTATGTTCTGATTGGTTGCAGGCAACTCACAAAGAATCGACACAAATACTTTGAAAAAGGTATAAGACGTTGCGATTAAAACCACGTTGTGATTGTAAATGTACAGAAGTAGTTGGCTGGCCTATTGGTTACGCTTGACCTTGTTTGACCGCTTGGTCGTGGGTTCGAACCCCTCTACAGATACTTTTTTGACTAATAATTCTCCTATTTATGTAATATAAATTTCGAGTTTTCTATTAAAAATATATATTAATATAATTATACTAAATTATACCTAATAATTCGTATGTCTCTTTTTGACTAATATAATCCTAATAAATATTGACATATGAGCGAATATTTACACATGGATAAGACATGTAAAAAACTGACACATAGACACGCCACATAGGCGCAATTGTTGATGTGGTCGACTACTCATTTCAAGTTATCCTAATTTGGACAATATGACGATTTAAAATCGTCATAGTGAGCTACAAGTAACACCATTGGCTTCTTCCACCAGATTATGACGATTTCATCTAAAGTAACTATAACGATTTTTAGCAAAATCGTCGTAATTTTCTAGGGTATAGGCCCTCTTGAACTGCTTACGACCATCTCATGCAAAATCGTCATAACTCTATGACGATTTTGTTCACGGTCACTATTAGAAGGTCATAGAATAACACATTTCTTGTAGTGTATAACTTATCTTGCAACAAGTATAGGAGTCACAATAAAGATAAATCATAATTGGGATTGGCAAACTTTGCTCTTGGTCAGAGAACAACTGGCAAACAGTTTTCAAACAAAGATTTTGTAAAGAAGTTTACAACAGGAGTACTTTTTTGCTTAAACATAAAAGGTTTTCACAATGATAGCTTTCAAAGTAATACTCATTAGATAAGAGTCTTGTGCAAACAAGGAAGATAAAAAACATGATTGAATAAATCATCATATGAATGCTCGAAACACAACAACTCAAATGCTTGCTGGAGATGGAGAGGAATAGGTTCACTGACTCAACTTAGAAGTAGGAGAAATGCCCTTCATAGAGGGAAGCAGGGATTTCAAGTTCATAAAGAGATTTCCAAAAATTATGGTACTTACTAGCTTTGAGCTCTCATTGCCCCTATCATAAGCATATTGAGGTGACTAAGGTTAAAGTGAACAAAGATGGAGTATATGCTTGACAAAATATAAGTTAGCAATCTCATGTCCCTTCAGTGCGAGGGACGTCCTCATGCTACTCAACTTTAGTTACCGGTAAGTTCTTGTCATTGTAAGTATATGCGTATCATAAAGAACCACCAATGGGGTACCCCTTGCACATGATACATGAGCTATCCCATAATCAAAATGACAAGGCAAGCAGACAATGAGCATCTCAGCAATCTCTTATTTACTATGGGAAAATGGTGTTTTTTTCTCTCTTTCCTCTTTTTAATATGTCTCTTTCTTTTTTATAAGAAGAAAGCTTCATAGATTGCTCACTATGGTGATGCTGCAAATTTCCACCATGATTAGGCATGGCTTAGGATAGCGGCCCAGGTGTTTCTCTAACACACATACATAACTCCATGAACTTACAAGATTCCCTTATTTCACACCAACGACATCCGCAAACAAAAGAGCATGATATCGACTGGGTATGTATTTACATGTTGAAAGCATTCCCCGTGACAGCATAGTTCTGCTAATCCCAACGTATAGATGCAAGCATATACAACTTTGATGACACAATGGTTCAAGTTTATTAGGGGCAAGAAAATAATGTGTTCCATCAAGTTCGTGAGAGCTTTACTAACTAGTTTTCACATAACAAAATAATTTTTAATTTGAAAGATAGATGAAGCTTGAGAATTTGCTTGGAATAGCAATAATGCTAATAGGTAGATATGGTGGACACAAATGGCACAAGTTTTGGTTCAAAGGGTTTGGATGCATGAGAAGTATGCCTTCTCAAAACAGGTTTTTGGCTAGCATGGTTGGGTAGCAAGCAAAATAGTTGAAGGAAACAAGAAATCATACAAGTAATAAAGCCAAACATGCCTTCCTTGAAGACACAAAAGATCTTAAATAAAGAATACTAAGCTTATGAGCCAATCAAGAAAGAAAATAAATGATACAAAATACATGTAAGCTTTTTCTCTTTTCCTTTCAAACCTCAAAGAGTGTTGCTACTGGCTAGAGCTCGGTTTGCCAAAGCCAATTTAGATCTACTTGATGATCCTAAGGTGATACCAATACTGATCAACAAGATCAATCATATAATAGATATTGTAAACTAAAATAAGAAGTGCAAAAATTAAAGATGAGACTTCTCATTAATATTCCATAAAGGCACTCACACCAAGGAATACATAGATAACCAACTAAAGGAGAGATACTTCCACATGCAAACAAACCTATAAGATAACTTCTCTACCCAAGATATGAAACTACTAAAAAGGTAAAAAGATAAAAGATAATGATGTGATACCGCGACACTCCCCCAAGCTTGGAACAAGCCAAGGGGATGCCAAACCTGATGACGAATTACTCCTTCGGTGGTATGGTGGTGTTCTCTTGTAAGCTCTTCAATTAGTTCCCTCAAATCCTCAATCTCGAAGGTTAGAGTACAAATCAACTCTGAATTATGCTCAATGCGGTTCATGATCATGTCGGACCAATAATACCAGTCCTTGTTATTCTTTCCCTACTCTTTGTTCTTAGTATGTTCCTTCCCTGCATGGTTAGAACGAGGCAGATCCCAAACAGAGGGCAACCTCCCTTGGGGCACCTTTTGGTATTGTTGCTCAATTAAGAGAGTATGGAAGGGGTTCTTGGTGCGTGAAGTAAGTGACCGTGGAGCGAGGATATGACGTGGGGTTTTCCCTCCTGTGGACATCCGTGTTGTCTTCCTAAGCTTGATAGGGTTTGCCACCACTCCAATGCTTGCAACGGTAGCAGGGTGTTCGGATGCTCTTCCTCCTTCATGTCTTCTTCATCCCCAACCAAGATCTCCTCCTCCTTGGGGTTTTGAGGATCATCTTCCACGGGCTTCTTGCCTTTGTCGTTGGCGGAGACCATGGCGCTCTAAACTTGAGAAGATTTCCTGATAGAAACAGATCGAAACGAAAACACGATGAGAACACGATATATGAACCTCGGGGAATCTGGGGGGTTATATATTACGAAGTTTCAATGCATAAGGAAGGTACTGCGTGAAAACAAGACGGAGACGGACTCCAGGGGGCTCACACCCCTTGTAGGCGCGACCAGTTGGGGCCCACGCCTAGGGTGGGTGTGGCCCACCTAGCCTCCGTTTCCTCCTCTGTTTCGTCTCGTAACCTTCCGTATGTAATAAAAACATCAAAAATATAAAAAGATAAGGTTTTCACGAACCTTTAGTTTGCAGAAATTTTACCTATTCAAATACGAACTCTGCAGATTCCTTCTCTCCTTCTCCTGAAAATTCCTTTCATACAAGGCCTTACACAAACCTCATTGGCAATATTAGTGTATGCAAAAACAATAAACCTTTAGGTTCAAACTTAAACTGAAATCCATCAAAACAAAAGCTAGTGTAGCAACTCCTTTTCAAAATCCCAAAAAGAATCTGAAAGGGAATCAATATAAGAGGCAAATGCAAATGATGGCAGAAATCTGTCAAAATAGACCAGCAGGTAAAGATTGATTTTTTCGAAAAACTTCTGTTTCTCAAATCAAAATGTGCAAAACTAATGAAAGTTGCATAACAACTTGGATAATAAGCACATAAAATTACAGATCGATCCATTGTACTGAGCTCCTTCTCGAATTTTTACAATGCCGCACAAAAATCTTTCCCAGGACAGCCACTTTTCACAACTCCTCTACTTCTCAAAAGTAGTTGATATTGACACAAAAACAAAAACAAAAAGGATAAGGACCAGTAATTACTGAGGTAATAACTTCCAAGACTCAGCAAAACTATTGGGTTATCTCCCAAGAAGTACTTTTATTTAATGCCTTTAAGTTAGGCTTGATAATTTCAAAAATGCTCACATAGGAGATATAGATTTGAAGTGAAAGAGAGCATCAAGAAGAAAACATCCAACACATTTAAGTTTAACTCACTTCCTATGCAAAGGGGTCTCATGAGAAAACATATTGTTGAAACAAAAGGACACTAGCATAGGAGGACAAAATAAATACAACTTCAAAGCTTTCAGCATAAAACGGGGAAACTTAATATTATTGAGATGCATAAAACCATGTTTCCCTCTCTCATAATAACTTTCAGTAGCACTTTGAATAAAGTTGACAATATAACTGTGACAAGAAACAACTTTATCATCAGAATGAGCATACTTACAATCATCAAAAAGAGGTCCAAGGTCATAAACTGGATCAATAGAAGCAAGTTGTTCAACCCTGAAATCTTCATTAGGCAAGCTATTTTCATAAGGAGCTTTAGAAAATTTGGAAAAGTTAAACTCATAAGAATCTCCATCAAACTTAGTTAAAAATTTCTCCTTTTTACAATCTATAATAGCTCCACAAGTGTTTAAGAAAGGTCTACCAAAAATTATAGGACAAGTTTTACTAGCTGCTGAACTAAGCACTAGAAAATCAGCAGGGTACTTAATCTTACCACAAAGGACTTCCACATCTCTTACAATACCAATAGGTAAAATGGTTTTCTTGTTAGCAAGGTGAATAACCACATCAATGTCCTCAAGCTTACAAGGACCAATTTCATGCATAATTTCTTTGTAAATCTCATAAGGAATAGCATTAGAACTAGCACCAATATCACAAAACCATAATAGAAATGATAACCAGTTCTAACAGAAAGCACAGGGACACTAGCTTTTCTAGGATGAGAGACAATATTAGAAGCGTCTTCACAGAAGACAATGTGCCCATCCTCTATATTTTTAGTGACAAGATCTTTCACAATAGCTACCACAGGTTCAATGTTTATTTTCTCATCAGGTTCCATAGTTTTCTTTGTAACTTTGTTATACACACTAATTATCATAGAATACTCCTTTATCTTAGATGGGAAAGGTGTTTTATCAACATAAGATTTAGGCAAAATATAATCAATAGTACAAACTTTAGTATTTCTAGCGGGAACATGATTAACAACATCTTTATAAGGTGCATGGTACTTATTCCACTTCTTTTTAGGAATTTCTATGTAAGAGGCAAAGGCCTTAAAACAATTGGCAATACTTTGAGAATCAAGACCATACTCAGTACTAATATCACGGAAGGCATCAGTTCCCATAAAGGATTTAATGCATTCATAATCATAGTTTATACCTGACTTTGTTCCTTTGTCATTCTCCCATGCTTCAGCGTTTTCTTGAATACGGTCTAGGAGATCCCATTTAGCTTCTTCCTTCATACATGTGAATGATCCAACACAAGAAGCATCTAGTAAATCTTTATCATGAAGAGAAAGCCTTGCATAAAAGTTATTGATAATAATATTGTTAGGGAGTCCATGAATAGGACATTTAAGCATTAGTAACTTCAATCTCCCCCAAGCTTGAGCTGTACTCTCTCCATCATGAGGCCAAAAGTTATATATTAGATTCCTATCCTTATGAATCTCATTGGGAAGATAGAATTTAGAATAAAAGAGAGGTACTATTTCCTCCCATTCTATGGATTGTCCATTCCTCAACATATTATACCATTCTTCAGCTCTTCCTTTCAATGATATAGAGAGTAACTTCTTCTTCACCTGTTCAGTTGTGCTACCTGCACACTTAAACAACCCACATAATTCATCGATAAAAAGCAAGTGATCACCAGGGTGGACAGTTCCATCCCCTAAATAATAATTATCCATAACATGATCAATAATACTTGTAGGTATCTTAAAATGATCTATCTCAACAGGTGGTGGTTCATCTACTACCCTAACAGTGGTAGTAGTTTTCCCAAACAGAAAACCAAGTGGGTTATCCATATTGGAAACAAAGTAACAAACACAAATAAAAGCAATCCTCATAGTAGAAGTTTCCTTTACCAGTTCTACTCTTCAATAGCGCTTCACTCCCCGGCAATGGCGCCAAAAAATAGTCTTGATGACCCACAAGTATAGCGGGTGTATCGTAGTACTTTCGATAAATAGGAGTGTTGATCCCAACAAGGAGCAGAAGGTGCTGACTAGTGGTATGGAGAAGGAAATCTCTGTAAATACTTAGCAAGCGGATTTTTAGGTTTTTTTTTGATAAAGCAAGGAAATAAAGTGCAAGTACTAAAGACAACGAACAATTTCAGCAAATGGCCCAATCCTTTCTTAGCAAAGGACAAGCCGGTGGAAATACTAATGAGGACCAAATGTTCTCGAGGACACATGGGAATATTGCCAAGTGCTTTCGCTTCATATAGCTGAGTAGTCTTCTTTGGTTTTATAAGAGTTGTGTGGGTGAACCTGTGCTAATGTACCGACCTTACTTGTACTAATACATACTTGTGATTAAACCCCTTGCAAGCATCCGCAACTACAAGAAAGCAATTAAGATATAAACCTAACCACAGCCTTAAACTCTGAGATCCTACACTCCCTTGTGCAATGGTTTCCTAACGGGGGTTCAGGTTATCTGTCACTCCAGCAACCCCACAATTAGTAGCCAAATACACAATGCATTCCCCTAGGCCCATAAATGGTGAAGTATCATGTAGTCGACGTTCACATGACACCAGTATATGAATAGCACCACAACTTAAATACTCCCTCCGGCCCATATTAATTGACTTGGATTTTTCAAATTTTGGATGAACCTATATACTATATAGTGTCTAGATTCATCCAAATTTTGACAAATCCAAGTCAATTAATATGGGTCGGAGGGATTATTAAACCATTTAATAATACCTCAGCACAATTCCACTACTAACAACATGACTTCTCCCATGTCCTCAAGAACTAAACGAACTACTCACGAGACATCATATGGATCAAGATCAAAGATGATATGATGATGGATAACAATCTGAACATAAACAATAATCCAATGGTTCCACTCACAAGCATCAACTACAATAGTAATCAACATGAGGAAAGTTTCCCCTAAGAACTATGCAAGATTCAACACAATTGTTACAGCGGTATGGAGTGGTGATGATGGTGCTGGTGGATATGATGGTGTGTATGATGATGGTGATGATCCAGATGAAGTATAGCTTGATGATGGTGTTGATGGCGATGGTCTCCCCTCTTTGGAAGGAATTTCCCTGGTAGAAATCTGTCTGCCGGAGAGCTCTTTTTCTCTCGGTGTTTTCCGCCCCGCAGAGGCGGTGGAATCTTTCTATGGTCGCTCCCCCATGTATTAGGGTTTCGAGGAGAAGATATAGGTGAGAGGGCGGAGCCAGAGGTGGGCCAGGGTTTTCACACCCCCTATAGGCGCGGCCTAGGGTGGCCCCGCACCTAGGGGGTGTGGGCCCCCTGTGGCCCAATTCCGCCTCCACTTCTGGCATCCTTCGTCTTCTGGGAAAATAGGATTTTTCGTAGTTTTTCTGGTATTTTTCTGATCTTCGTGAAATTGCATCAAAACACCACTTTTTCCATCAGAATCCTGACTTCGGCAGTTCATCCTCCAAGAATCATCCAACATGCAAAAACAGATGAAAAGGCATAAGTAACACCTCTTAATATGAAATATATCAATGAATAGAGGAAAATTATGATATAGAATGGTGATGCAAATTGGACGTATCAAACACCGTTCCGTAAATATCACGCCCCTCAGAGTGGTACAACAGAAACATGGTGGGTCCATATTACAAACATACACATGTTATTATTATTACAATACCAGAAGTTCGAGACTTCAAAAGATTCAAATTACAAACCAACTTAAAACTATTTCAGCGGAAGATTGAAAGTTTTAAACTTAGATTCCGAATTGAGCTCTGCAACTTATTATATAAGGTTCATGATGCTCGGCTCAATTGGTTGCTAATAACTAAGGAAACTAATCGGACTCGTTGCCCTCCACTCCATATCGGATCTCATAGTCAACCCCTTCCACTCCTCCAGACAAATCTGGCTCCTCGTAGTAGACATCCTCTTGGCCTTTAGCTGCATACAACGGAGTGTCTTCTGGATCTTCAGAGTCTAAGCAGGGGATCAAAGGAAAGGGTGAGTAATAGCGTTACCCAGCAAGTTCATTATATGCAAGGTGGGAAGTTTGATGCTCTATCTACCACCTCGGACTATCAATTCTTGGCACTATGCAGTTTTCATAAACATTTCTTCAAAGATTGATTTTATTATCAAAACTATGCCCATCATCCTTCACAGGTTGACCAGAACTTTTATGGAGTTCCTTTCCTGCCGCGTTCGTAGCTCCTTCCCGGAATAGGGAGTAACAAGTTACAGTTCTTACACTTTGTAGAGGTGCGTGTCGTTAGATTGTCGACAAATACGCCATAGGGGGTCCTAACGGCATTGAGAAGATGGGGTGTGAGACGTCGGATGTTCCAGGAGCGGTCAGCACAAGTTTACCCAGGTTTAGATCCGACTGCGGTGATCGGATCCTACTCCTGCTAGCAACCCAGTAATATATCGGTGTAAGCCGAATTTACAACTGATTACAAGAGAGGTTTGCCTGTGCGAGTTGTGATTGTAGCTATTGCTATGGTTGTGCCCTAAAGGCTCCCATAGGGATGGTTTATATAGTCACCAGAACCTAGGGTTATAGGAGAGACCTATCCGGCTATGTTACAGAGTCGGTAACTAAGTATAGCTTGGACTACAAGTAATACTACAGGCCTAAGTCGGTAACTCTTTTGGGCCTCGCCGTTGCCAGAACTGGCTCCTCCTCTTTCTCTGACTGGGCCGCCCGTGAAGCAAAGCCTTAACCAGTTGGTGGGCTACCCTGGTCAGTGAGTCTTGTGGCTATACCCGGAAAGTATATCCCCAACAGTAGCACCCGGAATTCTCCAAGATTGAAAGTCGGACAAATCGTCTAGCTTGATGGTTTCTTCGTCCTGAGAATCTTGAAGGGTTCCTGAAAACTTTATTCAATAGTGTATGATTCCGAGTTAGTTGAGTCGGATATGTTTTATTCTGACTTTAGTATTATCCTTGCTCAGTTTGAAACATGAGCCGCATTTTACAGCGGCGTGCTGTCTGACAACTTCTCATACCAGGTCCTATCACTGACAGGAGTCCCGTCAACACGACCGTTTGTGGGTCCGCTCCCTACGGAACAGTAAGCCACCTCCCTCTCTCCTATATGCGTGGCATAAATCGCACAACTGAAGCACGAATCTTGGTGCAGAGGCAAATAAAAGAGAGGAGAAACCCTTCTCTCTCAGATTCATCTCTCCACCGTTCTCACTTATTGCCTCCTCGTACTCCTCGAGCCCTCCGCAACCACTCTCATCTACACGCCGCGAGAAAAATCTCTTTCCCCCACCAATCCTTCATCTTCTTCAAGTGCGATGGCTTCTACATCTGGCTCCGGAACGACAGCGGGTACATCGGCGGATGACAAGAGGAAGTTGCGGGACCTCTGGGTCCCAAGCGTCATGGAAGACGCCGAGCTCCAGGTCATGGAGGATGAGGGCTACATCGTCGTCGGCGTGTGGCGGAGCGCTTCAGGACATGCCACTCCCACCCCCGTGACGGTGAGCGAGTGCTGTTCGGCATGCATATCGACCGTGGCCTCAGCCTGCCACCGTCGTACTTCTTCATCGAGTTCCTCAAATACTATGGTGTGCAGCTCCATAATCTTCCTCCCAACTCCCTACTAGATCTTAGTACTCATGCAGCTTTGTGCTAGGGGTTTCTTGGCATTAGGCCAAGTCTCACCCTTTTTCGGTACTACTGTGGTACCCGGAAGAACTCCATTAGTGCTGGTGTTCCTTACGCCATTGGAACCCTTAGCTTAGTCCTTAGGAGAAACCGAATTTATCCTTTGGTTAACGCTAGTGAATCTGTTAAACGCTGGGCCGGAACTTTATTCTACCACAAGGATATTCCGGCTCCTCGAAAGGTGGATAGTCTACCTGCCTTCATTGACGGCGCCGCTCCCCACCAAAAATCATGCGACGCGGAGGCACCGGTACCGTCGGACATCTTGATCCTCGCCAAGAGGCGGATTGAGTTTCTGATAAAGCATAAGGGCCTCCATGGATCCGACTTGATCCAGTGCTGGCTGGATCACCGGATCCAGCCTCTGCAGCATCACGAAGATCGCCTCATGCACACATTTACCAACGACAAGAAAGACATCTTGCGGGTCAGTCCTCATCGTATTCCGACGAAGGATTACAAGACCCTCATGCAGTATTTGTTCAAGGAAAGAGTAGAACGAAAAGTTCCGGATGTCTCCATGAATATGTTCACGTCTACTCGTCCTCTGACTCTGGTGAATATTTCGACTCTGCATTCGTGTTTTGTCGTTATTTTCTATTTCTTTCTCTGACTCTATTTTTATGGATGCTTTTTTGACTTTGTCAGCTTGAGAAACTCCCTGAGTCTGAGCTAGCTCCACTAGAGGGCTATCTCTTAGACGATCCGGAGGCGACGGAGGATGAAGAGGTGCAAGAAGTTTCTGCCTCCGCCTCCAAGAAGCATAAGGCGAAGGAAGTTGTTATCACTGCAGGTAGCCAAGTGCTTCTAGTAGTTAAAAAGTAAGCACCATGTATTTGTTTTCAGTACTTTGTACCCCAAAGCACATCTGATATCCGGATTTGCATGCTTTGGAGCTAAAGAAGTTTTGAAGAGTAAAGTTAAGCCAGACAGCAAGCCAGGAAAGCCACTGCGTCAGAATAAGCTTGTCATCTCCCCAACGATGCCACCGCCGACTCCAACCAGTACCCCATCATCAGTACCAGAGGTTTCCGCCTCTTCTGGTGCCGGCAACATCTCGAAAGCCCTGGTCACCGTTGGCGGCTAGGCAACTAACAAGGGTGAACCTGTCAAGGGTAATGATCCCATGGTAATATCTACAGGTCAGTTGGATAAAGTGGTTGGCTCTGCTACCTCCGGCCTAAAATGGAAGAAGAAAGAGGATATCCTTAGGCTGGCTCAGTCCAGCCTTGAGAAGCCAACCCTCACTCCAGAGGCAGCGAGCCAGGAGATAGAGGACGTGAAGCTGGTTAGCCTTCTGGACCAAATTTTGGTCGGGGACGAGAAGATAGAGTCTAGCGAACTCCCAGCGACGAACGTTCCCTCCCTCTCCCTTGCCGAGAAAGTGTTTCACAACACTAAACTCGGATTTGAGAAGTTGCACCTAGAACACTTTGTAACTTTCCGATTCTTATTTGCAGTGTTTTATTATCATATCCTCTAGCCCCCAAGCATAAAGTCAGATAAACATCATTGATTCCGAGTTGATGCTTATAGGATGCAAAAGAACGATGTAGTATAGCCCCCAAGGCTCATGCTGTATTTTTACTTAGTTAAATTTGTAGCCTGAGTCTTAGTAGCCGTCTGACGGCATCTTCCAACCAGGAATTGCTCAAGAATATATGCAATAAACGCAAGGAAATCAAAGCCCTGTGCCTTGAGAATTCAAAGTTAAAAGTTGAAAAATATGAGCAGAAGGTAAACATTTATGACTTCCTCTTTGTCATTTAGCTATTGTCATAGTCAAACTTGTTCTGTATGACTTATATTTTTCCCTTTGTAGAATTGTTGTGTGAATCCAGCAAAATGGTGCAGCAATCCGAGAACTTTAAGGTCTTGGAAATGGAGAATGCTGAGCTCGGGGACAAGCTTGAGAAGCTTACTATTGAGTTAGAGAAATCTGTAGCCGTTGTCCTGGAGTCAAGCAACCATGAGACCGTGAGGCTCGAGAAGCTGATAGCCCTCCGAGATAAACAACTAGATGATCTCAAGAAGGACTTCGATAGTCAGAGGGATCTAGCCCAGGACAGAGAGTGAGCTGAACAGCCACCGTGAGGAGCGTGCTCAGTGGAATCATTCTATGCTAGGTAAGTTTTCTGACTTACTTTATTCGATTGATTTGTCGACTTTTTTTGAGTCAAATTTTTACTTTTGGTTCTTTCCCAGCCCCCCTGAACCTTTTTGACTCTCCTACCTCCGAACCTTGCCTCGAGCGCATAAAGCTCGTCAGAGATATCTTGTTCGACTTCCGCCAGGCTCTTGAAGAGGCTGGCGAGTTGGTCAAATGTTTCAACTTTCATAAGATGTCAGTTCAAGAGGTTAAGGACAAGGCCAAGGAGATTCTGAAGCTTATTGAAGACTAGAAGATCTCCTACGCTCAGACTGCTGCACAGACTGCCATTACCATGGTCATGAGCCACCATAGCGATATGGAAATCTGGCACGTCACCAAGGGTATCGCTGATGAGGACGATGAGGGTAATCCACAGAACATCAAATCTATCCAAGATTCTTGTGCAGGTTACGCTTGCCGTGTGGCAGAGATGACCAATTACACGACGCCATTCTTCGAATCCGTCGATGTGCCTCCCTCGCCTCAAGAACCAGAAGACAACCTCGCTGAAGCAGCTTCCGAGTCTGAGGTCCAGGGCGACAATTTTATCGACTCCAGTGCTCCACGCTCTTCATCACCACCACCTGATTCTGCAGAATAAACATTTTATAATGCATTATTCTAAACTTGGGCATGTAATGATGGAAACAATATTTTGATTGTGCTGGTCTGTAAGAACCGATGCTTTTACTATCGTAGCACTTTTGTTTGTATATATTTTATGTGTGTGCATGAAAATTTCTGAAGCACTATTTTTTATGCCTACACTTTTTGTTTTATCTGGCTCTCTGCCTCGTCCCTTTCATGAGCCGGCCAACCTTTAGCATAGAAACTTTGCCGAGCAACGGAGCTCAATTGCTAAACCAGTTTAAATTCGGAAACAAAGTCGGCTTCCAGTACCAACAATTCATTACTCGGAAGATACCCGCGTCTAAGCAATCAGATAAAAAACCAAAGTATAAACAATGAAATGAATTTTTACCCTAGGGTAACATTTTTTAGATATTCAAAAATCATAACCGGAAAAAACATGAGCATAAAGTACTTTTAAGCATTCCGGATTTCTGAAAATGACATGCTCTTTTGGAAATAAGATGGCAAAAAACTTCTCAAAGATAACATATGAGGAAACCAACACTTTATTTCACATGTACATATATGATTATAAGGAAATATAACTAAGAATAGAAGGGACGTAGCTGTGCAATATTTCATGGACGGTCTATCTCATCCAGGTCTATACTACCGCCAGCTCTCTTTCTCTTCCGAGTATCTGGTCTTTCCTTGACTGGTCTCATATCGGTTAAATAATATGACTCATTATGCAGAACCTGCTAATCATAAAAGGTCCTTCCCAAATCGGGGAATGTTTGTGCTTTTGTTTTTGCACAAGTCAGAGAACTAAATCTCCCTTCCTGAAAGAACGGTTTTGTACTCTCTGACTATGATACTTGCACAACTTCTGCTGATAGGCTATAGATCTCTGCTTAGCAACGATGCGAACTTCTTTGATTATATCGAGATCATCCTATCGAGAAACTTCTGCATCTTCTTCAATATATGCTTTGACTCGTGGATACTAATGAATTAGATCACTTGGAAGAACTGCTTCTGCACCGTAGACCAATAAGAAAGGAGTGTATCTGGTTGATCTGTTAGGAGTTGTACGTAAGCTCCATATCACAGACGATAATTCTTCCGCCTAAGACCCCACGGCACGACGAAGTGGTGCCTCGAGACAAGGTTGGAGTCCTTGTAAAATAAGACCGTTAGTTCTTTTGACTTTTCCATTAGCTTGTGGATGCGTGACCGATGCAATATCAAGTCGGATCCCTTGTTTTTCGCAGAATTCGGCAAGTTCTCCCATGAAAAAATTGCTCCTGTTGTCAGTAATTATACTGTGTGGATATCCGAATCGGATGATCACGTCCTCGACGAACTTTTTGGTTGTGGCTCCATCGCAACTTTTTACGGGTTTAGCCTCAATCCATTTTGTAAATTTATCCACCATCACTAGTAGGTGAGTAAATCCACATTTTTCTGTGCGAAACGGCCCTACCATATCAAGCCCCCAGACCGCAAATGGCCATGTAATAGGGATTGTTCGCAGCTGATCAGCCGGAACATGTGCCTAACAGGCATACTTTTGGCAGCCTTTGCACGTTTTGACCAGTTAATCGGTATCTGCCTTAGCTGTAAGCCAAAAGAATATGTGTCTAAAAGCTTTTTACACTAAGGATCTGGCTGCAGCATGGTGACCACACTCGCTTTCGTGGATTTCTCGTAAGATTTCCACTCCTTCCAGAGAAATACATCACTAAAAAACCCCAGAAGCACTTCGCTTATAGAGATCACCTTTTATTATCGTGTAGGCTTTCGCTCGTTGGACGATCTGCCGGTTCGGGACTTCGTCTTCGAGTAATTTTCCGTCTATCGGGAAATTCAGATAGGGTTTTGTTCAGCTAGGAATTACAACCAGAACTGCTATTAAAGGTGAGTTGGATTTCATCGGATAGTCCTCATCAACTCTGGTTATGGATGGGACCCTTAAATGCTCTAAAAAGCACCATCTGATACTTTTTTCCGCATAGAGCCTATCCTTGATAGAGCATCTGCTTCCTCATTTTCTGCTTGAGGGATGTGTTGAACTTCAAAACCCTCAAACGATTTAGATAATTCATCCACGACAACTTTGTATGCTACCATGTGCTTGTTTGTATTACAGATGTCGGATACTTGCTGAGCAACTAAATCTGAGTCTCCATAACACAAGAATCTTGTTACGCCAATGTTTTTGGCCATGCGTATTCCATGTAACAATGTTTCATACTCGGCAAAATTATTGGTCGCCATGAAGTGTATTTGTAACACATAGAATAGCTTATCTCCTTGGGGTGATTTGAGCATAATGCCAGCCCCCGAGCCTCCTCGTGCTTTTGATCCGTCAAAATGAAGGGTCCAAAATTCCAAGTCTGGAGGACTTGTATTTTCTGACATCTCTGTCCAATCAACAACAAAATCGGCAAGTATTTGGGACTTGATTGTTGTACGCGGCTTGTACTCAATGTCGAAAGATGCAAGCTCTATTCCCCACTTTGCGACATGTCCTGTGTCGTCGTGATTATTGATTATATCTCGTAGGGGAGTAGTACTCACCACTATGATCTTATGCTCTTGAAAGTAGTGTCGTAGCTTTCTAGATGCGAAGAACACTCTATAGGCTAGCTTTTGATGGTGTGGATACCGTTGTTTCGACTCTGTCAGAACCTCACTCGGAAAATAAGTTGAACGTTGCACCTGATGCTCGTGGCCTTCTTCCTCGCGCTCCACTACTGTTACCACACTTATGACCTTGTTGATCGCTGCAATGTAGAGTAACATAGGCTCCTGAGGTTCTAGAGCTGCGAGAACTGGTGGGTTTGAAAGTAGGTCTTTCTAACTTTGTAGGGTAGTATCAGCTTCCTGGATCCAGACAAATTTGTCGATTTTCTTCAAGAATTTGTATAAAGGTGCGCCTCTTTCTCTGAGCCGGCTGACGAACCGGCTCACTGCTGCGATGCAACTAGTGAGACGTTGCACGTCCTTCAGGAGAGTCGGCCTGGTGATGTTGAGTATAGCCTTGATTTTGTCCCGGTTCACCTCTATGCCTCGCTCAGAGAAGATGAAACCTAACAATATTCCGGCTGGAATTCCAAAGAAACACTTCTTCAGATTTAGCATCATGTTAAACTTTCGTAGGATAGCAAATGTTTCCTCCAAGTCGGAAATTAAAGTTCACTTCTTTTTGGACATAACTGCTATGTCATCTACGTATACATGGACGTTGTGTCCTATTTGATCATTGAGACAACGTTGCATAGTATGTTGATATGTTGCTCCTGCGTTCTTTAAGATAAAAGGCATAGTTTTGTAGCAGAAGGTTCTGAAAGGAGTGACAAAAACGTCTTAATTTGATCTGACTCTTTCATCGATATTTGGTGATATACGGAATATGCATCGAGAAAACAGAGTAATCCCGACCCTGCCGTTAATTCGATAACTTGATCGATTCTTGGCAAAGGGAATGGGTGTTTTGGGCATGCCTTGTTCAAAGCGATATAATCAACACACATCCTTAAATCAACAATGTCCTTTTTAGGGACGAGTACAGGATTTGCCACCCAATCTATATGGATGACCTCTATTATGAATTCGGCTAATTCTAGTCGGGTCAATTCCTTGGCAATTTCTTTGTGCTTTTCATCACCAAACCGTCGTAAGGACTATTTTATGGGTTTAGCATCAGGGTACACATTAAGAGAGTGCTCGGAAAGTTCCCTAGGTACTCCGGTCATGTCAGAAGGCTTCCATGCGAAGATATCACTATTAGCTTTAAGGAACTCGACGAGCGCGCTTTCCTATGCGAGGTCTAAGCCTACCCCTATGTTCGTCGTCTTGGAGGGATCATCTTCCTTCAGCGACGTTTTCTTTGTCTCTTCCGAAGCCTTGAACTGTATGCTTGGCTTCAGCACCTCGTTCTTCATAGCGGGCATCTCGGACGGGTTGATGGTCTTCTTGATTTCCTGGTACTCCTAGGCGTGTAGCACGGCTTTAGCAAAGGCAGCAGATCCTTCGTCGCACTCTCACGCTTTCCTCGGATTTCCCGGATGGTGATGACGCTCTTTGGACCTAGAAGTTTTATCATATTATAGATGTAACAGGGACGAGCCATGAACGCCTAGTAAGACGGACGTCCGAAGAAGGCGTGGTAAGCACTTTTGAATGGTACCACCTCAAAAGAGAGTGGCTCGGTCTGGTAATTTTCTCGGGTTCCGAATGTCACATCTAGAGTAATCTCACCCAGAGAATCCGCCTGTCTCCCTGGTATGATGCCATGGAAAGTTACACTGCTGTAACTCAACTGGTTTCGTGGATCTTCATGCGGTGGAGCATTTCGATGTAGTGGATGTTAATGCTTCTACCACCGTCCATGAGGGTTATAGAGAACTCATAGCCATCAATAAAAGAATTGACGACCAGAGGATATTTTCCCTGACAATGTGTTTTCCTCAGGTGATCTGAGCAATCAAAGGTGATGGTTACATCTGACCAATCCAGAAATTGTGGAACAGCCGGAACCGTGGCATTGAGCTCATGGAGAACCGCCTTCTTGGCCTTAGCCGGTTGAGATCCAAGGAAGCAGACGTATGCGTCTTTCTTAGTCGGAAATTTTTTCTTTCCATCCGACTTGGGTTGTGCGGCATCCGCTTCTTCCATGTCGGAATCTTCCTTGGGCTCCTTGCCTTTCTCGGAATTTTTCTTTCCTTTTCGTCGCTTGGCTCTGTAGCCAGTGGATTCGTCTTTTTTGATGTCGTCATTGAAACGACACTCGACATGTGTGTGGGTAGATCCTCCATTACTATCCAAGTGGTGGGCACAGGGATTGTTGGCAACGTCGGTCCAAGTATAGGTTCTTCCAGGCTGTTGTTCTCCTCTGCCCTGGATTCGGGAAGTTCCGTGGCCTTGACCCTGGCCGCCTCCGTGCCCTCCTCGTCCTCCAGATCTGAATGTTGCATTGACAGCTACGTTGTCCAGAGCCGGTTTATCTTCTGATGTGTTCTTGCACTTCTGAGCTTGTTGTTTTGGCTGTTTAGCCGCATTGGGATTGGCCAGAATATTTAGTAGCCCTTCTGAATCATCATCGGCATTAGCATATTTGCTTGTCGTCTCTATCATTTCTCCCAAATCTGTGATGTGGTCGCTCTTCAATCTGTGACGCCAAAGTCCGACTTGAAGTCCTGTGATGAAAGCTTCTATCGTAGTTTGCTTGTTTACTCCTTCACAGGAGTTCTTCGTGTCAATCCAGCATCCGAGGTAATCTCGGCAAGTTTCTCCGGGTCTTTGAGTGCAACGCTGCAAGTCTCCGACTGTGCAGGGACTCCTGTATGTTCCCTCAAAGTTTGAAAAGGACGCACTTTGCACATCATACCAGTTATGGATTGAATTCTCTGGCAGTTCATTGAGCCATGATTGAGTCGTCTTCCTCAACATAAGCAGGAGAGATCGGACTGTGACCAGGCTGTTTCCTCCTTTGGCGATGCAGCAGGCCTGGAAAAAGTCCTAGAGCCAGGTATTTGGCCGAGCCGCGCCGTCGTAGGGCTGGATGTGTTTGGCGATACCAAAGTCAACTAGAAATTTTTTCTAATGGATGCATGGTACAAAGCACTTGGGTCCCACGTACACGTCTTCTTCCTCATACCGCCACGCCTCTATGTTTGACTCAATGCGGTGGTGAGCGTCATTTGGAGAGAGAGATCTATGCCTTGACGGCTTCTGCGCGGCGGAGTCGGATTTCTGCTTCTCTCACCATTGCCGCCTTCGCTCCTGCGGCTACCATGGATACGACGTGATCCTTCCATGGCTACGACGGGATCCTTCAAGCTGGTTTCTTCGGGCTCTGTCCCTACTTGATTCAGGATGATCCGTATCATCTCTTCATCTGGTGTTGCCAGCCGAATGGCTTGGTGGTGGCATTCTTAGCCGATCTTGCTTTCGCTAGCAACGCACTTCCGGGTCTTCTCTATGGTGGTTGTTTTGCTGACGATGGCCCTGATGGGGAACCATTGCCCTGATGGAATCTTCGGACGCAGCCGGAATAACTCTTGCCCAGTCACGCCTAGGTCTGCGAGAGTGGACGTTTGAGCCGGTCCTTGAATTCTCTTCTTCTCCCCGGGTATGATAGCATTGGTCCATATCCCTGCGGGGTCTTTCGTCAGCGCTTTGGTTGGCGCCAGTGTGGAAAAATTCCAACTTTGAAGCCAGCTTGCCACTGAATGACGCGGTCGTTTTCTGCTGCTTCAATCCTTTGTCTAGCAACGCAATGCATTACCGGACCTACTTCGGAGACGGATTATTGGCGAGGATAGCTCGAGCTGATGTAGCGTTTTCCAACGGTGTGTTGTAGACTTGAATCTTCTCTCCGGGTTTTCCATCGAATAGATCTCTGTGCATATCTGGGTTCTTGTTGGCAAGAACTGGACCTCCTCTTGTCTTGTTTGGTAGTCGCTTGAAATCTGACTGATATTTGGTAGGATCACTATCTAACTGCTATTTAAGTTTGACGATGCGTGCGGCCTCTTCGAGTAAAAACAAACGGTGCTTTTCCAGGTCCTCGGCCCTTTTCTCCAGTGCATCCGGAGTAAGATCCGAAGCCGTTGGGATTGGAATTGTTAGAGTATCTCCATAAATTTCATGTGCACCCTTAGTGAAGACGTGTCCATCCACGGGAAGGTCGATCGGCGTGGTATTAATCGGATCTCCTTCCTGATTCTCCATCGTGATCTCTTCATCAAGTTTTTCTTTGTTGGTTTCCTCAACGTTCGGCTCTGCCGGTGTTGGATTCTTGTTCTTGTTCTTCTTCTTTGACCGTCTAGTAGACTTAACGTGTGTACCGGTTTCAAAGACGGCTTTCGGTCCGGTACCGGGGGCTAAACTTTCGTCGATACTTTCTGTAGTGGTTGGCTTGTGGACCTCAGACAAATCTCCAGTGTCCATGTCATCCTGCGAGGTGTAGCTTTCATCCATGCTATCATATGGACTAGGGGGATTTTCCGTCTCACCTTGCGTTGGCTTGGAGGCATGTTCTTCTTCATACTCCTCCATCGCCTTTTCGAAGTCCCGAAGTTCTTGCGACATTTGAGTCCTGAGGGGAGCCGGGTAAGTCGGCGTTTTCTTCGATTGCATCAAGAACTGAATCGCTGCCGGCTCCAGCATCGATAGAGTCAGATCCATAGCTTATGTGTTACACGAAACAGTGCTTCTTCTTGTTCATCTTCTTGAGGTAGTAGCACAGCTGGCTTTCCGCCACCTCCATCTCAAAGCTTTCCTTGATATCAGCGATTTCTTTGTAATCGATTTAGGGGTGATACGTCCAAAATGTATCTACTTTCTGGAACACTTTGCTATTATTTCTTCTCTAAACTTGTGTGATTTGGATACAACTAACACGGACTGACGCTGTTTTCAGCAAAATTACCTTGGTGTCTTGTTTTTGTGCAGAAAACGAACTATCAGGAAAAATCCCGGAAAATATGCCAAAAATCCTATTTCACCAGAAGATCCACGGAGCCAGAATACGAGACGGAGGGGAGCCCTGGGTGTCCCACACCCCCCTGCCATGCGGGTGGTCCCACCCCGCGCCTGGGAGGGGTGTGGCCAGCCTAGGCACCCCTCGGCCTCTCTCTTCGCCTATAAGTTGCCTTCTAACCTAAAAACTCAGGGGGGTCAATAGTTTTCTAGAAAGAGTTATGCTCCGCCGCCGCCACCAGAAACCAAGATTTGGATCTAGAAACTCCGTTCTGGCACCCTGCCGGGATGGGGAATTTGGAGAGGATCATCGTCATCACCAACGCATCTCCATCAACCACCGATGTTTCCCTCATCCATGAGTGAGTAATCCCCCGCTGTAGGCTTGGGGATTGTAGGGATTGGATGAGTTCTATCATGTAATCGAATAAGATCTATTAGGGCATAGTGCCTATTACTGTTATTTGACTTTGTTGCAACTTGTTGTGCTTAATGCTTGTCACTAGGGCCCGAGTGCCATGATCTCAGATCTGAACTTATTATTGAATCATTATGATAGTATTGTTTGTGATCTTATCTGCAAGTTGTGTACACATATCATTGTCCGGATCCAAAGGCCCCAAAGTGATAATAATTGGGACAACCGGAGGGGATGGATGTGGTGTGAGGATCACATGTGTTCACAGAGTGTTAATACTTTACTCCGGTGCTCTATTAAAAGGAGCACCTTAATTGCCAGTAGTTCCCTAGAGGCCCCGCTGCCACGGGCTGGCTGGACAGAAGATGTTGTGCAAGTTCTCATTGCGAGCATGTATGACTATATTTGGAGCACATGCCTAGGATTGTTTAGTACTTGGATGCTTGTTATCATTTATCTGCAATGCCCTAGATCTTGAAGTTACATGTTTAGACTCGTCCATGCAACGCCCGTCTATCCATCCCTATGCCTATCGCACTCGAATCCTACTGTTACCGTTACTGTTACTTTTGCTATTGTTTCACTATTGTTGTTACTGTTGTTGTTGCTTTGCTGTTGCTACTACAAATTGTTGCTACTGATAAACTTCTGTGCGGAAGAACTATTTCCAGGTGCAGCTGAACTGACAACTCAGTTGTTAAGGCTTGTAAGTATTCTTTGGATCCCCTTGTGTCGAATCAATAAATTGGGAAATACTACCCGCGAAGACTGTTGCGATCCCCTATACTTCTGGGTCATCAAGGGGCGTCTTGTCAGCTTCTTTATCTTGCTCCTCAAGAGTGCCTTTTCTGCTATGGCTTCAGTAGGACTAGATCTATAGCAGATATATTCCTCGTCCGTGTATCCGATCTCGACAAGGAGATCAGATCCGGATTTTTCCTCCATCGCTTCTTCCACTACAGGAGTGGGCTGGGTGGGTTCGTTTTTTCCGAGATCTTGAACTCTTCCGCCTCTATAGATAGAGTAGATCTGTACTTTCCTCCCGCCATGGTCATCACCTCAAGGGTGGGTTGGGCGGGTTCAGCGAAACCGAGATAAATATCGATCTCGCTGATAGGAATGATCATGTAGGTAGTCACGGGTTTGCTAGCCGGAATCCAAGTCTTGTCGAGTAGAACGAAAGGGACATCACTGGCGTAGACCACGCGACCCATGTCGATTGTTTTGCCGATTCATGCACGCGCAGATTCTACCTGGAACGAAGCTCCAAAAGTCACCAGCCCCACGGTGGGCGCCAACTATCGTCGGATTGTCGACAAGTACGCCATAGGGGGTCCTAACAGTGTTGAGAAGATGGGGTTGTGAGACATCGGCTGTTCCAGGAGCGGTGAGCACAAGTTTACTCAGGTTCAGATCCAACTGCGGTGATCGGATCCTACTCCTGCTAGCAACCCAGTAATATATCGACGTAAGCCAGATGTTACAACGGATAACAAGAGGTTCGCCTGTGCGAGTTGTGGTTGTATTTATTGTTATGGTTGTGCCCTAAAGGCTCCCATAGGGCTGGTTTATATAGTCACCACAACCTAGGGATATAGGAGAGACCTATCCGGCTATGTTACAGAGTCGGTAACTAAGTACAGCTTGGACTACAAGTAATACTATAGGCCTAAGTCAGTAACTCTTCTAGGCCTTACCATAGAGGGAACTGGCTCCTCTTTCTCTGACTGGGCCGCCCGTGAAGCAAAGCTCTAACTCGTTGGTGGGCCACTCTGGTAAGTGAGTCCTGTGGGTATACCCGGAAAGTATATCCCACACAGTGCGTTAGTTTACCCATGAGAGATCAACTCCTTGTTGAACAACCGCGCAGACTTTCCCGTCCACAATTCCATGATGTGGGGCCCAGCAAGTGATCCAAGATAATCACTTCCCTCTTCGCGACCCCACATGTCTGCATGATCCTCCGGGGCTGACTACACCTCCATTAACCCCCCTCCCGGGTAAGCTATAACCATGATGAGTTCCTGAAGACTCTATGAGTTGGTGATGCCCTGGCAAGTTCCATATAGGGCTGACTATACCACTGTTAGCCACTCATAGATAATCTACACCAAAATCATGGGGCCTAAGGGTGCCCATCCATATGTTGGATCCTTGCAAGGAAACACATCGTCATGTTAAGGTCGTCTTTCCATCCATATGAAAGGAAAAGGATATAGCTAACTTCTCCGTCCCATTCCAAATCTCATGGTTAATGCGTGATATACGGCGCTAGAATCACTATTGTCATGGGTTGTTAATTCCTAGGTGATTAATCTTATTGCAAATGGAAACCTAAGTTCCATTTCTCACCTAATCCATATCATCACTTAGGATGATATCAACAATTTATTTGTTTTGAGAAAATGATATTTTCTTTCTTCGGAACATAGATGATAACACACAATTTATAAATACTTTGATAAAGATTCTTCAAAGGAAATGAGCAAGTGATGAACTTGCCTTGTGATTGCAAGGTAGTGAAGTCGGATGCTTGCACTCGACCTTGAGCTTCTATGTCTACAAAACACCATTATTGCCCTGTAAGGACAATATTTAAAGAAGCAAAAATGAATATGCATAGTAATGCAATGCATCATTTATATTATATTTTCTTTGTGTGTTTAACCCAATATATTAATTTCTGAAATTTCTTTATGTAATAAAGGTATTCATTTTAAGGAATAACTTTTAATATTTTGTAAATATTATATTCAATATTTTTGTAATATAGTATATTAGTAATAGAGTTAAAAACTAATTTTTATTTAACTCTTAGAATTATTTTCTTAATATTTCTTTTAAGAATAAGCATTTTAATTTATAAGATTTTATTTTGATATATTAAATATCAATATAGTATTTTTATCAAATACTATACTAATTAAGGATGATAAAAGTAATTATTCATTTATTTTTAGGTATCTTATTTATTTTTACAAAATTCAATAAGTAATTTATATTATAAAAATCTTTAATCCTAAAGTTATTCTATTAAAAATGGATTTCTTAATTTAATTAGGTAGCTTTGATTATTATAAACCTAAAAATATATCATTTGTATTTTAGAGCTTTTATTTTTATTTTTTAGAATTTATTAAATCCTAGGGGTATTTTGATCTTTTGGTAAATCTTTAAATTCTTTTTCTTTTAAGTTTTGGGCTACCCAGTTGGGCTGACCAGGACCACCCTGGCCCAAATGGGCTGGTCAAAAATTACTCACCAAAGTGGTATTGGGCCCTAT
Organism: Avena sativa; assembly: GCA_916181665.1. NCBI lineage: Eukaryota > Viridiplantae > Streptophyta > Magnoliopsida > Poales > Poaceae > Avena > Avena sativa. The sequence continues at coordinate 164,723,307 of OV702297.1, forward strand.
CGGCCCAGTACACCCCATTTCTCTCTCCCTCACTCATTCCTCTCCTTCTTCCTCGACCACGTGGTGATGTGGTGTTGCCGACACCGTCGCTGTTCGATTCACGCCGCCCAGGGCCTCCCTGGTCGCTGCCGTGTTGTATGGCGAGGTTGATGACACCGCTTCGTCGCCTGGTCCAGTTCGATTTGTCTCAAGATCTTTCCTTTGGCCATACTAGCTCTGTCCTGAACCCTAGGGTTTGGGTTGTTTACGGTGATGTCCTCTCCGCCACTCCCGTGAGGCTATGCGGTGCTTGTGGTGATGTGGGGGCGCTTGTTCGACCACTGATGTTGTTGTGGATGCCACCATGGCTTGGTGTGGTTGCAGCACCCTTCGGGTGCTCCCCGTGCCACCGTGCGCTCGCCGGCCCCTCTGCTTCCTCATCTAATCAACAGCGAGGACCATTGGTGAGTTTGTTCTTTCTTCCCCCTCGTGCTTTCTGTCCTCTGCCTCTCTTGATATCCTCTGTGTGCTTCTAGTGGCCATCCCTAATTATGGTTTCACCTCTCTATGTTGGTTAAGGAATTGATTGGGACTGGTAGTGGTGGTTACTTATGGTGATAAATGACTTAGAAATATTTGTGATGATTTAACCATGTTGATTATTATCTTTAGCTGGTCTTGGATTTGCTAGTGACTTGTTAGAGTGATTCCAATTGGTAATTGGAGATTGTCTACATGATATTGTTATTGTGAAACTATTGCCTGTTGATTCTGGTGATTTGGGAATTCACTATTGTCCTTATCTTAGTACTAATAGTAGTACTGTCAGTGATTGTTCACTGTATTTATAAGTATTGGCTTGTGTGGACATATGCAGATTGGAGGTTAACATGTTATTACAATGATGCACTGATTATGTATATCTAAACTTGATAATGATTCCTGGTGGTTAATTCCAGGAAAATGATAGTTAGTGATCTGCAAGTTTACTTATGAAAGATAAATATATGATTTTATTAGTTTAGAACTTATTCTTGTGACACCATCTTTAGAATGGCACACAAGTGTTAGTTCTAGTGCTAGGCTTTATTCTGTCAGTGTTCAAGATTGGATTAGTACTGAGTTAAGCTGAAAGTTTTTATTAAACAGATTTGCATATGATGTTGGTCTGAGGCCTAGAAACTATGTTTCTAACTTGTTGTCCCTTCTAGATGTGTTCTGGTATTAATATAAGTTATTGATTCTTGAGTTCTTCTGATAAAATGATTGGTGTACTTACTGTTTTATATGGATCCTTAAGATCTTTTAATTTCTGGGGTGCTACTCCTTTAAGAGATGTGCCCAGAAATCATAATCTTGGATGTGGTTATATTGGAATGTGGCATATAGCTTTATATCCAGGATCTATGATGTTGTTTTGAGATCCTGGCTTGGGTTTGTAGAATTTAGTCATTGGCTTTTTATGCAAAAAATCTTCTGTGATGGATTCACCCCACTTGGGTGATTTCTGAGAGATTTATATATAAAACAACATATGCTTTACAATCATAGTAGATGATTGAATCATGTGATGGTTTTATATGTACTCACCACACAGCTAGGTTGTTGGTGTTGTTGCTGGTTGATCTAGTTGGCTAGATCTTGCTGGCTTGTTGTGCTGGCTTGATCTTACTCTACACCTCCTGGTGTTGCTCCTGCTCCTTCTGGTTCCTGTGAGCTTGATCTTGATCTTGCTGTCCACCTGCTCCACCCCCTCCTTATGTCACCATATAGTGGATGGTTGGATGAACTGGTGTATAGCTTTGCTGGTGGTTTTGCTTGGCCTTGGCAGGCTTGTTGTGTTCTTGGCCTTGTGCTTGGAAGTGGAAATAAGCTACTAGAAGCTATGTTATGGCTTTGCACTTCCCTTTTGATTATTTGTGTTGTTGGTGTTGTGTTGACAACACACATCATGCATTTAGCTGACTGTGCTGCCTGGCTGTTTGGTGCTATCTGTGGATCAGATCAGTGAGGCGTTTTCACCTTTTATCCTTTTACAATGTTCTCTCCTAGTGAAACTTGCCCCTTTTACTTGTTGTTGATAATATGGCTTTGTGGCTTATTTGATATGAAAGAACAGATACTTACACATTGGTGAAACTTGCCCCTTTTTATTACTCAATGAGGTACTATGAATAGTGCACTTCACTGTTCCGTACTGAGAGTAAATCTAACAAAATAATCTTTTTTTATTTTGTTTGTTTTTGTATTTTGCAGGTACAAAATCCGGATGCTCAAGATGTAGTATAGGATTAAATAGGTTTATAGCTTTTCATTGTAATTTTACCTTTTTTATTATTTTTGTAAGAATCATGTAATAATTAATTTATATTAGGATTTCATTTCTTGTAATTCTTTTACTGTAATGAATTACTCCATTGGTTGTATGATTTCCTCATTGTAGAATATTTATGGAATAAAGATAAGGAATAAGAATTCATTTCTTATTGAATTTCTTCATCTTAATTTCTTATTATTATTCAATATATCTTTAATATAACAAATAATATTACTAAGTAATTTTGGAAAAACATTTTTTAAATACCAACTTCTAAATTTTAAATATCTTCCAAATGATTAAATTTTAAAATTTGAATTCAAAGTATTTCTCCCCAAAGCACACTAATTCATAAAGAGCGTGTCAAAGTTTATAACCATCACTTTCAAGAGCTATTCCTATCTCTAGAGAGTGAAAGAAACTCTGATCTCTTTAGGTTTTTATTTGGCGAAAAAATTATCCACATTTTATAGATGAATGCATGCACATGCTCAAAATCTTATTTCTACCCTTCGTTGGTTCCTAAATGCTGGGATGTTACAAACTGTTACAAATTTATATAGAGTCTCAAGTGGAGAAACTTGGGAGGTTATTTCTGTTAATGGTGGTAGGGACTTCTACCAGAAGAAGATGTCCACCATTTAGAACCCAAAAATTCGCTACTTCGCCTTGTTCCTCGCCAATACACTGTTGGGAAGAGGAGATACCGGTTCCATGGCCAATGCGGATATGGCTATGATCACCAAGGCACTCTTCCCCGATGCACCGCAAAGCCCCAATCCTGCGGCTCTACTCCTCCAGCACCTTCGCCACCAGAGCAACAAAAAGAAAGGTGAAATTCGCATTGGTGGATTAGTAACCCACCTTGTCCAAGCATTGAACATTCCAATACCTGTTATGCAACCTGTAGACGACTCTATACTTATGGATGTATAATATATAACTACTTGTGGCTTCCTCGTTGTTTACCAAGCTGACAAAAGGCTCCGAGCATATCAGTTTGGTTATCTTGATGCCTCACAGGATGAGCAGGTGTCATTGCCTTATCCACAATCTTCCTCGATTCCAGAGAAGAACAACTGGATTCTCACCAAGGATCAAGTTGTGGAGATCATGGCTGAACTCTAGTCTAACCAAGAAGAAGATGAAGAAGGAGAGCAGCAGGATGAGCAGGAGCAGGAGTACAACCCTTCTTGGGAAGGACAACAACAGCAACAGGAGGGACCTTGGGACCCATGGCCCAACCAGTAGCAAGAGCAGCAGGGGTTCAACAACGTCCCCTATCAAGATTTTCTTCAGCTCAACCAACATGTTGGGGAGATCGATCAAACTATGCACGGAGTGAATGAGGATGTTAGTCCCTTAACTCACAACTTTTGTAACTTCATGACCCACTTCCCCAACTACTACCAGTAGTATCCGTAATAGCCGCCGAATGACGGCAACAACTAAGCCTAGCAATAGCCTAAGCTTGGGGGAGGTTTGAAAACCTCCAAACTTTGCATTCATATTTTTATTTCTTCTTTTGATTTATTTTCTTTTTCAAAAATTGCATGTTTACTTTCATTTTTTAATTTATAAATCAAAAACACAAAAACATTAGTTGTAACCTCTATTGCAAAATTGTTTCTTTGTTTCTCTCGGAGATTGCTCAATTTCAGGTGACTTGGCAATAGGGAAATATAGCGGGATTGAACTCAAGTATGAGGATGAAGCAAGCAAGAGGAGGTATCACATTCCTTTCATCACCTCTTCTACAATTTTAAATTGACCCTACAATTATTTACTCGCTTGCACTTGAGTCACTCCCCACTTAGCTTGTTATCCTATAAATTCTATTCCTACAATAATGAGCAATGAACTTGGTTAAAATATTTCTAAAAATTTTACAACAATAAAAAGCATCCAAAAGATGACTTGAGTCCATGTTTATCCCAAAGGATTTGATTTTATAAACTACTCAACCCCATTGAGCTTAATGTAAATAGTCTTGTAGAGGGAGTGTCCCAACCTTTATACAATAAGGTGGTGTCCCCTGTGTTTACAATGCTAGTCCCTGGATCAATAGCTAGCATCCACAGTTTACATGTAATATCAAGAAACAAAGGTCATAATATAACTTTATAACCAGGAATAACATAATTTTATTACATCTTTACATAGCTCATTAGGCTATTTCATTACATTGCAGCGGAATAACTATAAGCATGGGTCCTTCATCTTCAAAGTGCCACAGGCAAATGCTGGTTGTAGACTTTGTAATCCTAATCAATCAATCAATCTTCTCTAAAACAATCAACCTGCAACATTACAAGTTACAGCCACAAGGGTCAATACATTTGAATTGTATTGTCAAGTTTCACTACTATGTTGAATATATGTGGATCCTACCATTACATGCAATTTGGCTAAGTAGAGTTTTAGGCTTATTTGCATAAAGCAATATTTTATCCTGACTTTTCAAAATGGTCTTTAAAACTTTGATCAAATCTTTGAAAATCCCTTGGCAAAGTCCAAGTGTTTAGGTTGTTAACAAAATCTCCTTGAACTACTTGGTAACCCCAAGTGTAACAAGTTTTCAACAAAATCTCTTGAGCTCCTTGGTAACCCCAAGTGCATCAAGCTTTAAGCAAAATCTCTTGAGCACCTTGGTAACCCCAAGTGTATCAAGCTTTAACAAAATCTCTTTGAATTCCTTGGTACCCCCAAGTGCATCAAGCTTTTATTTTATAAATTGGAATGTCGAGATCTCCCATAGTTCAAACTTTAGTTGCTCAGTATTGTCCATAACTGGGGACACGGCTAAGTACTTAGATTTTATTATCTTCTGCAGAAGGAGTACACTTTACCCACATGTCACAATCCCATCTTGTTGCCACCAGTGGCCACTGGATTAGTGCTCACCAAGATGGAGCACTGGCAGATTGGGAATGTGACGAAGTCTTTCCAAAAGGTCCTCCCATACACCATTGCTAGCTTGTCTTCAGCACCCATGAAGGATTCCAGGTCCCCATGTCCAGTAAACTAAAGACAATGTATGGGTCTTCCTAATGTAGTTGACTAAGCCAGAGCCATAATAGCATGTGGTTGCACACAAAAGCCACAATTGGAGAAACATGTTCAATCTCTAGGTTTCCTGGGTGGTTTCCTTTGGAGCACAACACAAAGTGATTGCCATAGACATGGTTACTTTTGTTGCCACCTTCTCCAAAACTCAAAGTATCCTTGGCCACCCAGGTGGTTCATTGAGTCCTTGTTTTATTATATAAAACACAAGTCCTTTTCTCAATTCCATAAAATCTCAACATGTATCTCTTTTCAAAATTTAGCATGGCTAAGCATGTAACCACTACATTGTTTTCTCTAAGGAATGTATAGGGTATCCTACTAGGATTTAGCATAGCATAAGTATAAAAGTATTTTCATGCATGTTTCAAAATCCACTAAGTATAATGAAAATAGTAGGACTTTTAGATGATAGTGTAACTTGCCTTTTTGGTAGGGAATGTTGGTTCACTCCTTGATCTTGCTAGTCTCACACTTCACTACAATCAATCAAGCAAACACAATATCAACTAGCATTCCAAACCAAAGTCAATCAAACAATTTCACACACATAAAACAATGGAATTCTAAGTCATGCATGTAAGCATGCAAGGGATGGTTCTATTTGCAAAGGTGGTCTCCACTAGGCTTCTAAACTTTGTAAGGTCCAAAGTGGTCATTTACCAAAATGGCAAAGTCATTTGCAAAAGGGTTTTATCCAAAAACTATTTTCAAAACCTTTCATCATTTTATGTGGTGAAAAACATTTTTCTCAATGCCACAACCTTAAGTGGTTTCACCAAATAAGTTGTTGTTTCCCATAACTTGGTGTTTATGGTCAGTAGGTTTGGTCCAAAACATTTTCTCCAAAGTTTTTACTCAAAACCATTTTCATAACAAAACCATTATTTTTAAATGGCTAGAAATGACTAAATCAAGTTTTTATTCCTAAACTTTACCAAATTCATTTTCAAAACCATGGGTTGGTTCCTAGGGTCAGTGAGTTTAAAACAAACCATTTTGCAAAGGTTTTAACCCTAAAAACATTTTTAAACATTTTTTCTAATCTAAACAAGCACACAAAAGTATCTGCAAAAACAAACACTCTAATGGATACTATTTGCTAAACCAAGGGCATGGTTGGCTAGGGCTTGTTCCACTGATTCCAATGATACCAAATTTGCAATTTTTGGACGTGTGGATCGAAAGTTACAAAGGTTTGAAAATCACAAACAAATCTGTTTTCCAAATTCTGTTTTTAAACAAACTGGCCACGCGTCTCGTCGTCATTCGCTGGTACCGGTTCGGCCGGATCGGCTCTGCGGTGCGTTAGATCTAAATAGATCGTGTGGTCTAGAAAGCGTACCCTTTCGAAATTAAGTGATCTAATCGTGAGTGTCAGATTTAAATCGAACGGCTGCTAATGCCTGGCCAAGTACTGGCGGCGCGACGATGGTGGCGCGCGGCGGCGACGGTCTGGCAGCGGGCTAACGGCGGTTCTAGGAAGCAAGGAAGGTAGAGGGGGTGCTTACCGTGTTCGCGAGGATGAGGTGATGCTGGACGTGTGGTCGACGTGGCAAGGGGCGCACGGGGTCAGGTGGAATCGCTCACCGTAGTTGGGAACGGCGTCAGGCGGCTCTGTCCGCGGTCGAAGGCGATGTTGCAGATTGCCCTAAGGCAAGACAGGGGCATGGTTAGGTGCGTAAGACCAAGGCGAAGATGCTCGCATGATCGAGAAGCAGAGGGGCGGTCGGATTTCACCTGGGGAACTCGCCGGAGTAGGAGACAGACGCGGTGGCGCTCGGAGCTTGTCGAGGACGGTGTTCTGGGGCGCCCGCGGTTGAACGAAGAGCACAGGGAGATGTGTCTGGGAGTGGGGAGTCTGGGTGCGTGGTCAATGAGACAAGGGGCAGCGTTGGGTCGCTGGAATTGGCACTGGAGTGTCGTCGGAACAGAGGGAGTGCTAAGCCAAATTGAGGCAGCCTCGGGGCAGAGAGGGAGTGGCGACAGAGGGGAAGGGAGGAGAGGACGCTGGCGTTTAATAGCATGCAGTCACGGTGAGGTTATGGCGCGGCATTACTGTGAATTGAACGCGGGCTTTGAATGACAGCAACGGCAGCGAGGTTTGGGGGGAGGAGGTCGCGGCGAAGAAGATGACCACGTGGCTGTGGGGTCTATCTGGCAGTGAAGGAGGGTGTGAGGGGGAGGGGTCCACCGGTCATTGGTTCTGCGGGTCAGGGAGTTGGTGCGAACCGTTTTCTTTCGGGAAGGGGAGCTGGGCTGGTTTGTTGGGCTTCCTGGGCTTGGCAACTGGGCTGAGTCCAAATCCTTATTTTTTTTCTTCCAAATTGTTTTTCCTTTTCTGTTCTCAATTTCTGTTTTGAAAACCATACAACAAATCAAAAAAACAAATCAAATCAAACATTCATCAAACTTTCCATTTGAATTTGGTTCTGTTTAACACATAAACCAAAGTCCAAAATGAAATAATATTTTAAATCTTTTTAGGTTCCATTCATTAATTAAATAAAATGGACCATGGTTTATTAATCAAATAGGGTTTGATTTTATTAATAAAATCTCTATTTGAAATCTAAATATTTTCAAAACCAATTCAGTAGGTTTTATTTGAAAATACAAAATGCTTGAAAAACCTATTTCAAAATAAACCAAGTTTTGAGGTTTTGGAAAATAGTAAAACCTTTATTAATAAAACTTGGATATTAAATCCTTATTATTTTATTTAAATAAACCTTTACTATTTTTATCAAAACAAAATGTTTTATTTCAAAAGCTTGGCCAAGGTTTAATTTGGCTCTATAAAATAATTTCTTATTTTAAAAATCCTTCCTTTTCTTTTGGAAACTAAATCCTTTTATTTAAAAGATTCAAAATAGTAATTCCAAAATATTTTATTTTCCTCTATTTAAATGTTTATCTTTTCAAATCTCTTTAGGAATTTATTTGATCCAAATTGGTTTGAAGTTCCAATTGAATTCAAAAAGTTTCTTCTGGCCTTGAAAATCAAACAAAGTTTTATTTTATTCATTTATTTTTCACATTACAAGATTTGGAAAATATTGGGATGTGACAGGCTACCACCCTTAAAATAAATCTCGTCCCGAGATTTGGGAAGGCTAGGGTTACAAGTAGGCTCAAAACAACTAGGGTACTACCACCCTTAAAAACTTTCAACCAAAAATTACATAATGTCCTTATTGGGATCCTGGGAAGGCTTCTCTAGGCAAACATTTGCATTGTGTCCTTAGTTTCCATGCTTGACTCATGGGCCAAGGTTGAGTTTCTCCATAGGCTTGGTAATCTTGTTCTTCATCTTTTCTGGACAGTTGCTTGCATAATGTCCTGGGTTTTTGCAATTGAAACAGTGGATGTCTTGGAGTTCTTTACGTGGCTCTTGTGGACAAGTTGCTACATAGTGGCCTAGCTCTTTGCAATTGTTGCACATCACTTGGTCAATCTCTTTATTCTTCTTGTTCTCTGGGCATCCACTAGAGTAGTGTCCCATTTCCTTACATTTATGACATTGCACAAGGCTCATGTCCTGCTTTTGTTTCTTGGGTTTCTTTAGTCCTTTGAATTGGGTTGTCTTGTTTGGAGGTATAAGTGGTCCTTTTCCTTTCTTGGTAGACTTGGATCCTTCTTGTTTCCTTTGTTCCACAATGGAGTAGATGGGGCATTGGATATGGACATGGTTGTTTCCTTCACATAGGTAGCAAGTAGCTTGAGAAGTAGGACATTGTCCAACAGGATGTTTCCCTTCACAGTTGGGGAATTGATCTCCATGCTCCCTGGAAGTATGATCCTTGTCTCCACAAATAATGCAAGCTGGGGCTCCATCTAGAATAACATTTCTGTCATCCTTGTTGTCACAAACTTTCTTGGGATAGTTTTCTTCTATTTTGATCATTTGATCAGTCACCTTAAGCATCAATTGGCCTTGAGTTTCCAAAAATCCTTGCAGGGCTGGATCTGCTCCACTAGTGTTAGCTATGAATTGAGCTGTCACTTGGTTCAACTGGTGTTGAGTTGCTATGAGCTCTTTCATGCTGTCCTCTTGGTTGGTGTTGGTGTCATCAACCTTGATGTTGGAGTCTCTTGGAGTAGTCATCTATTTGGGTTGAATGGAGATTAGAATAGGCAAGATATTTCTAAGGAATCAATTCCAATCACACATATCACAATCACACAAGCAATGTGTATGCAATCACAAACAACTTTTCACTCAAACAACAAAGTTCAAGCATACCCTTAGGCAACAAAATATTTTTGTTACACCACATAAGTTGGTGGGTTTGACTTAACTAGAATATGGTGGTCCATCTATATGGTTCACTTGTGATCTTTCCATCATTCTTGGTTGCTTCTTCTTACATGAGATCATGGTTTCCTTGGAAAAACTCTTGGTTACTTTGACTTCTAATGATGTAGGCTCCTTCTAACTTTTGCATTCCCTCAGTCTCTAAGTCTTGAGCAAGATTTCCTTGTCTCACATGTAGTCCTTAGTGATATCCAAGTTGAAAGTCCTTGGTGAACACGCTGAAGATGTTGAGAAGTTGAAGTCATTAGAGTTGAAGAAGTTGAAGTCATTAGAGTTGAAGAAGTTGAAGTCATTAGAGTTGAAAGTGTTGAGGAAGTCCTTTGCACATGGTGTAGTCTTGGGTCATGGGGTAGGTTTTTCCATCAAGTTGAAATAGAAGAGATGTAGAGTTGAAACCAAAATGGTTGAGGAAAGAGTTTACAAGTATGTTTGTAAATAAGTTTTTGGAACAAATACAACTCCTATTTTTCTAAGGGTTTTTGTCCAATCCTAGGTTTACAAATCCTACAGGCAACACAATGCTCTGATACCATCTATAGAGGGAGTGTCCCAACCTTTATACAATAAGGTGGTGTCCCCTGTGTTTACAATGCTAGTCCCTGGATCAATAGCTAGCATCCACAGTTTACATGTAATATCAAGAAACAAAGGTCATAATATAACTTTATAACCAGGAATAACATAATTTTATTACATCTTTACATAGCTCATTAGGCTATTTCATTACATTGCAGCGGAATAACTATAAGCATGGGTCCTTCATCTTCAAAGTGCCACAGGCAAATGCTGGTTGTAGACTTTGTAATCCTAATCAATCAATCAATCTTCTCTAAAACAATCAACCTGCAACATTACAAGTTACAGCCACAAGGGTCAATACATTTGAATTGTATTGGCAAGTTTCACTACTATGTTGAATATATGTGGATCCTACCATTACATGCAATTTGGCTAAGTAGAGTTTTAGGCTTATTTGCATAAAGCAATATTTTATCCTGACTTTTCAAAATGGTCTTTAAAACTTTGATCAAATCTTTGAAAATCCCTTGGCAAAGTCCAAGTGTTTAGGTTGTTAACAAAATCTCCTTGAACTACTTGGTAACCCCAAGTGTAACAAGTTTTCAACAAAATCTCTTGAGCTCCTTGGTAACCCCAAGTGCATCAAGCTTTAAGCAAAATCTCTTGAGCACCTTGGTAACCCCAAGTGTATCAAGCTTTAACAAAATCTCTTTGAATTCCTTGGTACCCCCAAGTGCATCAAGCTTTTATTTTAGAAATTGGAATGTCGAGATCTCCCATAGTTCAAACTTTAGTTGCTCAGTATTGTCCATAACTGGGGACACGGCTAAGTACTTAGATTTTATTATCTTCTGCAGAAGGAGTACACTTTACCCACATGTCACAATCCCATCTTGTTGCCACCAGTGGCCACTGGATTAGTGCTCACCAAGATGGAGCACTGGCAGATTGGGAATGTGACGAAGTCTTTCCAAAAGGTCCTCCCATACACCATTGCTAGCTTGTCTTCAGCACCCATGAAGGATTCCAGGTCCCCATGTCCAGTAAACTAAAGACAATGTATGGGTCTTCCTAATGTAGTTGACTAAGCCAGAGCCATAATAGCATGTGGTTGCACACAAAAGCCACAATTGGAGAAACATGTTCAATCTCTAGGTTTCCTGGGTGGTTTCCTTTGGAGCACAACACAAAGTGATTGCCATAGACATGGTTACTTTTGTTGCCACCTTCTCCAAAACTCAAAGTATCCTTGGCCACCCAGGTGGTTCATTGAGTCCTTGTTTTATTATATAAAACACAAGTCCTTTTCTCAATTCCATAAAATCTCAACATGTATCTCTTTTCAAAATTTAGCATGGCTAAGCATGTAACCACTACATTGTTTTCTCTAAGGAATGTATAGGGTATCCTATTAGGATTTAGCATAGCATAAGTATAAAAGTATTTTCATGCATGTTTCAAAATCCACTAAGTATAATGAAAATAGTAGGACTTTTAGATGATAGTGTAACTTGCCTTTTTGGTAGGGAATGTTGGTTCACTCCTTGATCTTGCTAGTCTCACACTTCACTACAATCAATCAAGCAAACACAATATCAACTAGCATTCCAAACCAAAGTCAATCAAACAATTTCACACACATAAAACAATGGAATTCTAAGTCATGCATGTAAGCATGCAAGGGATGGTTCTATTTGCAAAGGTGGTCTCCACTAGGCTTCTAAACTTTGTAAGGTCCAAAGTGGTCATTTACCAAAATGGCAAAGTCATTTGCAAAAGGGTTTTATCCAAAAACTATTTTCAAAACCTTTCATCATTTTATGTGGTGAAAAACATTTTTCTCAATGCCACAACCTTAAGTGGTTTCACCAAATAAGTTGTTGTTTCCCATAACTTGGTGTTTATGGTCAGTAGGTTTGGTCCAAAACATTTTCTCCAAAGTTTTTACTCAAAACCATTTTCATAACAAAACCATTATTTTTAAATGGCTAGAAATGACTAAATCAAGTTTTTATTCCTAAACTTTACCAAATTCATTTTCAAAACCATGGGTTGGTTCCTAGGGTCAGTGAGTTTAAAACAAACCATTTTGCAAAGGTTTTAACCCTAAAAACATTTTTAAACAATTTTTCTAATCTAAACAAGCACACAAAAGTATCTGCAAAAACAAACACTCTAATGGATACTATTTGCTAAACCAAGGGCATGGTTGGCTAGGGCTTGTTCCACTGATTCCAATGATACCAAATTTGCAATTTTTGGACGTGTGGATCGAAAGTTACAAAGGTTTGAAAATCACAAACAAATCTGTTTTCCAAATTCTGTTTTTAAACAAACTGGCCACGCGTCTCGTCGTCATTCGCTGGTACCGGTTCGGCCGGATCGGCTCTGCGGTGCGTTAGATCTAAACAGATCGTGTGGTCTAGAAAGCGTACCCTTTCGAAATTAAGTGATCTAATCGTGAGTGTCAGATTTAAATCGAACGGCTGCTAATGCCTGGCCAAGTACTGGCGGCGCGGCGATGGTGGCGCGCGGCGGCGACGGTCTGGCAGCGGGCTAACGGCGGTTCTAGGAAGCAAGGAAGGTATAGGGGGTGCTTACCGTGTTCGCGAGGATGAGGTGATGCTGGACGTGTGGTCGACGTGGCAAGGGGCGCACGGGGTCAGGTGGAATCGCTCACCGGAGTTGGGAACGGCGTCGGGCGGCTCTGTCCGCGGTCGAAGGCGACGTTGCAGATTGCCCTAAGGCAAGAAAGGGGCATGGTTAGGTGCGTAAGACCAAGGCGAAGATGCTCGCATGATCGAGAAGCAGAGGGGCGGTCGGATTTCACTTGGGGAACTCGCCGGAGTAGGAGACAGACGCGGTGGCGCTCGGAGCTTGTCAAGGACGGTGTTCTGGGGCGCCCGCGGTTGAACGAAGAGCACAGGGAGATGTGTCTGGGAGTGGGGAGTCTGGGTGCATGGTCAATGAGACAAGGGGCGGCGTTGGGTCGCCGGAATTGGCACTGGAGTGTCGTCGGAACAGAGGGAGTGCTAAGCCAAATTGAGGCAGCCTCGGGGCAGAGAGGGAGTGGCGACAGAGGGGAAGGGAGGAGAGGACGCTGGCGTTTAATAGCATGCAGTCACGGTGAGGTTATGGCGCGGCATTACTGTGAATTGAACGCGGGCTTTGAATGACAGCAACGGCAGCGAGGTTTGGGGGGAGGAGGTCGCGGCGAAGAAGATGACCACGTGGCTGTGGGGTCTATCTGGCAGTGAAGGAGGGTGTGAGGGGGAGGGGTCCACCGGTCATTGGTTCTGCGGGTCAGGGAGTTGGTGCGAACCGTTTTCTTTCGGGAAGGGGAGCTGGGCTGGTTTGTTGGGCTTCCTGGGCTTGGCAACTGGGCTGAGTCCAAATCCTTATTTTTTTTCTTCCAAATTGTTTTTCCTTTTCTGTTCTCAATTTCTGTTTTGAAAACCATACAACAAATCAAACAAACAAATCAAATCAAACATTCATCAAACTTTCCATTTGAATTTGGTTCTGTTTAACACATAAACCAAAGTCCAAAATGAAATAATATTTTAAATCTTTTTAGGTTCCATTCATTAATTAAATAAAATGGACCATGGTTTATTAATCAAATAGGGTTTGATTTTATTAATAAAATCTCTATTTGAAATCTAAATATTTTCAAAACCAATTCAGTAGGTTTTATTTGAAAATACAAAATGCTTGAAAAACCTATTTCAAAATAAACCAAGTTTTGAGGTTTTGGAAAATAGTAAAACCTTTATTAATAAAACTTGGATATTAAATCCTTATTATTTTATTTAAATAAACCTTTACTATTTTTATCAAAACAAAATGTTTTATTTCAAAAGCTTGGCCAAGGTTTAATTTGGCTCTATAAAATAATTTCTTATTTTAAAAATCCTTCCTTTTCTTTTGGAAACTAAATCCTTTTATTTAAAAGATTCAAAATAGTAATTCCAAAATATTTTATTTTCCTCTATTTAAATGTTTATCTTTTCAAATCTCTTTAGGAATTTATTTGATCCAAATTGGTTTGAAGTTCCAATTGAATTCAAAAAGTTTCTTCTGGCCTTGAAAATCAAACAAAGTTTTATTTTATTCATTTATTTTTCACATTACAAGATTTGGAAAATATTGGGATGTGACAGGCTACCACCCTTAAAATAAATCTCGTCCCGAGATTTGGGAAGGCTAGGGTTACAAGTAGGCTCAAAACAACTAGGGTACTACCACCCTTAAAAACTTTCAACCAAAAATTACATAATGTCCTTATTGGGATCCTGGGAAGGCTTCTCTAGGCAAACATTTGCATTGTGTCCTTAGTTTCCATGCTTGACTCATGGGCCAAGGTTGAGTTTCTCCATAGGCTTGGTAATCTTGTTCTTCATCTTTTCTGGACAGTTGCTTGCATAATGTCCTGGGTTTTTGCAATTGAAACAGTGGATGTCTTGGAGTTCTTTACGTGGCTCTTGTGGACAAGTTGCTACATAGTGGCCTAGCTCTTTGCAATTGTTGCACATCACTTGGTCAATCTCTTTATTCTTCTTGTTCTCTGGGCATCCACTAGAGTAGTGTCCCATTTCCTTACATTTATGACATTGCACAAGGCTCATGTCCTGCTTTTGTTTCTTGGGTTTCTTTAGTCCTTTGAATTGGGTTGTCTTGTTTGGAGGTATAAGTGGTCCTTTTCCTTTCTTGGTAGACTTGGATCCTTCTTGTTTCCTTTGTTCCACAATGGAGTAGATGGGGCATTGGATATGGACATGGTTGTTTCCTTCACATAGGTAGCAAGTAGCTTGAGAAGTAGGACATTGTCCAACAGGATGTTTCCCTTCACAGTTGGGGAATTGATCTCCATGCTCCCTGGAAGTATGATCCTTGTCTCCACAAATAATGCAAGCTGGGGCTCCATCTAGAATAACATTTCTGTCATCCTTGTTGTCACAAACTTTCTTGGGATAGTTTTCTTCTATTTTGATCATTTGATCAGTCACCTTAAGCATCAATTGGCCTTGAGTTTCCAAAAATCCTTGCAGGGCTGGATCTGCTCCACTAGTGTTAGCTATGAATTGAGCTGTCACTTGGTTCAACTGGTGTTGAGTTGCTATGAGCTCTTTCATGCTGTCCTCTTGGTTGGTGTTGGTGTCATCAACCTTGATGTTGGAGTCTCTTGGAGTAGTCATCTATTTGGGTTGAATGGAGATTAGAATAGGCAAGATATTTCTAAGGAATCAATTCCAATCACACATATCACAATCACACAAGCAATGTGTATGCAATCACAAACAACTTTTCACTCAAACAACAAAGTTCAAGCATACCCTTAGGCAACAAAATATTTTTGTTACACCACATAAGTTGGTGGGTTTGACTTAACTAGAATATGGTGGTCCATCTATATGGTTCACTTGTGATCTTTCCATCATTCTTGGTTGCTTCTTCTTACATGAGATCATGGTTTCCTTGGAAAAACTCTTGGTTACTTTGACTTCTAATGATGTAGGCTCCTTCTAACTTTTGCATTCCCTCAGTCTCTAAGTCTTGAGCAAGATTTCCTTGTCTCACATGTAGTCCTTAGTGATATCCAAGTTGAAAGTCCTTGGTGAACACGCTGAAGATGTTGAGAAGTTGAAGTCATTAGAGTTGAAGAAGTTGAAGTCATTAGAGTTGAAGAAGTTGAAGTCATTAGAGTTGAAAGTGTTGAGGAAGTCCTTTGCACATGGTGTAGTCTTGGGTCATGGGGTAGGTTTTTCCATCAAGTTGAAATAGAAGAGATGTAGAGTTGAAACCAAAATGGTTGAGGAAAGAGTTTACAAGTATGTTTGTAAATAAGTTTTTGGAACAAATACAACTCCTATTTTTCTAAGGGTTTTTGTCCAATCCTAGGTTTACAAATCCTACAGGCAACACAATGCTCTGATACCATCTATAGAGGGAGTGTCCCAACCTTTATACAATAAGGTGGTGTCCCCTGTGTTTACAATGCTAGTCCCTGGATCAATAGCTAGCATCCACAGTTTACATGTAATATCAAGAAACAAAGGTCATAATATAACTTTATAACCAGGAATAACATAATTTTATTACATCTTTACATAGCTCATTAGGCTATTTCATTACATTGCAGCGGAATAACTATAAGCATGGGTCCTTCATCTT
The DNA here is from genome assembly GCA_916181665.1 of Avena sativa. Lineage (NCBI taxonomy): Eukaryota > Viridiplantae > Streptophyta > Magnoliopsida > Poales > Poaceae > Avena > Avena sativa. The sequence goes on from OV702297.1 coordinate 164,739,680, forward strand.
CAAAGTGCCACAGGCAAATGCTGGTTGTAGACTTTGTAATCCTAATCAATCAATCAATCTTCTCTAAAACAATCAACCTGCAACATTACAAGTTACAGCCACAAGGGTCAATACATTTGAATTGTATTGGCAAGTTTCACTACTATGTTGAATATATGTGGATCCTACCATTACATGCAATTTGGCTAAGTAGAGTTTTAGGCTTATTTGCATAAAGCAATATTTTATCCTGACTTTTCAAAATGGTCTTTAAAACTTTGATCAAATCTTTGAAAATCCCTTGGCAAAGTCCAAGTGTTTAGGTTGTTAACAAAATCTCCTTGAACTACTTGGTAACCCCAAGTGTAACAAGTTTTCAACAAAATCTCTTGAGCTCCTTGGTAACCCCAAGTGCATCAAGCTTTAAGCAAAATCTCTTGAGCACCTTGGTAACCCCAAGTGTATCAAGCTTTAACAAAATCTCTTTGAATTCCTTGGTACCCCCAAGTGCATCAAGCTTTTATTTTAGAAATTGGAATGTCGAGATCTCCCATAGTTCAAACTTTAGTTGCTCAGTATTGTCCATAACTGGGGACACGGCTAAGTACTTAGATTTTATTATCTTCTGCAGAAGGAGTACACTTTACCCACATGTCACAATCCCATCTTGTTGCCACCAGTGGCCACTGGATTAGTGCTCACCAAGATGGAGCACTGGCAGATTGGGAATGTGACGAAGTCTTTCCAAAAGGTCCTCCCATACACCATTGCTAGCTTGTCTTCAGCACCCATGAAGGATTCCAGGTCCCCATGTCCAGTAAACTAAAGACAATGTATGGGTCTTCCTAATGTAGTTGACTAAGCCAGAGCCATAATAGCATGTGGTTGCACACAAAAGCCACAATTGGAGAAACATGTTCAATCTCTAGGTTTCCTGGGTGGTTTCCTTTGGAGCACAACACAAAGTGATTGCCATAGACATGGTTACTTTTGTTGCCACCTTCTCCAAAACTCAAAGTATCCTTGGCCACCCAGGTGGTTCATTGAGTCCTTGTTTTATTATATAAAACACAAGTCCTTTTCTCAATTCCATAAAATCTCAACATGTATCTCTTTTCAAAATTTAGCATGGCTAAGCATGTAACCACTACATTGTTTTCTCTAAGGAATGTATAGGGTATCCTATTAGGATTTAGCATAGCATAAGTATAAAAGTATTTTCATGCATGTTTCAAAATCCACTAAGTATAATGAAAATAGTAGGACTTTTAGATGATAGTGTAACTTGCCTTTTTGGTAGGGAATGTTGGTTCACTCCTTGATCTTGCTAGTCTCACACTTCACTACAATCAATCAAGCAAACACAATATCAACTAGCATTCCAAACCAAAGTCAATCAAACAATTTCACACACATAAAACAATGGAATTCTAAGTCATGCATGTAAGCATGCAAGGGATGGTTCTATTTGCAAAGGTGGTCTCCACTAGGCTTCTAAACTTTGTAAGGTCCAAAGTGGTCATTTACCAAAATGGCAAAGTCATTTGCAAAAGGGTTTTATCCAAAAACTATTTTCAAAACCTTTCATCATTTTAGGTGGTGAAAAACATTTTTCTCAATGCCACAACCTTAAGTGGTTTCACCAAATAAGTTGTTGTTTCCCATAACTTGGTGTTTATGGTCAGTAGGTTTGGTCCAAAACATTTTCTCCAAAGTTTTTACTCAAAACCATTTTCATAACAAAACCATTATTTTTAAATGGCTAGAAATGACTAAATCAAGTTTTTATTCCTAAACTTTACCAAATTCATTTTCAAAACCATGGGTTGGTTCCTAGGGTCAGTGAGTTTACAACAAACCATTTTGCAAAGGTTTTAACCCTAAAAACATTTTTAAACAATTTTCTAATCTAAACAAGCACACAAAAGTATCTGCAAAAACAAACACTCTAATGGATACTATTTGCTAAACCAAGGGCATGGTTGGCTAGGGCTTGTTCCACTGATTCCAATGATAGCAAATTTGCAATTTTTGGACGTGTGGATCGAAAGTTACAAAGGTTTGAAAATCACAAACAAATCTGTTTTCCAAATTCTGTTTTTAAACAAACTGGCCACGCGTCTCGTCGTCATTCGCTGGTACCGGTTCGGCCGGATCGGCTCTGCGGTGCGTTAGATCTAAACAGATCGTGTGGTCTAGAAAGCGTGCCCTTTCGAAATTAAGTGATCTAATCGTGAGTGTCAGATTTAAATCGAACGGCTGCTAATGCCTAGCCAAGTACTGGTGGCGCGACGACGGTGGCGCGCGGCAGCGACGGTCTGGCAGCGAGCTAACGGCGGTTCTAGGAAGCAAGGAAGGCAGAGGGGGGTGCTTACCGTGTTCGCGAGGACGAGGTGATGCTGGACGTGTGGTCGACGTGGCAAGGGGCGCATGGGGTCAGGTGGAATCGCTCACCGGAGTTGGGAACGGCGTTGGGCGGCTCTGTCCGCGGTCGAAGGCGACGTTGCAGATCGCCCTAAGTCAAGACAGGGGCATGGTTAGGTGCGTAAGACCAAGGCGAAGATGCTCGCATGATCGAGAAGCATAGGGGCGGTCGGATTTCACCTGGGGAACTCGCCGGAGTAGGAGACAGACGCGGTGGCGCTCGGAGCTTGTCGAGGACGGTGTTCTGGGGCGCCCGCGGTTGAACGAAGAGCACAGGGAGATGTGTCTGGGAGTGGGGATTCTGGGTGCGTGGTCAATGAGACAAGGGGCGGCGTTGGGTCGCCGGAATTGGCACTGGAGTGTCGTCGGAACAGAGGGAGTGCTAAGCCAAATTGAGGCAGCCTCGGGGCAGAGAGGGAGTGGCGACAGAGGGGAAGGGAGGAGAGGACGCTGGCGTTTAATAGCATGCAGTCACGGCGAGGTTATGGCACGGCATTACTGCGAATTGAACGCGGGCTTTGAATGGTAGCAACGGCAGCGAGGTTTGGGGGGAGGAGGTCGCGGCGAAGAAGATGACCACGTGGCTGTGGGGTCTATCTGGCAGTGAAGGAGGGTGTGAGGGGGAGGGGTCCACGGGTCAGGGAGTTGGTGCGAACCGTTTTCTTTCGGGAAGGGGAGCTGGGATGGTTTGTTGGGCTTCCTGGGCTTGGCAACTGGGCTGAGTCCAGATCCTTATTTTTTTTCTTCCAAATTGTTTTTCCTTTTCTGTTCTCAATTTCTGTTTTGAAAACCATACAACAAATCAAATAAACAAATCAAATCAAACATTCATCAAACTTTCCATTTGAATTTGGTTCTGTTTAACACATAAACCAAAGTCCAAAATGAAATAATATTTTAAATCTTTTTAGGTTCCATTCATTAATTAAATAAAATGGACCATGGTTTATTAATCAAATAGGGTTTGATTTTATTAATAAAATCTCTATTTGAAATCTAAATATTTTCAAAACCAATTCAGTAGGTTTTATTTGAAAATACAAAATGCTTGAAAAACCTATTTCAAAATAAAACAAGTTTTGAGGTTTTGGAAAATAGTAAAACCTTTATTAATAAAACTTGGATATTAAATCCTTATTATTTTATTTAAATAAACCTTTACTATTTTTATCAAAACAAAATGTTTTATTTCAAAAGCTTGGCCAAGGTTTAATTTGGCTCTATAAAATAATTTCTTATTTTAAAAATCCTTCCTTTTCTTTTGGAAACTAAATCCTTTTATTTAAAAGATTCAAAATAGTAATTCCAAAATATTTTATTTTCCTCTATTTAAATGTTTATCTTTTCAAATCTCTTTAGGAATTTATTTGATCCAAATTGGTTTGAAGTTCCAATTGAATTCAAAAAGTTTCTTCTGGCCTTGAAAATCAAACAAAGTTTTATTTTATTCATTTATTTTTCACATTATAAGATTTGGAAAATCTTGGGATGTGACAAGTCTTGACAACACTCTTGAATGAAATTGTTTGATAAAATGGATGCTTCGAAGTAGTAGAGATTATGCCACTACTTTTCTAGTAATTAAAGTAAGATATTGCTTTATGAAGGGATATAGGTAGGCTACACTACCGCAAATCAAAAACTTCTACCGCGTAAACCAGGAATACCGTTGTCATAGATCAGGGGATTACCACTAGACACGCAGTTGCGGAATTGATGAAGCGCGTCGAGGCAGTGCAGACGTTCCACGTCTCCTCCTTGTCCTCGTCCCACGAGAAGCTCCCCTTGTGCGGCTCGTCCAAGTGCCACAGATGCAGCACCTCTGAGGTATCCACACGTGCGGGGTGGAAGCGTCAGACGCCGGACTGCTAGGTCCACGCGTGCAACATAGGCGTGAGGTGTGGTGGCTGGGTGGAATGGTCTAACCCTGGTCAGCTCGCCCCACCCTATCTTATATAGGCATCCCTAGTGGGCTTCTACATTAGCAGCCCATTAGTAGCCTAAGCCTGGTCTAATTCGGATCCAATCCTCATTAGGGTTCCAGCCCCTTAAGTGTGTGACCCTATAGGTTCATATACGTATAGACATGACACGAATACACTTATTCTGCCAATAGTTGGTAGTGGCCTCTAGCAAGACGTGCCAACTCCTAAACGCATACAAAGATCATAACGGACGAACCATCACAAGGTTTAGTACATGTCTTTCCCTTTGCCTCACGATATTTGGTCTAGCTCCAAGCTGACCTCTCTTTCTCGATACCGTAACTCGGAATCCCTTTACTAGGTTAACTCTTAACCTTATGTAGCACGGCCATGCATTTCTGGATCCGATCACTTGAGGGGCCCAGAGATATCTCTCTCAAGTAGAGAGGGGCAAATCCCATCTTGATTGACCATGCCTTGCAGCATGTTTCAGGACGAACCCGAAAGCTACCTTTATAACTACCCAGTTACGGAGTAGCGTCTGATAGCCCCAAAGTAGGTCGATCCACATCTCAAGTACATGCGACAATCTCAGGTCTAAGGACAAAACGTACACGATGTATAGAGAGAGCTGCAAGTCTAATTGCCAGTTTCATGTTGGGTCAGTCCAACCCCATGTTTATAACATGTGTCCACATCATTGGTTTGACATCTCCATGTCTATGACTTGCGAAACATAGTCATCAACCAATCGATGTGCTAGTCTAATATTCACGTGTGTCCTCACATGAACTCTGACTAAGGACAACTATTAAATAACCATACAAGTAAAGAGTTTCACAAACAATTCACATAATTGCCAATCAATACAAGTTACCTGATATGGATATTCAAGGAACATTACAATAACTCATGAATACATATGAAATATAATCATCTCTATGATTGCCTCTAGGGCATATTTCCTTCACTTTACGCATGTCATTACAACACTGTCGTGCTCCAAGGGGAACTAGTAACTCCGCTGGCCAACGAATGATCTAAATGTGGGAAACCACTTGATTTCGGCTATTGAGTTATGTAAGCGTCTGTAGCTGCAATGCTATGACGGGTAAAATTTTAGTCTCCTCGTGGTTTCACGTTCCAAGTGAAGTTTTAGTACTCCTATGACCAACTATTGCTCAATAGTTTTCTATTGGCATGGTCACGAGTGTGCAACATAGTCCCAATTAACATGTTAAAAATAGTGGCATGATTTCTCTATGAAAGAGCTGAAGTTTTTGAAAAACAAGGAAAGGAAAAAAGGTGCTTTGAGAGTCTTAAAACTTTGACGTGGGAGTAGAGCAAAAAGTAGATGAGTTGTTCTTAAATTGAATGTTTCTGGTGCAAACTTGAGTACTCTTAATTGATTAAAGGAACAAGAGCAAAAATTCTTTCATCTCTCAACAAACAGAGAAACCAAAATAATTTGTTTCACTTTCCTAGCTAAACTTTTGACACTTGCTCGGGCATATGATTTATTTGCTAGCAAGATATACGTGGTTAGCAAGTGGACTCAGTGCAATCTTGTGAATACTTGTATGATCATGTTTAAGATTGCAGGAATTATGAAGAAAAGAATTTGATACCAATTCGAGCTTGCAAGTTCTTTTATTTCAGTTCTGAATCTCCGCTATTCTTCCTTATTTTCTTGTCACTCGAGGGCGAGCAACATCTAAGCTTGGGGGAGTTGATAGCTGTGAGATTCGACACATTTTTTATGGTTTTTATTGATGGTTTTCGTCTGGATTTTATGGTTTTCTAGCTTTACCTAACGCTAATACTTCGGTAGCAAAGAAAACTTGGTTTTTAATGTGTGTTTCGGGTTCTAAACATCAACAAAAGGTTTTAACAATAGAAACACAATATTCAGGCGAAAACAAGTAAGCCTCTTTTTGAAAGCAAACAAGAAAGGCATCCAGTAGCTTTAACGAGCAACTATACGGCAGGAATATTTTCTCCAGCCGTATAGTTCCCGCCCTATAGTTGCCACCGCATTCGTCTTGTCAAAAGGGACAACTTTCGTTACGGGATGAAAACATAACACGGGAGCCTCCGCTCCATGCAGAAGGGAGAAAAAAGAGATCCGGAGAAGAAGGGGAAGACATTCTTCATCTCGCTCCACGATCTTCGACCTCCTAGCCACCACACCCCCATAGCCATTACTGATGACCCACAAGTATAGGGGATCGCAACAGTCTTCGCGGGTAGTATTACCCAATTTATTGATTCGACACAAGGGGAGCCAAAGAATACTTGCAAGTCTTAACAACTAAGTTGTCAGTTCAGCTGCACCTAGAAATAGTTCTTGCTCACAGAAGTTTATCAGTAGCAACAGTTTGTAGTAGCAACAGCAAAGCAACAACAACAGTAACAGCAACAGTGAAACAGTAGAAATAGTAACAGTAACGGTAACAGTAGGATTCGAGTGCGGTAGGCATAGTGATGGATGGACGGGCGTTGCAAGGACGAGTCTAAACATGTAACTTCAAGATCTAGGGCATTGCATATAAATAATAACAAGCATCCAAGTACTAAACAATCCTAGGCATGTGCTCCAAATATAGTCATACGTGCTCGCAATGAGAACTTGCACAACATCTTCTGTCCAACCAGCCCGTGGCAGCGGGACCTCTAGGGAACTACTGGCAATTAAGGTGCTCCTTTAATAGAGCACCGGAGCAAAGCATTAACACTATGTGATCCTTACACCACAGCCATCCCCTCCGGTTGTCCCAATTATTGTCACTTTGGGGCCTTTGGATCCGGACAATGATATGTGTACACAACTTGCAGATAAGATCACAAACAATACTATAATAATGATTTAATAATAAGTTTAGATCTGAGATCATGGCACTCGGACCCTAGTGACAAGAATTAAGCACAACAAGTTGCAACAAAGTCAAATAGCACTAATAGAGATACTAGGCATTATGCCCCTAACTGATCTTATCCGAATACATGATAGAACTCATCCAATCCCTACCATCCCCAAGCCTATAGCGGGGGATTACTCACTCATGGATGAGGGAAACATCGGTGGTTGATAGAGATGCGTTGGTGATGACGATGGCGATGATCCTCTCCAAATTCCTCATCCCGGCAGGGTGCTAGAACGGAGTTTCTGGATCTGAATCTTGGCTTCTGGTGGTGGCGGCGGAGCGGAACTCTTTCTGGAAAACTATCAAACCCCCTGAGTTTTTAGGTCAGAAGGCAACTTATAGGCGCGGAGGGAGGCCGAGGAGCTGCCTGGGGTGGCCAAACCCCCTCTAGGCACGGGGTCAGGTGGGCTCGCGCCTAGGGTGGGTCTGGGCCCCCCAGGCCTCCCCTCTGTCTCCCCTTCTGGCTCAATGAATCTTCTGATGAGAAGTATTATTTGGCATATTTTCCGGGATTTTTCCTGATAGTTCATTTTCCTGCACAAAAACAAGACACCAAGGTAATTCTGCTGAAAACAGCGTCAGTCCGTGTTAGTTGTATCCAAATCACACAAGTTTAGAGGAGAAACAATAGCAAAGTGTTCGAGAAAGTAGATACGTTTTGGACGTATCAACTCCTCCCAAGCTTAGCTTATTGCTTGTGCTCAAGAAATTCAGTTGAAAACTGAGTGCGATAAAAGAACTTTCACGAACACTTTGCTTCATATGATGTAAATATTCTCAGTACAGGAGTAGATGCTTAGACAATTCATAATAAGGAGTATGCAACTAGGTCTACTCAATATTCATTAAAGCTATGAAGAGGAACCAACTCAATAATAATAAGTAGCATGAAACATAAACATAAGCAACATTGCAATGCTCATAATAAGGTATGATAGAGTGGTATCTCGCTTGCCTTTGTTTGAAGAGCACAATATAAATGCCAAGGCACCTCTGAAGTTCACATGAAGACTAGAAGTAAAGATATCAGCGATACAAGCATCAAAGTCATGACATAATTAACCAAGTTTTGGAGCAAACACAAGAATGACAACTATGCTCTCAAGAAGGTGCCCATAGAATAAGTGGTGACTCAACAAAGTTGTAAAAATCGTTTTGTGAAGGTTTGAAAGGCTTCCCAATGCTGAAAGGAAGGTAGTCATTAGGTTTGAGCTCGCATTGCCCCTATCATAGGCATCTTCATGTGGTTAAGGTGAAAGTGAGGTCCACTCTGAATCATATGCTTGACATACCATAGTCTGGAAATCCCAAGTCCCTTGAGTACGAGGGTCGCTCCGCATGCTACTCAACTTTGGTCACCTGAAAGTTCTTGTCATTGTAAATACATGCATATCATCGAGAACCGCCAATGGGGTACGCCTTGCACATGGTACAAGAGCTTTCCCATAACCAAAATGACAAGGCAAGCAGACAATGAGCATCTCAGCAATCTTTTTATTTACCATATGCATAGCTTTTTATTGAGGATGCTTCATAGATGCTCATTATAGTGATGCTGCAAGTTTCCACCATGATTAAGGATGGCTTAGGCTAGCGGCCTAGGCGTTTCTCTAACACAATGTATAAACTCCATGAACTAACAACTTCCCCTTTTATTTCACATCGTCGACATCCATAAACAAAAGAGCAAGGAATCAACTGGATGAAGTATCCAAAAAGTGTTGAAACCGTTCCTCGTGACAGCACGGTTCCGCTGACTCCCAGTATATAATTAGCAAGCATATAACTTTCATGAACTAGTCACAATGGTTTAGGATTATTAAGCGCAAGGAATAAAGTGTGCCATCATGTTCGTGAGAGCTTTACTAACTAACTTTCTCAAAATAGACAAACATTTTATTTTGGAAGATAACACGGCATATGGAATATGCACTAAAATAGCAAATGATGCTAACAGGTAGGTATGGTGGACACAGCTAGCAATATTGGTTTTGGGGAGTTGGAAGCACAGGTAGAGCTCATACTCATTGCAAGTGAAGTCTAGCAATAGAGAGGGAGCGACAAACGAGAGAGCAATAGCTGTCATAATCATGCTTGCAACAAAACAGGACTAATTATGGCATGAAAGTGATACAAGAACTCTGAGGCAAAATAAATCATCGAGGCTTACTGACTATTGATTAGTCATATGCATGCGTGAGCATGTGCCAAGTCGATTCACATGAACAGTCAGAGGAGGATACCACAATATCATACCAAAGTATGAATAAAACAATGCAAGCAAACATTCATATGACATGCTACAAACTATTAGCAAGCTGGAGCTAATCATAGACAAGCAAGAACTACTAAGTATCCATAATGACATACACCTTACACAAACAGGCTAAGCATGCTCACAATGATGAGTATATGTACAAAAATGAAACAAATAGAGTTTGTTACCAGCCACTTACCACACCTCGAGTTGTCTTAATCTTCATTATTGCCCTTCACTTGTGTGACTTGAATAATTAACATGAAACCAATATCCACTAAGGACGGCTGAACCCTGCAAAGAACTCACAAAACCAAAGAAGAACAACAAATATTTTTGGTGTTTTCGATTTTTTAGAAACAAGCAAACAATGAAAAACCAAACAAAAGCAAAGCAAACCAAACAAAACAAAATCTTTTTGGTTTTTCTTTTAAGGAAAACCAAAACAAAGAAACAAACCAAGAAAAACAACGAAAATATTTTTGGTATTTTTGGGTTTGGAAGCAACAAGAACCAAAAAGAAAGAGAAACAATGGATATACAAAGAACCGACCGAACATGATATATATATGAGTGTGATGTCGGTGTACCTCCCCCCAAGCTTAGGCTTTTGGTCTAAGTGGGGCTCAATAGTGCGGGTAGTAACCCCATGCTGGTGGGTCATCATAGGAATGATCATAGTCATGCACCTGTGATGAAGAAGAAGATGCGCCCCAATCAAATGAGGGCTGCTGGTATGAAGACTCTCCCAAGTTGGAGGGTTGAACCGAATTGTCTTCGGCATCCTCTTCAACATTCTCCTCTTGCTGGGAGAGTTCCCCCATATATGTGTCAACCTCCTCCTCCGTAAGTGACCATCCTTGCCTATTATCAAAGTTAACAAAGCAGGTGCAGACAAATAAACTATTTTCTCAGTCCTACCCTTTCTCCGACCTTGCTGGGCAAAAGATAATTCATATGGAAAACTTCTCACATTAGCCCCTAAGGAAACAAAACCATGCTAAATCATAGATTCAATATCAAGCCTCTCTATGGGGAACTGAAAATTTGAAAAGTGAGGCTCCAAACCATGGAAAGCTAGCAACCTAGAAGCAATGAGACCTCCACAAATTCCACCCTTCTCACAGTTGGTGGTGATACGGTGAGCTATCAAAGCACCCAAACTATAAGAACTATTCCTATTCAGAGCAGCTACAATAAAAGCTAGATCAAAAGAAGACAACTTTCTAGCTGTCTTTCTAGCAAGAACACACTTGGTAATGAAATAGGAAAAGTATCTAATAGCTGGAAGCTGAATGTTCCGAATTTTACCACTTTCCTTTGAGAAGTCGAAACCTTGGCAAATCTCAGCATATAAATCCATAAGTGACTTGGGCCTCTCCTTGATATTCTCACAAGATCCCCACTGAGATGCTCTAATTGCTGCACAGAAATTAGCAAAAGGCAGGTCGATAGGTATATTATATATTTTGTAATGGACCATGGGATTAGAAGTAGACCAAGTGAACCGGAAGTCCTACACAAAAGCCATGGTTAGATTAACATATTGGAATGGTTCACCTTCAACAAAGTGTTCCAACCCTGCATTTGTAACCATAGTTTGGAAGTCTTGGAGGATCCTCGCAGCTCTCATAAATTCATGGCATTGATATATGGAAGGAAAAACTGCCTCCTCACGATGAACCTTCATTGGCTCATGCACCATCAAGTCATATTGATTCAGTGGATAAGCACTCATCTTCTTTGCTGAAATTTTTAGACAACCATCAAACCAAGTTATTTCTAAGTTGATAAATGATGAGCAACTACTATAGGAACTTGCTAGAGGACTACACATGCATCAAAACAAAGTTTCTAAGCAAAGAACAAGCATGCAAGCTCAAATAACCTGTCACCTATAGCAGTAAAATACTCAAGATACAATCTACCAATCACAAATCTAATTGGACAAGTGGAGGAGGCACATACCAAGGAACAATCCCTCCAAAAATCAGCACTTGAGATGGGATGAATAAGGAGATCAAAAATCGCGAGCAAGAACATCAAGAACTCGATATTGAGAAAGTTTTCCGGTGTTTTTCAGGAGAGAGAAAGAAGGTGGCTTTGAGGAGGCAGCCTGGAGGGGCCCAGGTGGGCCAAACCCTCCTAGGCACCACCAGTGGTGGGCCCGCACCTACCACATGTGTGGTGGACTGGGGTGGCCCCCTGGGTCACTTCTAGTGCCTCTCTGCCCCTTTTTTCGAGGAAAAATTTATTTTGAATTTTCTGGGATTTTTCGGGAAACTTTATTTTGGCCAATTTTCAGGGTATGAAAATTGATTTTCTCGCAGAAACAGTTTTTTTAGAAGAAACAAAATCAAACCAAAAGACAAACTACATGAACTCTAAGAAACTCAAACAAGCACACAACTAACAGAACTAAAACTAAAGAAAAGACTAGGAAGGAGAAAAGAAAAAGAAAGCAAATATAACCACAGTGGAAACATTATTTTGTTCATTAAAATCCTTTTGTTAACAAGGTTGATCAAGTCTTGTTACCAAAACAATCTTATATGAAACAAAAATTTGCATTCCACAAGGTGATTATGTTACCTCATACTTGATAGCAATGGTCCCAATCATAATAGTTTCAAAATTTTCTTGTGGAATGGGACAATAAATTTCTCCAACCTTGATGCTCTCAATATTTTCAATGGAATTCAGGCAATAGCTTTTAACAACCTTCTTTGGGAAATAGACTGTGTGCTCTTTGTCACTAATATTGAATGTTACTTTTCCTTGATTGCAATTAATTACAGCACCTGTAGTATTAAGAAAGGATCTCCCAAGAATAATAGATATATTATCATCTTCAGGCATTTCAAGCACAACAAAATCAGTTAGAACCAAGCAATTATGAGCAACTTGAATAGGAACATCCTCACATATACCAATAGTAATAGTAGTTGACTTGTCAGCCATTTGCAAAGATATATCGATTGGTATCAACTTTTCTAGCTGGAGTCTCTTATAGAGAGAAAAAAGCATAACACTAACTCTAGCTCCCAAATCACATAAAGCAGATCTAACATAATTATTCTTAATGGATCAAGGAATAGTTGGTATACCTGGATCACCAAGTTTCTTTGGAACCTTACCATTGAAGGAGTAATTAGCAAGCAAAGTAGAAATTTCCTCATTAGGAATCTTCCTTTTATTAGAGACAATATCCTTCATATACTTTGTATAAGGAGGCAACTTAATAGCATCAGTCAAAGGAATTTGCAAGAATAAAGGTTTCATCCACTCACAAAACTTGTAGTGTTCTTCTTTCTTTAACTTGTGTTTCTTACCTGGAAAAGTCGTAGGTTTCTGCACCCAAGGTTCTCTCTCTTTACCATGTTTATTAGCAATAAAATCTTCCTTTGTGTACCTAGTGTTCTTAGTGTGCCTCTCAGGTTCTTCCTCACCTTCCTCCTTATCAGGAGACTCATTATTATTACCACTCTCAGTTTCAGCATCAGAGACAGATATACTATTAGGATCTACAGCAGGTTCAAGTGGTTCCTCAACTATTTTATGTTTGTTTTTCTTTCTCTTACGAGGACTACCACTATCTTCACCTTGTTGGGAATCCTGCTCTATTCTTTTAGGGTGGCCTTCAGGATATAAAGGATCTTGAGTAGCTACACCACTCCTAGTTCTAATTCCATAAGCATGTTTATCTCCTGAGGCATTAACTAGCATATCTTTTTGTACCTTAGCAAGTTGATCAAGTTGAGTTTGAACCATTTGAAAGTGTTTACAAAGCATTTTAATATCATTAGAAGTTCTTTCCACAATATCTTTCAACTCATGGATAGCCCTAGAGTTTTCCAATAAATGATCCTGAACTTGTTTATTAAAATTATCTTGTTTAACAATAAAAATGTCAAGTTCCTCTAAGCATTGATCAGGAGGCTTACCATAAGGAATATCACCTTCATCAAAGTGTTGGAGAGAGTGTACCTCAATAGTAGATGAGTGGGGAACTGGCTTACATAATTCTTCTATAGGAGGTAGATTCTTCACATCTTTAGCTCTAATACCTTTCTCCTTTAGACACTTCTTAGCTTCTTACATTACTTCATCATTTAATGCAATAACTCCCCTCTTCTTTGTTGTTGGTGTTGGAACTGGTTCAGGAACAACTGGTTCAGGAGTAATAGGCTCAGGTGTATTCAGCTCGGTTGAAGTCCAATCATCATAATTTTTGCTTATCTTGGTCATTAATTCTTCAGCATCTGTAGGAGTCCTTTTTCTGAAAACACAATCAGCAAAACTATCTAGGTAGGTCCTAGAATCATCAGTTAGTCCATTATAATAAATATCAAGAAGCTCATTTTTAGGTAATGGACATCCAGGATGTGCATGAATCAAGGCACAAAATCTTTTCCATGACTCAGGCAATTTCTCTTCTTCTCCCTGTTTAAAATCAAAAAGTCTCTACAAAGCAGCATGTCTAGCACTAGGAGGAAAATATTTATGGAAGAAAGAAGCAATCAGGGCTATCAATGGAACCAGGAGGTAATCTATTAAACCAAGCCCTAGCTTCTCCTTTTAGTGAAAAAGGGAAGATCTTAGCAACAAAGTACTTGCGCATCTTAAAATCATCAGAGAACAAAGCACTCATAGTAGAAAGCTCATTCATATGAGCCACATCACTCTCATTTTCAGTCCCACAAAAAGGTTCTTTCTCAACAATATCTAAATAAGACAAATCAAGAGAGAAATCATAATCTTCATCTTTAATATCTATGGGAGAAGTGGCAAACTTAGGATCAGAGGACATCTTAGGCATAATAGTACGTCTAGCAAGGAGACTCTTCATAGCACTAGTACCATGTGTGTTTCAGCACTCTTCAACAAAATCATCAGTGAACTCAATGTAACCATCATTAATATCATAACTCTCACTAGCCTCAGGTGAGCTAACAGGTGTAACAGTGTATTCACTAGGAGTTTTGGTATTTCCTAGACTAGCCATAGTAGCATCTAGAAAAGGACCTAATGAACCACTCGCATCAAGCACAGTAGAAGTAACATCATGAGTATCAAAAGCAGTTTCAGATTCAGCAGTAGTAGCAGTGTGTGTGGAATGAGTATGTGGTGGTGGTGTGACAAGCTTACTTATAACAGACGGTGGATCAAGAGCAACAGAGGTGATTAGGACTATACCTCTTCTTGTAGTGGATGCTAAAATAGGGAACTTTCCATCACGAGACTTCCCCATGATGAAAGGAGTAGCAGTGAACAATAGTAGATCCAAGTGAACTTACAAATAAAGCTATGCTCCCCGGCAACGGCGCCAGAAAATAGTCTTGATGACCCACAAGTATAGGGGATCGCAACAGTCTTCGCGGGTAGTATTACCCAATTTATTGATTCGACACAAGGGGAGCCAAAGAATACTTGCAAGCCTTAACAACTGAGTTGTCAGTTCAGCTGCACCTGGAAATAGTTCTTGCTCACAGAAGTTAATCAGTAGAAACAGTTTGTAGTAGCAATAGCAAAGCAACAACAACAGTAACATCAACAGTGAAACAGTAGAAATAGTAATAGTAACGGTAACAGTAGGATTCGAGTGCGGTAGGCATAGTGATGGATGGACGGGCGTTGCATGGACGAGTCTAAACATGTAACTTCAAGATCTAGGGAATTGCATATAAATAATAACAAGCATCCAAGTACTAAACAATCCTAGGCATGTGCTCCAAATATAGTCATATGTGCTCGCAATGAGAACTTGCACAACATCTTCTGTCCAGCCAGCCCGTGGCAGCGGGACCTCTAGGGAACTACTGGCAATTAAGGTGCTCCTTTAATAGAGCACCGGAGCAAAGCATTAACACTCTGTGATCACATGTGATCCTCACACCACAGCCATCCCCTCCGGTTGTCCCAATTATTGTCACTTTGGGGCCTTTGGATCCGGACAATGATATGTGTACACAACTTGCAGATAAGATCACAAACAATACTATCATAATGATTCAATAATAAGTTCAGATCTAAGATCATGGCACTCAGGCCCTAGTGACAAGCATTAAGCACAACAAGTTGCAACAAAGTCAAATAGCACTAATAGAGATAGTAGGCACTATGCGCCTAACAAATCTTATTCGATTACATGATAGAACTCATCCAATCCCTACCATCCCCAAGCCTACAACGGGGGATTACTCACTCATGGGTGAGAGAAACATCGGTGGTTGATGGAGATGCGTTGGTGATGATGATGGCGATGATCCTCTCCAAATTCCCCGCCCCGGCAGGGTGCCCGAATGGAGTTTCTGGATCCGAATCTTGGCTTCTGGTGGTGGCGGCGGAGCGGAACTCTTTCTAGAAAACTATGGAACCCCCTGAGTTTTTAGGTCAGAAGGCAACTTATAGGCGCGGAGGGAGGCCGAGGACCTGCCTGGGGTGGCCAAACCCCCTCCAGGCGTGGGGTTAGGTAGGCCCGTGCCTAGGGTGGGTCTGGGCCCCCTAGGCCCCCCCTCTGTCTCCCCTTCCGGCTCCATGAATCTTCTGGTGAGAAATAGTTTTTGGCATATTTTCCAGGATTTTTCCTGATAGTTCATTTTCCTACACAAAAACAAGACACCAAGGTAATTCTGCTGAAAACAGCGTCAGTCCGTGTTAGTTGTATCCAAATCACATAAGTTTAGAGGAGAAACAATAGCAAAGTGTTCGATAAAGTAGATACGTTTTGGACGTATCAATTACTTGTACTTGAGAGAGAGGGATCTTCACCTTGCAAGATTAGGGTTTGAGATTGTTTCTTCCTATCTTGAATTGTGTTGGATTTCTTTTCTATTTCAATTGTGGATCTCCACGGTAATATCGAGAAGAACTCCCTTTATTTAATTATATCGATGATGCTTTCTTCTCTCATGTGTGAGTAAGTTCCCTTGGGCGTGGGAGATGTAAGGTATTGGTGAGATGTGATGTGCCTATATATATTCCATTAGTTTGTGATTGATTTTAATTACTATATTATGTGTGCTTGACTATCTGTGGGATGCTTAATGCTTGTTGTGCAATTAAGGGCCCAGACAACATAATACTTTGTTCTACATAAATAAGATCTTGTTTGCTAACAGACCGACGACCCTCGACTGACACGGGGATATCAATGAAAAACTAGTTGAACTCGAGGAGCACGAGGAGCCACTGTGCCCATTGGATTAGTCCGATCCAAGGAGCTTAATTGCTAAGTAACCTGAAGGATCTTAATCGTCTAGTGACTAACCATGGTTTTGGTAACAGACTAGTAGGATTATTGAAGTTGGGATGAAATCTACCAAGAGGAGTTCTGGCTAATTATGGGTCAATCGCTTACACATATATTTATAAGATTGTAATTGTTACATTTATCACTCACCCACCTGACACATTCACTATCACCATGAACTGTATCTCCCCGCGCCTACTTTGTCATCTGCAGAAAACAACAAACAATCAACCATTCTTTACTTTTATGCTTTTTATTTCTGAAGTTTATATTTTAGTTTTATTTAAATACATTCATTTAATCCAAATTCTATTCTTATTTCAACACTTGTAGTCAATTCACTTAAGGACCTGTGACAACTTTGAGTGCGACAGAGACTTCACCCATGAACACTTACCTTTGGGCTCCTGTGGGATCGATATCTTAACTTCGAAACTAGCTACAAATGATTTGTGCACTTGCAGTCATCATTACACACCTCTGCCGATATCCACACGTATGAGGAGGAGCTCCGATGGTGGACTGCTAGGTCCGATGCGTCGGCTAGACTGAACAGGGATAGGGTTTCCAACGCATGGAGTGGTCTAACCATTCCCTATGGGCATCCTGCACCACAATATATATAGGGAGTAAAAGTGGGCTCCACTCACTTATGTCCCATACACTAAAGCCTATACTAATCACTATGAGTCCCACTCACTGACTCGGTTCTTTTTTGGCTTGGGTCCAACCCAAACGACTTGCTCCCGCTCTTAGGTGTGTGACCATGTAAGCTCATGGAGACTTAGACATAATTAGAGTCTGACTCACAATCGATCAATCGGTAGCGGATCGTAGCAAAACGTGTCGATTCCTAAGTACCAAAGAGTCATGACGACATACCTTCCAATGTGAATTACGTCTAAGTTCCTTTTTCCTCACGATATACCTTGTCGAGCCATAGGCATTATCATCATCCCTTAAGTAACTCAACTCTCTTCTCGATCTGTGATATGTGATTCATTCGACTAACTCTTAGTCGATCGCTTCGGTTAACACTTAACCGAGTCAGGCATGACCATGCTTTCGAAATCATATCACACGAGAGGGCCTAGAGAATATCTCTCTAGTTGGAGGGGCAAAACCTTATCTTGGTTATCCACATCACGCATCTTGATTCTGAGTCGACCCAAACTATGACTTTATAACTATCCTGTTACGGAACATTATTTGGCAGAACCTAAGTCGGTGATCCACAACTCGGATTGTGCGACCACCTCAGATCTAAGGATTACATTGATTGAGACATACAAATAACGACATGTTCGTTGTATCTCAATATGGGTTAAAAACAGTCCGACTCGCTAAAATCTTTAGCTAAATCTATGTAAATCGGAATAGCATCACCATGCCATGACAAGTAGAATCGATCTATCATCCTACTTTCCCATTAGTCTAAGTTGTGTGTTCAACACAACCTCAATGACCAAGGACATCTATTATGAACAACATAAATATATAGTTCCACAACCAAATCACATATTCGATGATACATATCAGATGTTCATACTAGAATAACTTAATAACTTTATGAATATATTAGAAATTATATCATACATGATTGTCTATAGGGCATATTCCCAATACTTGACACCTCTCTTTGCCCTACGGGCTCAATCAACTTCATAAAAAATTACAAAGGGATTTCCTTTGGAAGGAAAAAGACGTTACTACCGGCACCAAATGCAAGGTTAATTGTGAAACGGTGTATAATCCTAAAAAGTTTGGTGGGCTTGGGATTCGACAACTTGACAAATTCGCAACGACGCTTAGGTTGCGTTGGCCTTCGCTTGAATAGAAAGACCTCGATAAAATTTGGGCAGGCTATGGGAATCCTTTCAGTGAGGTGGATATGGACATCTTCTACGCCGCAACTTCTATTATGGTGGGTAATGGCCGCAACACCCCTTTTTGGCATATGCCCCGTGGCTATAAGGGATGAAACCAATTGAGGTTGCTCCTCTAATCTCCGCCGCATCTAAGAGGAAAAAGTGAAATATTTCTCAAGCCTTGCATGTAGATGCTTGTATTGGGAAAATTGATTTGGGACAACAATTTTCTCTCACTCACGTGGAGCAATTTTTTGACTTATGGAGACTTTTCAACCAAGTCCAACTAGATGTCACTGTTAATGATGGCATAGTGTGGAAGCTCATGGAGGATGTTCAATACTCAACCAAGTCAGCTTATGAGTTACAATTCTTGGGTTCTATCTTGTCAACTATGCACACAACTTTTTGGAAGGCTTGGGCCCCTCCCGAGTCAAGTTCTTTGCTTGCCTAGCTACTCAAAATAATTTAGACTGCGAATAGGTTAAAAAGTAGGGATGGCCAAATTGTGGATTATGCCCTCTTTGAAGCAAACCACAAAGTCAGTCAATCATCTTTTCATATCTTGTCGGTATACCGTAAGGGTTTAGAACCTCATTAAGGGTTGGATAAGCTTTCATGCATCGAGCCTCGACATTGGCAAGGGGCAAACCTCACAATCAATAGTTGGCGGAGCATGATAACGGATAGCATAATTCCAAACCGCAAAGCATTGGCATCGATCACCCTTCTCACCTCATGTGAGATATGGAACGAGAGGAATGCTCGGGTGCTCCACAACAAGCATGTGCCTTCTTTGGTTGTTTTAGATAAGATTAAAAAAGAGACCCGTTTGTGGGTTTTGGTGGGTGGAGGCGAAATGATGACGGGAGAGTAGTCTTTGCTATAATAATTTATACTTTTTTTTCTTCAAACTCCTTGATTACTAGATTGGGGCAAAACCTTTTTCCCTCTTTAAAAATTATTTTACATTGTTCCAATCTACAAATTAAATTTAACATAATTTATGAAAATATCAATAGTACATAAACCAAAAAAAAATACTAGATCATAAAATTTTATTTTATATTATCTGAAGAAGGACCAAAGCCTCTCTGTTGAAATAAATCGGAGACATCCAAGGGTGTAGTAGCAAAATCCTCTTTCCCATGGGCATGGGCCGTGGAGAAGACGAGAAAGTCCCACGTACTTCCACGGCAAGCAACCGGCCGCCCGCCGCCCGCTGCCGCCACCACCGTCCTCCCCACTCTATTCCGACCCCCCAGTTCCAACACCATCTCGCATGGACTGAATCCATATCCCTTGACCAGACTTTCTATTCCACCCTTGAGCTCTTGCTTGCCCTTCATATATGACGATGAGTTCCTCGCCGGCGATCGCGGCCGCGTCGGCGGCCGTAGTGGCGCTGGCCGTAGCTAACCGCGTGCTCTGCAAGCTCGCGCTAGTGCCCCTCAAGGAATATCCCTTCTTCCTCGCCCAGCTCACCACCTTCGGGTAAACCTTTTTTCACCGCCAGGATGTTCGACGAAATGCGCAGCAATAATTTTATTAAGCCTGTTGTACCCTTCCGGGATCTGACTTTTTGTGTGTTCGATTTGAGTGTGGCAGGTACGTTTTCGTGTACTTCTCGATACTCTACGCGAGGTACCGTGCGGGGGTGGTGACCTGGGAAATGCTTGCGCTGCCAAAGAGCCGGTTCGCTGCCATTGGCTTGCTGGAGGCTCTTGGGGTCGCAGCTGGAATGTCTGCTGGAGGTAAGTTTTGTAGCTTCGTTCTGTTTAGGGGATACCCAGGTGTAGTACTATAAATACAGCAGTTCAGTCTGTGTGCCTTTCTTGTTAACATCTGTGCTAATTTGTGAAACATGCAGCTATGTTGCCAGGCCCTGCCATTCCTATACTTTCTCAGGTATGAGGTTTGGTTAATTTTCAGCTGTGTTATGTTCTTTAGTGTTTCCTTACATACTATCTGCATCATTCAATAGAAAAACATATTATCTGCATACTCTCTTATCTCTGGCACCTTTGACGGTTACAAATATTATTTCCTTTGTGATACGATTTATGTTCCGAACTAGTGCAATAAGTTTTTGGAAATACTCAACCCTTTTGGAACTGATGCCCCAAAATTGACAACTCCATTTGATTATTAATGTTGGAACATGCTAACTCTGTCCTCTGCTGTGGAATAATAGTTTTCTGATGTGTTCTGCAGTCTTTCCTGGTGTGGCAGCTTATCTTCTCTGTGTTTCTTTTGGGAAGAACTTACTCATTGAGACAAATCATTGGTTGCTTCCTTGTAACTTCTGGTGTGATTCTTGCTGTTGCAAGGTATGCCGTTCGAAATATCTGGTACACTGGTATATTTACTGGTATCTGGATCACAATATTTGAGAAAAACTGATATCTATGCACTTATCTGCTAGTTATACACTTTTCTCTTTCATAAGCATGGACACTTGTCTGCCCCAAATAAAATGTTCTTATGCTATTTTGTACAAGTAGTTCTTACCATAACTAATTATCTCAACACTGGTACTGCAGTGGAGCGAATGATGGTCACCTTCTATCTGGTGTCAAGTTTATATGGCCATTACTGATGGTTGTTTCATCAGCATTTCAAGCTGGTGCATCTATTTTGAAGGTTTAGCCACTAACATTATCACATAATAATCCCTTTATGATTTTGTGACACTTCAGTCAGATACATATATTCTGTATTGCAGGAGTCTGTTTTCGTAGATGGTGCAAAACGTCTTCAGGTGTGCTCCTGCGTTATCTTTTCTATATGTGTATGAGGCCATTTTATTTGTTTAGAAAAATAACCGCAGGACTACATAACTGTGCAGGGGAAGCGGCCGGACATCTTTGTGGTTAATTCATTTGGATCTGGGTTTCAGGTGATTTAGTTAACCTTAGCTGCACTACCATATATGTAAACCTTGATTTATGACATGTAATCATATTATTGTGTTTTTCTTGCAGGCCATCTTTGTTTTCCTTCTTCTCCCATTACTTTCTAATTTAAAGGGCATTAAGCTTGCTGAGCTTTCTGGTCATTTAAATGGTGGTGCTGAGTGCTTCCTAAATGTTGGGGAAAGCCCGATTGGTAATGTTTATTTTTTGCTGGAGTGCAATGTTTTGATCTAATTCACCGCTGATTACTCATTATGCTGCATTTTTAATTTGTAGATTGTGGAGGTGCTCCATTCCTACCGTTGCTGTTTATACTAGTGAACATGGCTTTCAACATCTCATTGCTTAATTTGGTGAAGATGTCGTCTGCTCTGGTTGCTTCACTTACAGCAACTTCAGCAGGTCTTCTCTTCCTCTTTCCTCCCTTTCCCCTATTTCTAATTTTTGGTCTGCTACCACTGAATATACCAAACTCGACGAGTATCTTCGTGACTATTAATGTTTTTTTTTTCAATCGCAGTGCCAATATCAATCTACATCCTTTCTCTTCCTTTGCCCTACATTCCTCAGGGCGCGAAGTTAAGCGCATCTTTTATCATAGGTGCTATTGTATTGCTGATGGGCCTGATCCTGTATAACCTTCCCCAATCATCTAAAGAGTCAAAGACCGAATGAAACATTCATAAGGCGATTGAATGTACATCACCACTGCTACAGAAACTCAATTATTTGTTTGGTCCTGAAGCTGATTATATGTTTCGCGGATTTTCTGACACCAGATTTTTCAAGTACTATGTCGATTTGTTCCAGCTTGGATACTTGACTACTTGGTAATTTCAAGTTGTAACACAGTCCATTAATCAAGCAGTAGTGCATACACATGCAGTTAACCAGATCAACTGATCTGCATACTCATTTTCATTTGAGAAAAACCTCAGTTTGGTCTATGAAGTTGCTGCAGATGTGAGTTTTGGTCACAAACTTGTAAATCGTGAATTCCGGATCATGAAGTTGTCACGTTCGCGCATTCTGGTCAAACCGTGATGGTGCCGTCAAAATGGATGTTAAGACAGCACATGAGTAGCACGTGTGGGGCATCTCTGTCTATAATGTTGTGGGAAACCCTTTGATTTTTTTACCGTCATGTAATGGGTATTTGGAGCAGGTTTAAATTTACTAGTTATGTAATGAATATTTCTAGCTGGTTTAAATTCGGTTAGATTTTAGTGCTTAATGTATATTTTAACCATTTTAAATCCAATGATGTAACATCATGCCGTAGATATGTTCATATAAAAGTTTGTATGATCTACCTATAGATAGCAAATTGTGTATAGATATTTTAAGCATTTAATAAAGTTGATATGCAATTCAGTCATTAATATAGATAGCAGTGTGCAAAATTTGATAAATATCATATTCAACTCACTAAAGAAATATAGATAGTACTATACAAAATAGAACAAATTGAGACACATGTCTCACATAGTTTCAGATGTTGCAATTCACAGAAATTGTCACGGGGGCGAGCCGGCACGACGATCTCATCGCTGCTCCGGCACGGGCTCAGCATTGGCTTTGGGCGCGCCTCCGTCGGGATCTGGTGATGCAGCAGCCATCTTCTTGGAGGGTGGCTATGCGCCTTCATCGCCGACCTATCAGCGATGGTGGACCTTGAATCGCTAGAGGCGAGTTGCTCCTTATGCGTTGGTTCGCTACGTTTGTCTTTTTTTTTTACCTGGGCTAGCTTTGGTTGGGGATGAGACGGATCGCTATGTTTGTCTTTCTCCTTTTTTTCACCTAGGATTCTTTGGTTGGGGACGAAATATTGAGCTAGGATTTTTTTTTGCATAGTATCCATCATCCCTGTTAACACAATGGCACTAGCATGCCACGTGATCAAGTTCTGGCATGGTTTTGACTTTTGACGGCACCGTCACAGACTGACTAGAATGCATATGTGTGGCAATTTCGTGATCCGGAATTCACGATTTGCAAGTTTGTGACCAGAACTTAAAATATGTGGCAACTTTATAGACTAAATTAACGTTTTTCTCTTTTCGTTTCCTGAGGAAATATGTGAAAGTTCCAATCGAAAGTTGTAATATATACTCCCTCCGTCCGAAATAAATGACTTTGATTTATCTAGATTCGCTTGTATTTATACACTAAAATATGTCTAAATACATACGAATCTAGATAAATTTAAGCCACTTATTTTAGGGGATGGAGGAAGTACAACTTATCTGTGCATACCAAGAAGAGATGTTTTGCACTTCTATCCTCAGGCTGTTTATGAAGTATAAAATTAAAGTTACTGTTTTACATATTTTGATGTGTTTGGCTCTGACTAAAAACTGTGGTATTAATATTTCAGTATCAGAACGTCCTTTTTTTAAAGTATATTGGAAAAACAACTCCAAACCTCTTTTTATAAAACTGAATTATTGCTTGCCCAGGAAACTTTGTTGTTAAACTAGGCCCTAGCTCTTTGTGTACCATGGCAGGCGGATCAAACTTGTCTTTCTGGGCTATATGTAGCCCATAGGAAGCATGTGCACTCCATTTGTGTGTATTTATTTGTCATGTTTTTTTAAGAGGGAGACTTAGCGATTTCTCGACTTGTCTTGGTTGGCAGACATCGGAACCAAAGTCCATTTTCTCGACTGTCTTTGGACAAGGCATTTTCAATTTTCCATGACAACATCATGGCATGATACCTCTAATTCGATGCGAATGCTAGAAATCATTTAGTACTTCTCAACTTGCTCGTGATGTTTTGTACTACTTCTGCACCATGTTTAGTTGTGGATCTTAGTGGGCGCTAAGCGTTTGGGTGATGTAATATCGGGAGGGTAGGCTTGTTTTTATTAAACCTTTTTAATTTCTGTAAACTCCTAGCTTAATTAATATAATGGGGCAAAGCTTTTGCCCTTTAAAAAAAAGATGCATTAAAAAGTTGAGATCGATGAGTGGACCTAATAGCTGCCTTGCAACATCGGAATATTGCATGTCAAAAATAAAACATCGGAATATTGTAGTTAGATGCCTCCAAATCATACATTTGGACAGGCCTTTATTCTCATCCTCGAAGGGTCCTGAAATTCGTTCGATCCCTTTTGGCAGTCTTGCATCGGGAGACCGGCTTCACCGAGCACCAATTGTCACCCATTGCCGCCTCACCATTTTAGGCATTTTGGGGGACCTTCTGATCGCATTGGTTCTTATTCTTTTGTTGTTCGCATCCAGATATGCTTTACGGCAAAACAGAATCCTCCCTTCATAGCATGCCATATTTAAACAAAAAACAGTTCCGGTGCTACTTCCGTGTATTTACATGTTCACACAAAATGTTCAATGTTAGGTGAAATGCCTATTATATGTCTCCTCTCTGAATCTAAGCCACTTATATTTCTTGGCATGATATGTAGGAGAGAAGCCAAATCCTCCTTTTAGGCCATTTAAAACTTGGACGTTTCGTACTAGGGATGGCATTCACAGAGTATGAGTATGGGTGGAGCCACCCCGTATGTACCCGTCTCCTCCGATCTCATTTTTCATTTATACCCATACCCATCAATAGGTACAAGTTTTTTCAATACCTGTCAGTCGTACAGGCACGAGTAGTGATTTCCTAACAAGCGGCTAAACAGATACTAGCATTGGACATGCTCTCAGCTCTCTCACTCAGCTAGCCCCCTTTTTTTTAAAAGAAACCTGGAATTTCATATTTCTCATCTCAAATAAGTTTGAGAAAATATAGAACTACAAATAGTCTATCTAGTATGTAAAACCTGTTTTGAAATGTATTTTCATTTATAGTTAATAGAAAATAAGGCAAATGTAGGGAGCAAAATCGAGTTTTTTTTTTCATTTTCAGAGCCAAGAAGCATTCGACTTTTTTGTAACTTCTAAAATATCACTTTTTTATTTTATTTTTGAACTGATACAGTGAGCATTTGTAGTTTGTTGTATACACACTACTAATAGTTGTTCAACCATCACTACATCAAGGGCTTGTACACCATCACTATTTTAAACTATCACCACATAATTGCATTAGGGCTTATTTGATAAGGCCTTCTCTAGTGCTCCTCCCTTTCCTAAATTTAAAAGGATTGACATTAATTAATCTCTATAAGAACACCTGTGCTAATGACGTGACCATGATACATCATGCATTTCACTTGCACGTCCAATGTAAAATTGGAAGGCCGTTTAGATCCGAACTTAAACTAGTATTACCTATGTGTGTATCCACATATTACTACATGAAGATCGATCTAACTACTCGTTGTTTTTCACATAAGTGCCTTGATAGACGCAAGTCAGGACGAGTACATGGCCGCCGTAAGTTCATGGCCGCCGTAAGATGCGAAGGCAAAGGTAGCGACCCAATTTCCTCTTCACTTGTCCCTCCCTTTCACCTTGCACCGAATTCTCCTGTCATCTTTAGCTTATTTATGAACCATTGTGCACGCAATCAGAGGATCGAGTTCATGTTGATCGATACCTCTGGCGACAACTATGCTCGATACTTATATGAGGCAACTATTGCTCGCCGCGGCAGTGCCAAGGGCGTGCCATCGCTCGCCGCCACCAAGGGTTGAGCCACCATGAACCGTGAGTGATGGGAACACCACGATATACATATTACATACATATATATACATATGAATTTATATAGAAATTAATTATTTGTTAAGGATCATCATGTCCTTAGTTATGAAGGGGTACGGAGCTATCTCAAGCATTGTTGTGTTTAAAATTTGGATAGGGAGGAGAACTGAAGCAGAAGTGTTATTTGATATATACTCCTGATTAGTAAGACAATAAATAAGCACATAACCATACACATCATAAGTAGGGAGAACATGGTACTCGTAATAAGATACCACACTTCCTGTGGAGGCCTTGACATCATAGATCTTGACCTTCTTGATAGACTCAGAAGTGATCTTGAATATTAGGACATCCCCATTCTTCGGGCCATCCAATATCAAACCTCATCAGCTCCACATTTCATAAGTTAAGCTGGGGAACCTAATATACCACATTCCAAGAGTCTATCTCCATCACGAGTAAACCTCAAACCAAAATCTAGCATCATAGGTTCAAATCCCCTCCAAATGTAAGCACCATCGACATAGAAATCATACATGTAAGAATACAGAGACGATGGAATAGGATGAGATCCCTAACCCAGTCCCCATTCGTGAACTAACCCGAAACCCCACGTCACTGCACATTTGAAGTAAAAAGTGTTGGAGAAGTAGAAACTTGCAACCATTCTAACAAAAGGATTAGCCGCGACCGGAGAAGATGAAGCCATCATAGGTAGATACCGAGGATCCGACTATGCCTAGGGATACCTCACCTCAATAACTTTGTGACGAAACTGGTGGAACCTCAATGGTCACACAAAACCAACCGACACACATAGAGGACACATGCGAAACACGAATATATACTTAATTCACCACTCTAAAAATAAAGCGACTGGACGATTCCTCTCTCTCCGCAATGCCACTGGCAAGGTCGCTGCCAACAAGGTAGGACAAGAGTCGGAATCTCATTCATATTCCACACAATTCCGCCACCACCTCACATCGCTCCACTGCTTGATCAAATCCTAATTTTAAGGACCTACCTACATTGTTGCGTGTAGGTCTCACGTCTTGACCCCCTTCCCGCCTAGCGGCAAACAAAGGGTAGAAACATGAGCAAATGGGGTTGTGGTGTCTAAGCTAGGAGTCCATTTTATTTTGAACAGGGAATGGCCTGAAGGGATTGGAAATTGCATTACTTGGGTGACATATACAAAGATACAATGCGGGCCGCTAGTAAGATAGAATAAAAAATTATAGCATAGACCTATGAACTATGGCACTAGTAGAAAAACGACCTTTCGTTTTTTGCAGCTCCAGCCTCTAGTCCTGGCCCTGTCTTAAATCGGGACTAGTGTTAGCACTAGTCCCGGTCTCTGACCTTTGCAACGGCTAGATGGCGCCACATGATGTCGTGGTATTGCTGACGAGTACGCCATGGAGTGGTCCTCACAGTGCGTGTTTAGAGACGTGGGGGAAGGCGGACGGTTGACGGGTACGAGGTAACCCAACTTACCCAGGTTCAGATCCCACAATGATGGCGGAATCCTACTCCTGCTATAAATCACTATAATGTCAATACGCCGAGTTACAAGGATTGGTTCGCTGTGCGAGGTGACTAGAGAGTCTAAGTTATCGTGCCCTAAAGGCTTCCATAGGCCCGACTTATATAGTCGTCAGGTCCTAGGGTTATAGGGAAAAGTCATAGCCGGACAGGTTATAGAGTCCTACACTGCTTACAACTAGTCTAGCGTGTCTTGCACTCCAAGGCTCCGGGTACGTCGGTGACTCCACCGTAGCCTTCCTTTATCCGGCATGGGCCTCCCTTCTGGATCCATCTAACTGGACCGCCCAGCAGGCCATGGGCCATGCTACCAACTGCGGGCCACCGGAGACATGCTATGAGGATACCCATATAGCATATCCCCAACAGTAGCCCCCGGAGAACTCCGAGATCTTGCGTCGTCTTGCCTCTTCAGGGTGAATGCTCCGTCTAGATGAATGTCGACAAATCGTCAAGCAATATCTTGTAGTCCTCCCAAAGAACCCTGCAAGGTTTTCTCTGTCTTCAATTTGTAAGTCGGAGAATTGCTGAATCTTCTATCGTACTCTTTCGTGGTCGGATTGGATCCGTTCATGCCGGAATATTCCGATGTGATGGTTCATCTGCCAATGACAGCTAGGGCGACGTAGACATAGGTCAACAACGCCTCGTAACTCACACATGTAGAGAACACAATCATGTCCGTTTTTCCCGCGCGAGAGATACGAACCATTGGCGGCGACGGTTGGTAACGTGGCGAAATTTCCGCGCACGCTCCCGCACACGTCGCCCACGCGTCAACCATTCGATCGTCTTGCACGAATCTTGACGCTAGAGGTTATAAATTGCAACAACGGTGGACTTTTTACTTTTCACCTCATTCTCCTCCTACGTCGTCTTGTTCCTCCAGCGAGCGCCTCCTCGAGCTCTCCACGTGTTCTACAAAAAACCCTAGCCCTTCAACCTTCACAATCACCACCTCAATCTCCCCAATGGCTAGCAGGAGCTCTGCCCCCTCTATGGCGGCGTCAGGCGATGTCGCGGCAAAGCTGGCGAGCACCGTCCTCGTGCCCCCAGTGGGCCTGGTGATCCCCAAGTCCGCGGTGGTTGAATCCACCGGCGGCAACCACAATCCAGTGGCGCTAGAGCTGCTAGAGGAGGAAAATGACTCCCACAAGGGGGATTGGCGCGGTTCGGATATCACGGACCGCGACATCAAGGAGTTGCTCGTCGAGGTTTACCTCCCTGCGATGGAGGGGCTCGCCTGGAGGGCGGCACCGGCCGGTGAGGTCACCCCTTCTCCCCAAGCCAGAGAGAAGGTGTACCTCAAAGCACAACTGGTACGCGGCGTTTCCCTGCCCATCTCCAATTTCTTCCTAGCTGTCCTCAACCATTATCGAGTACAGCCTCAGAACCTCTCCCCCAATAGCATCCTCGCGCTTAGCAACTACGCGGCACTCTGTGAGGGTTACTTAGAGATTAGTCCTAGGCTAGATCTCTTTATTTATTTTTTCACCGTCAAGCAGGAAGCCGGAGCCGGCAAGGATGAGCTCAGGAACTGTGGTACGATTAATTTTAAGATCCAGCCTGGCCGGTGGTTCCCCGACATAGTCGGCCATGAGTCATGTAAAAACTGGCTGGCCAAGAAGCTACATATCCGGACTTCGTCGATGGAGCTGCCACTGAAGCCTCAACATGGAGATCCCAGGCCTCCCTTCCCTCCGACATCGACGCTTTCCGTGCTATAAGGCGGATAGAGTGGTTCGTAGAGACGGGTCTGACCAGATTGGACCTGGCCATGTGCTGGTTCGTCAGGCGGATCCAGACTCTGTAGCACCGCTCGAAGTTGATGCATGAGTATACCAAGGAGAGGAAGGGTAGCCTCCCGTATCTCCGAGGATAACTTCTCCAGCGACTCCGTCAAGCTCTGCCTCAAGGACATCGTCAAGGTGAAAGATAGAAAGCGTAGATTCACCATCACCTACGACATGTTCGAGGAGGGCAAGTGCCCAAAGGTATCTGTCTATTTTCCGTGTATGACATATACTCCAGTTCTTCCGTCTAGCCATTACCATCTCATCTAACACTTTGGGTTTTCACTTAACAGCTCAGCAGTCTAGAGGAGGATAGCATGGCTGTCCAAATCTATGACCCCAAAATGAAGGAAGTCACCGTCGTGTCCGACGACGATGTACCGCTGGCGCGAAAGAGGAAGAGCTCCACCTCTGACGCTGCCGACAGAGGCAAGAAAAAGAAGACGGAGGGTAGAGCCTCCAAGAAGACTACCACCGCCCTCGAGGCGGAGAAGATAAAGGTTACCGGGATTCATTTTGCCAAAGCACCCCCTCTTGTGTAAGCCTCTTTCTCTCCGACATTGTATATGGCTTGTCTTATTCATGTACTTATACTTTTTGCCTGTTTTAGGAAGAAGGCCACTACTAGTTTGAAGAAGACCTCCAAAGCTTTGGGGGCTTCTAGAAACATCAAGGATATGTTGCATAGTGACGTGTCTCCCCATGCATCTCCCGCCATCGCCCCTGTTACTCCCAGCGTCCAGCCTATGCCTGCTCCGACAAGCTCACAGGACAAAGATGCATCTGGCCTTTCTGTGATGGAAGTGGACTCAGGTGCCTCCGCGGAGCTTGCCGTTGTCGGTGAACAGGCAACGCAAGAGAGTACCGCAACCAAAATGGCTGAAGCTCCGGCTAAGGATGCCATCAGTAGCGGTAAGGCGGTGGTGGAGAGTGGTACGTCTGCCGAAGGCGGCGCCTCTGCACCCAAGAAAACCGTAGAGTTCCCGAAGATAGTATACCTGGCACTTACGCCGAGTAGTTCTGCTTTGGTTCCTGGTGCAGCCCCCGAGGATATAGACGGAAAACCATAGGTCTTTGCATCTAAATGCTCTAAGAGTGACTAAGCTAGAAAACTTCTCATTGTAGCCCCCAAGCATATAGTTTGAATGAATTATTCTGACTAGATGCTTTTAGAGTAGCATACACAATGTTTGTAAATTTGAATACTGTAGCCCCCAAGCTTCTAGTTGTAACTGAATTAGTTTCGACTAGATACTTAAAGAGAGACTAAGCATATAACTGAGTTAAAAAACTTTATACTGTAGCCCCCAAGCTTCTAGTTGAAAACTGGATCAGTTCCGACTAGATGCTTAAAGAAAGACGAAGCATATTGTCAACTTAAAAAACTCTTACTGTAGCCCCCGAGCCTCTAGGTGGATAGTTATCCGGCTAGATGCTCCAAGAAGACTAAACAAAGTTAAATTTTCTTTCCACAGAATGAGAATGCTCGGAGAGGCGTGGCCAACGAGAAGTACCAGAAGATGCGTGCGAACTTGGAAGACGAAAAGGGTAAAACTGCCTTCTTGAAGGAACAAATCACCAAGAGCAAGCGTCTATTTTTCCTTTCTTTTTCGTATTCCGACTTGGTCTTGTGCCAACATTCTCCGAGTACTCACTGTGCACTGTTCTTTCTCCGCTTGCAGAAGCCATTTCCAAGGATAAGGATATTGTTGAACAATCCAAGCATATTCAGCAGCTGGATAGCGAAAACAAGATCCTTAAGCAGGAGAGGAAGGATATGATGAAGATGCATGAGAACTCCATGAAAGTTCTGCAAGAGTCCGCCAACAAAGAGATGAACCGCTTGAAGGAGGAGATCGCGATGCTGAAAGAGCAGAAGAAAGCTGCCAATGAGCAAAATCAGCGCAATCTTGACGCATACAAGATCCTCCGACAAGAACGGGATTCTCTGGCGGAAACTCTCCAGCAGGCCGAAATTAGCATCTTCAGTAAGTGATTCTCCGCCTTGTACTTCTTTAAGCTATATACTCTGAAGTTTTTGTGTTATTGAACTCATGCGTTCCTTTGTAGGAAATTTGCAGCTCCTATTGGGTTAACCCAGTTGCCTCCTCCGCCAAAGGAATGTATGGTCCTTGCTGGCAACTTTATTAATACCGCCATCAAGCAGACCAAGGAGATAGCCAAGCCCTTCCAAATTAACATCAAACCAGTGGATTCCGTGGCGAAGTTCTCGGAGATCCTGCGCCGAGCCCCCGAGCGTATCGTAAGATGGAAAGCTTCATGTACCCGGGCCGACGCGAGGATGGCGTGTAGGGGTTCGTAGCATGGAAAACAAAAAATTTCTATCGCATGAACACACACAAGCCAAGATCTATCTACTAGATTGTAGCAAAGAGTCGATAGAGTACTAACCCTCGAAGATCCAAAGCGGTTAACGAGAGCAGATTCGCGTGGGTGATGTAGTCGTTCACTTTCCGATCTCAAGATCGCATAGGCGATCCTTCCGGAGCCATGTTCCGGCAGCGCTCCCGCAGTCGGTCACATGTACGGTACTCGATGAAGACCTTCCTCTCCCTTGTTCCAGCAGGCAGCATGACGGCGTGGTGTCAGAAGTAGAGGGGAGATCCCGCAGGGATTCGCCTAAGACGGAGCGAGTATGGTGGAGTAGAGGGAGCCCCGACGATCTAGGGTTTAGAGGGACGGGATTTAGAGGTAGCTAGCAACTAGAGTTTAGCTAGTCGGTAGCGGTTTAGAGGATATCTGGATTGGTCGCAACTAGAGAGGGGGGCAACCTAGGATTTCTTGGGCGCCTAGGGCAAGGGGGATACCTTGGGGTGCACCCACACCCCTCATTATATAGGTGGGGGGGGGGCGTCCAAGGGTGTTCCCAACCCAGGTGGAAACCCTCCCTAACTTAGAAACCCTCCCTAACTCGGAAACCATGTTGGGATTTGACTTTTTCAAACTGCCTTTTTGACTTTCAAATTAGAGTTTGATTTCTCTATTCCAAGTGTCTAGAAAAGTGACCTAGGACATGATGCAACCATTACACTTTGTCATGACACATCCATGTACCCTTCCCCTTCCGGATCGGTGAACCTTCTAGACCCTTCTAGAACATTCCGGTGAAAACACCGGAATCATTCTCGAACTCTGAAATTGGACTTTCCTTATATGAATCTTATTCTCCGGACCATTTCGGATCTCCTCGTGATATCCCGGATCCCATCCGAGACTCCGAACAACATTAGGTCTCTTTACTCACATTCCATATCTACTAAACAACATTGAATCCTTAAGTGTGTCTCCCTACGGTTCGTCAATTATGCAGACATGATCGAGACTCTTCTCCGATCAATAACCAATAGAGGAATCTGGAAATTCATATGGCTCCCACATATTTCTACGATTACTTTGCGATCGAATGAACCATTTACATACGGAACCAGTTTCCCTTTGTCTCGCGATATTTTACTTATCTGAGGTCTGATCGTCGATATATCTGCATACCTAGTTCAACCTCGTTACCGATAAGTATTCTTTTCTCGTTATGTGATATGTGATCCCTTGTTAGCCATTCACATGCTTGCAAGCTAACTGTATGACATTCCACCGAGAAGGGCCCATAATATATCTATCCGTCATATGGATGGACAAATCCCACTCTTGATCCATGTGCCTCAACACATACTTTTGAAACACTCAATGCCACCTTTATAGCCACCCAGTTACAGTGTGGTGTTTGATGTCATCAAAGCATCCTTCCAGTGATGGTGATTAACATGATCTCATGGTTGAAGGAATTAGGTTACTATGTATCAAAAAGATTATAGCAAGTGAACTATTTGAATGACTTGATCTTATGCTACGCTTAACTATAGGAGTATGTCCATCACATCATTCTCCTAATGATATGACCTTATTGTTAATAACATCTCAATGTTCATGATCAGGAAACCATGATCATATATTAACCAACAAGCTAGTTTAACAAGAGGCTTTACTAGGGACTCTTTTATGTTTACAAACCACACAAGTATTAATGTTTCCGTTCAATACAATTATAGCATGGTATGTAAAAATTTATCATAAGTACGAAGATATGATAATAACCACTTTATTATTGCCTCTTGGGCATATCTCCAACAGTCTCCCACTTGCACTAGAGACAATAATCTATTTTCAAATTTTTGTGTATTCAACACATATGGCTTTCTAGTGTTGTATTTACACGATTGCTAGTGGTCAACTGATCTTCGGATCTGACACTTACAGGTCCGTGTGAAATTGCATGTCTTTGCGTCTCTACGCATCACTCATTCTCTAATGAGATTTTTTGTATAAATTTGGTCCTTTGGTGAGACCTTTAGTTCCTTGGGGTTAAAACATGTTGATAATATTGTCGTACAATATATCTTCATAGTACTAGCCTACTGTGAACTACACCTAGTTTGATACAAACTACTTGACACAAATGCCCTCTTTTGCTGCTATAATAGCAGTCATATACTCAGCTTTTGTTGTAGTATCTGTCACAATGTCTTAACTTTGGAACTCATCCAAATCCATTATGGAACTTGCTTTCCATTATATTGTGCCACCCTTAGTTTAGATTGAGGTAAACTTAATTTGTACTTTGTAACAAAACTAGTATCAATGTAGTACTTTTACAATGAACTAACCATCTATTTGTCACCTCTACAAAAATAATATATTCTTAATTTTTCCAAAAGATCATAAGAATATCCTTACTATCGTCCAATGATTATCTTATGAATCATTCTGGTATATGCTCATAACATTTAGAGCATATGGCATATCTGGATTTGTACATATCACAGTATGATTGATATAAATACTCTTTGTGATTTCATACATCAAGTATCAATCTATACTTGAATATTTGTTTCACTTACCAAGTGTCAATACACTTGAATTTCGATTCAATCCTTTCTGTGCGACAAGAACCTTTCTTGTAGTTTCTCTATTGAAATCATTCAATATATCATCTATGTACTTTCGGCATAACCATATTAGCGTCTCAATCTATTTATATAGATATTGATGCCAAATATTTGGGTTTTGCCTAACTC
Organism: Avena sativa; assembly: GCA_916181665.1. NCBI lineage: Eukaryota > Viridiplantae > Streptophyta > Magnoliopsida > Poales > Poaceae > Avena > Avena sativa. Next base: position 164,774,281 of record OV702297.1, read on the forward strand.
TTTTCATCAAAATGAAATTCTTAACTTGTGTTAACAAAAGATACATCAGTTCCAATCAACAATATGTCTTCCACATAATGTATTAGAAATATGTCTTAGTGCTCCCACTTAATTTCTTGCAAATACAAGCATCTTCATCATCTCCGATGAGATTAAACTCTTTTAATAGTTTCATCATGGTGAAAATTCCAACTCCGCGATGCTTATTTCAACCATTGAAGTTTGCATTCTCTATTAGCATCCTTTGAATTAACAAAACCCTTTGGATCGTGTTATGTACATGTCCTAGGTAACAATTCTATTAAAATAACTTTGTTTTGCTTGTTCAACCACCATATAACAGAATTATATGTAGTGGTTGCTACATTAATCCGTATAGACTAAATATCGCTATGAAAGATCAAATCTTGTCACCTTTGAACATTGTTGTGAACTCTTTCCCAACATGTCTACTATTTCATAGATGTGAAACATCCATATCTATTTCTTTATAGATCCAAACACGACTGTAATGTCTTACACCTTTCCAGAGGGTCTTTCAAGTTCAAAGCTTGATTTCTCATGTATGGAACTACCACGGATTTTATGGCTTCAAGCCATTTGATGGAGTCAGGGCCCATCATCGCTTCTTTGCATGTAGTCCGTTCATTATTGTCAAATAATGATTCAACCCTCAAATCTTGGTATTTGATTGTTTATCCGACCTACTTGGTTCAATAGGAACTTAGACCTCCGTAACCACAACCTTTGAGGCACGTGAGTCATGAGCATTGTTGCTGCCTCCGGAACACTTTTAGGCACTGTGCAACTTTGCACATATAGCTAAGGTTCTTTTAACCTTATCAAAGTTCTATCGTCCTCCCACTTAACTTTTCACGGAAAATTCCTTCTCAAAGAAACTTGACGTTCCAAGCGACAAACATTTTTGTCTTTGGTATTATGGAGGAATACTCAACGGTTATTCGAAATAACATACAAAGACATGTTCATCCGAATTTGGTTGTGAACATCTCACTTATGCATAGCATACCAATGTTTAAGAAAGGACAACTTGGCTTTTATCCCAAACCATAACTTTATATGGTGTCATTTTCAACGGATCATGATGGAGCTCTTTTTAGTGGAAAAGAGGTAGTCTCTAAAGCTTTTAATCTTTAAAATATAATGGTGTAGAGGTCCCAACCTTTAGTAAGGTAGAGATCCCTGTGTTTACAATGCTAGTCCCTGGATCAATAGCTAGCATCCACAGTTAAGATGTAATATCAAGAAACAAAGGTCATAATACAACTTTATAACCAGGATTAAATAATTCATTACATCTTACATAGCTCATTTGGCTATCTCATTACAATGCAACAGAAATATCTATATAGCATGGAGTCCTTCTTCTTCAAAGTGCCATAGGAAGTCATGTTGGTTGTAGACTTGTAATCCTAAGCAACATACTTCACTAACATCAAACAAACCTGCAACATAATAAGTTATAGCCACAAGGGTTAATACATTTGAATTGTATTGGAAAGTGATACTATGGTAGAATAGTGGTATCTATCATGTATATGCATTTGGCTAAGTAGAGCTTAGGCCTGCTTTGCTCAAAATAGGTTTTCCTTATCATTTGAAAACACTAAATTTTTGTTTGTCAAAATCACCCAAGGCATCTACCAATCAAAGATTGAAGATCCTTTAACCCTTGTTCAACCACAAGTTTTTAACTTAGAAATTGGGATGAGGAGATCCTTGATAGCTCCCATGTCTTGATGCTCAAATTGTCCATTGCCGGGGACACGACTAAGTACTTAGATTTTACTCTCTCGAGAGGTGGTGCACTTTCCCCACAAGACTCGACATGCATCGAGACAAGATCTTTCAGAAGCCTTCCCTTAGACCAAAATGGACGCGCTCCAAACCTATCACCCCCTACCACCAACTGTCCATTTGGCTAAGTTATTGCAACCTATATGATCCAGGCAGAGCCCATAATGCCAAGTGGCTGCACTTGAAGCTTCTCAACATTTGACATCTAAAATCTCTTTGTTACTGGGTGGCTTTCCACAAGTTAGATACACCAGGGTAGGCCATGAATATGGGGCCCTGAGTAACCACTCAACGTAATCCATCCTTTCCATTCCACCCAGGTGATTCATTCACATAGTTGTTTTATTAAACAAAACACAAGTCATTAACTTAGAAATATTTCATAGCATGAATATAATCCACCCTTGTTTTCTACTAGCTAGGCTAAGCATGATAGTAGTAGGAATCTTAACTTAGGGAAATTCTACTAAGGCTTCATCTACTAGGATTTCCCATGGCATAGTTAACACATAGAAAATTCCATGCAAGCCCTACTTAGAAATATCACTAATGCATAGTGAAAATAATGGGACAAAAGTATGAAGCACCACTTGCCTTTTTGGTAGAGAATATATGTTCACTCCTTGATCTTGAAAATGTCACACTCTTCAAATTTCACTACAATTCAATCAAGGCACAAATTCAAACTAGCACTCAATCAATTTACCACATAAAATAGTAAAAACAAAACAATGCATGCAAGCATGCAAAAGATTGTTTTATTTGGAGAAGTGGGCTATAAACATTTTAAAACACCTATTTGTCATTTATAAAGGTGGCAAAACCATTTTAAATCAAGTTAGTGAAAATGTCCATTTAAATCATTTTTGTTTTGTAGAGATGATTTAAATCAAAGTAATAATTTCTAGTGTTTGACAAATATATTTTTAAACACAAATGTTAGGTTTATGGTCAAAGTGTTTTAAAACAATATCATTTACAAAAGGTTTAACTCAAAACCATTTTTAAATTAAGCACCGTTTTTATTTTACTAGAAATGCCTTTATTCAAAGTAATAATTTTTCTAGGGTTCATAAAATATATTTAAATCCCAAAACTTGGTGTTTAGGGTCAGGGAGTTTAAATCAAATAATTTTCCAAAGGTTTTACTCAAAAAGCATTTTTAAAACATAAACAATATTTTTATTTAACTAGAAATGCTTTTATTCAAAGATTTATTCCTTAGCATCACAAAATATACTTTTAAATCTACAAGTTGGTTTTTATGGCCAGTAGAAAACAAACCATTTACAAAAGATTTTACCCTAAAAACTTTTTTAGAATAACTTTTCCAATCAAAATATGACTACATAAGTTTCTACAAAAACAACTAATTTTACAGAAGCAATTTACTAAACAAAGGGCATGGTTGTAAAGTACTCTTTTTGCTGATTCCATTGATATAAAGTTTACAAATTTTGTACGTGTGTATCAAAAGTTATGAAATTTACAAATTCAAACATCTTATAGAAATGTTTATGTTTTTAAATTAAAGGGTTGGCCACGTGTCTGATTCCTATTCATTGGTATCGGTTCATGTGGATCGCGTGCTGTGGATCGTTGGATTTAAAGTTAATCGTGCGGCACAGATCAAAGCATACCCCTTCGGGTTAAGTTTCTATCGTACCCATCAGATCAAGATCCTACGGCTCGCAACTACTGGTCATATATTGGCGGCGCTGGCGGTGGTGAATGGCGGCAGCGCGCTCGGGCGGTGATGTTGCTGGCGATACATGAAGCGAGAGAGGGAGATAAATAGCTCTCAGTGATCATAGGGGTGTGGCGAAGATCAAGGTCGTCTTTTCATGGACAGGGGCGCGCTGGTACGGCGTCGATTTCTCGTCGGAGTTGTTCACTAGCTCGGGCACGCACTGCCGTGGTCGAAGGTGAACCTACAGGGCGCGCTAGGACACAAAACAGCCGGCATTAGGTGCGCACGGGAGAGGCAAATACGCCTGTGTGAAAGAGAGGGAGAGGGGAGGTCAGGTTTTACCAGGGGCGTCGCCGGAGAAGTGGCAGACGGTGGCGACATTTTGTCGTCGAGGTTGCCGACATTAGGGGGCATGCATGGGCAAGTGGGTGGTACTGGGAGGTGCGCAATATGATAGGGAGTAGGCTCGTAGAGGCCAAGGAGCAAGGGGAGGCGAGGTCTGGCCGGAATTTGCTCTGAAGGTCGCTGGAGACAGAGATGGTTTGAGGTGCAATTGCAGCAGCCTGGTGGCCGAGAGGTGTTGGCGACTGAGGGGAAAGGAAGAGGAGAGACAGGCGATTAAGTAGGGCGTGATTGCTGGGGTTTTAATCGCGGCATTAAGACGAATTGAAGAGAGAAATCCGTGGAAGAAACATGAGAGAGAGAGGAAGAATGAGTTGCAGGGTGAGGAAGACGGTGACGGGGCAGTGGGGTCTGGCGTCAGCGAGAGAGAGAGAGTTACGAGGTGGGGTCGTCTCGTCAGCGGCTGAGTGGGTTCAGACACGAGTGAAAGAAAACGTTTCGGGGGAGGAGAGAGTGGGCTAGCTGGGCTTAGTTGGGCCAGGTTGGGCTGGGCTGTTTTTCTATTTTTTTCTTTCTTCTATTTTCTTTTTATTTTTTGTTTTCATTTTCTGTTTTGAATTTATTCAATTGATTCAAATACTTGTTTGAATTCAAACTTTTCCCAATCTTTTAGCAAGTTTCTATACTGTTTAAACATGTATTTTAAAGACCAATTTTGGAATAATTCTTTTATTCATTTATGGTTTATTATTTATTTAAAATAGGCACTTGCCTTTATTCAAATAAGATTTTAATTATATTTTCAAACTCTTATTTAAATTCTAGTTTTCACCAAACCCTTTTTCAGTAGGTTTTATTCATTCATTAGTGCAAATAATTCATTTTGAATTATTTAAAATATTTTATTAATCATTTAAATTGGGCAATTGTATTTATTCAAATAAAACCAAATATGGTTTTAATCCCATATAAATTTTATTCAAATAATTCTTTTAAGTTAATTAGATAACTTTTTAATCCACTTTGGTAAATTTCCATTTATTATTTTCTCATCATTTAATTAATCATTTATCTAAGGGACTTTGTCTTTATTAAATATAATTTGTATATGGTTTAATCCCATATACTTTTATTTGAATATTCTTTATCCTTTTATTTTATTTGGATTTTAATTATCTTTGTTCCATTTGCTTATGGATTTAATTCAAGTTTTAAGTTATCTTCTAGGCAATATGACTTTATTTAAATAAAACTTGATATTATTCAATCCTTATGATTTTATTTAAATAATCTTTTACCCTTATTTATTATTCAATAATCCTTCATTTTATTTGTTTATGGATTTGGTCAAGATTTTAATTTGGCTTTTAAATATTCCTTATTTCTTTCTTTCTTTCTTTCTTTATCTTATAAAATCCATATCCTTTTATTTAAAGATCCAATCTTTGTGATTCCAATTTGTATGATTTTATTTAATATTTGGTTATCCTTTTTAAATCCTTTTAGGATTATTTTACTCATAATTTGATATGGATTTTAGATAGGAGCTTTATTAGCTTTGGAATTTATTTTCCTTTTATCTTAATAACTTCATAAGTTTTTATCTATGGCTTGAAATTGAATGAAAACAATTTCTATGGTTTTATAATATTTTTGTTTATCATTTTTTATCATCTATAAATGTTTGTTGATAGATTTTTACATGGATCAATTCCATAGTCTTTGAGAGATCTTGAATATGATTTTGTTCCATTAGGGTTTTGGTTCAACTTTTCCAAGTGTTTAAATTTCAAGATACATTCATTGATGAATGCATTTCACTTGATTGAAATTTGTTGGATTCCTTTTATTCAAAGTTTGTTCAATTAGGGTTTTGATGTTTCCATTTGGAATCAAAAAGTTTCTTTTCACCCTAATTTAACAATTATTTATTTTGTTTATTTATTTTTCACATTTAAAAATTTGGAAAATTTTGGGATGTGTCAGGCTACCACCCTTAAAATAAATCTCGTCCCGAGATTTGGGAAGGATAGAGGTTACAAATTGGCTTCAAAGCAACTAGGGTACTACCACCCTTAAAAAGGTTTTCAACTAGATTACATCTTGGCTTACTTGGGAACTTGATGTATCTTCTCTGGACAGTTGTTGGCATAATGTCCTTTGTTTCCACACTTGAAACATGTGACAAGGTTGTGGTCTTGAGGCATCTTCTTCATATTTTTTGGACATTCATTGGCATAATGTCCTTTGTCACCACACTTAAAGCATGTGACAAGGTTGATGTCTCTCATATGTTGGCTTGTCTTGTCTTTCTCCTTTTCAGGACAATGTGATGCATAATTGCCTAGCTCTTTGCATTTGTGGCACATCACTTGGCTAATATCCTTGTTTTCCTTTGGTATCATTGTCGCTTGTTTGTTTCCTTGGTTCTTCTTCTTTTCTGGGCAATCACTGGCATAATGTCCCATCTCTTTGCAATTGTAACATTGCACTTGACTTTTGTCCTTCTTCTTCTTATTTTTGGGTATCTCCAAAGCTAGGAGTTCTTCTAGTTCATGCTCTTCATATCTCACCTCAAAGGTGGGAAATCTCTCTCTTCTTGGCTCAGTTACTAGAGATATGACCTTCTTCTCCACAAGAGTAGCAACACTTTGTGGTCACTTTGGGTATGGATCTATGAGGCATGGTTCTAACTTTGCCTTCATCCTTCTTGGTAGAAGTTGTTCCCTTATGGAGGTTTCCAAACATTTGATGCACCCCATCTTGCTTCATTTGTTGAACTATGGGATAGATGGGGCATTGGATAGGGACATGACCATTTCTTTCACATAGGAAACAAGTCACTTGAGATGTAGGGCATTGATTAGTTGGATGTTTCTCTTCATAATTAGGGCATTGATCCACATGCTCTTTGTAAGTGTGTTCTATGTCTCCATAAATATTGCAATCTTGAGTTCCTTCCATAATATCATCCTTGACATCATTGTTGTCACAATCTCCTTGGGAAGAGTTGCTTACCATGTTGATCATTTGATTGGTCATCCTTTGCAACAATTGGGATTGGGTTTCCAAAAACTTTTGCATGGTTGGGTCTAACTCATTGTTGTTGGCTAAACAACTGAGTTGTTACTTGAGTCATCTGGGCTTGGGTTGCTAGAAGTTGTTCTCTCATGTGCATCTCTTGGTTGTTGTTGTCACCATTCTTGATGTTGGAGTCTCTTGGAAAAGTCATCTGTTTGGGTTGGATTGGGATTATAATAAGCAAAAGATTTCTAAGGAAGAAGTCTAATCACACACATCACAATTCACCCAAGCAATGTGCAAGCAATCACAATCAAACATTCCATTCAAACAACAAGGTTCAAGCACATTTTTAGGCAACACAATATTTTTGCTACACCACATATTATGGTGTGTTTGATCTAAACTAAACATTAGTATGGTGGTCCAACTATATGGTTTTTTTGAGATCATTCCATTCTTATTAGTTGTTTCTTCTTGCATGAGATCATGGTTTCCTTGGAAAAATTTCTTGAATCTTGGTCACAAGCTCAAAGGTGATGATGATTTCTTTTAAGTTGTGTTTCTTTAGTCTTCAAGTCTTGAGTAATATTTCTTGTCTCACTTGTAGTCCTTAGTGATGTCCAAGTTGAAGTCCTTGGTGAAACTAAAGTTGAAGTCATTGGTGATGTTGAAGTTGAAGTCATTTGAGTTGGTGAAGTACCTGCTCATATTGAAGTCTTTGCTCATGGTGGAGGCTTTGTCCATCAAGTTTGAAAGGAGGGGAGATGTAGAATTAAAACCAAAAAGGTTGAGGAAATAGTTTACAAGATTGTTTGTAAATAAGTTTTGAACAAATACAACTCCTATTTTTCTAAGGGGTTTTGTCCAATCCTAGGGTTACAATCCTATAGGCAACACAGTGCTCTGATACCATCTGTAGAGGTCCCAACCTTTAATAAGGTAGAGATCCCTGTGTTTATAATGCTAGTCCCTGGATCAATAGCTAGCATCCATAGTTAAGATGTAATATCAAGAAACAAAGGTCATAATACAACTTTATAACCAGTAATAAAATAATTCAGTACATCTTACATAGATCATTTGGCTATATCATTACAATGCAGCAGAAATATCTATATAGCATGGAGTCCTTCATCTTCAAAGTGCCACAGGAAGTCATGTTGGTTGTAGACTTGTAATCCTAATCAACATACTTCACTAACATCAAACAAACCTGCAACATAATAAGTTACAGCCACAAGGGTCAATACATTTGAATTGTATTGGCAAGTGATACTATGGTAGAATAGTGGTATCTATCATCTATATGCATTTGTCTAAGTGGAGCTTAGGCTTGCTTTGCTCAAAATAGATTTTCCTTATCATTTGAAAACACTAAATTTTTGTTTTTCAAAATCACCCAAGGCATGTACCAATCAAAGATTGAAGATCCTTTAACCCTTGTTCAACCACAAGTTTTTAACTTAGAAATTGGGATGAGGAGATCCTTGATATCTTCCATGTCTTGATGCTCAAATTGTCCATTGCCAGGGACACGGCTAAGTACTTAGATTTTACTCTCTCGAGAGGTGGTGCACTTTCCCCACAAGACTCGACATGCATCGAGACAAGATCTTTCAGAAGCCTTCCCTTAGACCAAAATGGACGCGCTCCAAACCTATCACCCCCTACCACCAACTGTCCATTTGGCTAAGTTATTGCAACCTATATGATCCAGGCAGAGCCCATAATGCCAAGTGGCTGCACTTGAAGCTTCTCAACAATTGACATCTCAAATCTCTTTGTTCTTGGGGGCTTTCCACAAGTGAGATACACCAGGGTAGGCCATGAATATGGGGCCCTGAGTAACCACTCAACATAATCCATCCTTTCCATTCCACCCAGGTGATTCATTCACATAGTTGTTTTATTAAACAAAACACAAGTCATTAACTTAGAAATATTTCATAGCATGAATATAATCCACCCTTGTTTTCTACTAGCTAGGCTAAGCATGATAGTAGTAGGAATCTTAACTTAGGGAAATTCTACTAAGGCTTCATCTACTAGGATTTCCCATGGCATAGTTAACACATAGAAAATTCCATGCACGCCCTATTTAGAAATATCATAATGCATAGTGAAAATAATGGGACAAAAGTATGAAGCACCACTTGCCTTTTTGGTAGAGAATATATGTCGACTCCTTGATCTTGAAAATGTCACACTCTTCAAATTTCACTACAATTCAATCAAGGCACAAATTCAAACTAGCATTCAGTCAATTTACCACATAAAATAGTAAAAACAAAACAATGCATGCAAGCATGCAAAAAATTGTTTTATTTTGAGAAGTGATTTATAATAGGCCATAAACATTTTAAAACACCTATTTGTCATTTATAAAGGTGGCAAAACCATTTTAAATCAAGTTAGTGAAAATGGCCATTTAAATCATTTTTGTTTTGCTAGAAATGATTTAAATCAAAGTAATAATTTCTAGTGTTTGACAAATATATTTTTAAACACAAATGTTAGGGTTTATGGTCAAAGTGTTTTAAAACAAAATCATTTACAAAAGGTTTCACTCAAAACCATTTTTAAATTAAGCACCATTTTTATTTTACTACAAATGCCTTTATTCAAAGTAATAATTTTTCTAGGGTTCATAAAATATATTTAAATCCCAAAACTTTGTGTTTAGGGTCAGGGAGTTTAAATCAAATCATTTTCCAAAGTTTTTACTCAAAAAGCATTTTTAAAACATAAACAACATTTTTATTTAACTAGAAATGCTTTTATTCAAAGATTTATTCCTTAGCATCACAAAATATACTTTTAAATCTACAAGTTTGTTTTTATGGTCAGTAGGTTCAAAACAAATCATTTACGAAATATTTTACCCTAAAAACATTTTTAGAATAATTTTTATAATCAAAATATGCCTACACAAGTTTCTGCAAAAACAACTAATTTACAGAAGCAGTTTACTAAAAAAAGGGCATGGTTTTAAAGTACTCTTTTTGCTGATTCCATTGATATAAAGTTTACAAATTTTGGACGTGTGGATCAAAAGTTATGGAATTTACAAATTCAAACATCTAACAGAAATGTTTTTGTTTTTAAATTAAAGGGCTGGCCACGTGTCTGATTCCTATTCGCTGGTACCGGTTCGTGTGGATCGCGTGCTGTGGATCGTTGTATTTAAAGTTAATCGTGAAGCACAGATCAAAGCATACCCCTTCGGTTTAAGTTTCTATCGTACCCATTAGATCAAGATCCTACGACTTGCAACTACTGGTCATATACTGGCGGCGCTGGCGGTGGTGAACGATAGGGGCACGCTCGGGCGGTGATGTTGCCGGTGATACATGAAGCGAGAGAGGGAGAGAAATAGCTCACAGTGATCACAGGGGTGTGGCGAAGTTCAAGGTAGTCTTTTCCTGGACAGGGGCATGTTGGTACGGCGTCGATTGCTTGTTGGAGTTGTTCACTGGCTCAGGCACGCACGACCGTGGTAGAAGGTGAACCTACAGGGCGCGCTAGGACACAAAACTGGCAACATTAGTTGTGCAAGGGAGAGGCAAATACACGTGTGTGAAAGAGAGGGAGAGGGGAGGTCAGGTTTTACCAGGGGCGTCGCCGGAGAAGTGGAAGACGATGGCGACGTTCTGTCGTCGAGGTTGCCGATGTTAGGGGGCATGCGCTGACGAGTGGGTGGTACTGGGAGGTGCGCAAGACGATGGGGAGTAGGATCATAGAGGCCAGAGAGAAAGGGATGGTGAGGTCTGGACGGAATTTTCTCTGAAGGTCGCCGGAGACAGAGATGGTTTGAGGTGCAATTGGAGCAGCCTGGTGGCCGAGAGGTGTTGGCGACCGAGGGGAAAGGAAGAGGAGAGACATGCGATTAAGTAGGGCGTGATTTCTGGGGTTTTAATCGTGGCATTAAGATGAATTGAAGAGAGAAATCCGCGGCAGAAACGGGAGAGAGAGGGGAAAGAATGAGTCGCGGGGTGAGGAAGACGATGACGGGGTAGTGGGGTCTGGCGTTAGGGAGAGAGAGAGAGTTACGCGGTGGGGTCGTCTCATCAGCGGCTAAGTGGGTTCAAACACGAGTGAAAGAAAACGTTTCGGGGGAGGAGAGAGTGGGCTAGCTGGGCTTAGTTGGGCCAGGTTGGGCTGGCCTGTTTCTCTATATTTTTCTTTCTTCTGTTTTCTTTTTCTTTTTTCATTTTCTGTTTTGAATTTATTTAATTGATTCAAATACTTGTTTAAATTCAAACTTTTCCCAAACTTTCAGCAAGTTTCTATACTGTTTAAACATGTATTTTAAAGACCAATTTTGGAATAATTCTTTTATTCATTTATGGTTTATTATTTATTTAAAATAGGCACTTGCCTTTATTCAAATAAGATTTTAATTATATTTTCAAACTCTTATTTAAATTCTAATTTTCACCAAACCCTTTTTTAGTAGGTTTTATTCATTCATTAGTGCAAATAATTCATTTTGAATTATTTAAACTATTTTATTAATCATTTAAATTGGGCAATTGTCTTTATTCAAATAAAATCAAATATGGTTTTAATCCCATATAAGTTTTATTCAAATAATTCTTTTAAGTTAATTAGATAACTTTTTAATCCACTTTGGTTAATTCCCATTTATTATTTTCTCATGATTTAATTAATCATTTATCGAAGGGACTTTGTCTTTATTAAATATAATTTGTATATTGTTTAATCCCATATACTTTTATTTGAATATTATTTATCCTTTTATTTTATTTGGATTTGAATTATCTTTGTTCCATTTGCTAATGGATTTAATTCAAGTTTTAAATTATCTTCTAGGCAATTTGTCTTTATTTAAATAAAACTTGATATTATTCAATCCTCATGATTTTATTTAAATAATCTTTTACCCTTATTTATTATTCAATAATCCTTCATTTTATTTGTTGATGGATTTGGTCAAGATTTTAATTTGGCATTTAAATATTCCTTATTTATTTATTTAATTCTTTCTTTATCTTATAAAATCCATATCTTTTTATTTAAAGACCCAATCTTTGTGATTCCAATTTGTATGATTTTATTTAATATTTGTGTATCCTTTTAAAATCATTTTAGGATTATTTTACTCATAATTTGGTATGGATTTTAGATAGGAGCTTTATTAGCTTTGGAATTTATTTTCCTTTTATCTTAATAACTTCATAAGTTTTTATCTATGGCTCCAAATTGAATGAAACCAATTTCTATGGTTTTATAATATTTTTATTTATCATTTTTGATCATGTATAACTGTTTGTTGAAAGATTTTTACATGGATCAATTCCATAGTATTTGAGAGATCTTGAATATGATTTTCTTCCATTAGGGTTTTTAGGGTTTTGGTTCAACTTCTCCAAGTGTTTAAATTTCAAGATACATTCATTGATGAATGCATTTCACTTGATTGAAATTTTTTGGATTCCTTTTATTCAAAGTTTGTAAAAGTAGGGTTTTGATGTTTCCATTTGGAATAAAAAAGTTTCTTTTCACCCTAAATTTCAACAATTATTTATTTTGTTTATTTATTTTTCAAATTTCAAAATTTGGAAAATTTTGGGATGTGACAAATTGCAGTTTTATGAATTACACCTTTGATCTTACCATGTCAAACAAGGTTTCATTTCATATCTTGATTATTCCATACTCATATGGTGTTTCAGGAAACACAAATCCGCGGAATGATTACTCAAATCTTAGGTGTTATGCTAAACTTGTAACTCAAATATCTTCCTTTATGATCCTATCATAAATTCTTTATTTTCTTATTACATTGATTTTGCACTTCATCTTGAAAGTCTTTGAACTTTTCAGATATTTCACACTTCATCCTTATTAAGTAAATATTCATGTAGTCACTCAAATTTTCGTAGAAAGCATATGAAGTTGAAATCCAGCGCTCTTGACTACACGAAATGGACTTGATACATCAAATATGTACAAATTCCAATAATCTAGTCATTCGTTCCCTTTTGGCCTATGAACAGAGTTTTAATTATCTCTAGGAAAGTTTCACAAGCGTCATTTGATCAAAAATCAAAAGCTCCAAAATTCCATCCACATGGAGTTTCTTCATGTTTTCTTTCCAATATAATTTAAACGGCGATGTCACTTCCTAAGTGATATTTCAATCAATTTGTCTTTCGACAGTTTTAGCACTAGTTTTATGGATGTGATTTCTCCAATGAGATTTGGAAATCATCCATCTTTTATGGATTATGGCAATTATTTGAACAACCCTTTTGTTCTCATAATACCTGATAAAACAAATCTTGAAGGCAAGCTGTGATGTTAACGAGCAACACAACAACCCTTTATTTGTTCTCGATGAACATCATCACATATTCTTTTGCTAGTTATTTAGGCCATTGTAGTTCATGATGTGTTGTTTCGTATGACGATTCACACCAACAAATTCAGTATCCAATACTTAAGAACCACATTGTTTAATAAGCAAAGAATATAGCCATAACATGTATATCCTCTATATACCCAAGCTGAACAATTCTAGTCTTTTCTTTTCTGCCATATATTTCTGAGATTCTCTTTCAGTATTTCCTTTTCTGTTTGAAAGAACTATCAACATCAATAGTGGAGCCATACAAATGACACATAGTCCAAAGCATGTATAGTTAAATATTATTGTCTTTGGACTTGCACTTTGAAGTAGATCACCATCATCAAATGTTTGGTGTTCTTTCAAATTCCATTCTTTAGTAACCTTTTAGTGTAGTAAACAGTTTACCTACATCAAATATCCATCCTTATCATGGAACTATTCATGATCAAGATACTTTAGCTTATAAGGGTGAATTGCGAGTATAATGTTGCTCTCCAAAACCTTTTGGAGGATTAGGACGACTAGCGTCTCAAACCTTTTGAAAATTCCCATCGAATATGAGAACATAAACTTTGCCATATTATACTTCATCATGTTATAATCAAAAACATTGTTTCAGATATCGCAATATCTTCCACATATGATGTTCCTAGATAACCTTGATATTAAAACAATCTTTTGAATATCAAGAATCATGGAGATAAACATGATACTTATATACTAACACTGGAATTGTTACTCTTGATTTAATACCAATTATTAAACTTCATGGAGTAACCGGAACTTACTGAAAGTTTGCAATAGGACTTTTAAACTTTAGATTAACACCTCAAAAAAATACGATACCAGTTCATAAAGTAACTAACCAGAATTCTATAGTTCTATTATCTCAATTATAACTAAGCGCAAGGTGGTAAATGGATGCCAATGACTACAACAACTATGCCAATTCACTTTGATTTAATTTATGATAAATAGTGTTCAACTTTTAATCATATTGCCGTTGAACTCCCACTCAAAAAATATCCCTCACATTGTTTTAGTGATCACACGAACCAAATTCTCTACACCAAGTCCGATCATCACGTGACCTGATATAGTTTCAAAGGCGAACAATCATCATGTTCATCATATCATCTATATGACTCATGCTTTACCTTTCGGTATTCCGTGTTCCGAGACCATGTCTGTACATGCTAGGCTCGTGAAGATGAAACCTTAGCTTCCGCATGAGCAAATCTGGCTTGCTCCCATTGTATACACTCGCAGAATCTAACACACCCGATCATCACGTGGTGCTTCGAAACAACGAGCTTTGGCAACGGTGCCTACTAAGGACGAACACTCTATAACTTGATATTTTGTGAGAGGGATCATCTTATAATGCTATTGTCGCAATCTAAGCAATACAAGATGCATAAAAGGATTAAAATCACATGCAATTCATAATATGTGATATGATATGGCCTTTATTCTTGTGCTTCCGATCTCCATCTTCAAGCACGAACATGATCTCCATCATCACCGGCGTGGTGTCAAGGTCAATGGCACCGCTCCATGGTTGTCGTCCACCAACATCAACTATTACAACTACTTTGAATAATAGGCACGCAGGTCTTAACGAAATTAAAAGACAACCATATGGCTCCTGCCGGTTGCCGACTTACAATAAGGAACGTTGCATACATCATATATAATCACAATCATGGCCATATCACATCACATCACACCCCTGTAAAACAAAGTTAGACGCCTCTAATTTTATTTGCATGTTTTACGTGGTTTGGGGCTTTCATCAAGTGTCGTTCCAACTTACGAACAAGAACCACAACGTTGATACTAGTATTGTCAATCACCCGTTGTAAATTGAATCTTCACTATGTTGGGAGAAACAGGCACCTGCAAAGCCACTTATGCAATACAAGTTGCATGTCAAGCGTGGATCAAGTCTTATGAACGATGTCATGTAAGGTTAGCCCGGGCCGCTTCATCCCGCCATCCCGCAAGATGCAAAGTACACAAGAAGCAATCGAAAACAAAAGCATCAACGCCCACAATGACCATTGTGTTCTACTCGTGCCATAGATCTACATATAGACACAACTCTGATACCACTGTAGGGGTTCGTAGCATGGAAAACAAAAAAATTCTATCGCATGAACACACACAAGCCAAGATCTATCTACTATATTGTAGCAACGAGTTGATAGAGTACTAACCCTCAAAGATCCAAAGCGGTTAACGAGAGCAGATTCTCGTGGGTGATGTAGTCGTTCACTTGCCGATCTCAAGATCGCGTAGGCGATCCTTCCGGCGCCACATTCCAGCAGCGCTCCCGCAGTCGGTCACACGTACGGTACTCGATGAACACCTTCCTCTCGCTTGTTCTAGCAGGCAGCGAAGGTTGTAGCTCTCTCCTCGTGATTCCGGCAGCACGACTGCGTGATGTCGGATGTAGAGGGGGGATCCGGCAGGGCTTCGCCTAAGCTGGAGCAAGTATGGTGGAGTAGAGGGAGCCCCAGCAATCTAGGGTTTAGAGGGCCAAGATTTAGAGGTAGCTAGAAACTAGAGTTTAGCTAGTCGATAGCGGTTTAGAGGAGATGTAGATTGGTCGCAACTAGAGAGGGGGGCGACAACCAAACTAGGGTTTCTTGGGCGCCTAGGGCAAGGGGGATACCATGGGGTGCGCCCCCACCCCTCCATATATAGGTGGGGGGGCATCCAAGGGTGTTCCCAACCCAGGTGGAAACCCTCCCTAACTTAGAAACCCTCCCTAACTCGGAAACCATGTTGGGATTTGACTTTTTCAAACTGCCTTTTTGACTTTCAAATTAGAGTTTGATTTCTCTCTTCCAAGTGTCTAGCCAAGTGACCTAGGACATGATGCAACCATTACACTTTGTCATGACACATCCATGTACCCTTCCCCTTCCGGATCGGTGAACCTTCTAGACCCTTCTAGAACATTCCGGTGAAAACACCGGAATCATTCCTGAACTCCGAAATTGGACTTTCCTTATATGAATCTTATTCTCCGGACCATTTCGGATCTCCTCGTGATATCCCGGATCCCATCCGAGACTCCGAACAACATTCGGTCTCTTTAATTCCATATCTACTAAACAACATTGAATCCTTAAGTGTGTCTCCCTACGGTTCGTGAATTATGCAGACATGATTGAGACTCTTCTCCGACCAATAACCAATAGAGGAATCTGGAAATTCATATGGATCCCACATATTTCTACGATTACTTTGTGATCGAACGAACCATTTACATACGGAACCAATTTCCCTTTGTCTCGCGATATTTTACTTATCCGAGGTCTGATCGTCGGTATCTCTGCATACCTAGTTCAACCTCGTTACCGATAAGTATTCTTTTCTCGTTCCCGTGATATGTGTTCCCTTGTGAGCCATTAACATTCTTGCAAGCTAATTGGATGACATTCCACCGAGAGGGCCCATAATATATCTATCCGTCATATGGATGGACAAATCCCACTCTTGATCCATGTGCCTCAACACATACTTTCCGAACACTCAATGCCACCTTTATAGCCACCCAGTTACGGTGTGGTGTTTGATGTCATCAAAGAATCCTTCCGGTGATGGTGATTAGCATTATCTCATGGTCGAAGGAATTAGGTTACTATGTATCAAAAAGCTTATAGCAAGTGAACTATTTGAATGACTTGATCTTATGCTACGCTTAACTATAGGAGTATGTTGGATATATGAACTTATTGGTAATAACATCTCAATGTTCATGATTAGGAAACCATGATCATATATTAACCAACAAGCTAGTTTAACAAGAGGCTTTAATAGGGACTCTTTTATGTTTACAAACCACACAAGTATTAATGTTTCCGTTCAATACAATTATAGCATGGTATGTAAACATTTATCATAAGTATGAATATATGATAATAACCACTTTATTATTGCCTCTTGGGCATATCTCCAACATGGCGCTGTCAATGTTCAAGGCGCACTACGAAAATGCCGACATCGACATGGTGACCTCCGGTATCCCCGACATGGACGATGAAGGCCAAAAGATAGATCACGAGGCTATCTTGGCGTCGCTCGCGAGTTTTGACACCAGATTCGCCGAGTTGGTCAACCCTAACGTCTTCGTGCCCATGAAAACCATTGATGGCGGCATCCAAAGCTCCTCCGAGCCCCTCAACACCGCCGACTTCGAGGAGGATGACTCTCCTGCTCTTGATGATGCTTCATCCAAGTGACCTGCGCCAGACGAATGAAAAACAATACGTAATATTTGTTTCCTCTGGAATTTGTATGCGGAAAACACTACTTGTTAACTTAAGGTGGAAAACAATGGTTGTTATTTCCTGCTACTCAAGAACTGGTTCCAACATGTATATATATATATATTTTAAGCAAGTGCTGGCTTATCCGTTACTTTGGTTTTTATGCTTGACTTTTCGTGAGTCGGAAGACTCGTTGTCAGAACTATGCGCTCAGGTGATGATGCCCAATGGCACCATCAATAACCTAAGCACAAAATCGCCGACAATAAGTGCCAAAAGTCACTACTCCAGAATCCACATAAAAACGACAAAGAATGTGTAGACCAGAAAACTTAAGCTAACGCCCGTAGGCGGAATTTTCACAAGTGCAATTGCAAAACTTGCGCATAAAGATTTTATACAATCCAAAATGAACACTAAAGGAGGTAAAAGACTCAGAAATATGGGTGAACCAGAGAGCTTTATTTCATTGATCATATAAGAGGTACACAATAGGTAAAAAATGCTAAGTGTAGAAAGGATGTAGCTGTGCTATGTTCCATGGCCGATCAAGCTCTGGGTAGTCATCATCCGGGTCACGTCGCTTACGCTTATGATCCTTGTTGGGTCTACCCTTCAGTTCAGGATTGTCAATGAGGTAGTAAGACCCATTGAGCAGCGCCTTGCTTATGATGAACAGTCCTTCCCATGGCGGGGATAATTTGTGTGACTTCTTCTGCTTAAATCGGAGCACCAGATCCCCCTCTTTAAACGAGCGATGCCGAATGCAGTGAC
The DNA here is from genome assembly GCA_916181665.1 of Avena sativa. Taxonomy (NCBI): domain Eukaryota; kingdom Viridiplantae; phylum Streptophyta; class Magnoliopsida; order Poales; family Poaceae; genus Avena; species Avena sativa. Next base: position 164,792,582 of record OV702297.1, read on the forward strand.
TATGGTAGCTGCGTAGCTTCTACTGGTAGATGGCGGATCTTTGACATGCCAATACGCGCTCCTCCTCGAGAAGGTCCACATCTAGGCGTCTGGATTCCTCAGCGTCATCTTCGTCGTAGGCGGCAACTCTTGGTGCATCGTGAAGGATGTTGGAAGGAAGGATGGCTTCTGCTCCATATACCATGAAGTAAGGGGTGTAGCCGGTGGATCTGTTGGGTGTAGTTCGTAAACTCCACAACACAGATGGCAATTCTTCCGCCTAGGCTCCAGCTGCTCTATGTAGCGGTGCCTCAAGACGTGGCTTGATTACCTGCAGAATTAATCCATTGGCTCGCTCAACCTGACCATTAGACTGTGGATGTGCCACATATGCAAGGTCAAGTCAGATGCCTTTGTCCCAACAATAAGCCTCCACTTCTCCGAGTGACAAGTTGTTGCCGTTGTCGGTGATTATGCTATGTGGGATACCAAATCTCACCACTAGATCCCGGACAAACCTAAGCGCAGTTGCCCCATCGAGCTTTCTAATGGGTTTAGCTTCTATCCATTTGGTGAATTTATCAACTGCTACTAGCAGATGCGTAAACCCACATGGTGCCGTTTGCAATGGACCAACCGTGTCCAACCCCTAGACTGCAAACGGCCAAGTTATTGGTATTGTTCGCAATTCTTCAGCAGGAACATGTGGTTGTCGGGCATAATACTGGCATCCCATGCATGTCTCAACCTGCTTGTCGGTGTCCGCCTTCGCGGTCAGCCAGTAGAATCCTTGCCGAAAAGCTTTAGCGACCAGCGATTGGGGAGCGGCATGATGCCCGCAATCTCCGAGATGGATTTCGCGTAGGATTTCAATACCTTCTTGCTGGGAAACACATTTAAGGTATACACCAGTAGTGCTTCTTTTGTAGAGATGTCCATTGATTATGGTATAGCCCTTTGCTCGATGTACTATTTGTCGTCTTTCGACCTCGTCGTCGGGCAAAGTTCCGTGTTCGAGATACTCCATGAATGGTTTTGTCCAAGCCGGAGGGACCTTTGCCACCATGTGAACAAAAGAGTCAACTCTGTCCGGGTTGTCGATGTCCGCCCCCTTCACGGATGGTGTCCGTAGATGCTCCAGGAAAACTCCAGGCGGAATTCGTTTGCGCCCTGATCCAAGCTTAGACAGTAGATCAGCCGCCTCGTTTTGCTCCCTAGGTACATACTTGACCTCGTAGCCCAAGAAGCTCTTAGCTATCTCGTCCACTTCGTCTCGATATGCCGCCATCATAGGGTTTCGCGCGTTCCAGGTGCCAGCCACCTGCTGGGCAACCAAGTCGGAATCTCCACAGCAAACTATGTGCTTGATGCCAATATCCTTGGCTACGCGTAGTTCGTGAATGCGTGCTTCATACTCCGCCATGTTGTTCGTAGCCTCGAAGTGGATCTGCAGAACATAGTGTAGCTTGTCCCCAGTTGGTGGCTATAGCAATACACTAGCCCCTGAGCCGTTTAGTAGCTTTGATTCGTCAAAGTGCATCACCTAGTATTCTGGCTCCGGCATTGGGGTAGCGTCTGGCATCTCCGTCCAATCTGCGATAAAATCCGTCAAGGCTTGTGACTTGATAGCGTCGTGTCGCTTGTAGGTGATATCGAAGGCGGCAAGTTCAATGCCCCACTTCGCGACCCTGCCTATAGCATTGCTGTTGTTGATAATGTCGGACAGTGGACTCTTGCTCACCACTTTGATAGGGTGCTCGTGGAAATAGTTCCTCAGCTTCTGAGAAGCAGGGAATACTCCATAAGCTATCTTTTGGTAGTGCGGGTAACGCTGCTTGGACTCCGTCAAGACCTTGCTTACATAGTAAACTGGTCGTTGAACTCCATACTCATGCCCTGGTTCCTTCCGCTCTACCACGACGACGATGCTGGTTACCCGATTGGTGGCTGCCATGTAAATTAACATGGGCTCTCCAGGTTTGGGTGCTGCAAGGATAGGCGCTGAGGAAAGTATCTCCTTGAGCTGCTTCAATGCTGCATCTGCCTCGTTCGACCACGTGAATTTGTCCACCTTCTTCAGCAACTTGTACAGCGGCAGAGCCTTCTCTCCAAGTCGGCTGACGAACCGACTAACTGCTGCAACACAACCTGTTAGACGTTGTATGTAATTTAGGCATGTCAGATAGTTGATATTTAAGATGACCTTGATTTTCTCCGGGTTGACCTTGATTCCACGTTGGGAAATGATGAAGCCCAACAATTTGCTGGCTGGAACCCCGAAGACGCACTTCTTAGGGTTAAGCATCATGTTGTATTTCTGGAGATTATCAAAGGTTTCTTTTAAGTCGGAGATTAAGTCATTTGATTTTTTAGACATCACCGCTATATTGTCCACATAGGCGTGAACGCTCCGACCAATTTGATCGTGTAGGCAACGTTGCATTGTCCGCTGGTACGTAGCACTTGCGTTTTTCAGCCCAAAGGGCATCGTGACATAGCAAAACGTGCCGTAGGGTGTAGTGAACGAAGTGGCCAATTGGTCCGACTTCCTCATCTTGATCTGGTGGTATCCTGAATATGCATCAAGAAAACACAAAAGCTTCGAGCCAGTCGCCGAGTCAATGACTTGGTCAATGCGAGCAAAGCAAACAGATCTTTGGGACATGCCTTGTTCAAGCCGGTGTAATCAACGCTCATTCTTAATTCTTTGGTTCCCTTTTTGGGTACAAGTACATGATTGGCCACCCATTGGGTGTGAAGGACTTCTCGGATAAAACTAGCCTTAAGTAACCTAGCTATCTCTTTGCCTATGGCGCGTCTCTTCTCATCTCCAAAGCGTCATACAAGTTGTTTCACTGGTTTGCATTTTGGATCAATATTCAGGCTGTGCTCGGCAAGTTCCCTAGGTACACCTTTCATGTCGGCGGGTTGCCAGGCAAAGATGTCTCTATTCTCATGGAGGAACTCGACGAGCGCGCTTTCCTATTTAGGGTCCAGGTTCGTCCCAATGGCGGTGGTCTTGGAGGCATCGCCTACCACAAGTTCCACCAGCTTGGTCTCGATGGCGGCCTTGAATGCTGGGGCTGAGTCAGAAATCTATTTCTTTGATGTGGGCATCTCCGAGGCATCGACCTTGCTTTGGATTTCCTTGAATTCTTCACTGTAGAGGATAGCTTCTACGTAGGCTGCTTCTCCAATCTCGTAGTCCCTTGCTTTGGTAAAGCTTCCGGATATGGTGATGCCACCGTTTGGTATGGGTATCTTGATCTTTTTGTAGATGAAGCATGGCTTGGCCATGAAGGTGTGGAATATGTTGCGGCCGAATATGACGTGGTACACGCTCTTGAAGGGGACCACCTCAAAGGTCATGCGTTCTTGGCGGTAATTATTAATATCACCAAAAGCGACCTGAAGTGCGATGCACCCAAGGGACCGAGCCTCCCGACCAGGAACTACTCCATGGAAGATGGTGTTGGTCCGCCTTAGGTTTGCCTCCATCAAGTTCATCTTCTGCAGTGTATCCAGGTACATGATGTTGATGCTGCTTCCACTATCCACCATACATTTGGTGAACTCATTGCCGTTAATCAAGGGGTTGATGACCATGGCATATTGGTTCCTCATAGGGATGAGGTCCGGGTGATCCTTCCTATCCCAAGTAATTGGAATCTCTGACCAACGCAGGAATTGGGGAACTGGGGGTAGAGTAGCCATCAGTATCCTCATGGAGGTCTTCTATTGTCGGACGGTGGGGGTGCCAAGGAAAGTGTGGAAAACTGCCGCCTTCTTCTCGAAGGTTTTTTCCCTTGCCGTCTCTCTTGGCGGCGTGCTAGGGGTCAACGTCCTTGTCCATGTCACTTGAATCCTTGGACTCCTCCTCCTTCTTCTTCCCCTTGCCCTTGCCTCGTGGTATGCTCTTCCGACTTTGCTTATAGCCGGACTCCGGGTCCTCCTTAAGGTAATTGATGAACTTGCAGTGGCGATTGGTGTGGGTGGCATTGCCGTTGGCGTCGAGGTGTATGAGGCAAGGCATATCTCGGTATTACTCGTGGGTTTGGGGAACGTGGAGCACTACTGAGGTAGTTTCACTTCCTCGCTACTGCCCACGACCAGCTCCCCGTCCTCGGCCATGCTGTCCGCCATCACCTCGTCCTGCAAAAGTCATAGCGACCATGTCAGGGGTTTGATTTTCTTCTGGTGCAGTCTTCCGCTTGGTGCTGCTGTTCCTCCGATCTTGAGTTGGAATGGACGTTGCCGGTAGAGAGCCGCGAGCATCATCATTGGCAGCCGCGAACTCACTAGCCAACTGAATCATCTGGTTCAAATCTTTGTCCTGCAGGCGCTTCAGTTTATGTCGGAGCAACGTGCCCCTTTCCAACCCATCGATGAAGGCTGCCATGGTATTCTGGGCGTGCACTCCTGTGCAAGAATTCTTCATATCCAGCCAGCAGGAGACGTAGGCGCGAGATGTCTCGTCTTTCTCTTGCACGCATTGCTATAGATCACCAATAGTGCAGGGACGTTTGTACGTACCCTCGAAGTTCTTGGTGAACGCTTCTTGCATGTCCAACCAATTGAAGATGGATCTTTCTGGCAAGTCATCAATCCATTGACGGGATGTGCCCGCGAACATCAGTGGGAGGTACTTGACGGCGACGTTTGGGTTACCCCCAGCGATTTCCACCGCGTTGCCATAGTCCTGCAACCATGTAGCTGGCTTGGCGGTGCCGTCATAGGGCTTAATGGTCTTGTCAATACGGAAACCTTTGGGGTAAGTTGCGGACCGTATCACAGTCCAAAGCAACGTGGTCCCAGGTATGGTCCTTCCCGGGCCTCGTGGATCTTGTCCAGACGCGAACGTGCATCGTATGGCTTTGAGCTTCTTTTCTTCTTCTTGCCATTAGGGGATGGGCTACGTGAACGATGCGAGCCTCCTCTGCCATGGTGGCTACTGGGTGGCGACGGAGGCGGAGGTGGCGGTGGGTTAGCCTTCTTGCTGTTACCCTCCTGCGACGCCTCACGCTTGTCGCGGTTGCTTGTCAGACGCGGAGGGTCATGGTGTGACCTACTCTTGTGTCCTTGGTTGCGTTCTCCGTCATGATGGGTCTGCTCCGCGTTGTCACGGATGACGATGCTGCTCTGCCTTGGCGGAGGCATATCCGTATGACGGTGAGCCTTGGTTTCTTCACGATGTCGGGGGGAACGGGGCGGTGGCGATGTGCGACGGGGTTGGGCCTTACCTCCATGGTCGGAGGATATGGGGATAGCATCCTTCCTGTTGCGCACATCCCTCCGTCTTTGTTCTGACGAACCCGTCTGAGACCCGACATCAAGAGGAGATCTGTCCCTTGGCGGCTTATGCTGGCTAGACTGGAAAAACGCTGGGTCAGACTCAAGCCTCTGAGAGGTGGCATTTTCCTGCTGTTTCACCGCCTTGGCCACTAGGTCATGGACCTGGTTCACCGCTTCGGGTGATCTATCCTGCTCCAGAAGGGTCTTGGCGACGACGAGGTTGAGGAGAGGAGTGGGCATCACCTGCCTGCCTTCACTGTGAATGTATGGCTTGGCCTGTGCCGACTTCGAGGGAGCCCATCCTAGGTTTCACCACACTCCAGGATCATTGATGACGTGAGCCGGAGCTTTCTTGACCTTCTGCTGCTGCAGTAGAGTCTTGTACTCGGCCTCTATTGCTCTAGCTTTCTCTATTGACTTCTGCGTGTTGGCCAGATCTCGATCTAGCTTTGCGCCTTGCTCCGCGATGGCCTGCGCTTCCTCCAACAGCTGCTGGCGCTTCTCGTCAAGCTAGACTACATTGCGAATATGAGCCACGGTCATAGGCTCGACGAGGAGATTGCTGTACATCACTCTATCAGCTGGAGTGACTAGGGCAGTAGCGGACGTAAATGCCGGAGGTGGCGGGTTTGCGATGTTGTTGTTTCTCGGACCGTTGCCGAGTTCCTACGGCTGTTGCACTGGGTTAGGCGGAGGGGGCATGTCCTTTGGGCGATCAGTGTCGGCAGCAACAGGTGTTCCCTTCCCCTTGTCCAGCGCTTTAGGCGGATCTCGTCCAGACTGATCTTAGTCTATCGCCGTCCCAATAGTGATGAACACCTCTCGGGACGTGACGGTGTTGTTTGACTGCTCGTCGCGCTTGTAATCCTCCTCCATCTCTTGCATGGCAGAGGCTAGCTCCTCGGGGCTAAAGTCTATCTCCTCCGAATCTGCGCTGAAGGTGGCATAGAGCGCGTCAATCACGGAGTCGGAGGGTGCCGGGGCTTCCTCGATGACGGGGGGTGGAGGTGCAATAGCAGTGATGATGGTTGGAGGCGGTGGCGCAGCTGCGGCGATGGCGGCGGTGGCTGAGGGGCTCCGTCAATGAGCGCAAGGGCTGTCTGAGCTGCCTCCTCAGCCTCCGCTTAGTTGTTCACGGTGTTCACCATGCTTTCGAAGGTGAGGCGTCCTGAAGCCTGCTGTCACCTTAGCGAATGCCGGAGAAGCGTACCTTGGTCCAGTCCTTCCACAAAGTGATACATGGCATCATCATTGGGGTAATGCGCCAGATCCACCCGTATACGGAGCCACCTAGCAAGGTAATCGCGGGGTTTTTTGCCTTCTCTCTGAATGCAATGCGCCAGATCGAAGATGGTCACCACTCCGACGAACTTGGATCTCTGCTGTCTAGACATACGGACGAAGCCGGCGGACCTGCAACGATCTTCCACCGTTATATCCTGCACATGGGCGGTTTGGGTGGTCCTTGAATTTTTCCGATCTTTGCCGGCAAACTCCGAGGAGAGATCCGACATTGATACTTCCACGAACGTATCCTGCCCGTAGGCGGTCCGTGCGGGTCTTTTCGCTCCTTTGACTTCCAGGGAACTAGTGCCCGAGTCGGTTTCGCCGATGAAGAGGTGGATATCTCCGATGGGGACGATCGAGCACCACGTAGGGTTCGTCTTTGCCGGGATCCAGAACTCGTTGGGAGGGACGATCGGAACGTTGCTGGAGAAGAGAACATGGACGATGGCTATGGTTTTGCCGATTCCCACGAAGATCTTGGTCCTCGCCCGCTGAAGAGCCTGAAGCGCCTCTTGCCCCACGGTGGGCGCCAACTATCGTGGTATTGCTGACGAGTACGCCATGGAGTGGTCCTCACAGTGCGTGTTTAGAGACGTGGGGGAAGGCGGACGATTGACGGGTACGAGGTAACACAGCTTACCCAGGTTCAGATCCCACAACGGTGGTGGAATCCTACTCCTGCTATAAATCACTATAATGGTAATACGCCGAGTTACAGGGATTGGTTCGCTGTGAGAGGTGACTAGAGAGTGTAAGTTATCATGCCCTAAAGGCTCCCATAGGCCCGGCTTATATAGTCGTCAGGTCCTAGGGTTACAGGGAAAAGCCCTAGCCGGACAGGTTATAGAGTCCTACACTTCTCACAACTAGTCTAGCGTGTCTTGCACTCCAAGGCTCCGGGTACATCGGTGACTCCACCGTAGCCTTCCTTTATCCGGCATGGGCCTCCCTTCTGGATCCATCTAACTGGGCCGCTCAGCAGGCCATGGGCCATGCTACCAACTGCGGGCCACTCGAGTTATCCGGATAGGAGACATGCTATGAGGATACCCATATAGCATATCCCCAACACATGACTAGTCCCGGTCCATGGGAAACCTCTAGTCCCGGCTGATAATACAAGCCGGGACTAGTGCACCTATGGGACCCATGGCTATATCTAGTCTGGGTTCTTGTTACCAGCCGGGACTAGAGATCAACCTCTAGTCGGGGTTCGTTTTACCACCCGGGACAATTTATTACCACTATATATCCCTCTTCGACCCAACACAAAAGCATGGCCATTTCATCCAAGGAACAACTCAAGTTCATCCTCATTTTTTGTCCAATTTGGTGGCAACTTTCAATCCAAGCTTTGTTAAGATTTGGTGGCATCATCTATCAATCCAAGCTTCTAAAATGGTTAGCAACTTCAATCTTTCATCTCTTATTGTTATAGTTTAGCTCAATGCTCTAGAACTAGAATGAGGGATTTTATGCTTAGAAGTGTAGAGGGAATTTTAGATGTGTAATTTTAAGCATAGTTTGATTATACAAAAAGCTACTGAAAGTTGAGATGTGCATTTTAAGAGTTTCGGATATCAGTACTGAATAAGGTTTTCACTGCTAGAGCAATAATTAAATATTCAACATTTTTATGTTAACAGTTTTTTCCAATTCAAAAATTAGTGCATGTAAAATTTTAATATGATAGAAAATCTTAATTCAAAAATTAGTGCATGTAAAAGTAATTGTAGTAAAAATGATCCTAACTTTTTATAAGATAGAAAATTTTAATTATACTGCAGATGAGCCGAGATTGGATGTACGACGCTCCCCGAATGTCTGACACGTTCATTAAAGGCGTGCATTCTTTCCTCGATTTGGCTAAGGCAAACAAGCGGAATGGTTTTATGTGTTGTCCGTGTCGTGTCTATCGGAATGAGAAGGATTACTCTTCATCCAAACCATTCACATCCACCTGATTCAATCAGGTTTCATGTCTGACTATATTTGTTGGACAAAGCATGGAGAAAGCAGGGTTATGATGGAAGACAAGGAAGAAGAAGAAGAGAACGGTGAAAACTATCCAATGTTTCCTGAATACGGTGGTACTGCACTAGAAGACAATGAACAAGAAGAAGGTGAAGAATGGGCATTAGATGAGACTGATAATGATCTTCGTCAGGACATTCTTGATGCACGGAGCGAATGCGAAGATGAAAACGAGAAGAAGAAGTTGGAGCGCATGTTAGAGGATCGCAAAAAATTGTTATACCCAAATTGTGAAGATGGCAACACAAAGCTCGGTACCACACTGGAATTACTGCAATGGAAAGCAGAGAATGGTTTATCTGACAAGGGATTTGAGAAGCTACTGAAAATTTGGAAGAAGAAGCTTCCAAAGGATAATGAATTGCCTATCAATACATACGAGGCAAAGAAGGTCGTCTGCCCTCTAGGACTAGAGGTGTAGAAGATACATGCATGCATTAATGACTACATACTATATCGCGGTGAGGAGTACGAGAATTTGGATGCATGCCCGGTATGCGGCGCATTGCATTATAAGATCAGACGAGATGACCCTGGTGATGTTGAGGGAGAGCAACGCCCCAGGAAGAGGGTTCCTGCAAAGGTTATGTGGTATGCTCCTATAATACCACGGTTGAAACATTTGTTTAGAAACAAAGAGCATGCCAAGTTGTTGCGATGGCACAAAGAAGAGCGCATGAAAGACTCGATGTTGAGACACCCCGCTGATGGGTCGCAAGGGATAAAAATTGATAGAGAGTACCCGAGCTTTGCAGATGACGCAAGGAACTTAAGGTTTGGTCTAAGTACAGATGGCATGAATCCTTTTGGAGAGTAGAGCTGTAGTTATAGCACCTGGCCTATAACTCTATGTATATATAACCTGCCTCCTTGGTTGTGCATGAAGCAGAAGTTCATTATGATGCCAGTGCTCATCCAAGGCCCGAAGCAACCCGACAATGACATTGATGTCTATCTAAGGCCATTAGTTGAAGAACTACTACAGTTGTGGCGCGACGAAGGTGTTCGTATCTGGGATGAGCATAAACAGGAGCCATTTGACCTACGGGCGTTGTTGTTCTTAACCATCAATGATTGGCCTGCTCTTAGTAACCTTTCAGGACAGTCAAACAAGGGATACAATGCATGCACGCATTGTTTAGATGATACTGAAAGTATATATTTGGATAAAGGTAAGAAGAATGTGTACCTGGGGAATCGTCGATTTCTTCCAGCCAGGCATCCCGCTAGAAAGAAAGGCAAGCATTTCAATGGTGAGGCAGATCACCGGAAGAAGCCTATCCGCCGTACTGGTGATGATATATTTGGTATGGTCAAGGATCTAGAAGTAATCTTTAGAAAGGGCCCTGGCGGTCAATCTGTTCCAAATGACACTGATGGACATGTTCCCATGTGGAAGAAGAAATCTATATTTTTGGAGCTACCCTATTGGAAAGTTCTAGAGGTCCGCTCTACAATCGACGTGATGCACGTGACGAAGAATCTTTGCGTGAACCTGCTAGGCTTTATGGGCATGTATGGAAAGACAAAAGATACGCCAGAAGCATGGCAGGACCAGCAAGGTATGAAAGCCGAGAGGGCGTGCATCCAATAAAGACAGATAAAGGACGTCTAAGTGCTGCCAGCTATGCTCTTACTGAAGAAGAGAAGGATTTTTTTTGAAGTCCTAAGAAGTATGAAGGTCCCCTCTGGCTTCTCGTCGAATATAAAGGGAATAATAAATATGGCAGAGAAAAAATTCCAGAACCTAAAGTCTCATGACTGCCACGTGATTATGACACAATTTCTTCCGATTGCATTGAGGGATTCTACCGAAAAATGTTTGACTGCCCATTGTGAAGCTATGTGCATTCCTCAATGCTATTTCTCAGAAGGTAGTCGATCTAGAAATTCTACCGAGGTTACAAAATGATGTGGTCCAGTGTCCCGTTAGTTTTGAGCTAGTGTTCCCACCATCCTTCTTCAATATTATGACGCATCTGCTGGTACACCTAGTTGACGAGATTACCATTTTGGGTCATGTATTTATACACAATATGTTCCCCTTTGAGAGGTTCATGGGAGTCTTGAAGAAATATGTTCATAACCATGCTAGGACAGAAGGAAGCATCTCGAAGGCCTATGGAATAGAGGAGGTCATTGAGTTTTTTGTTGACTTTATTCCTGACATTAAGTCGATTGAAGTTCCTGAATCACGACATGAGGGGAGACTGAGTGGAAAAGGCACACTAGGAAGGAAATCAATAATATGTAGGGATAGACATTCTTTCACTCAAGCACACTACACTGTTCTGCATAATTCCACATTGGTAGCTCTGTATATAAAGGAACACAAGAATACTGTACGCTCAAACAACCCGGGAAAGCATGACTCCTTGATTAGAGATGAACACATGAAGACTTTTGGCGGTTGGTTGCAAACACATCTCATGAATAACAACACTGTTTGTGATGAGTTGTACTTGTTGTCCAGCTCACCATCGTCGACTATATGGACTTTCCAAGGGTACGAGATAAATGGGAATACATTTTACACGATCGCCCAAGATAAAAAGAGCACCAACCAAAACAATGGTGTCCGCTTTGATGCAACAAATGACAATGGGTCAAAGGACACATATTATGGTTACATAGAGGAGATATGTGAACTTGACTATGGACCTGCTTTGAAGGTCCCTTTGTTTCGGTGCAAATGGGTCAAGCTAACAGGAGGCGGGGTTGAGGTAGACAAAAAATACGGAATGACAATAGTGGATCTCAAAAATCTTGCGTACATGAACGAACCATTCGTCCTAGCCAACGATGTGTCTCAGGTTTTCTATGTGAAGGACATGTCTACCAAACCAAGAAAAAGAAAATATAAGAAAACGAATACATCATCAAACGACGAGACAAAGCGCCACATAGTTCTTTCAGGGAAAAGAAACATCGTAGGAGTGGAGGACAAGACAGAGATGTCAGAAGATTATGACAAGTTTCATGAAATTCCGCTGTTTGTAGTGAAGGATGACCCAAGCATCATGTTACTTGATGAAGATGCTCCATGGTTAAGGCCACATGGTCATAAGCAAGTCATATGATGTATTCTGAATTTTGCCTTCAGCCGTTTTTTAGATGCAATCAATATGTACATATGTATATCATTTTGTGAAGCTTTTACCAAGTTTGTTATTTTTCCGTTTTATAAAAATAATTATACTAACTTCCCTTTGACCGAATCTTTTAGTCCCAGTTGTAGCCACTAACCGGGACTAAAGATATTTCCCGCCATTTCCCACCGCTTCCCGCCATGTTTTCCCGCCCTTTTCCTCTGACCGAAGCTTTTAGTCCCGGTTGTAGCCACTAACCGGGACTAAAGATATTTCCCGCCATTTCCCACTGCTTCCCGCGATGTTTTCCCGCCCTTTTCCTCTATATCTAGGCCAACCACTCCATCGCTATCCACACATCCACACCTTCCTCTCTCACAACAATGGACAACGCCTACTGGGCCATTCTGACCCTCGAGCAGACCGAGGCGCTGTGCGCCTCCAGATACCCTTGCCCTCCAGGCTACCAGCTGCCCGCCGGCTGGATGCTGAGCGCTGGAGGGGTTCCTTTCCCTCCTGTCCCTCAAGGTTCCGCACGCCAGGCGACCATCACGAACCACTTCTACCACGAGCTCACGCCAGAGCAGCGGATGGATCCCCAGTGGGATCCTGACAACTATGACACCTGAAATTCCTTTTTTGCTAACCGGCAAGAAAGAGAGCTCTCCAGGTACGAGGGTGACGACCCTCCCCCGGTGAACCACAACGAAGCCGCCCGCCGCCTGTGGTGGGCGAACCGGACTATCATCGGCGTGATGCGCTACATCGCCGGGGGAGACCATCCTCGCCTGCGGTGCCCACAAGGCCACCCGCCACAGAGCCTCAAGAAGGCCCCTCCCCTGCCGGGTGGTAGCGGCATCGTCTTCCAGGAGACCCCTCCCGCGCGCACCGTGAATCTGAGGCCGGAGTGGCAGGTGCCCCCGGTATATGCCATGGTTGGGCTGAGGATCCTCGGAGTGCCAGGTGACGATGACGATGACGAAGAAGACCCTAAAGCTCCGTACTATAGGACTAGGCATGATTATGACTAAATGGGGCGGCTTTAGTCATGAGTGTTAGCTAGTCCCGGTTTTTAATATTAATAAATGTATTGAGTGTTAGTCCCGGTTTTTAATATTAATAAATGTATTGAGTGTTAGTCCCGGTTTGTGGCTAGACCGGGACTAAAGGGAGGCCTTTAGTTCCGATTCGTACTATGACTTTCCCAAACTATGAAGATGTTATCCCGATTCGTACTTACCATGAAGATCTGATCTCCAAAAACGTGTGGTCACATATTAGGGAGTGCCTTTATGACCAGTTTCTTGAAGATGCCGGAGGAGTGGGATCCGGCGGCATCTCCCTGAAACTGGCCATAGTGGTGTCCCTGCTCTCGAAGATCATCTTGCAGCTTATAACTTCTCTAACTAGATCAATACGTCTAGGAGCTAACTAGCTTCACATATTAGGGAATGCCTCTATGACCAGCTTGTTGGAGATGCCGGAGGACTAGGCTCTGGCGGCATCTCCCTCAAGCTGGCCGTAGTTGTGTCCCTGCTCTCACAATCTATCTTGGAGATGCCTCAAACTGGCTGGAGGATTGGACTCACAAGGATGCATATTTATAGTACAAGCAGCTCGACATAGTGTCGACACTCACGACATAATGTCGACACTCACCCATATTATTACTGCTGACTCATGTTTTGTCCTGGTTGGTGTCTCCAACCGGGACTAAAGATTCAGCTTTAGTCCCGGTTGGTGACACCATCCGGGACAAGGTAAAATCCGCACGACATAATATCGATACTCACCCCAATCATTAGTGTTGCCTGCCGTAGTCCTGCCTGCCATAAGCTTTAGTCCCAGTCCATATTTAGTATGCTAATAGATTTATATTATAGATCTTTTTTCCTTCAAATTTTGATATATGATACATATTTTTCATCATTACAGAATAAAAGATATTGAAATAATAATATTAATAAATTCAAACTTTAGTATACAAAAGATATTTTTTAATTCAACAAAATATTAGTTTTATAACAGAATATGCTAATATATTTACATTATAGATCTTTTTTCTCTACAAAATTTGATATATAATATATATTTTTTATCATTACAAAATAAAAGATATTGAAATAATAATATTAATAAATTCAAACTCTAGTATACAAAAGATATTTTTTAATTCAACAAAATATTATTTTTATAACAGAATATGCTAATAGATTTACATTATAGATCTTTTTTTCTATAAAATTTGATAAATAATACATATTTTTCATCATCACAGAACAAATATATAGAAATAATAAAATTAACAAAAATCAACCTCTAGTCCCGGCCCCAGCCACGAGCCGGGACTAGAGGGTTTTGCGCGCGAGAACGAAATGGCGCGCCGAAAAAACCTTTAGTCCCGGCCGTGGCTGGGGCCGGGACTAGAGGCCCCCCCTCTAGTCCCGGCTGGAGGCTGGAAGCGGGACTAGAGGTGGTGGGTATAAATACCCACCGTCCTCCTCCCGACCCGAGCCACGCACCGAGACGCCCACCTCTTGTCCAAATCAGACGTCGCCAGGCCGCCGCCATCGCCCGCTCCCCGTGAAGCTCGTCGCTGTCGAGCTGCGCCCGTCGCCGTCGCCCGTCGCCCGTCGCCCGTAGCCGCGCCCCGTCGAGCCGCGACCCGCCCGCGTCGTCCGCGTCTTCGTGTCGCCACCGCTCACCCCGCCTCCCGTGTTCGTTGCTGGCACTGCCCTTGCCCGTCCCCGCCCCGCCGCCCGTGGTCGCCGCACAGTCTTCCCCGCGCCGCAACCACCTTAAGTTTTCCTCTTTTTTCTTTTTTTTTCATAAATGTATATAAATGTAGTTAGATATAATTGAGTTAGATATAAATGTGGACTTTTAATATTGTTAGTATATTGTTTAGTTAGATATAATTGTGTTAGTATATTTTTAATATTTGGTAGTATATTGTTTAGTTAGATATAAATTTGTTAGTCTGTGTAGTTTCAATATTTTTAGTTAGATATAAATTTCTTAGTATATTGTTTAGTATCATATATATATTGTTACATATTTTTAATATAGAGATTTAAGGATATTTTAGTTTGATATATAATTTTCTTTAGACATATTATTATTTAGTTTAGCGATATTTAGAGATTTGTATATAATAATTGTTAGTATTTAGGATATTTAGATATTTGTATATAAATGTTTGTTAGTATTTACGATATTATTGCTAATATTTAGGAAATTATTACTATTATTAGAATATAATTATTTACTTAGCATTATTTCGGTCAAATCCATACCTACTTGAGGATATGCACATACCGCATCCTTGTAGTGGACTCGGCCAGAGCGAGGGAGTACTACGCTTTAGCGGTGTTGTACGAGACTGGGCTCCGCCAGGCTGGCACTGGGAGGTGTTACCGTCAGGGACGCGTAACTTGGTGAGGAATTCAGGTGTCGTTGTCGACCCGGATCTTCTTTGGTGGAGGTCACGTGGTTCAGGCAGTGCGCAGAGGGAGCCGGCCCCCGAGGAGGTGGTACGACGTCGTGTTAGGGAGGATGACGAGCACGTCCGTCGCTATATGGTGATGTTGGACGGCAGGGTGGCCCCCCATACCTGGCAGGTTATTCAGGGATCTTACCCTAGTTATACTCCGGTGATGGTTCCGACTATTTGGTTGGTCACATCCCATGGCTCAGGAGCTGAGAGTCGATGTTGAGTTTGAGCGATGTTATCAGACAAGATGTTGTTCTTTATATGATATTACTACTTTGTCGTTATTCGAGATGTATTATGACTACTTTGTTGTTTTCTAAGGTGTTATTCGAGATGTTATATAATATTAATAATTTTGTTGTCATTCGAGATGTTATATAATTTTATTACTCATATATGCACATTATGTCATAGCAGTTATTCTATGGACTTCAATAGTAGAGAAGGTGAAGAGTCTTTATTCGATATGATACTAGGTGATGGATCGCTCCCCTATCAGGATGGAGCGCTCCCTTATCATGAAGGAGCGCTCGTCGACCAGGGTGGAGAAGAAGACTATGGAGCAGAAGATGGCTCACAGTTTCTGAATGAGTCCGGTGAGGGAATAGAGATAGAACCTCAAATCGAAGCGCATACTAGTTTTAATTTCGATGATGGCTTGAAAAATGATGGACCAGCCTTGACAAAGTCTGGCGAGGTATATTATTAAGCCTCTTGATCACTGATGCATTAATTGATTTGTGTGTGTATATATATATATTAACGAATGTTGTTTCTTATTTTAGACCTCCATATTGACCAAGTCAGTTAAAAATAGTAAACGAGGACCGGCCAAAGAGATGCCCGAAGATGCGCATCTCACAATTGTTGAGGTCTCTCTAGTGGGCGTCCCGTTGCTTCCCATAAAGAACGCAAACACATTTATTCATCAATGTCGATTTGTTGTTAGGGACAACATCCCGATCAACATTATCAACTGGAATAAGCCAGCAAAGGGAGATGAAAATTCTATGAGTTATGTCGAGAACAGGTACAAATACATACTATGGGACAAGCTCATTCGCCATTTCACCCTACCGGTCTTAAAGTCTAAGGAGGCCACAGATGATATGAGGTCCAAAGTTAAGCGTTTCGCTCTTAAGAAGATGGCCCAACAGTTCAATAACTATAAGAAAAGATTGTACAATGAATCTCTTGAGGAAGGAAAAGTTCCAGAATTCGCTGACTCACTAGAGAAGCAGCGGCCTCACTGGAAAAGATTTCTAGACTACAAGAAATCAGCAATAGCAAAAAAAAGGTTCGCAAAGAATAAAGAAAATACTTCAAAAAAGAAATATCACCATATGATGGGGACATGTGCCTACAGGACTTCCGTTCCTAAGTGGGAGGAAGCCGATAAAGCCTTGCGTGCCCAAGGGATCACTCCAGCTATAGAGGACTGGCCCATTAGAGTAAGGAATTGGTTACTTGCCCATGGGGCAAAGTATGACATGGAAACAAGGGAGTTAATATTCGATGAAAAGTCCAATGTTTATACACCCCATGGAGAAATTGTTAAAACAATTGAGGAGGTTAAAAAAGGTAACTTGAAACCCGACAGAGAGAACGACGAGCTGACAAAGGCTCTCGAGAATCCTGAAAAACTAGGACGAACATGAGGCTTTGGACCTTCTGTGCCGTGGAAGACTAGGTTTTCTAAGGACACTGAATCCTATAGAAGCCGAGCGAGGGCAAAGAAGCGAAAGGAGATAGAGGAGGAAGACCAGTTGCGTAGCGTGGAAAGAAAGAACGAGAAAATATATGCCATGCTAAAGGAGCAACAGAAGCAATTGGACGAAATGCGCCAGCAAGGGCCAACTCATCAGCGGCTAGAAGAAAGTGCCAGTGTCCCATCTCAGCGGAGAAGCAGTGTCGCTTCCATGGCGGACGATCCGATAGATCGCTATCCCGTGGACAATATCACTGAGTAGACAAGCTGCGAGCTGCATGTGGGAGTGATGAACTTATCCTTCAAGGCGGCTCTCGGCTATGCTTTATCTTGTGAACCTGAAGCACGCTGGCATTGCAAAGAGATTCCAGATGACTATGCTCGTGTTGGGGTGGATGAGGTTCTACCTCAATATGAATCAATACAACTTGACATCCCTGGACCTGAAGAAGAGAGCACGCTAGGAGAAGTCAGGGGCTCTATCATTCTATGGCGCAAGAAATACATCGTGTTTCGAGGCTCTGCACCCAAGCCACCACCGTCTCCTCCGCGTCAGCCGAGTCTGTCGCCTCCAGCAAGTCCACATGAGGAGTGGGACGACCACCATAGAGCGAGTCCACCGCCGCAGCCGAATTGGTAAAATGTTGCCGCGGGAGAAAGGAACTAGTCTCGGCCCGTAATACGAACCGGGACTAAAGACCACCCCCCTCGCACTGCTACGCTGCCACGTGCAGAGCCTTTAGTCCCGGACCGTAACTGACCGGGACTACAGGCTGGGACCTCTAGTCCCGTTTCTATAGTCCCGGCTGCCTATCCAGGACTAGAGTCCCTCTAGGACCGGGACTAATGCCCCGTTCTCCACTAGTGTGGGGGCATGACAGCCTCTCCCCTCCCTACTCTAGCCAACGAGGCCACGAGGGAGGAGAGAGGCCCAATTGGGTGGTGGAGAGTCTCAAACCCTAGTCGCATGAGCAGAAGGAGGGGAGGGGAAAAAGTGATGGCTTAGCTAGGAGTCCAAATGGTTTGCCAGTTAGATATAGCTGTAGTAAATAGGTTTTTTCCTTTGTGAAGTAAAATCTGAGATTGAAAATCTGTACAACATGTTAGATTTATATGCGTTGTGGTCCACGTAGGCAGCCTATGTAGCCTAATAAACCCTGAAATCTCAAGGCCCTGCCCGTCGAGGTCCTGCACCGAGAGACAAACCATAAGTTTTTTGGGGAGCGTCTCGGCGCGACTGCTCGCCTCCGTCTATTTTCTTCTTCCTCTACGGGTCCGGCAACTGACGACTTCAGCAACACCATCGGCGAAAATACCAATGACCATGTTGCTACGGTGATGACCTTTCCGGTAAACATGTACTCCCTTCGTTTTAAAATATAAGATATTTTAGCTTTATGAAACAAATGTATCTAGACATGTTTTAGTATGTGGTTCACTCAACTTTGGAATGAATCTATGCGCTAAAAGATGTTTAGATTTATTTTCTTTACAAACCTAAAACATCTTATATTTTGAAAAGGAGGGAGTATGTGATATTTCTCTCTTTATTTGCACTAGTTTTTACTAGCTTTACAGATTTAATAGATGTGCTTGTTTGGATGCATATGTTTAGATCTGCTAGTACAGGCTTACATGCTGATGATTACGGTATTTAATCTCATGTGAAATTGCTTAATAATCCAACACAACACACTTGGGCTTTTATCCTCATGGAACTAAATAATATTCTTACGGACAACTAAACATGTCTTTAATTATTGTCTCAAAGCAAAGCGATCCAAGCCCGTAGTTTGACTAGTGCAGCTAATAGAGCGCGACAAATAAACCGGACACGTACGCTAGTGAAGCTTCTTGTGATATATCAATACTACCACTAGTAGTAGGTCGTTTGGTCCCCGGCCGGCGGCCGTACATCCCATAATCATATCGATCGGGGAGTATATACTTGCTTGTCTGATCGACCATAGCCAGCTTGCTAGCTGACGCTCCGCGAAGCAAATAAATAAAGGTTTTCTACCTCTGCCGTCGCTACTCTAGCGCAGCTGCTCACCCATTTTATGTTTATTCTATTCGTTCTACTCCCTTTGTTTAGAAAATATAAGATCATTCCAGCTATGTGAATTGAATGTATTTAGACATCTTTTAGTGTATATGTTCGTAGAGTTTTGGAATAAACCTATAAACTAAAGGGATTTTTATTTTCGTGACCTTGGTTCGTTAGTTGTACTCTCGCCATGTTAAGAAACCCTCGCGGGTGCTCGCATGCGCTCGGACAGAGGGATGCCGCCAGGTCAAAGGTTTGAACATTACATGCTGACTGGTGTGACCGCGTTGGGCGGGTCGGTCGTTGAGTGTTATGCCGGCCGCTACATGTCTGACCGCTGGGGCCGCGTTGGGACGGGTCCTGCATACGTGGTGAAGGGTGAGGCCGCGTTGGGACGGGTCTTGCATACATGGTGAAGAGTGGGGCCACATGGAGACACGTCAGACCGGCCATTCTCGCTCACCCAAAGCATTCGCTTCCCCCCGAGCCTGGAACAGCTCCCACACCGCCGCTTCGCTGCCCCGCCGTCGTGACCTCCTACCTTATATCGTCCTCTGCCCCAGAGCCGCCCCTCCCCCTAGCAGTGGAGCCCACTCCACCTCCGGCTCTACTCCCGTCCTTGCTAGATCTACCCCTTTCGCGAAACAGTATGCAACGCCGACTGGTGCACCGTCCATCCCCATCGAGAACGGAGAAGATTGGGTGGAATCGCAGGAATCTAACGCATGGATTCTGATACGCCTAATTTGCATCACCTTTCTATATCAAAATTAACCTCTATTCATTGATATATGTCTTATTATGAGGTATTACTTATGTCTTTTCTACTATTTATACATGTTGGATGATTCTTGGAGGATGGACTGTCGGAGTCTGGATTCTGATGGAAAAGAAGGCGTTTCGGTGCAATTTCGCGAAGATCAGAAAAATACCAGAAAAATACGGGAAAATATTATTTTCCAGAAGATTGAGGAAGCCAGAAGGAGGAGCGAAGAAGGGCCGCAGGGGGCCCACACCCTCCTAGGCGCGGGCCCACCCTAGGACGTGCCTAGGGCAGGTGTGGCCCACCTTCCCGGCTCCCGACTCCGCCCCTTCGCCTGTATCTTCCCTATGAAACCCTAAGGCTAGGGGAGCGACCACAGATAGATTTCCGCCGCCGCTGGGAGGCGGAAAACACCGGGAGAGAAAGATCTCTCCGGCAGACAGATTTCTGCCGGGGGAATTCCTTCCCGGAGAGGGGAGACTGTCGCCATCAACACCGTCATCAAGCTAGGATTCATCGGGATCATCATCATCATCTCCACCAGCACCATCATCACCACTCCGTCCCGCTATAACAATTGTGTTGGATATTGCTTTAGTTCTTAGGGGAAACTTTTCCGGTGTTAATTACTATTGTAGTTGATGCTTATGAGTGGAACCATTGGATTATTGTTTATGTTCAGATTGTTATCCATTATCATATCATCTTTGATCTTGATCCATATGATGTCTTGTGAGTAGTTCGTTTAGTTCTTGAGGACATGGGAGAAGTCATGTTGTTATTAGTGGATTTGTGTTGAGTTATTATTGAATGGTTTAGTATTTAAGTTCTGGTGGTATTCTTCTAGTGGTGTCATGTGAACGGCGACTACATGATACTTCACCATTTATGGGCCTAGGGGAATAAATTATGTATTTGGCTACTAATTGTGGGGTTGCCGGAGTGATAGAAACCTGAAACCCCGGACACCTTTGCACAAGGGAGTGTAGGATCTCAGAGTTTAAGGCTGTGGTTAGATTTATATCTTAATTACTTTCCTGTAGTTACGGTTGTTTGCAGGGGGTTTAATCAAAAGTATGTATTAGTCCAAGTACGGTCGATACATTAGCACAGGTTCACCCACACACCGCTTACAACACCAAAGAAGAGTACTCAGCTATATGAAGCGAAAGCACTTGACAGAATTCTCATGTGTCCTCGAGAACGTTTGGTCCTTATAAGTATTCCCACCAGCTTTTCCTTTGCTAAGAAAGGATTGGGCCACTTGCTGCGTTTCTTCTTTGTTACTTGCACTTTGTTTTGTTGCCTTATTAGAACACCACTAAAAATCCGTTTGCTAAGTATTTGCAGAGAGTTCCTGCTCCATACCACTGTTCAGCACCTTCCGCTCCTCGTTGGGATCGACATTCCTATTTATCGAAAGTACAACGATACACCCCCTGTACTTGCGGGTCATCAAGACTATATTCTGGCGCCATTGTCGGGGAGTGAAGCGCTATTGAAGAGTGAAACTGGTAAAGGAAACTTCTACTGTGAGTATTTCTTTTGTTACTTCTTGTTACTTTGTTTCCAATATGGATAACCCACTTGGTTTTCTGTTTGGGAAAACTACTACCACTGCTAGGGTAGTAGATGAACCACCACTTGTTGAGATAGATCCTTCTAAGATACCTACAAGTATTGTTGATCGTCTTATGGATAATTATTATTTTGGGGATGGAACTGTCCATCCTGGTGATCATTTGCTTTTTATCCATGAATTATGCGGGTTGTTTAAGTGTGCATGTATCACAACTAAACAGGTGAAGAATAAGTTACTATAAGTTCCTCCCTTTATAAAGGTAAGGATCCCTATGATTGCAAATGCTAGTCCCTGGATCAATGCTAGCATCCACAGTTTAAGATGAAGTACACGGAAACAAAGGTCATTATTACATGTCATTCCAGAGACAAACATAGTCTTTTACAAACTCCATGGCCAGAGGCCTAATACAAGAGTTCAAATATGTAATAAGATAAATAAGTCTTCATCTTCATGTGCCACAGGCAAGCATGTTGAGTGTAGACTCATAACCCCTAATCACCATCAGAATAACCTGCAACATCACAAGTTACAGCCACAGTGGGTCAATACATTGGAATAGTATTGGCAAGTGATACCTTATTAGAATATTGGTAGACTAGATACTATATGCATTTTGGCTAAGTGTAGCTTTGCTTTGCTCAAAATAGGTTTTACCTATTAGTTGAAAACACTAAGTTTTTCTTTGTCAAAATCTTTCCCAAGGAACCACCAATAGAAATTGGTGAACCTTCACCCTTGTTCAACCACAAGTTTTTACTTAGAAATTGGGATGAGGAGATTCTTGATAGCTTCCATGTCTTGATGCTCAAGTTGTCCAATACCAGGGACATGGCTAAGTACTTAGATTCTTCCATCTGCAGAGGTTGTGCACTTTTCCCACAAGACTTGATTTTCACCAAGACAAGACCTTTCAGAAGCCTTCCCTTAGACCAAATGGACGCGTTCCAACCTATCATCCCACTACCACCAACTGTCCAAATGGCTAAGTTATTGCAACCTATGTGATCCAGGCAGAGCCCATATTGCCAAGTGGCTGCACTAGAAGCTTCTTAACATATGGCATCTCAAATCCCTTTGTTCCTGGGTGGCTTTCCACAAGTGAGATACACAAGGTAAACCATAGAAATGAGCCTTGTGTAACCACTCAACAAAAACCATTCCTTCCATTCCACCCAGGTGTTTCATTCACTTAGTTGTTTTATTAAACAAAACACAAGTCCAAAGACTTAGAAATATTTTCTCATAGCATGAATATATAACCACCCTTGGTTGCTACTAGCTAGACTAAGCATGGCATAGATAAGCATCTTAACTTAGAAATTTCTAGCAATTCTACAACTACTAGGATTTCCCAAGCATAGCATATAGATCAAAAATATTCATGCAAGTCTAGCAAAATATTTCTAGTGCATAGTTGAAAAACATAGGACTAAAATCATGAAGCACCACTTTCCTTGGTATTTTGGAGAGTAGCAACAATCCTCACAATCACAATCACTATTTGCACTAAAATCTACACATAAAATAATAGCACCAAAATTACATACAAAATATATACAAGCAAAAATATATGAATGCATGCAAAATGCCATGTGATGATTTTCTACACCAAACAAGACAAGTGCACAGTACTGAATCTTAAACAAGTTCAAAACTTGCCAAACAAACTTTATTTGAGCATTAAAACATTTTTCAAATAATTTCTATACCCAAATTATGCCTACAAATGATTCTATGAAAACATTCATTTTAACAGAAGCAAAACATTAAACACATTGCATAAATGGAAAGGATTTTCTCTCCTGATTCTATTGATATAAAATTTGTCAAATTTGGACGTGGGAATCAAAAGTTATGAATTAAACAAGTTTAAACATCTAATAGATATAAAATCTGATTTTAAATCTAAGAACTGGCCACGCGGCGCCCTCTGATTGGACGGTACCGCTTCGCACTGGATCACGCTCCCGCGCCGTCGGATCAAGTTAGATCCAACGCGCCAGATCTAAAGGAAACGATTCGCTCCAGATCTAATCTAAACCTTTTGATACAGATCTAACGACGTGTGTTGCTTTGACCAAAGAGTGGCGGCGCGAATGGTGGCCGCGGCGGCTGCGCATCTGCCGGCGATGTTCCGGTGAAACCAGAGGGGCAGGGGGTCAGGCTAGTGCTTACCGAGATCGCGAGAACGTGGAGATGCTCAACTTGCAGACGGACAGGGTCGGGGCGCTCGGACACGGCAGCAGGGGCTCGTCGGAGTTCGTCTGAGCGTAGGGTGCTCACTGTCGAAGTCGAAGACGACGTCCTGGGGCACAAGGATTCAAACGGAGAACGTTAACGGATGCGCGAGGTACTAGCGAACATGATTGCGTGAACCAGAAACAGAGGGGAACACAGGGCTCACCGGAATGGCTCGTCGGAGTTGAGTCAAGCTTCGGCCGTTTCCAGATGTCGACGAGGGCGACGACCTAGGGCGATTCAGGATGAAATGAAAGCATGAGAAGATGCGCGAGAAGATTGCGAAGAAGGTCGTGTGAACCAGAAGGCAAGGCGTGCTCGGGACTCACCGTGATGGCTCGCCGGAGTGGTTCGGGACAGCTGCGGTGCGAGCTCGATTGTGGACAGCCTAGAGGCGCTCTGTGGTTGGTGAGTGAGGGGAAATGAGAGGAGAGGGGAGGGGATCTTATAGCCGGAGCAGGGGCGGAGATTGCGCTCACATTCATCGCCAATTAAGTGGATTGAAATCACGGCAGTGAAGGGGGATGAAACGGGCGGCGACGGTGTCTGCGCGCGGGATTTGGGGACGAAGGAGCTGACGTGGAGAGGGTCCACTGATCAGTCTCTACGGGGTAAGTTTGCGCGCGTGGAAGAGAGAGAGGGAAGGGGCTGCTCCGGGTGGGCTCGTGGGCTGCTTCTGCTGCTGGGCCTGTTTGGTGGCGCCGGACCTTTCCTTCTTCTTTTATCTTTATTTTTTTCTAATTTGATTTTCAGGAACCAAAATCAAATAAATTCAAAAGCCATTTGTATTCAAATCTTTTCTGGATTTTTGTAGAGTGTAACACTCATATTTTTGGGCATAAAACCATGTGGTCTCTCTATACTAGCTTGGTACCTTTGATTAAACAAAATAAACAGTGTCTTAGCACTTGATTTGGATAAGTTTTGAAAATGGTTTTAAAACCATATTTGTTTTGTAAATTTTGGTCCAAGTACTAACATTCAACCAAAACAATTTGAGAGCAACAAAGCTTGGTTTTAAAACAATTATACTCTCAATTGAGAATGACATTTGATTAGTGTTTGCTCACATAAAATAATGGCACCAAGTGCTACTGTTTTCTTGAAATGAGTTGGAAATTTGATCCCTAAGTGATATGCATGCATGGATGATATGCAATCTTTGAAAACATGATTTTAGGGATGTGACAAATCTAACCCCCTTAAGGTGAATCTCGCCCTCGAGATTCGGGTTGGCTAGCAAATAGGTGAGGGTGGTCTTTCCGAAGATCATCTTCTCTTTCCCATGTTGCTTCTTCTTCGGTATGATGGTTCCATTGAACTTTGCAGAATTTGATAGTCTTAGTCCGAGTAACTCTTTCTGCAGTCTCAAGAATCTTGATAGTTTTCTCTTCGTAAGTGAGGTCACTTTCCAATTGAACCTCCTCCAAAGGTATGGTATCTTTCAAAGAAGTCTCTTCCATTTCTGTATGGCATTTCTTTAGCTGACTCACATGAAACACATTGTGAACAGCAGACAAAGACTCTGGCAATTCAATCTCATAAGCTACTTCTCCTTTACGACTCAGAATCTTGAATGGTCCAACATATCTTGGGGCCAATTTTCCTTTGACTCCAAACCTCTTCACTCCACGAAGTGGTGACACTCTAAGATAAGCTCTATCACCTATTTCATAGGTAACTTCTCTACGCTTAGGATCTGCATAGCTCTTTTGTCGGGACTGTGCTATGTTCAATCTGTCCTTAACTAGCTTGACTTTCTCTTCAGCCTCTTTGATTAATTCTGGTCCGAACAAACTTCTTTATCCCACACCATTCCATAGCAATGGGGTGGTACACTTTCTCCCATAGAGAAACTCAAATGGTGCCATCTCAATACTGGCTTGATAGCTGTTATTGTAAGAGAATTCTGCGTAAGGCAGACTTTCATCCCAACTGGCTCCATAGTCTAGAGCACATGGTCTCAACATATCTTCAAGAATCTGGTTGGTCCTTTCTGTTTGTCCATCAGTCTGAGGATGAAAAGCAGTGCTGAACTCCAACCTCGTTCCCAATGACTCATGTAATTGCCTCCAAAAATGAGAAGTGAATTGAGTTCCCCTATCAGACACAATACTCTTGGGTACTCCATGTAGACATACAATTCTACTCATATAGATCTTGGCTAACTTAGCACTTGTGTAAGTTGTCTTCACGGGTATGAAATGAGCCACTTTAGTTAGGAGATCCACTACTACCCAAATAGAATCATATCCTGACCGGGTCCTTGGCAATCCGGTAATGAAATCCATACCAATCTTGTCATACTTCCAATCAGGAATAGGTAGTGGTTGTAACAATCCTGCTGGTTTCTGATGTTCCGCTTTCACTCTACTACATACATCACACAAGGAAATATGTTCGGCGATGTCCTTCTTGAGATTATTCCACCAAAATCTTTCCTTCATATCCATGTACATTTTGGTGTTACCCGGATGAATGGAATATGGTGAGTTGTGGGCTTCTTGTAATATCAGTTTCCGAAGCCCCGGATCTTGTGGAACACAGATACATTTCCCATACCATAAAGTAACCTGTTCATGTTCATGGAATCCTTTGGCTTTTCCCTTGCCAATCTTTTCCTTAATCTCTTCAATTTCCTTATCTGTCTTTTGGACTCCTTTGATCTTGTCCAACAAAGTGGGTTGAACATCCAAAGACATGAGATGTCCCTCAGGCACAATCTCCAATTTGAGATCTCTGAATTGGGCACACAGATCATTTGGCAATTCTCCCTTAGTAAGGCCATTCACAAAAACCTTACGGCTTAGAGCATCTGCTACAACATCTGCTTTACCGGGGTGGTATTGCAAACTCAAATCATAGTCCTTAATAAGTTCTAGCCATCTTCTTTGTCTCATGTTAATTTCTTTCTGGGTGAAGATATACTTCAAACTTTTGTGATCTGTGAACACTTCGCATCGCTTTCCCAAAAGATAGTGTCTCCATGTTTTGAGTGCATGGACAACCGAGGCTAACTCTAAATCATGAGTAGGATAATTTACCTCATGAGTTTTGAGTTGGCTCGAGGCATAAGCCACAACTTTCCCTTTTTGCATAAGTACTGCACCTAATCCATGATGAGATGCATCACAATATACTTGGAAATCTTTCTCCAAATCTGGCAAACATAAGACTGGTGCTATCACTAGTCTCTTCTTCAATTCTTGGAAACTGATTTCACATCCTTCAGACCAACCAAATTTCTTGTCTTTCTTTAGCAACTCTGTCATTGGTTTAGCTACCATGGAGAAATTCTCAATAAATCTTCTGTAGTATCCTGCCAAACCAAGGAAACTACAAACTTCTTTCACTGACTTAGGAGATTCCCATTCAGTTACAGCTGAAACTTTAGCAGGATCAACTGCTACACCATCTCCTGACACAACGTGTCCAAGAAATCCAACTTCATTCAACCAAAACTCACACTTGCTGAATTTGGCATACAGTTTATGTTCTCTGAGCTTCTCAAGTATCAAACGCAAATGTCCTTCATGCTCTTCTTTGCTCGTGGAGTAGATCAAAATGTCATCAATGAAAACGACAACAAACTTATCAAGGAACTCCATGAACACCTTGTTCATCATATTCATGAAGTATGCTGGTGCATTGGTCAAACCAAATGGCATCACGGTATACTCATACAATCCATATGTAGTGGTGAAAGTTGTCTTAGGTATGTCTTGTTCCCTTATCTTGAGCTGAAAATAACATGATCGGAGATCAATCTTTGAGAACACACAAGCTCCTTCTAACTGATCAAACAAGTCATTGATTCTTGGCAAAGGGTACTTGTTCTTGATAGTCGCCTCATTGAGTGAACGGTAATCTATGCATAACATTTGACTTCTATCTTTCTTTTCCATAAACAAAACTGGTGCTCCCCAAGATGAAGAACTTGGTTGGATAAAACCTTTCTGCAACTGTTCTCCAAGTTGCTTCTTGAGTTCTTTCAACTCATCCACTGACATCTTGTACGGTCTCTTTGCTATTGGTCCAGATCCTGGTAGCAGATCGATAAGAAATTCCACATCTCTATCTGGTGGCATTCTCGACAATTCTTCCGGAAACACATCAGGATATTCACTCACAATAGGCACACTGTCCAGGCTAACCCCCTTAAGGGAATTTAGCTTTATCCTTTTTGCTTCAAAGTTGGTCTTGAATCTGATCCGTTTGTTTTCTGGAGTTATGAGCGAGACAGTATAGTTGGCACAATCTAATACTCCCTTGTGCTTAGTCATCCAGTCCATTCCCAAAATGACATCCAATCCTTGGGAGTTTAGGATTATCAAGTTAACGGGAAACTTATACTTCCCAAACTCTATGACTAGATCATGACATCCTGAATTCACTATCATTTCTCCGCCAGGAGAACTTAATTTTATAGGACACCCAATAGTTTCTACTGGTAGTTCATTTCTTTCAACAAATGCTCTTGATATGAATGAATGAGATGCACCAGTATCAAAGAGAACAAATGGTGGAACAGAATTGAGTTTGAACTTACCAGCAACAGCATCAGGTTCCTCATAGATTTCTTCCACATTGATGTGGTTCACTTGTCCCTTTTGAAAAGGGTTGGGCTTGTTGGGTCCTTCAACTTTCTTTTCTGGGCATTCATTTGCATAATGCTCCATCTTCTTGCACTTGAAACATTCAACCTAACTTAGATCCTTCTTGACAGGCTAGCTTCCACTGCCACTTCCACTTCCATTGTGGTGGCTCTTATATCCACCCTTGTGATTCTTGTACTTATCTTTGTCATGACTACGGTGGTGCTTGTTGTCATGATAACGGTTGTGGTTGTGGTGCTTGTTGAACTTCCCATGCTTGTGGAATCCAGAACTCCCACTATCATCATAATGGGAACGCTTGTGAGACGATCCCGAGTTGTGCTTGTCAGAGTGCTTCCTCTTCCTGCTTTCTACTTGTTTCATCTTGCTCTCCAAAATAGCAGCCTTGTCACAAAGAGACTGATAAGTGGGAACATAAGCCACAGATAGCTGCAGGTTCAGTTCATCGTTCAACCCTTCAAGAAACTTTTCCTTCCTCTTAGCATCAGTGTCAACTTCATCCGGTGCATATCACGCCAGATTGTTGAACTCCTCAATATATTCAGCCACGCTGCGGTGGTGCTGCTTCAAGTTATGGAACTCTTTCTTCTTCAAACTCATCACTCCGGATGAGATGTGAGCAGTATGGAAACCATTTTCGAAGATAGCCCATGTCACATCCGCAATGGGAGTGGTGATCTGGAAGTTATCCCACCAAGTGGCTGCTGGTCCTTCCAACAGGTGTGCTGCAAATCTGACCTTCTCTTCATCAGTACAGCCAACAGTTACCAAGTCCTTGTTCACAGAGCGTAGCCAATCATTGGCCACCATAGGATCAGTAGTTCCTGAGAACTTTGCTGGCCTCAGTCTCAAGAACCTGGTAAGCATGTCAAAACCCGGTGGGTTGTTCTGATTGTTGTTGTTGTTGTTGTTGTTGTTGTTGTTGTTGTTGTTGTTGTTGTTGTTGTTGTTGTTGTTGTTGTTGTTGTTGTTGTATGAAAGTAGTCATCATTTGCATCAGCTGAGTCTGAGCTGTCATCATTTGCTGCATCTCAGGGGTGATGTTGTTGTTGTTAGGGTTGGGATTGGCACGCCGGGGAGGCATCTATGGTTTTCAATAAGGATAAGAATGAGATACCCATAGATGCTAACATGCACAATGCATCACATAACAAACCACAATCATGCATCATAGTAGTAAAAAGTTCAACAACACAGACAACAAGTTTTTGTAAAAGTAAACACACCAATAGCAAGCCATCCACATGTTGGATGGTCATTGCGACTCAATAATCAAAAGCATGGTAAATAAATGGTAAATGAGTAGTCATCACTACTCCTCTGCATCAACCTCCTCATCAACAAGTGTAAGACCTGCATTCTCCATAGCGGTCTTGTATTCCTCGACATTGGTGGTTAAGGTCTCTACTTTGGCTTTGAGAGCCCTCTTCTGTGCACGAAGCCTCTCAATCACACCTTGCTGATGCTCGAGCTCGAAGTCCTTGGCCTCTAGTTCTGCAGTCATGTCTCGAATCCTCTTGTTCCTATCTTGGACTCTCTTCTCTTGACTCTTGAACTTTCTATCCTGACTCTCAAACTTGGCCTCCATTTCTTTGACTATCTCATCTTGCTCCGCGAAGAGCTTGTCCTTCTCACGAAGCTGCACCTGGAGCTCGTCATTGCTGAGCATGACTTTGGTCCTATCAGTATCTAGGTGCCTCAGAAGAACCTCTAAGTCCTCGAGGTATAGACGAATCGGCTCTGCCATCTTTCTCGAAGCATCCTCGAAGTCAATGGCCTCACCATCCTCATCACGTCTACCGAAGGCGTGGAAGTGAGTACCTCTAATCTCTCGAGAGTGTCTCCCTAGTAAACGTCCAAGCAAATCCTGCATGACTACCTCTAGGCCTCTCTCCTTGTCATCATGCATGAGCTTGAAGATGATTGCCTCCGTGGTAGGCTCAGTATGGCGTCCTGGCTGATTAACCTTGAAGCCCCAAAGGTCTTTCCTCTCAAACTTGGTGAGGGGAAGCATCATGATGGTAGGAAGTGGGAGATTGAGCAAACTAGTGAGCTCAATAATACGAGTGCCAAAACGAGTTCCCCTGAACTCTTCAGCCGTGCTGATAGTAACATTAGGCATCTATTTAATAAGATAGAAAAAGTTAGAATCAACACAATTTAAGATAAATCACAAGACAAGGCATCACATGCATATGTTTGGAAATCAATTCACACAAGTCATGGCATACATGGATCCGTTACAAACAACCAAGGTTCAACTTATTTTAAACAACATTTGGGAAATAAAATGATAAGTGTGGTGGTCCAACTAACGAAGTACGTTACAATCCCATCTCACTTGCCAAGTTGGCTAACAGGGCATCCCTAGAGGCAATCTGTCTATCTAGATCACATGACTCCATTGCTAAGTCTATGATGTCCTTCCTTAAACTTTGGTTGGTAGCCTCTAACTCTTGGGTATGCTTCTTTTCTTCCCTAAGGTCATTCTGGGTGTTTAGCATTCTGCACTTGATTCTATCACCAAGCTCTTTGATGGCCTTCCAAGCTGCATCCCTTGCTAAATCAAAGAATGTAGTGTGCATCACTGAGTTGGTGACCATGTAGAATCCTGATTCCTTGTGGTTGTCTTCCTTGTTTTTATACAAGTGAAGTTGCACCCACCAGTATTCAACTCCTTCATCCAACACAGGAAAACCTTTGTACACAGCTGCACCATGTATTCCCATGGCAACCATGAGGTCCTTGAGAGCCTTGGGGAATTCTGTCTCACATTCCAAAGTCATAGTCATGAGTGGTCCTTTCCTCACGGCTTCGTTGATGGAGTTCATCTACAAATAGAGATGAGAAAGAAGATTAGAAAAGTTTACGAGAAGAAAAGACAAGTGTGGAAGTTGTTAAATTTTTTCCTTAGTGGTTTCCAATCCTAGGGTTATAATCCTACAGGCAACACAGTGCTCTGATACCATCTATAAGATCCCTCCCTTTATAAAGGTAAGGATCCCTATGATTGCAATGCTAGTCCCTGGATCAATGCTAGCATCCACAGTTTAAAATGAAGTACACAGAAACAAAGGTCATTATTACATGTCATTCCAGAGACAAACATAGTCTTTTACAAACTCCATGGCCAGAGGCCTAATACAAGAGTTCAAATATGTAATAAGATAAATAAGTCTTCATCTTCATGTGCCACAGGCAAGCATGTTGAGTGTAGACTCATAACCCCTAATCACCATCAGAATAACTTGCAACATCACAAGTTATAGCCACAGTGGGTCAATACATTGGAATAGTATTGGCAAGTGATACCTTAGTAGAATATTGGTAGACTAGATACTATATGCATTTTGGCTAAGTGTAGCTTTGCTTTGCTCAAAATAGGTTTTACCTATTAGTTGAAAACACTAAGTTTTTCTTTGTCAAAATCTTTCCCAAGGAACCACCAATAAAAATTGGTGAACCTTCAACCTTGTTCAACCGCAAGTTTTTACTTAGAAATTGGGATGAGGAGATTCTTGATAGCTTCCATGTATTGATGCTCAAGTTGTCCAATACCAGGGACATGGCTAATTACTTAGATTCTTCCATCTGCAGAGGTTGTGCACTTTCCCCACAAGACTTGATTTTCACCAAGAAAGGACCTTTCAGAAGTCTTCCCTTAGACCAAATGGACGCGTTCCAACCTATCATCCCACTACCACCAACTGTCCAAATGGCTAAGTTATTGCAACCTATGTGATCCAGGCAGAGCCCATATTGCCAAGTGGCTGCACTAGAAGCTTCTTAACATATGGCATCTCAAATCCCTTTGTTCCTGGGTGGCTTTCCACAAGTGAGATACACAAGGTAAACCATAGAAATGGGCCTTGTGTAACCACTCAACAAAAACCATTCCTTCCATTCCACCCAGGTGTTTCATTCACTTAGTTGTTTTATTAAACAAAACACAAGTCCAAAGACTTAGAAATATTTTCTCATAGCATGAATATATAACCACCCTTGGTTGCTACTAGCTAGACTAAGCATGGCATAGATAAGCATCTTAACTTAGAAATTTCTAGCAATTCTACAACTACTAGGATTTCCCAAGCATAGCATATAGATCAAAAATATTCATGCAAGTCTAGCAAAATATTTCTAGTGCATAGTTGAAAAACATAGGACTAAAATCATGAAGCACCACTTGCCTTGGTAGTTTGGAGAGTATCAACAATCCTCACAATCACAATCACTAGTTGCACCAAAATCTACACATAAAATAATATCACCAAAATTACATACAAAATATATACAAGCAAAAATATATGAATGCATGCAAAATGCCATGTGATGATTTTCTACACCAAACAAGACAAGTGCATAGTACTGAATCTTAAACAAGTTCAAAACTTTCCAAACAAACTTTATTTGAGCATTAAAACATTTTTCAAATAATTTCTATACCCAAATTATGCCTACAAATGATTCTGTGAAAACATTCATTTTAACAGAAGCAAAACATTAAAAACATTGCATAAATGGAAAGGATTTTCTCTCCTGATTCTATTGATATAAAATTTGTCAAATTTGGACGTGGGAATCAAAAGTTATGAATTAAACAAGTTTAAACATCTAATAGATATAAAATCTGATTTTAAATCTAAGAACTGGCCACGCGGCACGCTCTGATTGGACGGTACCGCTTCGCACTGGATCACGCTCCTGCGCTGTCGGATCAAGTTAGATCCAACGCGCCAGATCTAAAGGAAACAGTTCGCTCCAGATCTAATCTAAACCTTTCGATACAAATCTAACGGCGTGTGTTGCTTTGACCAAAGAGTGGCGGCGCGAATGGTGGCCGCGGCGGCTGCGCATCTGCCGGCGATGTTCCGGCGAAACCATAGGGGCAGGGGGTCGGGCTAGTGCTTACCGAGATCGCGAGAACGTGGAGATGCTCAACTTGCAGATGGACATGGTCGGGGCGCTCGGACACGGCAGCAGGGGCTCGTCGGAGTTTGTCTGAGCATAGGGTGCTCATTGTCGAAGTCGAAGACGACGTCCTGGGCACAAGGATTCAAACGGAGAACGTTAATGGATGCGCGAGGTACTGGCGAACATGATTGCGTGAACCAGAAGCAGAGGGGAACACAGGGCTCACCGGAATGGCTCGTCGGAGTTGAGTCAAGCTTCGGCCGTTTCCAAATGTCGACGAGGGCGACGACCTAGGGCGATTCAGGATGAAATGAAAGCATGAGAAGATGCGCGAGAAGATTGCGAAGCAGGTCGTGTGAACCAGAAGGCAAGGCGTGCTCGGGACTCACCGTGATGGCTCGCCGGAGTGGTTCGGGACAGCAGCGGCGCGAGCTCGATTGTGGACAGCCTAGCGGCGCTCTGTGGTTGCTGAGTGAGGGGAAATGAGCGGAGAGGGGAGGGGATCTTATAGCCGGTGCAGGGGCGAAGATTGCGCTCGCATTCATCGCCAATTAAGTGGATTGAAATCGCGGCAGTGAAGGGGGAACAAACGGGTGGCGACGGCGTCTGCGCGCGGGATTTGGGGAAGAAGGAGCTGACGTGGAGAGGGTCCACTGATCAGTCTCTGCGGGGTAAGTTTGCACGCGTGGAAGAGAGAGAGGGAAGGGGCTGCTCCGGGTGGGCTCGTGTGCTGCTTCTGCTGCTGGGCCTGTTTGGTGGGGCCGATCCTTTCCTTATTCTTTTATCTTTATTTTTTTCTAATTTGATTTTCAGGAACCAAAATCAAATAAATTCAAAAGCCATTTGTATTCAAATCTTTTCTGGATTTTTGTAGAGTATAACACTCATATTTTTGGGCATAAAACCATGTGGTCTCTCTGTACTAGCTTGGTACCTTTGATTAAACAAAATAAACAATGTCTTAGCACTTGATTTGGATAAGTTTTGAAAATCGTTTTAAAACCATATTTGTTTTGTAAATTTTGGTCCAAGTACTAACATTCAACCAAAACAATCTGAGAGCAACAAAGCTTGGTTTTAAAACAATTATACTCTCAATTGAGAATGACATTTGATTAGTGTTTGCTCACATAAAATAATGGCACCAAGTGCTACTGTTTTCTTGAAATGAGTTGGAAATTTGATCCCTAAGTGATATGCATGCATGGATGATATGCAATCTTTGAAAACATAATTTTAGGGATGTTACAGTTACTCTCCATATCCTTGAAAGGGAGAGATGAAGAATGGTATAAGCTGCTAAAAAATAGACAATCCATGGAATGGGAGGAGATCACATCTCTGTTTTATTCTAAATTTAACCTCCCAGTGAGATTTGTAAGGATAGAAATCTTATATATAACTTTTGGTCTCGTGGTGGAGATAGTACAGCTCAAGCTTAGGGGAGATTGAAGTTACTAATGCTTAAATGTCCTATTCATGAACTCCCTAACAATATTATCATCAATAACTTTTATGCTAGGCTCTCTCTTCATGATAAATATTTACTAGATGCTTCTTGTGCTAGATCATTCACATGTATGAAGGAAGAAGCTAAATGGGATCTCTTAGACCGTATTCAAGAAAACACTGAAGCTTGGGAGAATCACAAAGGAAGAAAGTCAGGTATAAACTAAGATTATGAATGCATTAAATCTTTTATGGGAACTGATGACTTTCGTGATATTAGCAATGATTTTGGTCTTGATCCTCAAGTTCTTGCAAAATGTTTTAATGCCTTTTCCTCTTATATTGAAATTCCCTAGAAAGAGTGGGACAAGTACCATGCTCCTTATAAAGATATTGTCACCCACGTTCCTACTAGCACAGATGTTTGTACTGTTGATCCTATTTTGCCTAAACCTTATGTGGAGAAAATCCCTTTTCCTGCTAAGGTAAGGGAACATCCCATTATAGCTAATGTGGTTAGCAAAAGCGCAAAGAAAACTATGGGGTCCGATGAGCTTATTGATATTGAGCCTGTGGTAGCTATTGTGAAAGATCGTGTCACTAGAAATATAGAGGATGAGCATATTGTCTTTTGTGAAGATGCCACTAATATTATTTCTCATCCTAAGGAAGTTAGAAAATCTAGTGTCCCTATGCTTTCTGTTAGAATTGGTAGTCATAGATATTATGGTTTATGTGATATTGGTGCTAGTTCTAGTGCTATTCCTTATGAGCTTTACAGGGAAAGTATGCATGAAATTGGTCCTTGTGATCTTGAGGACATTGATGTGATTATTCACCTTGCCAAAAGAGAGCAAGTTTGCTCCATTGGCATTGTAAGAGATGTGGAGGTCCTTTGTGGTAAGATTAAATATCCTGCTGATTTTCTAGTACTTGGTAAAGAAGCTAGTAAAACCTATCCTATTATCTTTGGTAGACCCTGCCTGAATACTTGTGGGGCTATTATAGATTGTAGGAAGGAAAAAGTTTTGAATAAGTTTGATGGAGAGTATTATGAGTTTAATTTTCACAAATTTTCCAAAAGTCCTTATGAAAATGAATTGCCTAATGATGATTTCAGGATTGAACAACTTTCTGTTGTTTCTCTTGCTCCTAACAATGCCTTGAAGCAGTTTATGGAAGATCATGAAAGTGATGTCTTCATGAAGGAAATAAATGAGATTGACGAGGTTTTCCTTCATCAGCCCGAGTTACCTAAGCATAATCTACCTGTGGAAGATTTGGGTACCACACTACCACCTAAAGAGGACCCTGTTTTTGAATTAAAACCTTTACCTGATGATCTTAAATATGCTTATCTTGACAATAATAAAGTGTATCCTGTTATTATTAGTTCTAAACTTTCAGGAAAGGAAGAAGAAAGGTTATTGGAAGTGTTGAAGAAACACCGAGGAGCTATGGGTTATACTCTTGATGATTTAAAAGGAATTTCTCCTACTATATGTCAGCATGCTATTTATATTGAGCCTGATGCAAAACCAGTTGTTGAGCACCAACGCCGTCTAAATCCTAAGATGAAGGATGTGGTAAGAAATGAGGTATTAAAACTCCTTGATGCTGGTATTATTTATCCTATTGCTGATAGTCAATGGGTCAGCCCTGTTCATTGTGTTCCCAAGAAAGGGGGAATAACTGTTGTACCCCAAAGAGTAGTGGTTGGGTATAGAATGTGCATTGATTTTAGAAAGATCAATAAAGTTACTAAGAAAGATCATTATCCTTTGCCCTTTATTGATCAAACGCTTGAGAGGTTATACAAAAAGACCCACTTTTGTTTTCTTGATGGTTATTCTGGGTTTTCTCAAATTTCTGTGAAAGCACAAGATCAAGAGAAAACTACTTTCACTTGTCCTTATGGTACTTATGCTTATAGGCGTATGCCTTTTGGTTTATGTAATGCTCCTGCTACCTTTCAGAGATGTATGTCTGCTATCTTTCATGGTTTTTGTGAAGAAATTGTGGAGTTTTCATGGAAGATTTTTCCGTCTATGGAACTTCTTTTGATAACTGTTTGCACAACCTTGATAAATTTTTGCAGATATGTGAAGAAACCAACCTTGTTCTTAATTGGGAGAAATGTCATTTCATGGTTAATGAAGGGATTGTTCTTGGACACAAGATCTCTGAAAGAGGCATTGAAGCTGACAGAGCCAAAATTGAAGCAATTGAGAAGATGCCTTGCCCTAGAGATATTAATGGTATTCGTAGTATCCTTGGTCATGCTGGTTTCTATAGAAGGTTTATTAAAGTTTTCTCCAAAATTTCAAAGCCCCTTACTAATCTTCTTCAAAAAGATGTACCTTTTGTTTTTGATGATGATCGTAAGGAAGCTTTTGAAACTTTGAAGAAAGCTTTGACAACTGCTCCTATTGTCCAACCACCTGATTGGAGTTTACCTTTTGAAATTATGTGTGATGCTAGTGACTTTGTTGTGGGTGCTATCCTTGGACAACGTGTTGATAAGAATTTGAATGTTATTCATTATGCTAGCAAGACTCTAGATGCTGCTCAAAAGAATTATGCTACTACTAAAAAAGAGTTCTTAGCTGTAATCTTTGCTTGTGATAAGTTTAGACCTTATATTGTTGATTCAAAGGTTTCTATTCATACTGATCATGCTGCTATTAAGTACCTCATGACAAAGAAGGACGCCAAGCCTAGACTTATCAGGTGGGTTTTGCTTTTACAAGAGTTTGATCTACATATTGTAGATATGAAAGGTGCTGAAAATCTTGTTGCTGACAATTTATCTCGTTTGGAAAACCATTTCTTTTGACCCATTGCCTGTTAATGATAGTTTTCCAAATGAGCAGTTGGCTGCGATAAGGGTAATTCCGCATGAGAGTCCTTGGTATGCTGATTATGCTAATTTTATTGTTTCCAAGTATTTGCCTCCAACCTTTACATCTCAGCAGAGAAGGAAATTCTTTTATGATCTAAGGCATTACTTTTGGGATGACCCACACTTATATAAAGAAGGAGTAGATGGCATTATGCGAAGATGTGTTCCAGAATTTAAACAACAAGAGATATTGAGAAATTGTCATAGTAGTGCTTATGGAGGACATCATGCAGGGGATAGGACTGCACAAAAGGTTTTACAATCTGGATTTTATTGGCCTACCCTTTTCAAAGATGCAAGGAAGTTTGTCTTATCATGTGATGAATGTCAACGAGTAGGTAACATTTCTAGACGCAATAAAATGCCTATGAATTATTCTCTTGTTATTGAACCTTTTCATTGTTGGGGATTTGACTTTATGGGTCCTTTTCCCCCTTAAAAAGGGTACACTCATATTCTTGTTGTTGTAGACTATGTTACAAAGTGGGTAGAAGCCATACCCACAAATAGTATTGATGGTAAGACCTCTTTGAAAATGCTTAAGGATGTTATTTTTCCTAGGTTTGGTGTGCCTAGATATCTCATGACTGATGGAGGCTCTCATTTTATTCATGGGGGTTTTAGAAAAACTCTCGCTAAGTACAATGTAAACCATAGAATTGCTTCAGCTTATCACCCCCAAACCAGTGGGCAAGTAGAACTTTCCCATAGGGAAATTAAATCTATCTTGCAGAAGACTGTCAATAGATATAGAAAAAATTGGGCTAAAAAGTTGAATGACGCTTTGTGGGCTTATAGAACTGCTTATAAAAATCATATGGGGATGACTCCTTACAAAATGGTCTATGGGAAAGCTTGCCACCTGCCTTTAGAATTAGAACACAAAGCTTATTGGGCAGCGAAAGAGTTGAATAGAGATTTTAAACTTGCTGGTAAGAAAAGGTTGCTCGACTTAAGTAATCTAGATGAGTGGAGAGGTGAAGCTTATGAAAATGCTAGGATTTTTAAGGAAAAAGTAAAAAGATGGCATGATAGGAGAATTCTAAGGGAGTTCCATGTTGGTGAGAAAGTTCTTTTGTATAGGTATCGTCTCAGATTTTTTGCAGGGAAACTACTCTCAAAATGGGAAGGACCTTTTGTTATCAAGGAAGTATACCATTAAGGTGCCATCAAAATTTTTCTCTGAAGGATGACACAACACAGGTGGTTAATGGGCAAAGACTAAAACATTATATTTCTGGAGATTCTTATAATGAAGATGTGGATGTTTTTCGAATGGTGACTCCAGAAGAATTTATCAGAAGCCAAACACCAGAAAACTATAGAGTTTTTCATTGACTAGGTAAAAGTGGTGAAAATAGAAGGTTCGTGAAACCCCAATCGTTTTATATTTTTGATGTTTTTAATACATAAGAGAAGTTACGAGATGAAACAAAGGAGGAACCGGAGTCCGGGGTGGACAAACCCACCCCAGGTGCGGGCCCCTGCCTGGCCGCGCCTAGAGGGGGTTTGACCCCCCCGAACTCTGTCTCCGCCTCGTTTCTGTGCCAAAACCTTCCTTATGCTTTGAAACTTCGTAATATATAACCCCCCCGGATTCCCCGAGGTTCTTGCATCGAGTTCTCGTCATGTTTTTGTTTCAATCTGTTTCTGTCAGGCAAATTCTCAGTTTTGGAGCTACAATGTCTTCCTCTGGATCACCCATAGAGGATTCCTCTACGTTTGTCCTCAACCCATATATGTATGAGTTGAAGATCCATCCCAAGGAGCTGATTCTCAAAGATGGGAAGGTACCAATGAAAGAAGTTCAACGCCCCAAGGGAGAAGGAAGTCTGGAAGACAGGATGGAAGCATTGGAGCGGAAGGTTTTCAGGTACAAGAAGATGGCGGAACGCGAAGTGGATGTTATTCACAAGATAAGTTCAGAACTCATTGCAAACAAGAGGAGGAGGTGGCTGAGCTCCGAGAAGAAATATTCTCGCTTCGCCAGTCCACCAACCAATAACAAGCACAACTCTATGACATTCAAAATCAAAACTGTGAGTATGAGGCTAGATTTGATCGCATAAGCTCAGCTGCTAGTTTCAGGATTGCAGAGACAAGGACATCCCTTTTGGATGGGGAACCTTTTCCTTGGAAGTTTTATGATGACAAGAGAACACCACCACCACCGAAGGAGTAATTCATCATCAGGTTTGGCATCCCCTTGGCTTGTTCCAAGCTTGGGGGAGTGCCGCAGTATCACCACCATTATCTTTTACCTTTTTAGTGGATTCATATCTTTGGTAGAGAGATTATCTTATAGTTTGGTTTGCATGTGGAAGTATCTCTCCTTTAGTTGATTATCTATGTATCCCTTGGTGTGAGTGCCTTTATTTTAATATTAATGAGAAGTCTCATCTTTTACTTTTTGCACTTCTTATTTTAGTTTGCAATCTCTATTATATGATGGATCTTGTTGATCAGTATTGGCATCACTTTGGGATCATCAAGCGGATCTAAATTGGTTTTGGCAAACCGAGTTCTGGTTAGTAGCATTACTTTGAAAGAGAAAAAGAGAAAAATCTTCCAAGTATTTTATATCATTTGTTTTCTTTCTTGTTGGCTCATAAGCTTAGTATTCTTTATTTAAGATCTTTTGTGTCTTCAAGGAAGACAGCATGTTTGGCTTTATTACTTGTATGTTTGCTTGTTTCTTTCAACTCTCCTGCTTGCTACCCAGCCTTGCTAGCCAAAAACCTGTTTTGAGAAGGCATACTTCTCATGTTTCCAAACCCTTTGAACCAAAAACCTTTGCCATTTGTGTCCACCATATCTACCTAGTAGCATTATTGCTATTCCAAGCAAATTCTCAAGCTTCATCTACCTTTCGAATTAAAAAGAATTTTGTTATGTGAAAACTAGTTAGTAAAGCTCTCACGAACTTGATGGCACACTTTATTTTCTTGCCCCTAATAGGCTTGAACCATTTTGTGCCATCAAAGTTGTATATGCTTGCATCTATACGTTGGAATTAGCAGAACCGTGCTATCACGGGGAACATTTTCAACATTGCACATGTACTCTGTACTCAGTTGATATCATGCTCTTTTGTCTATGGATGTCAACGGTGTGAAATAAGGAGGGAACTTGTAAGTCCATGGAGTTTGTATTTTGTGTTAGAGCAATGCCTGGGCCGCTAGCCTAAGCCATGCCTAATCATGGTGGAAACTTGCAGCATCACCATAGTGAGCTATCTATGAAGCATCCTCAATAAAAAGCTATACACATAGTAAATAAAAAGATCGTTGAGATTCTCATTGTCTGCTTGCCTTGTCATTTTGGTTATGGGATAGCTCCTGTACCATGTGCAAGGGGTACCCCGTTGGCGGTTCTCTATGATACACATGTACTTACAATGACAAGAACTTACCGGTGACAAAAGTTGAGTAGCATGAGGAGTGGCCCTCATATTCAAGGGACATGAGATTGCCAACTTTTATTTTGTCAAGCATATACTCCATCTTTGTGCACTTTAACCTTAATCATCTCAAGATGCCTATGATAGGGGAAATGAGGGCTCAAAGCTAGTAAGTACCATAATCTTTTGGAAGCTCTTTATGACTTGTAATCCCTGCCATCTATGAAGGGACCTTTCTCCTATTTACTAGGTTGAGTCAGTAAACCTACCTCCTCTCTATCTCCAGCAAGCATTTGAGTTGTTGTGTTTCAAGCATTCATATGGTGATTTATTCAATCATGTTCTTTATATTCCTTGTTTGCACAAGACTCTTATATGTTGAGTATTACTTTGAAAGCTTTCACTTATGAAAACCTTTTTGAGAAGAGAGTTCTCCTATTATAAAACTTCTACAAAAAGATTTTTGTAAAACTGTTTGCCAGGTGTTCTCTGACCAAGAATAAGTTTGCCAATTCCAATTATGATTTATCTTTATGCATCTCTATTGTGACTGATGTACTTGGTTGCAAGATAACTTATATAATGGTGAGTTTCTTTCTTCTATGAGTTGTGTAATGGTAAGTGTGATGCTTCTTGTTCGTATTCTTTTATTGACACTTCACACCATAAACCCGTGGACATGTTTACTAAGCTCAGTTTTCGCTTGGGGACAAGCGAAGGTCTAAGCTTGGGGGCGTTGATACACCCAATTTGCATCACCTTTCTATATCATAATTTACCTCTATTCATTGATATATGTCTTATTATGAGGTATTACTTATGTCTTTTCCACTGTTTATGCATGTTGGATGATTCTTGGAGGATGGACTGCTGGAGTCTGGATTCTGATGGAAAAGAAGGCGTTTCAGTGCAATTTCACGAAGATCAGAAAAATACCAAAAAATATGGGAAAATATTATTTTTCCAGAAGACTGAGGAAACCAGAAGAAAGAGCGAAGAAGGGCCGCAGGGGGCCCACACCCCTAGGCGTGGGCCCACACCCCTAGGCGTGGGCCCACCCTAGGCCGCGCCTAGAGCAGGTGTGGCCCACCTGCCCGGCTCCCGACTCCGCCCCTTCGCATATATCTTCCCTACAAAACCCTAAGGCTAGGGGAGCGACCACAGATAGATTTCCGCCGCCTCTGGGAGGCGGAAAACACCGAGAGAGAAAGATCTCTCCTGCAGACAGATTTCTGCCGGGGGAATTCCTTCCCGGAGAGGGGAGACCGTCGCCATCAACACCGTCATCAAACTAGGCTTCATCGGGATCATCATCATCATCCACACCATCATCTCCACCAGCACCATCATCACCACTGCGTCCCGCTGTAACAATTGTGTTGGATATTGCTTTAGCTCTTAGGGGAAACTTTCCCGGTGTTAATTACAATTGTAGTTGATGCTTGTGAGTGGAACCATTGGATTATTGTTTATGTTCAGATTGTTATCCATTATCATATCATCTTTGATCTTGATCCATATGATGTCTTGTGAGTAGTTCGTTTAGTTCTTGAGGACATGGGAGAAGTCATGTTGTTATTAGTGGATTTGTGTTGAGTTATTATTCAATGGTTTAGTATTTAAGTTGTGGTGCTATTCTTCTAGTGGTGTCATGTGAACGTTGACTACATGATACTTCACCATTTATGGGACTAGGGGAATGCATTGTGTATTTGGCTACTAATTGTGGGGTTGCTGGAGTGACAGAAACCTGAACCCCCGTTAGGACACCTTTGCACAAGGGAGCATAGGATCTCAGAGTTTAAGGCTGTGGTTAGATTTATATCTTAATTACTTTCCTGTAGTTACGTATGTTTGCAGGGGGTTTAATCACAAGTATGTATTAGTCCAAGTACGGTCGGTACATTAGCATAGGTTTACCCACACAATACTTACAACACCAAAGAAGAGTACTCAGCTATATGAAGCGAAAGCACTTGACAGAATTCCCATGTGTCCTCGAGAATGTTTGGTCCTTATAAGTATTTCCACTGGCTTGTTCTTTGCTAAGAAAGGATTGGGCCACTTGCTGCATTTGTTCTTTGTTACTTGCACTTTGTTTTGTTGCCTTATCAGAAAACCACTAAAAATCCGTTTGCTAAGTATTTGCTAAGAGTTCCTGGTCCATACCACTGTTCAGCACCTTCTGCTCCTCGTTAGGATTGACACTCCTATTTATGAAAAGTACTACGATAGACCCCCTATACTTGTGGGTCATCAGATTCCATCTGGGTAAGCATTGTTTCCCTTTTGTGGGTTAATTATTGGTAGTATTTGACCGCGAATCGCTGGTGCTCAACTAACTGCCTTGATTTTCGAATAGGATTGATCCAGTGCTGGCGTAATTCGTGGTTGTGAACAATATATCTCTAAATTTTACTTCCCAGCAGTGGTATCAACCTCCATAACTCTCAGGATAGATAAAATCTCCCTAAAATCTATTGTAAATTCCCCTGGAGCAGTGGCGATTCAGTTGGTATGCAAGAGTGTTTATAATTAAGAAACTATCGCGCAGTGTGAAACTATAATTGACACAACTCTCGCATGGCTAGCGATTCACTTTCAAATTAAAAAATATTATACAACTCTTAATGTACAGGATTGTTTATAATGGACACAACTCTTGAACACATTCAAATTAAAAAAATATACAACTCTTAATGTAAAAGAGTGTTTATAATTGACACAACTCTTGAACACTTTCAAATTTTAAAAAATTATACAACTCTTAATGTAAAAGAGTGTTTATAATTGAAACAACTCTTGAACACTTTCAAATTAAAAAAACCATACAACTCTCAATGTAAAAGAGTGTTTATAATTGACACAATTCTTGAACACTTTCAAATTGAAAAAATTATACAACTCTTAATGTAAATGAGTGTTTATAATTGACACTACTCTTAAACACTTTCAAATTAAAAAAATTATACAACTCTTAATGTATAAGAGT
The DNA here is from genome assembly GCA_916181665.1 of Avena sativa. Lineage (NCBI taxonomy): Eukaryota > Viridiplantae > Streptophyta > Magnoliopsida > Poales > Poaceae > Avena > Avena sativa. The sequence goes on from OV702297.1 coordinate 164,836,370, forward strand.
GTTTATAATTGACACAACTCTTGAACACTTTCAAATTAAAAAAATATACAACACTTAATGTAAAAGAGAGTTTATAATTGACACAACTCTTGAACACTTTCAAATTTAAAAAAATATATAACTCTTAATGTAAAAGAGTGTTAATAATTGACACTACTCTTAAACACTTTCAAATTGAAAAATTATACAACTCTTAATGTAAAAGAGTGTTTATAATTGACACTACTCTTGAACACTTTCAAATTGAAAAATTATACAACTCTTAATGTAAAAGAGTGTTTATAATTGACACTACTCTTGAACAATTTCAAATTGAAAAATTATACAAATCTTAATGTAAAGGAAAAGGGTGTTTACCTTTCAACACTGTGAAATAGCACTTAATACATGATAATGATGTGCTAACAAAATCTTGAGAGATTATCATTTTCATAGAATGTAGGGATGTAATGCATAAACTTGCATATGAAAAGAATTATACACCTTTGAACACTGAGTGAAATATAATGCAAAAATTATACACCTTTGAACACTTTCCCTTCAAATTGTATTCAAAATCATTTGTTTATGGAGTGAAAGCATCGGTGGCAAACTCGTTATTTTGCATGGATAGAGGGTGCCCACCGATAGATACAGGGGTTATCCTATCCGCTAAATCATAGAGGATCGATCAGAGGATCAACGGTTGGTGGGTACGATCCGCGTGACAACTGTCTCGACCAATCAGAGCATAGCATCCAAGATGAGAACATGTGTGAGAGTTTGTCACTAAGAGGGAGGGGAAAACTGAGTAGAACTTAAAAACCAAGGGCAAAACTGACAAGGGGGTTCAAATATAAAACAAAAAGATATTTAAAAAATGGAAAATGCTTCTTTTGTACAATAAAATACATATTGGCATACATCAAACTATTTGAAATTCAAATATACATTAGTTTGACAATTATTGCCTCATTCAGACAAATTATGTTTTGGGGAGAGGCTTGAGTAGAAAGCCATGAACATTCATAGATAGTAGGTTATTTGAGAAGTGGTGATTTATGTTAAAACTTGATTTATATACATTTCTTATGGTGGCAGGTCACATAATAAGACTCCCTAGATAGATGCTACTATGTTTTGATCTTTTTGAATTTGTTCTGCATAAAATGACTGAATTAGCTAGCTAAAACCCATTCGTTGACTCTCTGTTGACCAGCCACCGGAGGGTAAAATTGAGTATATTGCACATGGCAGTGTTAGTACTGGAGGGCAAAACTGAGTACAACCAAACTGCCAGTGCTACACTCGAGGGTATAACTGAGCACAACTAAGTGGCCAAGGTTAGACACGAGGGGGGAAACATGACGCACGATACGTGTGTCACGGTGCACGAGGCATGGTGTAGTAGCGCACGCGGTTACGCGGTGCACGGTGGTGCAACGAAATGTCTCCTCCCTTCACCTTTATAGAGGCCTCCTCACTCTCACTCATCACTCACTCGCTCACTCACTTAGGCAACCATTTCCAATGTCCCATGACCTTCTACAAACTCCCAAGAAAACCCCAACCACGCCGGCGATGGAGAAGAACGGCGCGGTGGCCATCGTCGCCTCCAAGGCGGCCGACGAGGAGGCCCCCGTCCCCGTACTGGCCCCCATCGAGGCATTGAAGGAAGCCGCCATCCTCGTCTAGACCCCCGTCCCCGCTTCCTCCATACCGCCGGCGAGAAGGCCCCCATACCTGTACAGGCCCCCGCCATTCTCCTGCAGATCCCGCATGGCTGGGACCCCTATGGGGACAACGATTACATCAGGCCGAAGAATCCCTTCGACACCAGCTTAGCCGACCCATGGTCGGAGGTAACTAGGGTTTTCTCCCCTTCCTTTGTTCTTCCCCCACTCCCATCATTGGATGCTAGATCATGTGTTATTAGGGCTCGGCTAATCGGTGGATGCTAGGTATTTTTACAGTAGCTAATCCTCTTGTGTTAGATCTCGTATTTCGATGAATGCCCCTAGTTGGTATCAGTACTAGCACCGATATGTAGTTGGGATCAGTACTAGCAGCGATCTATAGTTGGGATCAGTACTAGCACCAATCTGTAGTTGGGATCACTAGTAGCACCGATCTATAGTTGGGATCAGTATTCGATTTGGTTTTAGATTTGGGGATTGGGGAATAATCAGGAGATCTCAATCGGTTAATTTATGCAAGTAATGAATCCCGATAATCACGGTATCTCAATCATCTCCTTATTCCACGCTACTGTTTTTTGTAATAGGTGGATAGCAGCGACATCTGCAGCGACGATGAGTCCATGGACACCAAGACTCGTCAGGTTCGTTGGCGACGTCTACAGGTGCCCCTTCTGCACTAGGAGCCTCACCAGCGATTTCAACTCCCTCGTGATGCATGCCGAGGACATGAAGACCTGCGGCCCGTCAAAAAACGAAACGCCTTCAGAGCCCAGCACAAGGCGCTCGGTTTTCACCTCCGCAACCTCCAGAAGGTGGCCATCGAGGAGGGTTGCATGCCCCCAATCAAGCCCAAGGATCCCAAGGTCAAGGGACTTGGCAGCAGGAAGTGGAGGAAGCACCACAGGGAGGAGGCGGAGGCCCTCCTAGCGCATGCCATGAGGGGACACTGATCCTATGATGATGCTGCTGTAAAGCAGCTTCTTTTGTTTTGTTGTCTTTGTTGAAATTGTAAACTGTTGCTGCTGAGCAGCCTAATTGTCGAACCTAGTTTAAGTATCGTACTATATAACTCTTTATTAGCTGCTTTATCTACATCTGCTCTGTTCATCTACATATTTATGGTGCTGGTTAGATTTGTTGCCAGATTGGGAAAATACGAGGGCCAAATGGAACCATGAATGAAGAGAGAAGCTACTCTAGATTCACTGCCTTTTTATGCAAAAATAACAACTATTCGCGACATAAAGGGGAAAAGGCGCTCTTAAAAAGGCCAATCATAAAAATAACAAAAAAGAAATCTTCCAATTTAGGCGACAGGGTGCACGTAACTACCATACGCACCCCGCATAGTCCTATACCACATCCCCCAAAACGCGTTCCCAAGAAGCCGACCCCACTGCATGGAGGGTCCTACTACGGGACCCGACTGAACATGGCCCCACTTGTCATCACAAAAAGGGGATGGGTCCTACTTGTCAGCACGTAACGGCGAGGGTCCACTACGGGACCCACCTGAATGCGGCCCCACTTGTCAGCACGTAACGGCGAGGGTACACTAACGGGACCCGACGGGGAGCGAGTTTCAGACTGATGTGAGAGTTCCATAATAGGAGCTGGATAAAAGTGAGGAAAAACTAAGCGGCTGGGGAAAAGTGAGTACAGCTAACGAACCAGGGGCATGAAAATAGAAATAGCTAAACTAAAAGAGGTTTAGATACATCCATTTCACAAAGTTAAATGTCTTATATTTTTAAACGAAGGGAGTACAATACTACACGTTTAAATCTAGTTGAAATATAAAATTTACTCCGGGCACCTCGATCCGACAGTAGCAGCACACTCTCATCACCAGCACCATGCTGGGGATTGCTAGGGAGGGCGAGGTGATTGGAGATGAGGCTCTGGATGCCTACGTGGACCTATTCGCAAGGCCCCTATGACAACAACACATCGACGTGATCCTGTGGAAAATATTGATCTCTAGAATATTGTGTTGCATTGCATTGGCCATTGTGGGGTTTATACAGAATTACACGGGGGTAGGTGGATACTTAGAGTACAATATGTAGAGTCCTAGACTATCTCTAACTCATACACGTATATGTATTTTAACACCCCCCTCAGTCATAGCGGGAGTGAAGCAGACACTTGCGACTGGATTTGAAGTCTTGCCCTTGCGTTGTCTTCTCTTTCTTTCGATCATCACATGTGTCTCTGATGATCATGGGCAACACCTAGGGGCGGTGACCGTGTCCCCTTCTGGTGCCTCTCTTCCCTCCCACAGTCACAGCGGGAGTGTGACGACACGGATGCTGTTGACTAGAGTTCTTGACTTGTTGTAAACATTGTTCTTGATGTCGATGTCGAGGTAGACGGTCTTGATGTAGCCGTGGTCGAGGTTGTCATGGTTATTGTAGACGATAGCGCTAGAGGCACAAAAAAATGCGTGGTTTGTGTCATAGGGTTTTAGATTTTTGTGCGGCGGCGACAGGGATCTGCAGCGGCATCGGGTTTTTGTGCGGTGACGACAGGGATCTACAGTAGCGGCAGTTTTTTGGGCGGCAGCGGCAGGGATCTGCGGCGTCGGCAGGGGCACAAGGCAAGCGACAACGGAATGGTTTTTATGGTGGCGGCGATGTAGAGTCCTAGTCTATCTCTAACTCATACACGTATATGTATTCTAACAGGCCCTTCGCCTGTTTAGATGGATGCCTGACGCCCTGCCTCTATTCGATGATGCACCAGTGGAGTGCTGACCCTTCACCATTTTCTCTCTGTTATAATAATGGATGATCCAGACTTTTCCATCGGGATTTGGAACGCATGTGGTTTGAACTCCGTGGCTCATCGCTTAGCAATCTCACGAGTTTTGTCCCCAGCTCAGGCCGCGGTGGTGTGCCTGCATGAGACCAAGATGGCGGTGATCTCTGACCGCATGGTGAGGGAATGCTTTGGCCCCTCTTATGATAAGTTTTTCTTCTTGCCAGCGATAGGGACCCACAGAGGAATCCTCCTTTCATCGCAATCCAACATGGTCTCCGTCACCCACCCCCACTACTCTGACAACACGATCATTGCTCGCATTTCAATGGGAATGGATCACAGCTGGTGGTTCATTGGTGTATACGGCCCCAGAACGACGTGGACAAACATGCTTTCCTTCAAGAATTGCAAGACATCAAGGACCTACACGCTGGTCCATGGATCGTTGCCGACGATTTCAACCTCATCCTCAACCCGGATAACAAGAACCAAGGAGTCCTTCATCGTCGCATGATGACCAAGTTCAGGCGGACTCTCACATCTCTGGAGCTTAAGGAGCTCTACATCAATGGCCGCAGGTTCAAATGGACAAATGAACGGGAACAGACCACTTTGGACAAGCTAGACAGGGTTTTCACAATAGTGGACTGGGATGCACGCTACCCCGATGCTTTCCTCTCGGCTTTGTCTTCGGGCCCGTCCGATCACTGCCCCCTTCTGCTATGCCTAGCTCCGGACCTTCAACGGGGGCATCATTTCCAATTCCAATCCTTCTGGCCCAAAGTCGATGGCTTCCTAGAGGTGGTACAGGAGGCGTGGACCTCTCAACCGTGGGACCCGAACCCCTTCAAGAGACTCGATGCGAAATTACGAGTTGTGGCTAAGAGGTTATCTTGCTGGAGCTCCAAATTCAGCTTAGTAACTTCAAAAAGAATCAAAAAACGCTCCCGTCCCGAGTCTCCCCCTGCATGGAAGATCAGGCGGAACCCTAGCCCCTCCCCACCACCACGTTTCCAAGCCCCTCTCCCCTCTCCCGCGATCACCGGCGACCACCGCAGGGAAAAGCCCCTGCAGTGCCGGTGGCAGTGGTCCTTTCTTTCCTCGGCGACACCCTCATCTGGCGGGAGATCTTGGCGGCGACGGTGCACCTGGGTGAAACGGAGAGCTTGACCGGTAGTGGCAGAGCGACGACAGCGGCGGCCTCAGAAACAACATCTGTGCTCACCAGCCCGGTGTGATGCGGGGGAGAATCCTCCCCCGATTGGGGGTGTGCGACGGCGATGGTGCAGCATGAACCTGTGGTGGCGGCATACGGCTTGGGTGGGTCGCGATGGTGAAGGAAGCGTGGTTAGCACCTGCTTGTTCTGGGATGGTTGAACGCGCTCGGGATGCTGCAGTGTGGTGACGGGGTTGTGCAGGGCCCAATCTAGACTGGATCTAGGCCTACGGGGCATGCAGGCTGATCCGGACCGGATCTAGGCTAATAGACCCGGCTGCTACATACGGACATCGACCACCTCGGGGTGGACAGGGCCAGTTCCCACCAACTGGGTTGCTGCGCGACCTGACGGCTACGGCCTGGTTTCCTACCCTCCTCGACCATTCCGACGGTCCTCCCATGCGTGTTTCATCGGTGCTTGTTCTTGAGTTAGGGGACATCAGGCGGCGGCCTCGGATGGTGGACTGCATAGATGGCTTTGGCAAGCGACGGGGAGGTGGTACTGGTCTTGCTCCTTGGTAACTTGGGTGGCGAGGAGCGGATGGCAGGAGACCTTGGTGGTGATGGCGCTTTGGCTTTGGCATCCCCTAGATCATGCTCTAAAGATCGGACTCGGAGGTGGTGGACGAACCAATTATGGGCGTGTGTGTAGAGATTTTCCCGGGCGAAAGCCCCGCGTTTTACACCGACAGCGGTGATGCCCACGGGTATCGTAATCCTCTTGGGGGTGCCGTTGTGGGTACCTCCCGCGCGTAGGCTCCGGGTGAAAACCCTAGATTGTTTAGGTGTTGCCAGCGACGGCGCATTGTGTCATTACCCTCTTGGGGGCGTAGGCATGGAGTTCCTTTCCCCTAGTCTTGATGCTATCGCCGGTGGCGAGTCCTGTTTTTCTCGTGCTTTTTTGTTTATTTGTGATCTACTTTGTAAGAGGGTTCCTCAGTACCTTGTATCGGTTCGGCCATGTGGCTTTATTTATAAAGCGGGGCGAAAGCCTATTTCTAGGTACTCCAAATTCATTGGGAATATTAAGATATAGATCCTTTTATCCACAGAGTTGATCCTCCGCTCTGATGTGGCCATGGGGAGTAGAAAAATGTTGCCCCAGGAGCGTGGACTACTGTGCCTCCTCAAGAATAAGCTCTTGGGACTAGCTTCCCTTGAAAGGATGCTAGCACGGTAGAGATCGAGGATCCTCTGGTTACGAGAGGTCGATGCATGCACATGCTTATTTCACATGTAGGCCAACCATCGGAGGTGTAAAAACTTCATTAGTCACCTCTTGGTGGATAACATGCAGATCTCAGACCACGTGGAAAAGGCAAAAGCCATAGACACTTTTTTTGAGAACCTGCTCGGTGTGGCAGGAGACCGACCATTCTCTCTGGACTTGTACTTCTTGGGGGTCCAAACGATGGACCTTCAACACATTGATGGATCCTTATCGGAGGAGGAGGTTTTGGCAGCCATCAAAGGCATGCCGTTGGACAAGTGCCCTAGGCCTGATGGTTTCTCTGCCCGTTTCTTCCTGTCTTGATGGAGCATCATCAAGGACGATGTTATGGATGCCTTCCACTCACTCTCTAGGCTAGAGAGCTGTGGATTTGGATTAGCATACTGTGCTTTGATTACGGTCCTGCCCAAGAAACCGGGCATCGAGGAAGTGCGGGATTTTCGACCGATTAGCTAGATTCACGCGATCGCCAAGTGGGTGGCAAAGGTGATCGCCATCCGAGTAGCCTAGAAGGGGTGAATAGGCTTTTAAAATTATTATGGTTTAGGATCAAATAAATGCGGAATAAAACTAACATTTAATTTATTGAGCACAAAACCTAACCACTAGGTTCACTTAAGTGCACCAACAACCTATGCTAAGCAATACAAACAACAAGGTGATAGCATAATATGGCCCAACGAGGCTCTCTTTTGCTGATTGAAGAATATGTTTGGACAAACCGACTAGGCTCGCGGCGGTGGTGGCGTCACAATGGTTGATGATTACTTGAAGGGGTCCTTCGGTGAACACAATCTGAAACTGATCAGGATCTTTATGGACCTTGCTCGATCTCACCATGGAAGGAGGCTCTGGATGGTGTTTTGTGTTTTTTTCTGTGTGGGTGGGTGGGATGTAGGGAGTGGAGGAGAGGGAAGATCGTTGGCAGGAGATGGCGGCCGGGGTGAGATGGAGAAGACAAAGGCTGATGGTGCAGAGTACTAGTGCTGCAGAAGGTGGGTGAGTGGGCAGTGGGACTCCAATTGAGGCTAGTTGCACAAACCTCCAACAGATACTAGAGCTGTAGTTTCATGGAGCTCCAACTAAAGGTTTCCTCTCTCAGAAAAAAAGGAACTCCACCTCTTGGAGAAGGAAGGTGCAATGTGAAGAGAGTAGCTACTAGAGTAGTACTACTTTCTAGTAGTTGTAGGGCCTCAGCATAGCATGTTATTAGTGGTGTAGCTGAAGGGAATATGCCCGAGAGGCAATAATAAAGTGGTTATTATCGTATTCCTTATTTATGATAAATGTTTATTTTGCATGCTATAATTGTATTAATACAAAAACATTAATACATGTGTGTTTAATAAACAAATAGAAAGTTCCTAGTTATGCCTCTCTTATAAACTAGCTCGTTGATTGACAAGATGATCAAAGGTTTCCTGATCATGGACATTGGATGTTAATAACGAGGTCACAACATTGTTGGAATGATGTGATGAACATTCATCCGAAGTATAGCATTACGATCAAGGTCACTGTGTTTATATTGCTATAACATCATACGAAGTAATCTTAATCCTTAGACCATGAGATCATGTCAATCACTAACACCAGAAGAGTATCTTGATAACATCAAATGTCACACCGTAACAGGGTGACTATAAAGATTGGTTAAGTGCTAAGAGGGTGTTATGTTTAGGATCATGGATCAAGAGTAGAATTTGTCCATCCCGATGAAGGAGAGATATACGCTGGGCCCTCTCGGTGATATCACATTAGTTAGCTTGCAAGCAAGTGATTTGATCACTAGAATGTTATATCACAGGAACGAGAAAAGAATGCATGTCGGTAACGAGATCAAACTAGGTATGAAGATACCGATGATCGAATCTCGGACATGTAATATATCGCGAGACAAAGGGATTGAGTTACATGCGTATAAGGTTCACACCATCACAGAAGTCATCGTTGAATGTGTGGGAGTCAGTACGGATCTCCAGGTCCCGCTACTGATTATTGATTGGAGAGGGGTCTCGATCATGTCTAAATTATTCGCGAACCGTAGGGTGACACACTTAAGGGATACCGACACCATTCGGAGCAAATGATATGCCAGCGGAAGAAAAAGGAAAGCGCAGGAATTATTTCACTAGCCACCGGAACTGTTTCAGTTGAAATTGGTGAAACTGGTTATGCATGTGAAATTGAAATGTTGTAAGGGGTTTTATGTGAATGTTTGTTAATTCAAGTAATTAACAAAATTCTGAATAAATAAATAAAAGAGTTTTATTTAAATGAGAGCTTGCATTAAATTTGGTGGAAATTTAATGCATGTGAGTCAATTTTTGAGTGGAGGCTTTTCATTTTGAGTGGGAGCTCCACCCACATGAGTGTGGAGGAGGTGGGGCAGCCACCATGGCTGTGCGCCATGCCCCTTGGGTGCCCCCTCTCCCTATAAAAGTCCTCTCTCTCCTCCTCCACTCTCACACCTTCTCGTGAAGGATATCTCTCCCCCTTTAGAATTTCCCCATGGTCTCGGATCAACAAGATACATGTTCCCGGTGGCTTTTTCTTGAAGAATTTATTTCTTCCACTTCTTCGCTGGAGCGAGGGCACAGAGGTTGTTGGGGTACCCGGACGTGTGTGCGATCACGGATGCACCACTGCTTTACGGTGCTGGACTTGATGGTGCTGGACCGGCTGGAACAGATGGACTTCATCACGATCTTGAGATCGGCAAGCGTTCAACTACATCATCCACGAGTACAACCTTGTTAACACTATTCGTTCTTCGAGGGTATGTATTCTATGGATGTATAGCCACCCGTTGTGTCAACACCCAGATTTTTAATCCTAGATGCCTGTTATGCCATACATCACAATACCAGGATTACCATTTTTGCGAGACATAACAGAATTGGATACCATAGTACATCATCCATTAAAACCGTACATAAGTTCTTACACAAATAGGGATCTCATGATCCAGTTCTTAATACAACTTCAAGCAGCGGAATACGTAATAATAACGGTAGCATAGGCGAAGCTCCATCTTCGAGGTCACAAGCAATGCTGACGATAGGAGATGATCCTAGTTGTCGTAACCTTCCTGGGGTCCATCCTCCAGGTACTCCTCTTCATAGTATGGACACGGGAATAACCAGGGACAAAGCCATGAGTACTCTTTAAGTACTCGCAAACTAATAATAACAAGTGAAAGGGGTTTTTGGTAATAGGACACTAGGCTCTAGGGTTGTTTTGCAAGAAGCCAGATTTATCTCTACTAAGTTCAGAAACAAGAGAGCTAGTGAAGTTTATACTCCTAAGTGTGAATTTGTATTTCATATCACAACCCTGTTGTGGTCAAGTCAAAGTCTCAATTCATTTCACAAGTCATTTTGAAAAGTCTGACGGGGGAACAGTATGGCCACTCCAATTGTCCATAACCACGGACACAGCTATTCGAATAGTTTGACACTTTGCAGAGATTGTACACTTTCACCACAACATTCGATACATCCGTCAGGAATAAATCCTGAATTCACCATACTCAGTATGCGGATAATCAATCCTAACCTTTCAATTATACGCCCTAGTATAAGCCCCTCTCCTGTGAGTTTGGCCTCCCAACCATGACCAACTGTCATCTTGGGTACTGCACAGGTGGACAATCTTCACAAGGTAGCCTCAGCTAAGACCTTGGCTATGAGGGAACTAATACTAAGGTATATAAGTTTCCAGTCAAGCCCTACCCAATTATCGGGTATTGTGGTTGTACGATAAAATTGGAATGGTATCGCATCCAGACAACCATCAGTTTTTAAAAAGGGCTAAGGCTCATGCCTTAACATTTTCATCACCATAAATCATCTGGTGTTCGGAAACACATGTCAAAACATCTCAGTATAATGATCCATCATTCTAAGGTTTTCATAACCATTTTCACCAAGTATTCCCATCTAATGTTGATCAAGTTTTATGCTTAGCACTAGCATCTACAAGTGGGGGTAAGCACTAATGAGGAGTGGTAAACTAGTGGAGTTTAACTAAGTTTAATCTCATGCCTCAGGATGACATCAAGATTATCTAGCTTAGGCCAAATTTTATGCTCTTTATGCAACCTTCAATTATCCTTCTAGTATCTACCATTTATTCCAGTAACTCTAAGTAAGAGCTTTGATAAAGAAATAAAGTATAAAGCTTGCAAGTAAAACTAGGATTGGTTTATCAAGTGGTTATGATCATATATGCTTTAAGGCATATAGTTGGCATGGTAGCAAGCAAGTATTAGCTTGCATAGGTCAACTTGATTAGTAAGGCTTGCTAAGTTAATAGCTTGCAAGTATTGGCTTGCTAAGTTAATAGCTTGCAAGTATTGGCTTTCCTTGTGCAGTGTAGTGGTTGAAGTTCTCCTCGGCTTCTTCTTCGTAGAATCCTCCTTCCTCCTCGTATCCTTGGTCGGTACTAACGTCGGGGTTCAGGCGAGGGTCGGCGAGGCGGGCGAACAACGAAGTCGACAACGGCGAATCTCCTGGTACCGGCAGCTTCTCCTGGGGTGGCTCCAATCGCTGGCTCCCTTCTTCTCCAGTAGCGGCGGGCTCCGGTGAAATTCTGGCGATGCGCTGCTCGCCTTGCTCCGGGAACGGGGTGGCACGATTAGTGAGGATAGGGGAGTGAGATGGTGTGCTCAATTCGGCTGGGGGTGGCCTCTATTTATAGTGGAGCGAGGGGAACGACGGGGCGCAAGGTGAGCTCGTCGTGGTCGACGGTACAGACAGCTATCAGCGTGGGCGACGGTAGGGGCGGTTCGGTGCTCCCTGGCGATGCTCAACGACACGGTGGCGAGACGTGGGGCGGTGTGGTTTGGTCGGAACGCGACGATGCTCTGCGCGTGCCCGACGGAAGATTTAATGGCGCACAGCGCGCGTGGTCCGCGCGGCGGCGAACGAGCGTGTCTGCGGGGTTACTGGGACGGTGGTGATCACGTATGCACGCGGCGAGGGCGGCGCGCGGTCTGTGGGCTTCAGTCGAGGGTGGCGCTCTGGCGCATGCTCGGCATGGTTGCTGGCGAGCTTGGCATGGTTCGTGCGCGTGGTCCAGTGGCTGGCAGGGTTCGAGCGCTGGAAAAGGAGTGGCAGTGGGGTGTTGGCTGCCTCCTAGACATGTTGTTTAGGCTTGGTGCTTGCTCTGGCTAGCTAGCCATTGTCGGCTGGCAAGGGGATGCTCGGGTTGGCATGGCATGGGGCAAAGGGTAGGGGCTAGGGTTTGTCTAAGCACTGGTTGGCACTGGGGGAGACAAGGGTGATCAATGGTGAACATTGCTTAGCCCAATTACTGCTCCAAACAGTGAAGTTAGGCCAGTTTGATTTGTTTCTGCCAAGTGTTTGATGAAATTCCCGCAAGAATTCAAGTTTTGAATTTTGAAAAGATTTTTGGTGGGTGTGCTAGGTTGGTGCTAGTGAGTCTGCAGATGCTTGGGTTTTGAAAGTTGAGCTTGTTTGTGTGGTTTTTGAAAAAGTGGGATCTTCCCATATGATAAAGAATCAATTTTGAACTATCATTTAAACTATGCATTTAAATGTTTTTGGATGATCACAAAGTGGGCCTTGATACTTTGTTATGAGTACAATCCATGGGTGCAAAGATCCATAGAAGTTTCTGTTAGGTTCTGAAAGTTTGAGACAGCCAAAGTAGGCATGGGAGTTAAATTGGTCAAAATGACCATTCCCTTATTTTATTTGTTTTGATTTACTTGTCTTTCAGAAAAGTTTGGGAATTGTTTAGATGATGTTTATTTCACCTAAGCATCCATTTACAAGCAAAGAAACACATAATCATGGCAATTCAAAAGAATCCATATTTTAATACCTACACATATGAAATGTTTTCATATTTTAATTGGAAAAGTTTTTGTTAACCCTAAATTTGGGGATTAGAGTTTGATTATTCTAGTTTAATATTTTTGGGATGTTACAAACCTTCCCCCCTTAAACAAAATCTCGTCCCGAGATTTGAAAAAGGACGAAAAGATTACCTAGGATTTGAAGAGATCGGGAAACTCCGTCCTGATGTGATCTTCGCACTCCCAGGTAGCTTCCTCTTCTGTGTGGTTGCTCCACTGAATCTTGAGAAACTTGATGCTTCGGGTTCGGGTAGTTCAGAAAGCTTCTTCCAAAATACGGATGGGTACTTCGGTATAGGTCAGGTCATCGTTGATCTCTATGGTCCGGTGATCGATATTCTTGAACAGCTCGGTCTTCTCTGGGACTTCGAGACACTTGCGAAGTAATGCGATATGGAACACATTGTGCACATATGACATCTCTTCAGGCAGTTCCAATTGATTCGACACTTCTCCTCGACGGTTCAAGATCTTGAAGGGTCCGATATATCTGGGAGCTAACTTTCCTTTGAGTTGGAAACGTTGCATTCCCTTCAATGGCGACACCTTTAGATAAACAAAATCTCCTATGTTGAAGGCGAGGTCTCGACGTCTCTTGTCGGTGTAACTCTTCTGTCTGGACTGGGCGGTCTTGAGGTGCTCACGAATCTTGTGAACCTTCTCTTCTGCTTCTCGTAGGATGTCGGGTCCGAAAATCTGACTCTCTCCTACTTCCACCCAGTTCAGAGGGGTGCGACACTTCCTTCCGTACATGAATTCAAATGGGTCCATTTGCAAACTGGCTTGATAACTATTATTGTATGAAAATTCTGCAAACGGTAGACAATATTCCCACTTGGATCCATATTCTAACACACATGCTCTCAGCATATCTTCGAGTATTTGATTTACTCGCTCCCTTTGTCCATCGGTCTGAGGGTGATATACGGTGCTGAAACCTTCTTGGACTTTCTTCCAGAATCTCAAGGTAAACTGAGTTACTCGATCTGATACAATGTTCTTGGGAACTCCATGCAAACTAACTATTCTAGTGATGTACAACTCTGCTAGTTTCGAACTCTGATATGTGGTCTTGACGGGTAAGAAATGGGTGACTTTGGACAATCGGTCCACTATGACCTAGATAGAGTCATTTCCCCTACTAGAAGTAGGCAATCCGGTGATAAAGTCCATTCCAACGGAATCCCATTTCCATTCCGGAATCTGTAAGGGTTGCAACAATCCAGCGGGTCTTTGATGTCCCGCCTTGACTCGCTGACATATGTCACGTTTGGCGATATAACTTCCGATTTCTCTCTTCATCTTATGCCACCAAAATTGCTTTTTCAAATCCTGATACATCTTAGTTCCTCCGGGATGGATAGAATAAAGAGTATCATGAGCCTCCTTCAGAATCACTTCTTTCAACTCAGAATTTGCTGGTACACAAAGGCGTCCTTTGTACCACAGAACTCCTCCGTTCTCCTCGGGGAATCCGGGTACTTTGCATGTACCAATACGACGCTTGATTCCGTCAATAATAGCATTTCCTTTCTGCGCCTCTTTGATCTGGCTGATCAAAGTGGGCTGAAGTTCTATGCTAGCCAAAAATCCTTCACTTACTAATTCCATTTGAAAATCTTCCATCTCATTGTGCAAGCTTGGTTGCTCCTTTAAAATCATGGAGTTCAAGCGGCACGGCAATCTGCTAAGGGCATCGACTACCACATTGGCTTTACCAGGGTGATAGTGAATGTCCAGGTCGTAATCCTTGATTAGCTCAATCCACCTTCTCTGTCTCATATTCAGCTCCTTTTGAGTGAATATATATTTTAGGCTCTTGTGATCCAAATAAATCTCACAACGGTTTCCCATCAGGTAATGCCTTTATGTTTTCAGGGCTAGAACTACGGCTGCGAGTTCAAGGTCATGGGTTGGGTAATTTTGCTCATGTTGCTTCAGTTGTCGAGATAGATAAGATATAACTTTGCCCTCTTGCATTAGCACACATCCGAGACCAATCTTGGATGCGTCACAATACACATCGAAAGGCTTAGTGATATCTGGCATGATCAAGATTGGGGCTGAAATCAATCTCCTCTTGAGTTCTTGAAAACTCGCTTCACATTTGTCGGTCCATTCAAACTTCTTGTCCTTCTTCAGCAATTGGGTCATGGGTCGGGCGATACTCGAGAATCCTTCTACGAACTTGTGGTAATATCCCGCCAATCTGAGAAATGCACGAACTTGGGTTTGAGTGGTTGGGGCTTGCCAATCTTCTACATCTTTCACTTTGGCAGGGTCAACGGCAATTCCTCCGGCTGATACTATGTGACCGAGGAATCCTACCTCCTGTAACCAGAATTCACATTTGCTAAACTTTGCATACAGCTGATGCTCTCTAAGGGTTCCAAGAATGGTCCTTAGGTGTAGCTCATGTTCTTCTTTCGATTTGGAATAAATCAGAATGTCATCGATGAAAACAATGACAAACTTATCCAGGAAGTCCATAAAAATCTTATTCATGAGATTCATGAAATAAGAGGGGGCATTGGTTAATCCAAAATACATGACTGTATACTCGTACAATCCATATCTGGTGGTAAAGGAAGTCTTGGGAATATCTTCTGCACGAATCTTGAGTTGATGATAGGCAGTCCTAAGATCAATCTTAGAAAACACTTTGGCACCGGTCAACTGATCAAACAAATCTTCTATCTTGGGCAAGGGGTATTTGTTCTTGATAGTGACATCATTCAACTTCCGATAATCCGTACACAAACGGTTACCTCCATACTTCTTGTCCACAAACAAGACAGGTGATCTCCATGGTGACGCACTTGGTTGAATCAATCCAATTTCCAGCATGGCATCCAGTTGCTTCTTCAGTTCTGCTAGCTCAGACGGGTTCATACTATATGGTCTCTGGGCTATGGGTCCGGTTCCGGGGATTAGTTCGATGATAAACTCGATATCCCGATCTGGGGGCATACCGGGCAAAACATCTGGAAATACATTGGGGTGTTCACAGACTATCCGGACTTGGTCAATGGTAGGTTGGGCTATACTCTTGTTGCATTTGAATTGGCGAGGTAAGGTTTCAGATATATGCTCGACTGATATTCCGGCTGTACTGGTCATGGTTATGGCTTTCTTGGCACAGTCAATCAATCCTTTATGTTTGGACATCCAATCCATTCCTAGTACTACTTCCAAACCTTTAGTTCCGAGTACTATCAGATTTGCATAAAAATCTATGCCATGGATTCGGATAGGGACGGCTTTGCAAATTTGCCTAGCCTTGGTGGTTGATCCGGGAATTTGAACAATCATAACATGCTTCAGTTTGGTTGGTTGAATTTTACTAGTGCATGCAAATTCTTCGGTGACAAATGAGCGCGATGCACCAGAATCAAACAACACTCGTGCAAGTACTGAATTAACAGAAAACATACCCAGCACGACGTCTGGCGCTTCCTGAGCTTCTTCAGCATGCATGAGGAAAAGACGGCCGTTGCGGTTGAGCGAATTCCCTGGGGCAAATCTCCTTCCTGGCTGAACACGACGCTGTTGCTGAGCTGGGGCACTGGCATTGGGTGCTGCGGCATTCTTCTTGTTGGGGCACTCGTTGGAATAGTGGCCTTTATTTCCACAGTCATAACAAGTCACTTGTGACTTGTCCTTTGGTGCTACAGGCACAACATTGCTTCCAGTTCTCGGTGCAGTGTTGGTTTTGGCGGTAGCATTGTTGTTGTTGAACTTGGGTGGGGCACGGTTGAAATTGCTAGAGTTGCCGGGGTTGTTGTGATTTCCTCCGGGCCTAGGGTTTCCACGGTTGGAATAGGTCGGACGGTTCATCGGGGGTCTGTTGGTTCTTGGGGCAAATCCGTGAGATGGGTTAGGGCGATACTTTGGGGTCTGATGTGTTCCTGGTTGATGCATCATGCGACGCTTGCGGTTCTCATTGGCTTGATTGATCTTTCCTTCCATCTGGATAGCTGAGTCGACAAGGGCTTCAATATCAGCAAAGGGGATATTGACTAATACCGTCTGCATCTCATCATGCAGACCATTTAGGAATCTTTCTTTCTTCTTGGCTTTGGTGTCGATCTCATCCGGGGCATACCTAGCTAATGACAAAAAAAATTCATGGTATTCCACTACGGTCATTCTCCCTTGCTTCAATTCTCTGAACTCGTCTCTCATTCTCTTGATCAAACCCGGGGGCACATGGGTTCTGCTAAACTTGACCTTGAATTCCTCCCAGGTCATCATCTGGCCTCCGGTCATTGCGCGAACACTGTTCCACCATGCCCTGGCATCTCCGGCTAGATAGTGGGTGGCGAACAGAACTTTCTCGTTGGCTTCCACTCCAGCGACTTCTAGGTTGTTTTCCATGGTTTGCAGCCAATCATCGGCGTCTAGGGGTTCTTCTGACTTAGTGAAAACAGGTGGGTTGGTATTCTGGAAATTCTTGAGCTTAGATCCATGGTTGTCCTGATTTCCGTGGCCTTGGTTGTTGTGGGAAAGCTGGGCTATCTGTTGCAGTGTGGCTAGGTTGACTTGACGTTCCACTCTTTCAGCTTCGCGGTCAGAAGTCAACATTTGCAGAATCTGCAAAACATCAGGTCCGGGGATGAATCACTTCCTCCACGTGGCATCTAAAGATTGAGACAGATCGTGAGAAAAGAGGGAAATTTCTAAGGTTTTGGGTCTTGAAAAGTTTTTAAAGTTTGACTCAGATTTTTCTAGCAACTTGCTTTTTCATTCATTCATTCATAGCACATGATACAACACACACCACAACAAAGAAAAACAGATGGTTTTAAGAACCATTCTGAAAACTACGATACAGTGGGACCGAATACTACTCACTACGCTAGTGCTCAAGTGCTACTACTCCTCGGAATATGTGGCTTCGTCATCTTCATCGTCATCGATGAAGGCGAAATCATCCTCATCGGTGAAGAAGTCCATAGCCTGATGCTCCATAAAATCATCATCATCGCTGAGGTAGGAGTAGGGGTCTCCACGAAGATCCTCTCCGGAATTCTCCCTTTCCTCCAACTGCATGTCTCTCTCGTGGATGGTCTCCTCCAAAGATGAGATACGGTGGCGAAGACGGGCAATAATGCGCTCCTTCTTGTCGAGCTGACGGCGGCGAGACTTGCGATCCTTTGCTAGCATGGCGATGGTTTGGTCCTTCGTCTTGATTATGGCAGACTTGTGGTTGGAGTAGTCATGGCAGTTATCCAACTCCTGCTGACGATCGTACATCATGAAGTTAAGGTGGTCCAATTGGGTCTTCAGCTCGGGGTGATATGGGGCTTCCAGTGGTTGTCCATTAGCATCACGCCTTGGGCAAAACTCAAAGCGAGTACCCTTGATCTGATTGATACTCTGCCCACAGAGACGGGAAAGAGCTTCCTGCATGGCCCTGGCAAGTCCATCGAGCCAGTTGTTCTCTCTTAAGGTAAACTGAATTCCTTCCGCAGTGGGAGGTTCAATCTTTCCTTGGAGACTTGCAACAATTAGCCAATGCAGATCTTCTCCTCCTTGATCATTGAGCTGAGCTCCGAAGAACTCGGGGTGCGGATGCTCTAGAAGTTCCGAAAGCTGGTCCAAATCCCTCTCAAAGATAAGAACTCCTCCATTCCCCAACTGATAAAACTTACTGTACTTCATGTCCATCTATAAGAATATAGGATGAGTAAGTTAGTACAGTGATCAAGTGTGTCAAAATTTTATGTATTTGCAAGATTTTTTGAGGAACATGAATTTTCATGAAATAATCAAAGGGATAAGAATGAGAATAAGTTTTTGTAAATATTTGTTTTATTTGGTTTTGAAACTAAGTTTTTGATTCAAACGTCCAATCTAACTAGGGTCTCCTATGGTCAGGATGGCTCTGATACCAACTTGTCAACACCCAGATTTTTAATCCCAGATGCCTGTTATGCCATACATCGCAATCCTAGGATTAACATTTTTGCGAGACATAACAGAATTGGATACCATAGTACGTCATCCATTACAAAGTGTACATAAGTTCTTGCACAAATAGGGATCTCATGATCCAGTTCTTAATACAAGTTCAAGCAGCGGAATACGTAATAATAACGGTAGCGTAGGCGAAGATCCATCTTCGGGGTCACAGGCAATGCTGACCATGGGAGATGATCCTAGTTGTCGTAACCTTCCTGGGGTCCATCCTCTAGGTACTCCTCTTCATAGTCTGGCCACGGGAATAGCCAGGGACAAAGCCATGAGTACTCTTTAAGTACTCGCAAACTAATACTAACAAGTGAAAGGGGTTTTTGGTAATAGGACACTAGGCTCTAGGGTTGTTTTGCAAGAAGCCAGATTTATCTCTACTAAGTTCAGAAATAAGAGAGCTAGTGAAGTTTATACTCCTAAGTGTGAATTTGTATTTCATATCACAACCCTGTTTTGGTCAAGTCAATGTCTCGATTCATTTCACAAGTCATTTTGAAAAGTCTGACGGGGGAACAGTATGTCCACTCCAGCTGTCCATAACCGCGGACGCGGCTATTCGAATAGTTTGACACTCTGCAGAGATTGTACACTTTCACCACAACATTCGATACATCCGTCAGGAATAAATCCTGAATTCACCATACTCAGTATGTGCATAATCAATCCTAATCTTTCAATTACACGCCCTAGTATAAGCACCTCTCCTGTGAGTTTGTCCTCCCAACCATGACCAACTGTCATCTTGGGTACTGCACAGGTGGACAATCCATTCAAGCCCTACCCAATTATCGGGTATTGTGGTTGTACGATAAAATTGGAATGGTATCGCATCCAGACAACCATCAGTTTTTAAAAAGGGATAAGGCTCATGCCTTAACATTTTCATCACCATAAATCATCTAGTGTTCGGAAACACATGTTAAAACATCTCAGTAGAATGATCCATCATTCTAAGGTTTTCATAACCATTTTCACCAAGTATTCTCATCTAATGTTGATCAAGTTTTATGCTTAGCACTAGCATATACAAGTGGGGGTAAGCACTAATGAGGAGTGGTAAACTAGTGGGGTTTAACTAAGTTTAATCTCATGCCTTAGGATGACATCAAGATTATCTAGCTTAGGCCAAATTTTATGCTCTTTATGCAACCTTCAATTATCCTTCTAGTATCTACCATTTATTTCAGTAACTCTAAGTAAGAGATTTGATAAAGAAATAAAGTATAAAGCTTGCAAGTAAAACTAGGATTGGTTTATCAAGTGGTTATGATAATATATGATTTAAGGAATATAGTTGGCATGGTAGCAAGCAAGTATTAGCTTGCATAGGTCAACTTGATTAGTAAGGCTTGCTAAGTTAATAGCTTGCAAGTATTGGCTTGCTAAGTTAATAGCTTGCAAGTATTGGCTTGCCTTGTGCAGAGCAGTGGTTGAAGTTCTCCTCGGCTTCTTCTTCGTAGAATCCTCCTTCCTCCTCGTATCCTTGGTCGATACTAGCGTCGGGGTTCAGGCGAGGGTCGGAGAGGCAGGCGAATGACGAAGTCGACGACGGCGAACCTCCTGGTACCGGCAGCTTCTCCTGGGGAGGCTCCAATCGCTGGCTCCCATCTTCTCCAGTAGAGGCAGGCTCCGGTGAAATTCTGGCGATGCGCTGCTCGCCTTGCTCCAGGAACGGGGTGGAACGATTAGTGAGGAGAGGGGAGTGAGATGGTGTGCTCAATTCGGCTGAGGGTGGCCTCTATTTATAGTGGAGTGAGGGGATCGACGGGGTGCAAGGTGAGCTCGTCGTGGTCGACGGTACAGACGGCTATCGGCGTGGGCGACGGTAGGGGGCGGTGCGGTGCTCCCTGGCGATGCTCAACGACACGGTGGCGAGACGTGGGGCGGTGTGGTTTGGTCGGAACGCGACGATGCTCTACGCGTGCCCGACAAAAGATTTAATGGTGCACAGCGCGCGTGGTCCGCACGGCGGCGAACGAGCGTGTCTGCGGGGTTACTGGGACAGTGGTGATCACGTATGCACGCGGCGAGGGCGGCGCACGGTCTGTGGGCTTCGGTCGAGGGTGGCGCTCTGGCGCATGCTCGACATGGTTGCTGGCGAGCTTGGCATGGTTCGTGCGCGTGGTCCAGTGGCTGGCAGGGTTCGAGCGTTGGACAGGGAGTGGCGGTGTGGTGTTGGCTGCCTCCTAGACATGTTGTTTAGGTTTGGTGCTTGCTCTGGCTAGCTAGCCATTGTCGGCTGGCAAGGGGATGCTCGGGTTGGCATGGCATGGGGCAAAGGGTAGGGGCTAGGGTTTGTCTAAGCACTGGTTGGCACTGGGGGAGACAAGGGTGATCAATGGTGAACATTGCTTAGCCCAATTACTGCTCCAAACAGTGAAGTTAGGACAGTTTGATTTGTTTCTGCCAAGTGTTTGATGAAATGGCCGCAAGAATTCAAGTTTTGAATTTTGAAAAGATTTTTGGTGGGTGTGCTAGGTTGGTGCTGGTGAGTCTGCAGATGCTTGGGTTTTGAAAGTTGAGCTTGTTTGAGTGGTTTTTTAAAAAGTGGGATCTTCCCATATGATAAAGATTCAATTTTGAACTGTCATTTAAACTATGCATTTAAATGTTTTTGGATGATCACAAAGTGGGCCTTGATACTTTGTTATGAGTACAATCCAGGGGTGCAAAGATACAGAAAAGTTTCTGTTAGGTTCTGAAAGTTTGAGACATCCAAAGTAGGCATGGGAGTTAAATTGGTCAAAATGACCATTCCCTTATTTTATTTGTTTTGATTTACTTGTCTTTGAGAAAATTTTGGGAATTGTTTAGATGATGTTTATTTCACATAAGCATCCATTTACAAGCAAAGAAACACATAATCAAGGCAATTCAAAAGAATCCATATTTTAATACCTACACATATGAAATGCTTTCATATTTTAATTGGAAAAGTTTTTGTTAACCCTAAATTTGGGGATTAGAGTTTGATGATTCTAGTTTAATATTTTTGGGATGTTACACGTTGCTTGTATCTAGTAGATAGATCTTGGTATAGTTCCCATCCTAGGAATTTTTTTGTTTTCTATGCTGCGAACCCTATAGTGGTATCAGAGCCGGATCTTTGCATAGATGCTTTGCACGGGTAGTACACATATGAGTATGTGGGAGATGATGATCATTTTATTGCTTCTTAGTTGTACTTTGGATATTGGTGGCATAGTGGGATGAAGCGACCCGGACAAACTTTACATGTCCTCGCAGATGAGACCTGTTCCACGCTTGACATGCAACTAGTTTTGCATAAGTGGCTAGCGGGTGTCTGTCTCTCCTACTATAGTCAATATCTAATTTACAATGAGTTGTCAATAATTTGGTTATCCTCGTTGTAGTTCATGTTCGTAGATAAGAACGGTTCTATCTTTGAAATCCCTAAGCCACGTAAAACTTGCAATGGATAAATTATAAGCGTCTAGTTTTGATTGTTGCTGGGCTAGTGTCATGATATGGTGATGTTGTAAGTAAAAGTATAAGTCGATAATCTTACAACACACATAACGTGTAAGTTCCATAGACCTTGGCCTTACACATAGAGGAATGATGGAGATCATACCACGATGCACGTGATGGAGATCATGTGCAAGAACCATATCATTTCACTTTTTCACATGTGATGTTTGTTGCATCTTATATTGATTGTTTGGTGTTTTATTAGCATAATAAGATGATACCTCATTTAGATATCAAGATAAAAATGTGTTCTTCCTTAAGTATGCACCGACAATGTTTCGTCGCTTCAAGACATCACGTGATGATTGGGTGTACTTGAATCCACGAGCATATCTCGGGTGTAAGATAGTTGTACACACGCGAATACTAAGGTTCTTACTTGGCGAGCCTAGC
Source organism: Avena sativa (assembly GCA_916181665.1). Lineage (NCBI taxonomy): Eukaryota > Viridiplantae > Streptophyta > Magnoliopsida > Poales > Poaceae > Avena > Avena sativa. Next base: position 164,859,007 of record OV702297.1, read on the forward strand.
ATGTGAAGACATGGCCTCGGAACACGGACCAAAAGGTTAAGCATGAGTCATATGTTTTGATATGATTACCATATGGATGCTCGCCTTTGAAGCTACACCGACTCACGTGATGATCGGACTTGGTGTAGTGGATTTGGTTCATGTAATCACCAAAAAGACACGAGTGATGTCGTTTTTGAGTGGGAGTTCATTTCTAATTTGGATTAGTAGAACTCAATTTATCATAAATTAAATCAAAGTGAATTTGCATAATTTGTTGTAGTCATTGGCATTTGTTCACCACCTTATGCTTAGTTGTAATTGAGATAATAGAACTATAGAATTCAGGATATTTATTTTATGAACTGGTATCGTATTGTGTTGAGTGTCAATCTAAAGTTTAAATTCCTATTGCAAACTTTCAACAAACTCTGTTTACTCCGTGAAGTTTAATAAATAGTATTAAATCGAGAGTGACAATTCCAGTGTTAGTATCTAAAGTATAATGTTTGCCTCCATGATTCTTGATTTAAATATCGAGATTATCTAGCAGATGAAATAATTGTTTTAGAAACCATCATGTGTGGCAGATATAACGATATCTGAAACAATGTTTTGGTTGCAATATGATAGAGTATAATGTATGTTCTTATAATTGGATGATAATTTGCAAAGGTTGGAGATGCTAGACATCCTAATTGTCCAAAAGGGTTTTGTAAAATAACTTTATACTCACGATCCGCCTTTATAAGCTGCATTAGCTTGATCATGAAAGTCGTCATGATAAGGATGAATAGAATATGTATGTAAAGTGTTTACTACACTAAAAAATTACTAAAGAATGGATTTTGAAAGAACGCCATTCATTTGATGATGGTGGTCTACTTCAAAGTGCAAGTCCAAAGGTATTAGTGTTTAAATATACACGATTTGGACTATTTGTCATGTATATGGCGCCACTTTTGATGTTGATAGATTCTTTTAAAAGGAAAAGGAAATGCTGAAAGAGAATCTATAAAATATATTTGGCAGAAAAGAAAAGATTGGAAATATCCAGTTTAGATATATAGATGATATACATGTTATGGTTGTATTCTTTGCTTGTTAAACAATGTGGTTCTTGGGTATTGAATACCGAATTAGTTTGTATGAAATTTCATACAGAACGATGCAATTCATGAAGCACAATGGACTAAGTAACTAGCAAGAGAATATGTGATGATGTTCATCGAAAACAAACAAGCCGTTGTTTATATTTCTCGTTTACATCAAAGCTTGCCTTCAAGATTTTTTTTAATAATAGTTATTTAAATCAGGTATTATGAGAACAAAGATTGTTCAAATAATTACTGTATTCCATATAAGATGGATGATTTACAAATCTAGTTGGAGAAATCACATCCATAAAAACTAATGCTAAAATCTAGCAAGACAAATGATTGGAAGATCACTTACGAAGTGGCATTGCCGTTTAAATTATATTGGAAAGAAAACAAGAAGAAACTCCATATTCATGGATTTTTGGAGTCTTTGATTTTATCAAGTGACGCTTGTGAGACGTTCCTCAGGATAATTAAAACTTCGTTCAAAGGCCAAAGAAGAACGTTCGACTAAAATATTGGAATTGATACATATCGATGTATATAGTCCGTTATGTGCAGTCGTAAGCGATGGATTTCAACTTTATATGCTTTCTCCGGAAATTTGAGTGAATAATCACTTAATGAGAAATCAGTATGACATATTTGAAAATGTTCAAAGATTTTCAAGATGAAATGGAAAGTCATTGTAACAAGAAAATAAATAATTTATGATTTAATCATAAAGGGATTTATTTGAGTTGCAAGTTTAGCAAAACACGTAGATTTGCATCTCCCAAAACACCATAGGAATATGGAGTGTTTGATATTTGTAATGAAACCTTATTTGACATGGTTGGATCAAAGGTGTTATTTATAAAACTGCCATTATGTTTTAAAAAGATTAAAGCTTTAGAGACTACCACTTTTACACTGAAAATAGCTCCATATTGATCCTTTCAAATGACACCATGTAAGTTATGGTTTGGGGTAAAACCCAAGTTGTCCTTTCTTAAATTTTGGTTGATACGTCGGCAACGTATCTATAATTTTTTATGCTCCATGCTTGTTTTGTATCTACTTTGCTCTGCTTTGTCTAGACTTTGAGGTGTTTTTATATCTTTTCTACAACTAACCTATTAACAAGTTGCCACAGTGCCAGTTGCCTGTTTTCTTCTGTTTTTCGTTCTAGAAAGGCAGAAAATCAATATTCTCGGAATTAGACGGGACAAAAGCCAAAGTTATTATTTTTCCCGGAGCAACACGGAACCACGAAGCAGAGCCGGAGGGGGGGCCATAGGGTGGCCAAATTCCCCTGGGCGGGGGCAAGCCCTGGAGGCGACTGGAGGGGGTGTGGGCCCCCTGGACCCCCACCGACCTTGATTCTGTGCCTATAAGAAGCCTCCGACCCAAAAATCCTAAATAATCCAGAAGAAATCCACGAAAACCTCTGTAGCGCCGCCGCCACCAAAGGGGAGATTCGGGAGACAGAAAGTCTCTATTCTGGCACCCTTCCGGGACGGGGAAGTGCCCCCGGAGCCATCTCCATTGATCTCCACCACCATCTCCATCACCGTTGCTGATTCCCATGATGGGGAGGGAGTAGTTATCCTTTGAGGCTAAGGGCTCTACCGGTAGCTATGTGTTCATCTCTCCCTCTATGCATGATCTTGTTATGGTCATGAGCTTTGTAATCTAGTAGATCTACCTTGCTACTCAAGTGCTTCATTAGATCTCTACTCTCCCCATGTGTGTGAAAGTGACAGCGTGCATGCCATGGTGGCACTTAGGTTTGAGTCTACATAAATACTCTTTGTGCTTTAATAGATCTATGTTTTTCCCCATGTGTGTGAAAGTGACAGCATGCATACCGTGTGTGGCAATTTGCTAGATTGAATATTTGTTATGAGTTATATTTGGAGTTGGATGTCTCTATGAAATTATGGTATTTGTTGGAACCATCTAGTGCTCAAGGTGACAGTGTGGGGTTATCTAGATTGGGGAAGGCGGACTTTGAGGAGTGCTGTTATAGCCCTACCGATGATTAGAGTGTCCAACCGGAGAGTAGTTAAGAGTAGTATCATGAAGAGAGGATATTTATATGAGATTGTGTTCACTAGTGAAAGTATGATCCCTAGGCCTTGTTTCTAAATATTGAAACACCCTTTGATACTAGATCTGTTGCATGTTTGCTTGCTTCCATCTTTGTTCCGTTTGCCGGGGAGGTTTTGGGCTTTTACCTTTCCTCCACGCCATCAGCTCTTTTCTGGCACCGTTACCACTTGTATTTCACTATCTCTTCGCCGAACTAGTGCACCTATACACCTGACAAGTGTATTGGATGTGTTGGGGACACAAGAGACTTCTTGTATCTTGATTGCAGGGTTGCTTGAGAGGGAATACCTTTGACCAGTTCCTCCCTGAGTTCGATAAACCTTGGGTAATCCACTTAAGGGAAACTTGCTGCTATTCTACAAACCTCTGCACTTGGAGGCCCAACAACTGTCTACAAGAATAGAAGTGCGTAGACATCAAGCTCTTTTCTGGCGCCGTTGCCGGGGAGGTAAGGTAAAAGGTACTCATATCCTCCGGTGTGAGTGCTTGAAGTTATTTCCTTTAGATTCTGCAGTTTTGTCTTTCTATTTCTTGTTTTCACTAGCTAGGCTTAATGGAAAACAAAAACAAAATTAGAGAGCTCTATATTGTTTATCTTGAGTTAGGACATGAAGTGTTTGAAGAGAAAATTAAAAAACCTATGGAACTTTATTTGCATGCTAATAGCAATGTTATTAGTATGAATTCTTTGGACACCATTGTTGCTAATGCTATGGAAAAGTCTAAGCTTGGGGAAGCTAGTTTTGATGAAAATGATCTTTTTAGTCCCCCATCTTTGGAAGATAGCTATTCTATTGCTTATGATGATACCAAACCTCCAATATATGATGAGTATGATATTTTCAGTCCACCTACTATTAAGGAGCAAACTTTTTGTGATTACAATATGCCTCCTATATTTGATGATTATGGTGATGAGAATAGTAATGATAGCTATTTCGTTGAATTTGCTCCCACTACAATTAATAAGAATGACTATGCTTATGTGGAGAGTAATAATTATCATATGCATATGGCTCATGATAAGAATGTTTTATGTGATATTTATATTGTTAATTTTGTTCATGATGCTACTGAAAGTTATTATGAGAGAGGTAAACATGGTCTTATGCATCTCAAAAATACTAAGTTTCCCCTCTTTATGTTGAAAGTCTTGAAGTTGCACTTGTTTTGCTTTCTTATGCTTGGTGCTTTGTGTTTTTATGACTTGTTTCTTTACAATATTCCTATGCATAGGAAGTGGGTTATATTAATTGTGTTTTGAATTTGCTTCTTGATGCTCTCTTTTAAATCAATTCATATTTCCTATGTGAGCATCTTTGAAACTATCAAGCCTAACTTAAAGGCGTTAAACAAAAGTACTTGCTGGGAGATAACCCAAGATTTTTCTTGAGTCTTGGAAGTTATTACTTCAGTAATGACCTCTCCTTATCCTTTTTGTTTGATTTTTTGTGCCAAGAATGACCTCTAATGAGAGGGAAGTAAGATTTGGGGAGTTGCTGTCTCGAAACAGATTTCTGTCCTCCACCATAAAAATACTTGAGGAGTCTTTGTATCTCGGATTGAGCTGAAAATTTACGAATAAATCCCCCAGTATGTTATATAACTTTAGTTAGTTCAACACTTTTTTATTCGAGCAACAGAAGGTCTTCAAAAAAATCAGTTTCTACCTGATGGTCTGTTTTGACAAATTTCTTCCATTATTTGCATTTGCTTCTTATTGATTCCTTTTTGGGTTCTTTTTGGGAAATTGAGCTTTTTGAAGAAGTTGCTACAGTAGTTTGTGTTTTTAGTGAAAAGCCTTGCTGTTCCAAACCATTGCCAGAGGTCTAATATCTTTTGAATAAGCTAATGTTGCTAATGAAGATTGTGTGAAGTTTTGTATGAAGGAAAAATTTCAGGTATAGAGAGAGAATGATGTAATGAGAGGAAGAATGGACAAAATCTCAAGCTTGGGGATGCCACCATGGTGTCACCCCAAGAAATATCCAAGAGGTACAAGCGTCAAAGCTTGGGGATGCCCAAGGCATCTCCTTCTTCATCAATAAAAAGCACAGGTCTGTCTAGACACTTCGTTTTTGTTGTTTCATGCATTGTTGTGTTGTTCTTGGAGCGTCTTAATTTTCGTTTGCTTAGTTTGCTTGAGTAAGTTGGTTATTTACACAATACTTCTTTTGGAGAGAGACACACTCTGTTTTCATTGCCTAGAACACTCCAGTTTTCACTCTTATTGTTCTGTGAGTGTTCACTTTTGCTAGCACTATGTTTAGCCTTAGTTTTCTTGTTCTTTCAGCTTAGAACTTTTTAGTTCTTCTTTGTGGATTTGTCAGACATGCTCACTGATCTTTATTGACTATTATCTTTGTGAGTTGTTTCAAATAAGTTGTTTGGTGTTGGAAAAGAGGAGAAAGTTCTTGCTTGATAAGTGCAAGAGGAGCTTGCATTGACTGTGACTTAGACTTTAGCATGGCATGCTAGGTGTTATTTTGACCTTATGCTTAGTGATTATTTCTGTAGCTTGTCTTGTTCCAAACAATTGGGATTGCTTAGTGTGCCTTGAAGAAATTATGCGTTGTTTTAGCATGCAAAAGCATAGTATTTTGGTATTCTCCTTTGATGCTTTGTTTGGGTTGACTTGGCACATGATCACACCATGTTATGACTATGACAAGTCACCATAGCCTCTATGATCATTTATTCCTTGAATTGTAGTACCACTCTATGCTTTGATTAGTAATGCTTTGTTGCCCTGCATGATTATGGCCATTATTGCTCTCTTAGTTGGTTGCTCCCAGTCTTTTGCTACCCTCCACTTGTATGAGTAAGCTCTACTCATGCTTCCAACTCCCAAGAAACCAAGTTATTCCAAAGTGTCCACTATAAACTCCTATGCATGGTGTGTTACACCATTCCAAGTATATTCTTGTTTTTAGCTATCTTCCAATTAAAAACTATTTTGTTATGTGAAAACTTAGTGATTAAAGCCCTTACGAACTTGATGGCACACTTTATATTCTTTGCCCCTAATAAACTTGAACAATTGTGACATCTATGTTGTATATGCTTGCACTTATAAGTTGGAATTAGCAGAACCGTGCTTTCACAGGGAACGTTTTCAACATTGTACTTGTACTTTCTACTCAGTTGATATCATGATCTTTTGCTATGCATGTCACCGGTGTGAAATAAAGAGGGAACTTGTAAGTCCATGGAGTTTGTATTCTGTGTTAGAGAAACGCCTGGGACACTAGCCTAAGCCATGCCTAATCATGGTGGAAACTTGCAGCATCACCATAGTGAGCTATCTATGAAGAATCCTCAATAAAAAGTTATGCATATGGTAAATAAAGGGATTGTTGAGATGCTCATTGTCTGCTTGCCTTGCATTTTGGTTATGGGAAAGCTCCTATACCATGTGCAAGGGGTACCCCGTTGGCGGTTCTCTATGATATGCAAATACTTACGATGACAAGAACTTACCTGGACCCAAAGTTGAGTATGCATGAGGTGTGGCCCTCGTATTCAAGGGACTTGAGATTGCCAACTTATACTTTGTCAAGCATATACTCCATCTTTTCCACTTTAACCTTAACCACTTCAAGATGCTTATGATAGGGGCAACGAGGGATGAAAGCTAACAAGTACCATAATTTTTTGGAAGCTCTTTTTGAAACTTGAAATCCCTGATTCCCTATGAAAGGCCTTTATTCCACCACTATTGAGTCTCCACCTTCTACCTTTAGGCACCATTAAGAGAGCATAGTTGTCATTCTGTGTGAAGTGTTCCAAAGCTTATTGATTGATGCATATTGTGATATTACTTGTTCTTGTGCTATTTGTTTCTATTCACCCTTGTGAACTTTGGAGGTGTCCTATGCATCTATTTTCTACTCTATGAGGGACAAGCTGAATGCCACTATGCCATGTTTTCTATCTGTGAAACAAACAAACATTTTTCAATGCATGTTATTCATGATCTTTGTTTGTATCCTTTCATGTTGCATGCATAGTTACTTTGTCTTATTGTTAGAACTCCATCTTTCATGCTCATGTTTAGAGTTCTTTGATCCCAACTTTTAATGCTTGCAAATGGTTTGATCTTGGTTTTGATGGTGCATGTCACCTTAAAATTATTCTTTTATCACTTACCTACTTGAGGACGAGCAGAAGTTAATCTTGGGGATGCTTGATACGTCGGAAACATATCTATAATTTTTTGATGCTCCATGCTTGTTTTGTATCTACTTTGCTTTGCTTTGTCTACACTTTGAGGTGTTTTTATATCTTTTCTAGAACTAACCTATTAACAAGTTGCCACAGTGCTAGTTGCCTGTTTTCTTCTGTTTTTGGTTCCAGAAAAGCAGAAAATCAATATTCTCAGAATTGGACGGGACAAAAGCCAAAGTTATTATTTTTCCCGGAGCAACACGGAACCACGAAGCAGAGCCGGAGGGGGGCCACAGGGTGGCCAAACCCCCCTAGGCGCGGGCAAGCCCTTGAGGCGCCTAGAGGGGGTGTGGGCCCCCTGGACCCCCACCGACCTTGATTCCTGTGCCTATAAGAAGCCTCCGACCCAAAAATCCTAAATAATCCAAAATAAATCCACGAAAACCTCTGTAGCGTCGCCGCCACCGAAGGGGAGATTCGAGGGACAGAAAGTCTCTATTCTGGCACCCTGCCCGGACGGGGAAGTGCCCCCGGAGCCATCTCTATCGATCTCCACCACCATCTCTATCACCGTTGCTGATTCCCATGATGAGGATGGAGTAGTTCTCCTTGGAGGCTAAGGGCTCTACCGGTAGCTATGTGTTCATCTCTCCCTCTATGCATGATCTTGTTATGGTCATGAGCTTTGTAATCTAGTAGATCAACCTTGCTACTCAAGTGCTTCATTAGATCTCTGCTCTCCCCATGTGTGTGAAAGTGACAGTGTGCACGCCATGGTGGCACTTAGGTTTGAGTCTACATAAATACTCTTTGTGCTTTAATAGATCTATGCTTTTCCCCACGTGTGTGAAAGTGACAGCGTGCATACCGTGTGTGGCACTTTGGCTAGACTGAATATTTGTTATGAGTTATATTTGGAGTTGGATGTCTCTATGAAATTGTGGTGTTTGTTGGAACCATCTAGTGCTCAAGGTGACAGTGTGGGGTTATATAGATTGGGTAAGGCGGGCTTTGAGGAGTGCTGTTATAGCCCTACCAATGATTAGAGTGTCCAACCAGAGAGTAGTTAAGAGTAGTATCATGAAGAGAGGATATTTATATGAGATTATGTTCACTAGTGAAAGTATGATCCCTAGGCCTTGTTTCTAAACATTGAAACACCATTTGCTACTAGATCTGTTGCATGTTTGCTTGCTTCCATCTTTGTTCCATTTGCCGGGGAGGTTTTGGGCTTTTACCTTTCCTCCACGCCATCATCTCTTTTCTGGCACCGTTACCACTTGTATTTCACTATCTCTTCGCCGAACTAGTGAACCTATACACCTGACAAGAGTATTGGGTGTGTTGGGGACACAAGAGACTTCTTGTATCTTGATTGGAGGGTTGCTTGAGAGGGAATACCATTGACCACTTCCTCCCTGAGTTCGATAAACCTTGGGTAATCCACTTAAGGGAAACGTGCTGTTGTTCTACAAACCTCTGCACTTGGAGGCCCAACAACTGTCTACAAGAATAGAAGTGCGTATACATCATTGGTATGCTAAGCATAAGTAAGATGTTTACAACCAAAGTCGGATGAGCATGTCTTTGTAGGTTATTTCAAATAACCATTGGGTATTCCTCCATAACACCAAGGACAACAGGGTTTGTGGCTTGAAACGTGAAGTTTCTTGAAAAAGGAATTTTTCGCAAAAGTTAAGTGGGAGGACAATAGAACTTTTATAAGGTTAACGAACCTTAGCTATATGTGCTGAGTTGAACAGTGCCGGAAAACGTTCCGAGGCAGCCACAATGCTCATGGCTCACATGCCTCAAAGGTTGTGGTCACAGAGGTCTAAGTTCCTATTGAACCAAGTAGGTGGGATAAATAATAAAATGCTAAGATTTGAGAGTAAATCATTGTTGTTTGTGAATGATGAACCGACTACATGCAAAGAAGCGATGATGGGGCCTGACTCCGTCAAATGGCTTGAAGCCATAAAATCCGTGATAATTCCATACACGAGAAATCAAGTTTTTTGAACTTGGAAGACCCTCCGGAAAGGTGTAAAAACCTATCGGTCGTATTTGGATCTATAAAGAAATAGACATGGATGTTTCACATCTATGAAATAGTCGATATGTCATAAATTATTTTACGACAATGTTCAAGGAGTTAACTATGACAAGATTTGATCTTTCATAAGCGATATTTAGTCTGGACGGATTAAAGTATTAACCACTACATATAATTTGGTATATGGTAGATGAATAAACAAAACAAAGTTCTTCTAATAGAATGGTTACCTAGGACGTGTGCATGACATGATCCAAAGGGTTCTGTTAATTCAAATGATGCTAAAAAGGGCATGCAAACTTCAATGGTTGAAGTAAGAATTGCAGAGTTGGAATCTTCACCGTGATGAAACTGTTAAAGGAGTTTTCATCAGGAGACGATGAAGATGCTTGCATTTGCAAGAAATTAAGTGAGAGGGCTGAGACATATTTATAATACATTATGTGGAGGAAATCTTGTTGATTGGAAATGATGTATCTTTTATTGACAAAGGTTAAGAATTTCATTTCGATGAAAGTCTTAGGAAAAACCTGAATATTTAGCATTAATGTCTACATGGATAGACTATGACGCTAATATGGTTGTGCCAAATGTACATATATGAGATATTGAAGGAGTTCAATATAGAAACGATGAGAAAAGGTTCTTGTCGCATGGAAAATAATTGAATCAAAATTCAAGTGTACTAACACTTGGTAAGTGAAACAAGATTCAAGTGCTTTGACACTTGGTGAGTGAAATCACGGAAATATTTTGATCAATCATACCATGATATGTACAAATCCAGATATGTCCTATGATCTAAATGATATAAGCATATACCAAAATGAATCACAAGATGATCATTGGATGATAGTAAGGAAATTCTTATGATCTTTTGGAAGAACTAAGAATATATTTGTGTAGAGGTGACAAACAATTACAAATAGTTCATTGTAAAGCGTTACATTGATACTAGTTTTGTCACAAGGTACAAAATTAAGTTTATCTCAATTTAATCTATGGGTTGCACAATTAAATGGAAAGACGTTTCCATGATGGATTTGGATGAATTCTAAAGTTAATACATTGTGTCAGATACTACAACAAAAGGCTAAGTATATGACTGTTACAGTAGCAGCAAAGGAGGGCATTTGTGTCAAGTAGTTTGCTATCAAACTAAGGTGTGGTTCGCAACGGGCTAACACTAAATATATATTGTACGACAATAGTATCGACATGATTTAACCCCAAGGAACTAAAGGTCTCACCAAAAGACCAAATTTATACAATGCCATCTCATTGGAGAATGAGTGATGCCTGAAGATGCAAAGACATGCAAATACACACGGACCTCAAAGTGTCAGATCCGTATATTATGTTAACCACATGCAATCGCGTATATGGAACACCAGAAAGCCATAGGTGTTCAATACGCAAAGTTTTCAAACTAGATTATTGTCTCTAGTGCAAGTGGGAGACTGAAGGGAATATGCCCGAGAGGCAATAATAAAGTGGTTATTATCGTATTCCTTATTTATGATAAATGTTTATTTTGCATGCTATAATTGTATTAATACGGAAACGTTAATACATGGGTGTTTAGTAAACAAATAGAAAGTTCCTAGTTATGCCTCTCTTATAAACTAGCTCGTTGATTGACAAGATGATCAAAGGTTTCCTGATCATGGACATTGGATGTTGTTAATAATGAGGTCACAACGTTGTTGGAATGATGTGATGAACATTCATCCAAAGTATAGCATTACGATCAAGGTCATTGTGTTTATATTGCTATAACATCATACGAAGTAATCTTAATCCTTATACCATGAGATCATGTCAATCACTTACACCGGAAGAGTATCTTGATAACATCAAACGTCACACCGTAACAGGGTGACTATAAATATGGGTTTAGTGCTACGAAGGTGTTATGTTGAGGCTCATGGATCAAGAGTGGAATTTGTCCATCCCGATGATGGAGAGATATACTCTGGGCCCTCTCGGTGATATCACATTAGTTAGCTTGCAAGCAAGTGATTTGATCACTAGAATGTTATATCACGGGACCGAGAAAAGAGTGCATGTCGGTAACGAGATCAAACTAGGTATGGAGATATCTATGATCGAATCTCGGATATGTAATATATTGCGAGACAAAGGGATTGATTTACATGCATATAAGGTTCACACGATCACATAAGTCGTCATTGAATGTGTGGGAGTCAGTACAGATCTCCAGTTCCCGCTGCTGATTATTGATCGGAGAGGGGTCTCGATCATGTCTACATTATTCGCGAATCGTAGGGTGACACACTTAAGGGATACCGACACCATTCAGAGAAAATGATATGCCAGAGAAAGAAAAAGGAAAGCGCAGGAATTATTTCACTAGACACCAGAACTGTTTCGGTTGAAATTGCTGAAACTGGTTCTGCATGTGAAATTGAAATGTTGTAAGGGGTTTTATGTTAATGTTTGTTAATTCAAGTAATTAACAAAATTCTGAATAACTAAATAAAGAGTTTTATTTAAATGAGAGCTTGCATTAAATTTGGTGGAAATTTAATGCATGTGAGTGGATTTTTGAGTGGAGGCATGTTTATGTGAGTGGAGGCTTTTCATTTTGAGTAGGAGCTCCACCCACATGAATGTGGAAGAGGTGGGGGCATCCAGGCTCCATGCCCCTTGGGTGCCCCCGTTTCCCTATAAAATGCCTCCCTCTCCTCCTCCACTCTCACACCTCCTCGTGAAGGATCTCTCTCTCCCCTTTAGAATTTCCCCATGGTCTCGGATCAGCGAGATACATGTTCCCGGTGGCTTTTTCTGGAAGGATTTGTTGCTTCCACTGCTTCGTTGGAGCAAGGGCACGGAGGTTGTAGGGGTACCAAGACATGTGTGCGATCACGGATGCACCACTGCTTTGTGGTGCTGGACTTGATGGTGCTGGACCGACTGGACCAGATGGACTTCATCACGATCTTGAGATCGGCAAGCGTTCGACTACATCATCCACAAGTACAACCTTGTTAACGCTATTCGGTCTTCGAGGGTATGTATTCTATGGATGTATATCCACCCGTTGCTTATATCAAGTAGATAGATCTTGGTACTTAGTTCCCATCGTAGGAAATTTATTGTTTTCTATGCTATGAACCCTACGGTAGCTACTAAAGTTGCAGGTGCCTCGCAGGAAAGAAAAGGTAAAGCTCTGCAGGTAATAAATGGCCATGGCTATTTCCTAGATAGACAATATTTTTCTTGCTCATTTTGATCTGGGCGACAGCCAGAGGCTAGAGGAGTACTAGCTGTCTCGTGTCTTGAGCCATCGAGATGGAGTAGAAATTTGGATATCTCATTGCTCCTGGCATGCAACTTTACCAAATAGACTTCACTACTTTACCGTGCGTTCGAAAAAATACGGAGTATAGTACTACTAGTAGTAATATAGTAATGTGACAGAGAGAGTTCCACACTCATTCATCCTGTAACGCCAGAAGTAGAAATTGTGCTGACAGAACTATACTAGTCACGTCCAGGTTGCCCGAAAGTACAAAAAAAACTAATACGATGAGCAACAACATCTATCTACTCCCCCTAACGTACTTGTGTCGGAGTACTCAGGAACGGGACCAGTGTCTGCTGGGCGGTCACACTAACGGACAAGCTACGCCACTAGTGCGCATCCACACATACCCTAAACCCTAAACCACCTTCAACCACTCACGCGAAGCTCGGACATATTATTAAAAATTCGTAAACCCTAAACTACCCATATAAAACCAAAACCCTAAACCCTCAATATTAAAACCCTAAACCCTCGACCCAGTAACAACCCTAACCAAGCAGGTATCATGCACTTAATGATCAAAATTTGAGATACTTTCATCAAATTGCGCTAACTCCATTCTAATTCATGAAAGCTCGAACATTATTGAAAATTCCCTAAACCCTAACCCCCTAAAACCTAAAACCTAAGAACAATACCCCAAAAATCCTAAACCCTCAACCCCTGACCCTAAGCTCATACATATTATTGAAATATTCCTAAACCCTAAACCCTAAACTACCCCTAAAAAACAAAACCCTAAACCCTCAATACTAAAACTCTAAACCATCGACCCATAAACAACCCTAACCAATAAAGCATGTATCTTGCACTCGTAGATCAAAATTTGAGATATTTTCATTAAATTGCACTAACTCCATTCTAATTCACGAAATCTCGAACATTATTGAAAATTCCCTAACCTCTAACCCCCTAAAGCCTAAACCCTAAGCCCTATACGCCTAAAAACCCTAAACATACCCTCAACCAGTAATCGTAAGCTCAGACATATTATTGAAAAAAATCCTAAAACCTTAATCTCCCTAAACTACCCCTAAAAACCAAACCATAAACCCTCAATACTAAAACCCTAAACCCTTGACCCATAAACAACCCTAACCAAGCACGTATCATGCACTCATAGATCAAAATTTGAGATACTTTCATGAAATTGCGCTAATGCCATTCAAATTCACGAAAACTCGAACATTATTGAAAATACTCTAAACCCTAAACCATGACCCCATAAAACCTTAACCCTAAGCCCTATACCTCTAAAAACCCTAAACCCCTCAACCTGTAACCCTAAGCTCACGCATATTATTGAAAAATTCTTAAACCATGAACCCTAAACTACCCCTAAAAAGCAAAACCCAAAACTCTCAATACTAGAACCCTAAACTCTCGGCCCATAAACAACCCTAACAAAGCAAGTATCATACCCTAATTACCGAAACCGTAAACCCTAAATTAAACCCCAAAATACCTAAACCCTAAATCCTAAAACCTGGACAATAAACCCCTAACCCTAAAACCCGAGACACTAAACCCCTAAATCTTGACCAAGCAGCTGTCAAGCACACTTATAAATGAAATTTTCAGATACATCTATTAATTCGTGTAGCACCATTTTATTCGACGAATATATAGGAATAAAGATTGAACATAATTGAAAATTCCCTAAGCACACAAGCCTAAACAACCCCTAAAACATAAACCCTAAACACATAAATACTAAAACCCTCAACCCACATACACCCTAACCAAGCATGTATCATGCACGTCTAGATCAAAATTTGAGATACTTCCGTTAAATTGCGGTAAAGCTATTATATTCCATGTATATAAGAATAAAGCTTGAACATTACTGAAAATTCTCTAAACCCTAAACCTTAAACCCCTCAACCCACAATTAAATCCTAACCAAGCAGGTATCATGCACTTATAGATTCAAATTTGAGCTACTTTCATTAAATTATGGTAATGCCATTCTATTCCACGATTAAAAGCATAAAGCGGCTTGAACATTATTGAAAAATCTCAAAACCATAAGACCCTAAACAATAAACCCCTAAACCCTGACCAATCAAGTATCATTCACTTGTAGATCGAATATGAGATACTTACATTAAATTGGGCAATGCCATTCTATTCGACAAATAAATAAATTAAACCCAAAACCCTAATAAACAACCCTTAAAACCTAAATATCTAAATACTAAAACCTTAAACCTTAAAACCTAAACCTAGAATTAAACCCTAACAAATCAGGTATCCTGCACTTATAGATTCAAATTTAGAGATACTTTCATTAAATTACGGCAACACCATTCTATTCAACGACTAAAAGCATAAAGCGGCTTGAACATTATTGAAAATACGTGAAACCATAAAACCCTAAACCCTGACCAGGCCTAGAAAGTATCCATGCACTTGTAGATCAAATTTGCGAGACTTACATTAAACTGGGAAACACCATTCTATTCGATGAATATAAGCATAAAGCTTGAACATTATTGAAAATTCTCTGAACCCATAAACCAGTAAACGACCCTGACTAAGCAGATATATCATCGACTTACAGAACAACATTTGAGATATACTTCATTAAATTGTGCTAATGTCATTCCATTCCACGAGAATCTGAGTATAAAGCTTGAACATTATTGCAAATCCCTAAAACCAAAAACTTAATCCTTATAACCCTAAACCCTGACCAAGCGGGTATCATGCACTTATAGATCAAAATTTGTGATACTTTCGTTAAATTGCTCTAACGCCATTCTAATTCACGAAAGCTCAAACATTATTGAAAATTCCCTAAACCCTAAACCTATAAAAACCCTAAACGTACCCTCAACCCCTTACCCTAAGCTCAGAAATATTATTGAAAAAAATCCTAAACCCTCAATACTAAAACTCTAAACCCTCGGCCCATGAATGACCCTAACTAAGCAAGCATATCATGCACTAATATATCAAAATTTGATATACTTTCATTAAATTGCGCTAACGCCATTCTAATTCATGAAATCTTGAGCATTATTGAAAATTCCCTAAAGCCTAAACCCTAAGCCATATACCCCTAAAACCGATAAACCATCAACCCCTGACCCTAAGCTTGGACAAATTATTGAAAAAATCCTAAACCCTAAACTACCCCTAAAAACCAAAACCCTAAACCTTCAATACTAAAACCCTAAACCCTCGGCCCATGAACGACCCTAACCAAGCAAGCATGTATCATGCACTAATAGATTGAAATTTGATATACTTTCATTAAATTTCTCTAATGCCATTCTAATTAATGAAAGCTCGAGCATTATTGAAAATTCCCTAATGCCTAAACCCTAAGCCCTATACCCCTAAAACCCATAAACCCTCAACCCATGACCCTAAGCTCAGACATATTATTGAAAAATTCCTCAACCATAAACCCTAAACTATCCCTAAAAAACCCTAATAAACAACCCCTAAACCCTAAATCCCTAAATACTAAAACCCTAAACCCTTCAACCCATAATTAAACCCTAACCAAGCAGGGTATCATGCACTCATAGATCCAAATTTGAGATACTTTCATTAAATTGCGGTGACACCATTATGTTCCACGATTATAAGAATAAAGCTTTAACATTGTTGAAAGTTTGCTAAACCTTAAACCCTAAACCCCTAAACAACCCTGGTCAGACATGGTTATCATCCACTTGTAGTGGTATGGTATTGTAAGAGATAGGACAAGATAAAGATAAGATAAGAAGTACTAATGTGAATGACAGATCTTTTAAATAACCTTCCATCCCGATGTTTGGGAAGTAAGTGAAAATTTCTAAACCGGAAAAGTTTGAATTTTTTTTGCCGCCAAGGACCAAAGTGGTTTTCTTCCTATATGTACAGTACTACTCCTAGTACACACCAACACGGCTGCCGAACACGCCAGAGAAATTGATCCGCCCCCTAAAAAATAAATATAGCCTCCATACCGAGGCACACGTGCGTAGCACCATGCTGTGGACGAGGGAGAGATCAGCCGGGGCGGTGCGCGAGGGAAGAGGGGTGGAGAGAGGAATCAAAGGAGAGAGAAAATACACTTCCAATTTTTTGGCGTGCATAGGTCTTGAAATTTACTACTAGTAGAGTGTACTACACTGTAAAGGCGGCAGGAGTACCTCGCGTCAGGAACCCATAATAAACTTTACTCTGACATCGAACTGCCTTCAACTCCTCTTCTCTCTTCGCTGTTGCCCTCTTACCCTACCTATGTTTTATTCTCTCTGCATGTACATCGCATGGATAGAGGTGGGCATATGTCCAAGCAAAAGAAATATACTAGTACTACTAGTAGTAGTAAGCTCCACCATCTAGACAGTTTCCAAATGAGACGATTCGTGTGACCCACTAAACTGAAGACGTGTGCATAGAAGTTTTATATCTTGGTCATACACTGCGAAGTGGGCCCATTATTTTCTTTTTCCTTAGGGCATCCACAATGTGTAAAAAAAGCACGCCTTAAGGCATATAGTAGTACATTGTGGAGAAAATAAAGTTACCTCAAGCTTGTGGGTTTCGCATAGAGTATAGAAAAATCATTTCCCCTTGCACGGAGCAATATGACAAGCTATGTGGGTCCCACCTTGTCGCAAATGCTGAACCTATACATTGTGGTAATTTCCATAAGTCGGGTGGGTCCAACATGATGGATGCCCTTAGACACGCGTGCCTTGTACTCCCGTCTCTACCGCGCTAGACTTCCTTTTGCGAAATTCATTTAACTTTCGTAGTTAGACAGGACACATGATACACTATATGTGTGAAAACTCCTACAGTCAACAATGCTTGCTGCCCCAAGATGACCATCTAGTGTAGGAACTCTATGGGGTCGTAAACTATGATGTCGATCGATATGGCCTTGATGACCGTGGTCGTTTGGGTTGAAACACAATAATGTCCATACATGGCAGGACAATACCGCGAAGCTGTTTTTTCGGAAACTCGTCAAATCCCATGGCTACCACTAAAATCCTAAACAACCCCTGAAACCTATACCCTCAACCCCTAACAAATATAAGCATCAAGCTTGAACATTATTGAAAATTCCCTGAACCCTAAACCCCTAAACCACCCTGACTAAGCAGATATATCATCGACTTATAGATCAACATTTGATATATACTTTGATTAAATTATGCTAATGTCATTCCATTCCACAAATCTGAGCATAAAGCTTGAACATTATTGAAAGTTCCCTAAAACCTAAAACTTAAAACCTATGACCCTAAACCCTGACCAAGCGGGTATCATGCACTTATAGATCAAAATTTGTGATACTTTCCTTAAATTTGTCTAACGCCATTCTAATTCACGAAAGCTCGAACATTAGTAAAAATTCTCTAAACCATAAACCCTAAGCCCTAAACCCCTAAAAACACTAAATGTACCCTTAACCCCTTACCCTAAGCTCGGACATATTATTGAAAACATCATAAACCCTAAACTAGCCCTAAAAAACCCTAAACCCTCGACCCATAAACAACCCTACCCAAGCAAGCATGTATCATGAACTATTAGATCAAAATTTGATATACTTTCATTAAATTGCGCTAACGCCATTCTAATTCACGAAAGCTCAAGCATTATTGAAAATTACCTAAAGCCTAAACCCTATGCCCTATACCCCTAAAAACCATAAACCCTCAACCCCTGACCCTAAGCTCGGACATATTCTTGAAAAATTCCTAAACCCTAAGCCCTAAAATACCCCTAAAAAAACCAAAACCCTAAACCCTCAATACTAAAACCCTAAACCCTCGACCCATAACCAACCCTAACCAAGCAAGCACGTATCATGCACTCATCATAGATCAAAATTTGAAATACTTTCATTAAATTGCGCTAACACCATTCTTATTCACGAAAGCTTGAACATTATGGAAAATACCTTAAACCCTAACCCCCTAAAGCCTAACCATAAGACCTATACCCCAAAAAACCCTAAACCCCTTGACCCCTAACCCTAACCTCGAACATATATATATTATTGAAAAAATTTAAACCCTAAACTACCCCTAAAAAACCAAAACCCTAAACCCTCAATACTAAAACCATGAACCCTTAGCCCATAAACAACACTAACCAAGCCGGTATCATGCACTTATATATAGATCAAAATATGAGATAGTTTCATTATTAAATTGTTGCTGAGTCATTATATTCCATGAATATATGCATAAAGCTCGAACTTTATTAAAAATTACCGAAACCCTCAACCCTAAATTAAACCCCAAAATACCTAAACCCTAAAACCTGAACACTAAACCCCTAACCCTAAAACCCGAAACACTAAACCCCTAAATCTTGACCAAGCAGCTATCATGCATAGTTATTGTTCAAATTTTTAGATACTTCTATTAATTCGGTAACACCATTCTATTCTACGAATATAGGAATAAAGCTTGAACATTATTATTGAAAATTCCCTAAACCCTAACCCCCTAAACTCTAAACCCCTAAAAACCCTAAACGTACCCGCAACCACCTATCCTAAGCTCGGACATATTATTAAAAAAATCCTAAACCCTAAACTACCCCTAAAAAACAAAACCCTAACCCCTCAATACTAAAACCCTAAACCCTCGGCCCATAAACAACCCTAACCAAGCAAACAGGTATCATGCACTAATAGATCAAAATTTGATATACTTTCATTAAATTGCGCTAACGCCATTCTAATTCATGTAAGCTCGAGCATTATTGAAAATTCCCTAAAGCCTAAACCCTAAGCCATATAACCCTAAAAACCCTAAACCCTCAACCCCTCACACTAAGCTCAGACATATTAATGAAAAATTCCTAAACCCTAAACTACCCCTAAAAAACCAAAACCCAAAACCCAAAACCCTCAATACTAAAACCCTAAACCCTCGACCCATAAACAACCCTAACCAAGCAAGGAGGTATCATGCAATCAACATAGATCAAAATTTGACATACTTTCATTCAATTGCGCTAACGCCATTCTAATTCACGAAAGCTCGAACATTATTGAAAATACCCTAAACCCTAACCCCTAAAGCCTTAACCCTAAGCCCTATACCCCTAAAAACTATAAAACCCTCGACCCCTAACCCTAAGCTCGAACATATATATTATTGAAAAATTCATAAACCCTAAACGCTAAACTACCACTAAAAAAACCAAAATCCTAAACCTTTAATACTAAAACCCTAAACTCTCGGCCCATAAACTACTGTAACCAAGCAAGCAGGTATCAGGCATTTATAGATCAAAATTTGATATAATTTCATTAAATTGCACTAATGACATTATAATTCATGAAAGCTTCAGCATTATTGAAAATTCACCTAACCCTACCCCCCTAAAACCTAAACCCTAACCCCTATACCCCTAAACCCTAAAACCTCAACCCCTAACCCTAACCAAAAGCAGCTGGTATCATGCACTTATAGATCAAATTAAAATCTATATATCCCTAAACCCCTATACCCCTAAACCCTAAATTTCCCACACTTTTTTATTTAGGTAACGCTATTATATTCGATGAACATAAGCATACAGCTTGAACATTATTGAAAATTCCCTAAACCCTCAACCCTAAACAACCCCTAAAACTTAAACCCCCGACCCACATACAACCTAACCAAGCAGCTGGTATCATGCACTTATATGTAAATCCAAATTTGAGATACTTTCACTAAATTGCGGCAGCTCTATATTCCATTAATCCACGAATATAAGCATAAAGCTTGAACATTATTGAAAAATTCCTAAACTCTCTATCTTATATTATTTTATCTTACCACTATATAATGTACGAATAACATTGAATATCGGTCGTTGGATCAAGAGTCATGAATCCCAACATTGCCAGCCGTCGGATCTTCTTTTCCATTCAATTAGCATCTGATGCTAGAATATACTATTGATATAGTCTTTAGAACAATAAAGGCTATGCACAAACCTCAAAACAATCTTCTCCATTGTTCTAGAGTCTTCTCCATCATTTCTCTAGACCATGTTACCAAAATTGACATGTTTTTAGTAATTTTCCATATTGACAATTTGTTGCAAGAATTTAGCTAGTAAGATGAATGGGTTTATCCATTAAATAGGTTACTTTGTGTGACAATTGGCACTATGTCATATTGAGCCATAATCTTTGAAGTTGCTTCACAATGAAAAAAATGTTGTCACTTGGTTTTTTTAAATAAATCAATTTTGGATTTTCCTTCATAAGCAAAGCTTGATTGGCCAATATGCATCCAATGTACAAAGTACAAAACATGGAAATGGTATCAACAACTATGGCTGTGCAAGTCAAAAAAAAGCAACTATGGTTGTAACCTTGGTCATCTTGTTTGAAAGATGGTGGATGTCTATCAACTCATTAAATGCCTGAAAGCGTACAGGCGTATGGGTATATCTGACAGGGACAACATCCTCAAGTGGGAGTGGGAGTGGGAGTAGCGTACCTAAGCTTCAACCTCAAAATTTTGAGAGAACGCTGAAATATCCCGCCCATCCATTCAAACATCCAGCCCCAAAAATCAATTTATTGCACAAATTTAGGCTGGAAGCTTGAAAGGGCGTATACATTTAGGGCCTATTTGATTCATAGGTAGGAATTGTGTAGGATTTGAATCCTGTGGGAATTTTTCCTATGTTAATGTTTGATTCATAGGAACACATCCTATAGGAATTAATCCTATAGAAATATTGTAGTGTAATTCTTATATGAAAGAAACATTAGATCATACCTCATGGAAAAATTCCTTTGATGCATCAAACAGAATTCCTCTTCCCGTAGGATTCAAGTTGGCATGGCATCCCAATCCTACGCTTTTCCTATTTCTATACTTTTCCTATTATATGAATCAAACAAGCCCTTAAAGGTTATACTTTGTGTGTAAAAAGGGGGTGGTGGTATTTTGAGCCATCATCTTTATAGTTGCTTCATAATAAAAACATATTTGAAGCTTCGACATCAACATTTGGGTGCGAAGTTAGCTAGGAAGCTTGAAAAATCATAATGTAGTACTAAAAACTTTGGGGATTATAAGAAATAAGTTAACATGGTCGGTGGAAGTACAAGTTACATCAAGGACCTCATAAAAAATGAAAATTATATCCAAGTCCATGAATTTAGCACAAGGACCCTAAAACTAAGCAATCAAGTGTGTGTTCTACATATCGTAGAGCCAAATTTTGTTATGAAATATCTACATTAACTTTTACAACTAGTAGTAAAAATAACAAATAAAACAAAGTGATTGTACTCTCTCTATTGGAGTAGTAGCTTGGATACATTGTTCAATACTTCACTACTCCTACTAATTTCTCAATACTTGGAATAGAGGGAGTATACTAGTACTAGTGATACACTATACAGAGTAGTATAATGTGTACGCTACTGCTCCCTTGGTACCAAAAAAACTTAATTTCAGTTTGGTGTCGAAGACATGCATGCAGTCCTCGGTTTCTCCCCTGCAGCACTGTACACTCTGTTCCAGGCCCCCTCCCTAGGAGTAGATCTTCTTGCCTCTCACGTGGATATGTTTGTCGGGTACAGTACCGTGTGACACCTACTTTACTCACCTGTCAACTTTCTACAGCCTTTTTTTTGGTTTGACGAAGCAGTGTGAAGCATGGTGTGAAGTGGTCATAGATGCAGGGCAAGATACAGTACCAAACTCAATCAGTATAGTCCTCAACAAAGGCAAAACGTGTTTCTGGCTGGTGGGCACTATGTCGGACAGGCGATCTTCCCTCTGTAACCACTTCCACAAGTGTGTGTACCGCGGGCTGGCGGCTATGGACGCCGTCGAGTCTGCGGCGATGATTGAGTGCCCCTATGAAGGCTGCTTTAGCTTGGTTGTCTTCAACGAGATCGATGTGCACAAGATCGCATGCTCGCACGGCCCGTGCTCCTGCATATATCCCGGCTGTCATTTCATTGCCTTGATGGCAGGGATCCTTCCCCAGATGAATGAGGCCCACGGGATCATAGTAACTAGGGCCATCTACGGCTTCGCCTTCTTTTGCATGATGTCTATTCCGCCACCAGCAAGCACGAGGCAATTCACGCGCATCCTCTATGGGGATGATAGTGCTGTGTTTGGCCTGACTATCAGTGCGCTCGGCTCGACCGCCGTCATGTGCTTGGTGTGCATTTAGTAGGACATGTGCTTGTGGTCGCGGTACATGGTAAAACTGTGTGCGCCTGGCCCGCTGGGGTTGTCGGACTTCTTGATGGTCGAGACACTTAGTGCGGTAATCGAGCTGTCCAGCAGCTCGTCGCCAGAAAACTTCCCGTCCGACGAGATCATGATGTACCTCGGGGTGCCACCGCGGTTCCTGCTGAAGGGTAGAGAGTCCAACCATGTATCTTTATGGGTTTGCATCGATAATAAAAATGATCTTAATCTACGGCTAATGATCCCAGCAAGACTGTGATGGTGTAACTAGTAGTACTTAGTACTATTTTACTACTCCATTTTACTTAGTACTAGCAGTAGTCGCATGTATGTTCTCTTTTGGTACTAGCACGGATGCATTTTGGATGTAAACTAAGTTTGCTTCTAATGTTTTTACGGAGTATTGAGGAGTTTATTACGACTTATATGTAATTGTTCACTTCTATCACATGGACCAGAGATAAACACATATAATTGTTCATACCGTGCTTTGATTTAGTCCTCTAACTCAGTGATTACGAAATTTGCCTCAACTTTATTAACATCTGATTTGTGTTACTCCTAATTAATCAGCCCTTGGTAATGGCTGCACAATGTCCATTCTTCTTGGAGATTCTTGATCATTGGGTGTATGGCCATGGATGATCAGTTGAGGACTTGAGGTGCTAGACTTCTGAACAGAGAGGGAGTACGATCTTGGATTCTTGAATAGAGAGAGTACGCCTTGGATTCTTGAGCAGAGAGGGAGTACATGGACCATGACTAAATTCAAAACGAAAATAAAGCGGTAAAATATCCTCTCTATCTGGACATAATTGGTGCCCTGAAATTTTAGATATTTCAAAGTTCCCATTGGACCCCTAATGAATTCGGTAGGTGGGGGCTTCACTCGTATTTTCCCACTATACTACTATTAGTCGGCGTAGTTACCCTGTGGCAAGCCCCCCACCTGGCCACCCCCTCCCCCCACCTCACCTACACACACTCACCAAAACCCCTACCCTCCTCTCTCTCCTCTAGGAACACGTCACCGGTCGGAACATCCCGACTGCACTTAAGACGGCGTAATCGCCACACCTGATCTGCTCAACCGACCCTCTCTTCCGGCAAGCAGAGCACGTCATTGACCGCCCCGGATCTGCTCCACGAACTCTGTGGTCCAGCGCTCTGCTTCTATCCTCGCTCACTCAAGATCTGCTTCCCCGTCATCTATAGCCACTACAACCACAACACCTTCGGAGACCTCGACATGACCTGCGAGGAAGCGAAGGAGGCCTAGAAGCTACCCCGACCGAGGTAACCTGATCTCCCTGCGCGAGTTTCTTTGTTTGGCAATGTACTGTATTCGTGCTGAATTTCCTAACCAACAGTTTCTTTACTTGATATACCTATAATTTACTCATTGTGGTTAGGGTTAAACTCTACACATTGAACTGTTTTTACGTATATTTATTTGTGAATTATTAGCCACTTAACATATTTGTTTACATTCTCTGTTGTACCTGTCCACAGGAGATATGATTATACAATGTCTTTCTCGTTGGCCGATTTACGAGTATTTTCCATCCTGCTATTGTCCTGATATCCTATACTAACTGTTTGCTGTTATTATGCAACGAGCAGCCCCAACTTGCACACAGTATCATAGAGTGAATGGCTCCTATAATCTCATAAGACTCCATCACTTTTGTTTCACTTCATGCCTACTTATATCATGATGGAACCTGTTAGTACTTATAGTTGGTCTTACCGTTATGTAGAGGAGCAACAATGCAGTACATAGTCCGCCCATCCACAGTAGCCGCCGTAGAACTCGTGCAATGCCTACCGTAAGCCCCCCACCCACACACACACACCTGAAGTTTGGCAACCAAAGTTTGGTTTTGCCACATTTGATTGCTTAAATTGACCATTTTTCTATCTTGTTTTCATTTTTTGGCCAAAAATTTGCGTCAAACATTTTAGCCCCACAATGGTCTGCTTTTGTTTCATCTTCTTAGTTCAATTTCCTTGATATGCAGAGACCAGGTGTATTGCATCCGAGTTGGCTCATAATAAGAACAAGGACATACTAGCGATTAGATCCTGTATAATACACATGCATCATAATAAACTCTGTGCCCTTCATCCCACTCTTCTATCTACTGTGTATCCTAGATACATAAACTGGCCATTTTAATATGAGGCACATGATGGTTTAGTTGTTTTGTTTTGAGGCCGCTGAACCGTTAAAATGATCTGGCTGTTCATGAATAACCCAATGTTTGATAGTTTGTTTCATTGTTTGTCTGGAATGATCTGGCTAGTATATTCGAGGCACACAATTGGTCTCTTTTGGTTGATTACGGTAGTCTTTTCCCTTATGATTAAAATAGTGGAAACTTTCGTTGTGTAGTCCCTGACTAGTTTATAAGAAACATAATGGCTTAGGCCTAGATTGGCAGCAACGTTTTTCTAAAACTGAAGTATTCTAAAAACCCAAAATATTTCAAAGCCTCACTAAGAAATACTACCGTTTTCTCCTTTCTTAGTTTTGGGAAAAAGAGGGTCAGACCTTCTTCTCAAATTCTTTAAAAAACACAGTTTTGGAGGATACATTAGTTCTAAAAACACAGTATTTGTTTGATCCAAACACCTTGAAGTATTCAATACTTCAGTATTTTAGAAAACCAAAGTATTTTCTAAATACTTCAAAAATACTTTTCTGTCGAACTAGGCCTTAGTTTTCATATTCGTTTTTTTTCATGTTCTGAACATTTTAGTTTGATCAGTCTACATCAGGTACTTTGGTTGATTACACGTATTGTTATTTTTGTCCGGTGAAATCTTTTCAAATTTATTCGAAATGAACTTGTAGCTTGTTTCCCAAGTCTTCTGTTAAAGTAAATTGATTTGTCTTAGCCTCAGCCGTCTTCTAGTAGAGCAGTCATTTCATAGAACAGAACATGCTTGCATTGCTCCATGGCATCAACTAGTCCAGTTATTCAAGAAGAAATAGATGTATGAGCCAGCACTATTAATTGCTTCGTTCCTCATATCACCGTATTAACACATTTAAAATCCATGGTGATGTGATTGCTAATGCTATTATAACTTGTTTTGTGTTTGTTTTAGGCTGCAAATATCTCTTTGAATGCCGAATAAAGACCCGCTTCTTCAAGTTTAGAGTTTTTTCAGACAACAGTAGTGACAATATCTACTGCTCAATGCCCACTGCTTCGACTGAACCTCTTATTCCAGCTGAACGATTATTTGGGGATGCCATCCAAGATTCCCTTGATATTGTTGAGTAACAAGCCAACAAAATAGATTCAGTAATCACCCTAGCACGTAAAGTCTTGAATGAATTGAAAAAAAGGCAAACTTTGACGCAGAACGTACTTAATAATCTCATCTGTAACTCTCATGGGAAGCCATTTGTTACATGTCTCGCCATGCAAGCTCCATAGAGACCTTTTCTGTAACACAGAGTTATTGTGTTTTTTCAGTTGTGCTGGACTTTGATGCAACATTAATTCGTTGTTGTAAGTTTAACGAGGAATGTAATAATCTACTATAATTCTCTATTGTAAGTTGTTTGAGGATTGTAATAAGCTATTGTAATTCATAGTTTTAAGTTGTTTGAGGATTGTAATTCGCTGTTGTAAGTTGTTTGAGGGTTGTTACAAAGCGAGCATGTATCAGAATTACTACATGTACATAGAAAAACAGTGAAATTGAAAGAGGTACAACACATGATCTTTTTGAAACATAGAGCATCCATTGTATTACAGGCACACCATACAACTTGCACTTGCATATAATTCACAGACAGAGAATACAACAGGACCAGACCCACATGATCCATCAATCTAATCTGAAGGGCAGCCATCGTAGTAATCGTAATGGGTGGTGCCATATTCGCCATAAGGAGGCACCATCTGCAGCTCAGAATACTCGATGATTCTGCAATACTCCGCCAGAAATCGATCGAGTTCGAAAGGACTATCATTGATTCATAATCCTCCTACTCCATACCCATGGTCAACCCTTGGCTCCTCTTCCCACGCAAGAGCCTCAAAGTTGTAAGATCTAATCTAGTATAGGTCTGGATAGTAGATGCTACCTGCCGCCTGCACCATGGGTGACCTGGCACTATCGACGCAGATGCACCGGTTGTCAGCAACAAAGAGAGCACGGCTGCCGATGCCTCTCACTGGATGAAGGACACGGTTATGTGAATCAACCTGGTAAACAACTGGCCTGCCGCCATAGACCGGTCCAATCACAACGAACAACAACTCCTCGTTGGACTTGACGAGGTAAAAACGATTCTCCAGGTACCGACAACCCAGAATAGTGCCTACGACGGTGACATGCATCTTCAGGGTCCGTGCGGAGCGCTGCATATGGACATCTGCATGAGCATCAGTAGGCATAGTCGAGAGGACATACATGTATCTGTCTACGAGGAAAACATCACCGGCGTGAGAAGTCATGATCTGGAGTTCCGTGAAGTCATTCGGCGTGTACCACCCTTCACCAAAGACCGGATGACTGCCTTCCTCCATGCCCTCATCCGCCCACCAAATGATGGTGTTCCGATGGTTTGATGTAAACACCATCAACACCATGAACATCTTCACAATGACAGAAGCCACCTGATCGGTCGATGTCTCCACCCTTAGGCGCTTAATAGCGCCCGAGAAGGGATTGTACAACCGTGTCTTGTACAGCTGCACCCTCTGTCCAAGCACAAGGAGGCCGCCGGTTGTGCTACCGACATAAAAGTACCTTCTAGAGACACGGAGAGGGAGAGAGAGAGAGGGGGGAGAGAGAGAGAGAGAGGAGAAGCAAAGATTCAATCAAGGTAAACATATAGAGATTCAATCAAGGTAAACAAGTTCATGGAGAAACATAACTTGAAACACATATCGTATAGGAGGTGAACGCAAAAAAAAGGATCACACATATACAGATGAATATCAAGAAAGTACCTGAGAATAACCCGACTAATCTTCTTCTCAAGGTGGCGCCGGTTCTCACGTTCAGCAATGTGATGGTGGTGTCGTCTACCCGATACTCCTCCGACAACTGGTGCTCTAGAACAATCCAGTTGGCTGGAATAAAGCGCTCCTCCGTGAAGCCGCGCCAGGCGCTGCAGACTGTCCGGAAGGCGGCGTAGAAGTCGAAGTCGTCCGTCGACAGGAAGATGTCACCTATCTTCTAGACGACTCCCTCAGGGAGATCAGCCCACGGCGAATCCTGCTGCTTGTTGCCAGCCATGGATGATTGTGTTCATGTGGTCTTGGTCATGTCGAATGGCAGAGGAAGCGGTTTCAGAGACAGACATTTATTAAAGAAGGCCTGGAATGCCAAGAGAAGCGTGTGGAAATGAGACGACTGCATGCACACAGCAACCGGAAGCCCAACCGCCAACGATCCTTTCCCATCCTGCATGCAATCTCTCTCTTCGGTTTGGTTCCTGGCAAGTTAATGCGGGAGGTTGCTACACGCGGACAAAAAAGGGTCCAACTAACGATTCTATGCGTGATATGCAACACCATATGGGAATTCCTAGAAAAACTACTCCCTCCGACCCATATTAGTTGATTTGGATTTGTCCAAATTTGGATGAACCTAACAAAATGCGATGGAGGGAGTGACTAGTACTCTACTCAAGTTTGGTCATGGATGATCAGTTGATGTGACTCTCGCCATGAATTCCTGACCAGATAGCCGTACAGTCTATCACCTTAATTTTTTACTAGTAGTAGTAGTAATACATGGGAGCTAGCCAAATTCAGAATCTCAATCAAACGGCAAAATCACCCATCAACCTTGCAGCATTTCCTGCCCTACCGTTTCAAAATCTTTGAGGCCAAATCTCCTACCCGGGAAGTACCACTTTTCTATTATTATTAGATGGATGCTAACCAAATTCAAAATCTCAATCGAGCGGCAAAATCATCCACCGACTGTGTAGCATTTCGCGCCCCTCCATTTTAAAAAAATTTGACTTTAAAATTAGCATTTTACCCATTGTTCAGACGCCCTATGGTCAAGCTATATTAGGTAGCTTGTGGCACGATCATAATTATTTTTATTTTCACCTTCATTGTCCCTAATTCGAGCAATTTTTCGTGCTGGCCCCTCCCAAAAATCCCAGACTCCTCCCCCACGCCCTCAGCTCCACGACCACCGTGTGCACGGGCCGATGGCAATTCCATGGTGGTCTGCTTGATCTGTGGTCTCGTGCACCGCCACAAAGCCGCTTCACCGGTGCCCACCCCACCGTATCTAGTTTACCGGGTCTCTCTACCACTGCATCAGAGATGCGGTCTCGCTGACCGTGCCAATGTCGTCATCAACCGCTTAAGCTCTACTTCCCCGCCGTCGAAAGCTACCCAACTGTACCGGAGCCACTTCATCGGTGTCCACCGTGCCACATATAGTTCAATGAGTTCTCTATCCATCACTCCAGACCAGCTGCACGGGCGTCGTTGTTTGCTGCACCGCATCTGCCTCAGCGACGCTCTCGTCCACCATGCTCAAGACGGCATCGACCGCCCAAGATCTTCTTTCGTGACCGCCCAAGATCTGCTTAACCACAACTGCAACAGCCTTGGTTACCTGGACATCACCCGCACGGTACCGGCGATGCTTATACGCCTCTCCAACCAAGGTAACCAAATCTCCAACCTCTTTTTCTTTTCTCAGTAGTATAGCAGGTTAAATCATGTTGCAGTCAACTGCATTTTTGTAATCGAGCTAGTACACACAAGTCACAGGATAAGTTGGTTTGCATTTTCTTCCCTAAAAATTTCAAGTCATGCACATGTTTGTTATTTTGTCATGCACATGTTCTTAGCTACTCGCTACAATAGTAGTTGCCTGCTATTGTTTAGTTCTTCCAAAATGTAAAGTCAGTGGAAAATATCAGTGTGGATGCCCTACTCCCCAGTCACTGAATCTATTTGGTTCGTCCCGAGCTAAGTTCTTGCTATTATTTCCTCCTTGGCATCATTCTTCTATCCTTTAGTACCCATTTAAACTTATTGTACTAGTTTGATTATAATTTTGTTATTGCTATCTGGATCTTTAAAAGGTGCAACACTGACTATTTGTTTTTTCTTTGCATAGAGCTCAAAAGGGAACACTGAACATGTTGGTTTGCACAACCTCTTCTACAGGTTCACAAGCGTGATGTCATAGTTTTCTTATCTGGTGATGGTTCATCATAAGCAACGACATAACTATCCTCTATCGTGTAGTTTATTCGTGGTTTGTGTTCCTGCTCTACAAGTTCTCGCATGATGCCATATAATTTCTGTCTCGTTCATTATTAGCTACTAAAGTAACTGCATGCCCATTGTGTAGCTCACCACAAATTCTGAGTCACCCAACATCTCTTGCTTTCTAGGATATACTATTGCTTACATATATATATTTGTTGAAATGACCTGGCTAGTTTATATTAGCTGAAATTCTAGGAAACACTCTATTCGATTGCTCAATTCATTTATATGCACACTTGTGTAATGCTTGCTTGTCCTATTCTACAGGTCCACACGCAATGCCATTATATTTAATATCTAATGGTTCTCCTAAGCAACAACATAGCTATCATCTAATGTATATATAGTTCATTCATAGTTTGCATTCTTGCTCTACAAGTTCTCTTATGATGCCTTTATAATTTCTACGCGGTTCCTAGCTATAGCAATAACTGCATGCCGATTGTGTAGCTCACCGCAAATTCTGAGTCACACAATGTCTCTTGCATTCTAGGATATACTACTGCTTTCACATATATTTGTTAAAATGACCTGGCTACTTTATATTAGCTGAAATTCTAGGAAACACTCTGTTTGATTGCTCAATTCATTTGTAGGCGCACTTGTGTAATACTTGCTTGTCCTGTTGTACAGGTCCACAAGCAATGCCATTATATTTAATATCTAATGGTTCGTCCTAAGCAGCGACATAGGTATCATGTACTATATATATAGTTCATTCGTAGTTTGCATTCTTGCTCTACCAGTTCTCTTATGATGCCCTTATAATTTCTATGCGGTTCCTAGCTACGAACTACAAGAAAAATGTCCGTTTATAATGGATGATTTTCCTGGTTGAAGGCCCGTTTTTCGTGGCTGAAGAGTCTTCTACGACGGATACCCTTCATGGTAAAATTCCCTTCACAAATGAATCTATCACGGTTTTTTTCGACCATGGTGGATCGCACCCTTCATCAACGAAAAGTCATTCCTTCGTAGATGTGTTCGCCAGCCATGTTGACTGCTGACGTCATGCAAACTGCCACATGGCGAGCGCCGTTAATGGCGAGTTAACACCGTTAACTATCAACGAAACCATGGTAGAAGGCAGGCCCAGTAAAGGCCTGGTAATTATTAAGTGGTTCGGCCCATTAAGGAACCCAACATGATCGTGGCCCATTACTATTTTGATTTGAACTGTAAAAAATGGGCCTACTGGTGCATCCGTGGTCGGCCGTAAACTTTCTGGCCTACTACTGTTTCCACACGCACTGTTTAAAATTGGCCCGTTCGTACAACCCATAAATATCCGGGCCCATTATTGTTCCGCCTGCACTTTTCGAAATTGGCCCATTTCGCCAGCCCGCTTTGGCCCGTAACCGTTCTGGCCCATTACTGTATATCCACGTACTGCTCGAGCCGGGCCCATATACTTTGGGTCCTACTCTTCAGGCCCTTAAATGTCCGGCCCATGTTCTGGCCCGTAACTGATTTAACCTGGTGAGTTCCTTGGCATGTTACTATTCCGGCCTGGTGCAAATTCGGCCTGTTACTGTTCTGGCCTGGTACGATCCTGGCGTTTTTCCTGGCCAGGCCTGATACTAGTCTGGCCCGTTACTGTTTTGGCCATTTAATGTTCTGGCCCTTTACTATTTCGAGAGTTACTATTTTGGTCTGTTACCATCTCGACCTATTACTGTTTTGGCCTTTTACTTTCTCGGCCCGTTACTGTTTTAGCCTGTTACTATTTAGAGTTGTTGCTGTTTCGGCCTGCCGTTATTTTAGCATGTTACTGTTTTGGTCTTCCACTGTTACGGCATGCTGATGTTACAGACCGTTACTATTACTAATCTCGCCTGTGGTTTGTCCCTGTTACTTTTACAGTTTTTGCATATCTGGAGCCCATTTCGATACCATAAAAGGTGTACAACTTGTGAGCATTTTTATTTTTCATCGTCAGCCTAATACAAGAAGGGCAAATAGAGAGCATGATATTGTACCCTAATCGACCTGGCTAGCGCAAGTATGGTACCACCTACCGCTATGTGTAGACGGATTCAACTAAATGCCTACACAGCCTATGCGAATTATCTATATATTACATCAAATGCAAACTACTTAAAATTATTACATATTATCAACTCAAGGGCAAGAAAATTCAACATTTCAGTTGAAAATCGTGTTGATAGCAGTCCTCAATTTTCTTTCTCCATCCATCACCTGCATCTCCCTTTTGAGAGTGACATCTACATTGGAAAACAAACTTGAGACATGATCTTGTGGTCACCTCATTGGTGGCGATAGCAATAATTGCAGTCTGAAACAAAGTAATAACAAGTTAATACGTCAAAAAAGGCAAACTAGTCATTTAACTGATACGACAAGAGCTATGAACTAGAGTTTACTACTGGTCAATGGTTCAAATATATTGACCATCACATCAAACAAACAAGACAAGCAAGCATTAAACAAGTGTGCCTACCGTAAACCGAGAAATATAACAATGTGTGTGGCTTAGAATTTAAGCAAATATAAACTAGCCAGGTTATATCAACAAATATATATAGAAGAATAAACTAGACAATGGAATGTAGTTACTATCGTAGCTAAGATGAACGAGACAGAAATTATAACAGCATTACGCGCGGACTTATAGAGAAGGAATGCAAACCACAAATAAACTATACAATATAGGATAGTTAGTTCGTTGCTTAGGATGAACCCGAACCAGATACGAAATATAACGGTGTCGCTTGTGTACCTAGAATAGGACATGCAAGCATTAGGCAAGTGTGCCTACAATAAAATGAGCAGTCAACCAAAGTGTTTCTTAGAATTTCAGCAAATATAAACTAGCCAGGTTATTTCAACAAATATATATGGAAGAAGTTGTATATCCTAGAAAGCAAGAGATGTTGGTGGACTCAGAATTTGCGGTGAACTACACAATGGCATACAGTTACTGTCGTACCTAAGAATGAACCAGATAGAAATTATAAAGGCATCATACCAGAACTTCTAGAGCAGGAACACAAACCACGAATGAACTACACAATATAGGATAGTTATGTCGTTGCTTTAACATGAATCAACACCAAATTATAAATATAATGGCGTCTCTGGCGAACCTGTAGAAGAGGACAAGCAAGCATTAGACAAGTGTGCCTACAATGAAATGAGCAATCAATCAAAGTGTTTCTTAAAATTTCAGGAAATATAAACTAGCCAGGTCATTTCAACAAATATATATGGAAGTAGTCATTTATCCTGGAATGCAAGTGACGCCGAGGGACCCAGAATTTGCGGTGAGCTACACAATGGGCATGCAGTTACTATCATAGGTAGGAACTGGATAGAAATAATAATGGCATCATAAGAGAACTTGTAGAGCAAGAATACAAACCACGAATGAACTACATATAGAGGATGATGAACCATTAGATATGAAATATAATGGCATTGCTTGTGAACCTGTAGAACAGGACAAGCAAGCCTTACACAAGTGTGCCTACAAATAAAGTGAGCAATCAAACATAGTGTTTCCTAGAATTTCAGCAAATATAAACTAGCCATGTCATTTCAACAAATATATATGGAAGCAGTAGTATATTCTCAGAATTTGCGGTGAACTACACAATGGGCATGCAGTCACTTTTTTAGCTAAGAATGAACGAGACAAAAATTATAATGGCATCATGCGAGAACTTGTAGAGCAGGAACACAAACCACGAATGAATTACATAGTAGAGGATAGTTATGGCGTTGCTTAGGATGAACCAGCACCAGATTAGCAATATAATGGTGTCTCTTGCAAACCTATAGAAGAGGATAGGCAAGCACTAGACAAGTGTCCATACAATGAAATGAGCAGTCAATCAAAGTGTTTATTAGAATTTCAGCAAATATAAACTGGCCAGGTCATTTCAACAAATATATATGGAACAAGTCATTTATCCTGGAATGCAAGAATTGTTGGGTGACCCAGAATTCAT
Source organism: Avena sativa (assembly GCA_916181665.1). Classification (NCBI taxonomy): domain Eukaryota; kingdom Viridiplantae; phylum Streptophyta; class Magnoliopsida; order Poales; family Poaceae; genus Avena; species Avena sativa. The sequence continues at coordinate 164,893,172 of OV702297.1, forward strand.
GGTGAGCTACACAATGGGCATGCAGTCACTGTCATAGCTAGGAACCAAAAAGAAATTATAAAGGCATCATAAGAGACCTTGTAGAGCAAGAATGCAAACTACGAATGAACAATATATACAGTAGAGGATAGCTATGTCGCTGCTTAGGAAGAACCATTAGACATGAAATATAATGGAATTGTTTGTGAACCTGTAGAACAGGACAAGCAAGCATTACACAGTGTGCCTACAGATGAATTGAGTAATCGGACAGAGTGTTTCCTAAAATTTTAGTAAATATATACTATCCAGGTCATTTCAACAAATATATATGGAAGTAGTAGTATATCCTGGAATGCAAGAGATGTTGGGTGACTCAGAATTTTCATTGAGCTACACAATGGCATGCAGTTACTTTCGTAGGAGTAGCTAAGTGTAAGGTTCCCAACCTTTAATAAGGTAGAGATCCCTGTGTTTACAATGCTAGTCCCTGGATCAATAGCTAGCATCCACAGTTAAGATGTAATATCAAGAAACAAAGGTCATAATACAACTTTATAACCAGGAATAACATAATTTATTACATCTTACATAGCTCATTTGGCTATCTCATTACAATGCAGCAGAATATAACAATAGCATGGGGTCCTTCATCTTCAAAGTGCCACAGGCAGACATGTTGGTTGTAGACTTGTAATCCTAATCAATAAACTTCTCTAACATCAAACAAACCTGCAACATAATAAGTTACATCCACAAGGGTCAATACATTTGAATTGTATTGGCAAGTGATACTGTGGTAATATAGTGGAGTCTATCATTTATATGCATTTGGCTAAGTGGAGCTTAGGCTTGCTTTGCTCAAAATAGATTTTCCTTATCATTTGAAAACACTAAGTTTTTGCTTGACAAAAATCACCCAAGGCTTCTCCCAATAGAAATTGGTGATCCTTCAACCCTTGTTCAACCACAAGTTTTTAACTTAGAAATTGGGATGAGGAGATTCTTGATAGCTTCCATGTCTTGATGCTCAAATTGTCCTTTACCAGGGACATGGCTAAGTACTTAGATTTTTCACTCTGTAGAGGTGGTGCACTTTCCCCACAAGACTTGGTTTCACCAAGACAAGATCTTTCAGAAGCCTACCCTTAGAACAGAATGGACGCGCTCCAACCTATCATTCCCCTACCACCAACTGTCCATTTGGCAAAGTTATTGCAACCTATATGATCCAGGCAGAGCCCATATTGCCAAGTGGCTGCACTTGAAGCTTCTCAACATTTGACATCTCAAATCTCTTTGTTCTATGGTGGCCATCCACAAGTGAGATACACAAAAGTAAACCATAGAAATGGGCCTTGTGAACCACTCAACACAAACCATTCCTTCCATTCCACCCAGGTGATTCATTCACTTAGTTGTTTTATTAAACAAAACACAAGTCCACAAACTTAGAAATATTTCCATAGTATGAATATATATTCCACCCTTGTTTTCTACGAGCTAAGGTAAGCATGATAGTAGTAGGAATCATAACTTAGTAAATTCTACTAAGGTTTCATCAACTAGGATTTCCCATAGCATGGTTTATACTTGGCAAAAATTCCATGCAAGTCCTACTTAGAAATATCACTAATGCATAGTGAAAATAGTGGGACAAAAGTATGAAGCATCACTTGCCTTTTTGGTAGAGAATATAAGTTCACTCCTTGTCTTTGCAATGATCACACTCTTCAAATCACTACAAATCAATCAAGCAAGGCACAATTTCAATCTACCATTCAAGCAACATCACATAAAATAATAAAAACAAAGCAATGCGTACAAGCATGCCAAAGATTGTTTTATTTGGAGAACTGGTTTATAATAGGTTACAAACATTTGAAAACACCTAATGGTCACTTCATAAAGTGGCAAAACCATTTGCAAAAGATTATACTTCATAAACCATTTTTAAACCAAGTCATTATTTTATGTGGTTGAAAATGTCTTTAGCAAAGTAATAATTTTTATAGGGTTCACCAAATACATTTTCAAATCATAAAACTTGGTGTTTGGGGTCACAGAGTTTAAATAAAAACATTTCCCGAAGGTTTTCCTCCAAAAGCATTTTTAATAAATAAACATTATTTTTATTTGACTAGAAATGGTTTATATCAAAAGTTTATTCTTTTGCTTCACCAAATATGTTTTTGAAACCACAAATTGATTTCTATGGTCAGTAGGTTCAAAACAAACCATTTGCAAAAGATTTCATCTCAAAATTCGTTTTAGAACAAATTTTATATTCTAAACATGCATACACAAGTTTCTGCAAAAACAATCAATTTAATAGAAGCAATTTACTAAACAAAGTGCATGGTCAGAAAGTACTTGTCTTGCTGATTCCATTGATATAAAATTTGCAAAATTTGGACGTGTGGTTTGAAAGTTATGAATTTTTCAAATTGGAACATCTAATAGGAAAGTTTCTGTCTAATTAATCAAACGCTGGCCACGTGGCGTGATTTTACTGGCTGATACCGTTTCGCTCGGATCAACCTCTCTGGTGTGTTGGATCTAAACAGATCGTGCGGCTCTGATCCAAAGATACCTCTTCATTTAGTTTCTTTCGCGTGCGTTGGATCTACATCCTATGGCTGTCGATCAAGCAACCATCAATCGGCGGCGTTGGTGGTGGCTGTGCAGCGGCGGCGCTCTGGCGGCAGAGTTCCGGCTAATACAGGAAGCAAGAGAGAGGGAGGAGTGGCTCACAGTGATCGCAGGGCTATGGCGAAGCTCAAGGTGGTCTTCGGGTAGCAGGGGGCGCACGAGGGTAGTGACAATTTCTCACCGGAGTTCCTTCTGGCGACGACGTGCTCTGGTGTTGTCGAAGACGAATCTACATGGTGCGATAGGACGCGAAACAGGTGGCATTAGATGCGCGAAAGAACGTAGGGTGTAGTGGTGTCTTCTAGAGAAAGGTGGAAAGACAGGGCTTACGGGGAGGGTCACCGGAGTTGGAGACAGACGGTGGCGGTGACGGTCTTGGTCGTTGTCGAGGCTGGGGGTCAAGCGCGAGCAAGCTGATGATGCAGAGAGATTCGCCAGGGCCTGGGGGTCACGTTCGTGTGCTCGAGGAGGCGAGGGGCGGAGGAGGCTGGCCGGAATTACCGTCGGAGCTCGCCGGAGCAGAGGCGGTGTAGGGAGAATTGGGGACAGCCTGGGGGCTCCGGTGGGGCGACGACTGGGGGGAAAAAGAGAGGGGACGCAGGCGCTTAAGATAGCATGGTCGCGGGGTGGATTAACGCAGGCAGTAAAGCGTATTGACGCCGGTTTCAACGGCCAGAAACAGCGAGGAGGTGTTGGAGGCGTGGTCACCGCGGGGAGGAAGAAGCTGACGGGGCAGTGGGGTCACATGGCAGCGAGAGAGAGAAGGAGGAGGTGGGGTCTGGTCATCAGCGGCGGTGGGGGTAAGTTCGCGAGTGAAAAATGTTTCACTGCGGGAGGGGGGATGGGCTACTGATGGGCTTAGAGGGCTAGGTTAGTTGGGCTGCTCCTATTCCATTTTTTCGATCTGATTGTTTTTCCTTTTTCCATTTCCAATTTCTGTTTTGATTTTTGTTTAATTATTTCAACATCAATTTGAATTCAAACCTTAACCCAAATTTGTGTATGTTTAACTACTGATTAGTAATATAATTTGAAGTCAAATTTGGAATAAAACTTTATTCTTTTTGGGTTTTTTTTATTCAAAAAGGCTCTTGTTTTAAATCAAATAATATTTAATAATATTTTCAAACACCATTTAAATTCTTAAACCTTCCAAATCTTTTCAGTAGGTTTTTATTTGTTTAATAGGGTGTCAAATAATTCATCTTGAATTATTTGGAAAGTATTTAATATGATTCATAAATCATTTGAATTGGGTATTTGTTTTATTTCCAATGATATTAAATATAGTTTTAATTCCCTAAATTTTATTTGGAAGATTTATTTTATTTAAATTAATTAAACAACTTTTATTCCACTTGGGTAAATTCCAAATATCTTTTCCCATGATTTAATTAGTTATTTCTAATAGGGATTTTGTCTTTATTCAAATGGAAATGAAATTTGGTTAATGCCACTTTATTTTTATTTTGGAAAATTCTTTATCCTTTTATTTCATTTGGATTTGAATTATATTTCATTCCATCTACTTATGGTCTTAGTCAAGTTTAAATTTGGCCTTTAAATATTTCTCATTTATTATTTCTTTCTCTATCTTGTAAAGTCCATATCTTTTTGTTTATAGATCCAAACTTGGTGATTCCAATTTGTAAAATCTTATTTGATATTTGTTTATCCTCTTATATATCTTTAGGATTATTTGCTCACCATTTGGTATGGATTTCTAGATAAGTGCTTTATTAACTTTGGAAATTACTTTTCCCTATCTTATTATATTCATAAGATTTTATCTATGGCTCCAAATAAAGTGAAACCAATTTATAGGGTTTAATATATTTCTATTTATCATTCTTGATCATTTATAAATGTTTTATTATAAATTTTTATATGGATCAAATCCATAGGCTTGGAGATAACTTGGAAATGATTTTATTCCATTAGGGTTTAGGGTTTGGATTTATTTTCCAAGTGTTTAAATTTCTAGATGCATTTATGAGGAATGCATTTCTCTTGATTTGGATTTTGTTGAATTCAAACTTTAATTAAAGTTTGTTCAAGATGGGATTTTAATTTCCATTTAAAAACAAAAGTTTCTTTTCACCCTAAAATTCAACAATAATTTATTTTGTTTATTTATTTTTCACATTACAAGATTTGGAAAATCTTGGGATGTGACAGGCTACCACCCTTAAAATAAATCTCGTCCCGAGATTTGGGAAAAATAGGGGTTACAAGTTGGCTCAAGGAAACTAGGGTACTACCACCCTTAAAAATTTTCCAACTAGATTACTTCCTGGCTTTCTTGGGATCTTGTTGAAACTTCTCTGGACACTTGTCTGCATAATGGCCTATCTCTTTGCATTTGAAACACATCACTTGGCTATTATCCTTCTTCTTCTTTGGTATCAATTCTTCTTGTTTATTTCCTTGGTTCTTCTTCTTTTCTGGGCAATCACTGGCATAGTGTCCCATTTCTTTGCAGTTGTAACATTGCAACTGGCTTATGTCCTTCTTCTTATTTTTGGGTCTCTCTAAAGCTAGGAGTTCTTCTAGTTCATGCTCTTCATACTTCACCACAAAGGTGGGAAATCTTTCTCTCTTATTGGGGCATTTACTGGAGATATGACCTTCTTCTCCACAAGAGTAGCAACACTTTGTGATCACCTTGGATTTGGCCTTATGATGCATAGTTTTGACTTTGCCTTCATCCTTCTTGGTAGAAGTCGTTCCTTCATGAGGGTTTACAAACTTTTGTTGCACTCCACCTTGTTTCCTTTGTTGAACTATGGAATAGATGGGGCATTGGATAGGGACATGATTATTTCCTTCACATAGGAAGCAAGTAGCTTGAGATGTGAGGCATTGATTAGTTGGATGTTTCTCTTCACAATTGGGACATTGATCTTCATGCTCTTTGGAAGTGTGATCCTTGTCTCCACAAATATTGCAAGCTTGGGTTCCTTCTAGAATATCATCCTTGACATCCTTGTTATCACAAACTCCTTGGGAAATGTTGTCTACCATGTTAATCATTTGAGTGGCCATCCCTTGCAACAATTGGGATTGAATTTCCAAAAACTTTTGTATGGTTGGGTCTAATCCATTGTTGTTGGCTAAAAACTGAGTTGTCACTTGGTTCAACTAGGTTTGGTTTGCTAGTAGTTGTTCTCTCATGTGCATCTCTTGGTTGTTGATGTCACCCTTATTGATGTTGGAGTCTCTTGGAGAAGTCATCTGTTTGGGTTGGATTGGGATTAGGATAGGCAAAATATTTCTAAGGAAATAATTTTAATCACTCATATCTCAATTCACACAAGCAAATGAGCAAGCAATCACAAACAAACATTCCACTCAAACAACAAGTTTCAAGCACATTTATAGGCAACAAAATATTTTTGTTACACCACATAGTTTGGTGTGTTTGACTTAAACTAAATATGGTGGTCCATCTATATGGTTCACTTGAGATCTTTCCATCCTTCTTGGTTGATTCTTCTTGAATGAGATCATGGTTTCCTTGGGAAAATTCTTGGTCACAAAAACTTCAAAGGTGATGATAATTCCTTCTAAGTTGTGTTTCCTTAGTCTTCAAGTCTTGAGCAACATTTCTTGTCTCACTTGTAGTCCTTAGTGATATCCAAGGTTGAAGTCCTTGTTGAGAATAAGGTTGAAATCACTTGAAGATGTTGAAGTCATTAGAGTTGATGAAGTCCTTTGCACATGATGAAGTCTTTGGCCATGGAAAGGTTTTATCCATCAAGTTGAAATAGAAGAGATGTAGAGTCAAAACCAAAATGGTTGAGGGAGGAGTTTACAAGATTGTTTGTAAATAAGTTTTGGACAAATATAACTCCTATTTCTAAAGGGTTTTGTCCAATCCTAGGGTTACAAATCCTACAGGCAACACAATGATCTGATACCATCTGTAAGGTTCCCAACCTTTAATAAGGTAGAGATCCCTGTGTTTACAATGCTAGTCCCTGGATCAATAGCTAGCATCCACAGTTAAGATGTAATATTAAGAAACAAAGGTCATAATACAACTTTATAACCAGGAATAACATAATTTATTACATCTTACATAGCTCATTTGGCTATCTCATTACAATGCAGTAGAATATAACAATAGCATGGGGTCCTTCATCTTCAAAGTGCCACAGGCAGACATGTTGGTTGTAGACTTGTAATGCTAATCAATAAACTTCTCTAACATCAAACAAACCTGCAACATAATAAGTTACATCCACAAGGGTCAATACATTTGAATTGTATTGGCAAGTGATACTGTGGTAATATAGTGGAGTCTATCATTTATATGCATTTGGCTAAGTGGAGCTTAGGCTTGCTTTGCTCAAAATAGATTTTCCTTATCATTTGAAAACACTAAGTTTTTGCTTGACAAAAATCACCCAAGGCTTCTCCCAATAGAAATTGGTGATCCTTCAACCCTTGTTCAACCACAAGTTTTTAACTTAGAAATTGGGATGAGGAGATTCTTGATAGCTTCCATGTCTTGATGCTCAAATTGTCCTTTACCAGGGACATGGCTAAGTACTTAGATTTTTCACTCTGCAGAGGTGGTGCACTTTCCCCACAAGACTTGGTTTCACCAAGACAAGATCTTTCAGAAGCCTTCCCTTAGACCAGAATGGACGCGCTCCAAACTATCATTCCCCTACCACCAACTGTCCATTTGGCTAAGTTATTGCAACCTATATGATCCAGGCAGAGCCCATATTGCCAAGTGGCTTCACTTGAAGCTTCTCAACATTTGACATCTCAAATCTCTTTGTTCCTGGGTGGCCATCCACAAGTGAGATACACAAAGGTAAACCATAGAAATGGGCCTTGTGAACCACTCAACACAAACCATTCCTTCCATTCCACCCAGGTGATTCATTCACTTAGTTGTTTTATTAAACAAAACACAAATCCACAAACTTAGAAATATTTCCATAGTATGAATATATATTTCACCCTTGTTTTCTTCTAGCTAAGCTAAGCATGATAGTAGTAGGAATCTTAACTTAGTAAATTCTACTAAGGTTTCATCTACTAGGATTTCCCATAGCATGGTTTATACTTGGCAAAAATTCCATGGAAGTCCTACATAGAAATATCACTAATGCATAGTGAAAATAGTGGGACAAAAGTATGAAGCATCACTTTCCTTTTTGGTAGAGAATATAAGTTCACTCCTTGTCTTTGCAATGATCACACTCTTCAAATTACTACAAATCAATCAAGCAAGGCACAATTTCAATATACCATTCAAGCAACATCACATAAAATAATAAAAACAAAGCAATGCGTACAAGCATGCCAAAGATTGTTTTATTTGGAGAAATGGTTTCTAATAGGTTACAAACATTTGAAAACACCTAATGGTCACTTCATAAAGTGTCAAAACCATTTGCAAAAGATTTTACTTCATAAACCAAGTCATTATTTTATGTGGTTGAAAATGTCTTTAGCAAAGTAATAATTTTTATAGGGTTCACCAAATACATTTTCAAATCATAAAACTTGGTGTTTAGGGTCAGAGAGTTTAAATAAAAACATTTCCCGAAGGTTTTCCTCCAAAAGCATTTTTAATAAATAAACATTATTTTTATTTGACTAGAAATGGTTTAAATCAAAAGTTTATTCTTTTGCTTCACCAAATATGTTTTTGAAACCACAAATTGATTTCTATGGTCAGTAGATTAAAAACAAACCATTTGCAAAAGATTTCATCTCAAAATTAATTTTAGAACAAATTTTATATTCTAAACATGCATACACAAGTTTTTGCAAAAACAATCAATTTAATAGAAGCAATTTACTAAAAAAAGTGCATGGTCAGAAAGTACTTGTCTTGCTGATTCCATTGATATAAAATTTGCAAAATTTGGACGTGTGGTTTGAAAGTTATGAATTTTTCAAATTGGAACATCTAATAGGAAAGTTTCTGTCTAATTAATCAAACGCTGGCCACGTGGCATGATTTTACTGGCTGATACTGTTTCGCTCGGATCAACCTCTCTGGTGCGTTGGATCTAAACAGATCGTGCGGCTCTGATCCAAAGATACATGTTCGCTTAGTTTCTTTCGCGTGCGTTGGATCTACATCCTATGGCTATCGATCAAGCAACCATCAATCGGCGGCGCTGGCGGCGGCTGTGCGGCAGAGGCGCTCTGGCGGCGGAGTTCCGGCTAATACAGGAAGCAAGAGAGAGGGAGGAGTGGCTCATAGTGATCGCGGGGGTATGGCGAAGCTCAAGGTTGTCTTCGGGTAGCAGGGGCGCACGAGGGTAGTGACAATTTCTCGCCGGAGTTCCTTCTGGCGACGGCGTGCTCTGGTGTTGTCGAAGACGAATCTACATGGTGCGATAGGACGCGAAACAGGTGGCATTAGATGCACGAAAGAACGTAGGGTGTAGTGGTGTCTTCTAGAGAAAGGGGAAAGACGGGGCTTACGGGGAGGGTCACCGGAGTTGGAGACAGACGGTGGCGGTGACGGTCTTGGTCGTTGTCGAGGCTAGGGGTCAAGCGCGAGCAAGCTGATGATGCAGAGAGAAGCACCAGGGCCTGGGGGTCACGTTCGTGTGCTCGAGGAGGCGAGGGGCGGAGGAGGCTGGCCAGAATTGCCGTCGGAGCTCGCCGGAGCAGAGTGCGGTGTAGTGAGAATTGGGGACAACCTGGGGGCTCCGGTGGGGCGACGTCTGGGGAAAGAGAGAGGGGATGCAGGCGCTTAAGATAGCATGGTCACCGGGTGGAGTAACGCAGGCAGTAAAGCGTATTGACGTCGGTTTCAACGGCCAGAAATGGTGAGGAGGTGTTGGAGGCGTGGTCACCGCGGGGAGGAAGAAGCTGACGGGGTAGTGGGGTCGCATTGCAGCGAGAGAGAGAGAAGGAGGAGGTGGGGTCTGGTCGTCAGCGGCGCTGGGGGTAAGTTCGCGAGTGAAAAACGTTTCACTGCGGGAGGGGGAGATGGGCTACTGATGGGCTTAGTGGGCTAGGTTAGTTGGACTGCTCCTATTCCATTTTTTTTGATCTGATTGTTTTTCCTTTTTCCATTTCTAATTTCTGTTTTGATTTTTTGTTTAATTTTTTCAACATCAATTTGAATTCAAACCTCAACCCAAATTTGTGTAGGTTTAACTACTGATTAGTAATATAATCTGAAGTCAATTTTGGAATAAAATTTTATTATTTTTGGGGTTTTTAATTATTCAAAAAGGCTCTTGTTTTAAATCAAATAAGATTTAATAATATTTTCAAACACCATTTAAATTCTTAAACCTTCCAAATCTTTTCAGTAGGTTTTTATTTGTTTAATAGGGTGTCAAATAATTCATCTTGAATTATTTGGAAAGTATTTAATATGATTCATAAATCATTTGAATTGGGTATTTGTTTTATTTCCAATGATATTAAATATAGTTTTAATTCCCTAAATTTTATTTGGAAGATTTATTTTATTTAAATTAATTAAACAACTTTTATTCCACTTGGGTAAATTCCAAATATCTTTTCCCATGATTTAATTAATTATTTCTAATAGGGATTTTGTCTTTATTCAAATGGAAATGAAATTTGGTTAATGCCACTTTATTTTTATTTTGGAAAATTCTTTATCCTTTTATTTCATTTGGATTTGAATTATATTTCATTCGATCTGCTTATGGTCTTAGTCAAGTTTAAATTTGGCCTTTAAATATTTCTCATTTATTATTTCTTTCTCTATCTTGTAAAGTCCATATCTTTTTGTTTATAGATCCAAACTTGGTGATTCCAATTTGTAAAATCTTATTTAATATTGTTTTATCCTCTTATATATCTTTAGGATTATTTGCTCACCATTTGGTATGGATTTCTAGACAAGTGCTTTATTAACTTTGGAAATTACTTTTCCCTATCTTATTATATTCATAAGATTTTATCTATGGCTCCAAATTAAGTGAAACCAATTTATAGGGTTTAATATATTTCTATTTATCATTCTTGATCATTTATAAATGTTTGATGATAAATTTTTATATGGATCAAATCCATAGGCTTGGAGATAACTTGGAAATGATTTTATTCCATTAGGGTTTAGGGTTTGGATTTATTTTCCAAGTGTTTAAATTTCTAGATGCATTTTATGAGGAATGCATTTCTCTTGATTTGGATTTTGTTGAATTCAAACTTTAATTAAAGTTTGTTCAAGATGGGATTTTAATTTCCATTTAAAAACAAAAGTTTCTTTTCACCCTAAAATTCAACAATAATTTATTTTGTTTATTTATTTTTCACATTACAAGATTTGGAAAATCTTGGGATGTGACACTAAGAATAAACGAGACATAAATTATAATGGCATCATGCCAGAACTTGCATAGTAGGAACGCAAACCACAAATGAACAACACAGTAGGGGATAGTTATGTCGTTGCTTAGGATGAACCAGCACCAGATAAGGAAACAATGACATCGCGCTTGTGAACCTGTAGAAGAGGCTGTGCAAACTAACATGTTCAGTGTTCCCTTTTGAGCTATATGCAAATAAAAAACAAATAGCCAGTGTTGTATCTTTTAAAGATCCATATAGCAATAACAAAATTATTATCGAACTAGTACGATGAGTTTAAACAAGCACTACAGGTTAGAAAAACGATTCTAGGGAGGAAATAATAGCAGGAACTTAGCTCATGAAGAACCAGATAGATTCTGTAACTGTGGAGCAGGGAATCCACACTAATATTTTTCACTGACTTTACATTTTGCAAAAACTACACAATATAAGACAATTACTATTGAGGGAGTAGCTAGGAACATGTGCATTAAAAAATAACAAACATGTGCATTACATGAAATTTGTAGAGCAGCGAATGCAAACAAACATGTCCAGTGACCTTGTATGTAGCACAAAGAATAGGCATGCCCAATGACTTGTATGTACTAGCATGATAACAAAAATAAAGTTCACTGCGACAGGCTTTAACTTGCTATATTGCTGAGAAAACAAAAAGGAGTTGGAAATTAGGTTACCTCGGTCGGAGAGGCATCTAAGCATCATCGGTACCATGCGGGTGACATGTGCAGGTCACCGAGGGTGCTGAAGTTGTGGCTAAGTAGATCTTGGGTTGTTGGCGAAGCATATCTTGGGCTGTCAATGCCGGCTTGAGCACGGCGGACGAGAGCGACGCTAAGGAAGATTCGGTGTAGTGAACGGCAATGCCCGTTCAGCTGAAGGGAATATACCTGAGGGGCAATAATAAAGTGGTTACTATCATATTCCTTGTTTATAATAAATGTTTATTTTGCATGCTATAATTGTATTAATACGGAAACGTTAATACATGTGTGTTTAATAAACAAAAGGAAGTTCCTAGTTATGCCTCTCTTATAAACTAGCTCGTTGATTAACAAAATGATCAAAAGTTTCCTGATCATGGACATTGGATGTTGTTAATAACGAGGTCACAACATTAGTGTAATGGTGCGATGAACATTCGTCCGAAGTATAGCATTACGATCAAGGTCATTTTGTTTATATTGCTATAACATCATACGAAGTAATCTTAGACCTTAGACCATGAGATCATGTTAATCAGTAACACCGGAAGAGTATCTTGATAACATCAAACATCACACCGTAACAGGGTGATTATAAAGATGGGTTCAGTACTATGAAGGTGTTATGTTGAGGCTCATGGATCAAGATTGGAATTTGTCCATCCCGATGACGGAGAGATATAATCTGGGCCCTCTCGGTGATATCATATTGATTAGCTTGCAAGCCAGTGATTCGATCACTAGAATGTTATATCACGGGAACAAGAAAAGAGTACATGTCGGTAACGAGATCAAACTAGGTATGGAGATACCGATGATCGAATATCGGACATGTAATATATCGTGAGACAAATGGATTGAGTTACATGCGTATAAGGTTCACACGATCACAGAAGTGATCGTTGAATATGTGGGAGTCAGTACAGATCTCCAGGTCCGTCTGCTGATTATTGATCGGAGAGGGGTCTCGATCATGTCTAAATTTTTTGTGAACCATAGGGTGACACACTTAAGGGATACCGACACCGTTTGGAGCAAATAATATGCTAGAGAAAGAAAAAGGAAAGCGCAAGAATTTATTTCAGTAGATACTGAAACTGTTTCGATTGAAATTGCTGAAACTGGTTCTGCATGTGAAATTGAATACTAGAAAGGGGTTTTATGTGAATGTTTTTTAATTAAATTAATTAAAAAATTCTGAATAAACAAATAAAAGAGTTTTATTTAATGAGACATTACATTAAATTTGGTGGAAATTTAATGGAGGTGAGTTGAATTTTGAGTGGGTGGCTATTTATGTGAGTGGCAGCTCCACCCACATGAATGTGGAAGAGGTGGGGGCACCTCCATGGCTGCCATGCCATGGGAATGGGCTGCCCCCCTCTCCCTATAAAAGGCACCCCACTCCCTCCTCTCATCTCACACCTCCTCGCGAAGGATCTCTCTCCCCTCTTTAGAATTTCCCAATGGTCTCGGATCAGCAAGATACATGTTCTCGGTGGATTTTTTTGGAAGGATTTGTTGCTTCCGATGCTTCGCTAGAGCGAGGGCGCGGAGGTTGTCGGGGTACCCGGATGTGTGTGCAATCACGGATGCACCACTTCTTTGGGGTGCTGGACGTGATGGTGCTGGACCAGCTGGACCAGATGGACTTCATCATGATCATGAGATCGGCAAGCGTTCGACTACGTCATCCACGAGTACAACCTTGTTAACGCTATACGGTCTTCGAGGGTATGTATTCTATGGATGTATATGCACCCGTTGCTTGTATCTAGTAGATAGATCTTGGTGCTTTGTTCCCATCGTAGGAAATTATTTGTTTTCTATGTTGCAAACCCTTCAGTGGTATCAGAGCCGGATCTATACGTAGATGCTTTGCACGGGTAGTACACATATGAGTATGTGGGTGATGATGATCATTTTATTGCTTCTTAGTTGTACTTTGGATATTGGTGGCATAGTGGGATGAAGCGGCCTAGACAAACTTTACATGTCCTCGCACATGAGACCTGTTCCACACTTGACATGCAACTAGTTTTGCATAAGTGGCTAGCAGGTGTCTGTCTCTCGTACTATAGTCAATATCTAATTTGCAACGAGTTTTCAACAATTTGTTTATCCTCATTATGTTCATGTTCGTAGGTAAGAACGGTTCTATCTTCGAAAGCCCTAAGCCACGTAAAACTTGCAATGAATAAATTAAAGGCGTCTAGTTTAGATTGTTGTTGGGATAGTGTTATGATATGGTGATGTTGTAAGTATAAGTATGAGATGATACTCTTACAACACACATAACGTGTAGGTTCCATAGACCTTGGCCTTACACAAAGAGGTATGATAGAGATCATACCACGGTGCACATGATGGAGATCATATGCAAGAACCATATCATTTCACTTATTAACATGAGATGTTTGTTGCATCTTATATTGCTTGTTTTGCATTTTATTAGCATAATAAGATGATCCCTCATTTTATATATCAAGATAAAAATGTGTTCTTCCTTAAGTATACACCGACAATGTTTCGTCGCTTCAAGACATCACGTGATGATCGAGTGTACTTGAATCCACGAGCATATCTCGGGTGTAAGACAGTTACACACGCGAATACTAAGGTCCTTACTTGGCGAGCCTAGCATGTACAGACATGGCCTCGGAACACGGACCGAAAGGTTAAGAATGAGTCATATGTTTTGATATGATGACCATATGGATGCTCGCCTTTGAAGCTATACCGACACACGTGATGATCGGACTTGGTGTAGTGGATTTGGTTCATGTAATCACCAAAAGGGCATGAGGGATATCGTTTTTGAGTAGGAGTTTATTTCTAATTTGGATTAGTAGAACTCAATTTATCATAAATTAAATCACAGTGAATTTGCATAATTTTTTGTAGTCATTGGCATTCGTTCACCACCTTATGCTTAGTTCTAATTGAGATAATAGAACAATAGAATTCTGGATATTTACTTTATGAACTGGTATCGTATTGTGTTGAGTGTCAATCTAAAGTTTAAAGTCCTATTGCAAACTTTCAGCAAACTCTATTTAATCCGTGAAGTTTAATAATTAGTATAAAATTGAGAGTAACAATTCTAGTGTTAGTATCTTAAGTATCATGTTTGCCTCCATGATTCTTGATTGTTTTAATATCAAGTTTATCTAGGAGCTAAAAGAATTGTTTCAGAAACCATCATGTGTTACAGATATAACGATATCTGAAACAATGTTTTTGGTTGCAATATGATAGAGTATAATATATGTTCTCATATTGGATGAGAATTTTCGAAGGTTGGAGATGCTAGACATCCTAATCATCCAAAAAGGTTTTGGAAAGTAACGTTATACTCACGATTTGTCTTTATAAGCTACATTAGCTTGATCATGAAAGTCGTCATGATAAGGATGAATAGAAGATGTATGTAAAGTGTTTACTATACTAAAAGATTACTAAAGAATGGAATTTGAAAGAATACCGATCATTTTGATGATGGTGATCTACTTCAAATTGCAAGTCCAAAGGTATTATTATTTGAATATACATGCTTTGGACTATGTGTCATGTGTATGGCGCCACTTTTTAATGTTGATAGATTCTTTTAAAAAGAAAAAAGGAAATGCTGAAAGAGAATCTATAAAATATATTTGGCAGAAAAGAAAAGATTGGAAATATCCAATTTAGGTATATAGATGATATACATGTTATGGTTGTATTCTTTGCTTGTTAAACAATGTGGTTCTTGGGTATTGGATACCGAATTGGTTGGTATGAAATTTCATACGGAACGACGCAATTCATAAACCACAATGGCCTAAGTAACTAGCAAGAGAATATGTGATGATGTTCATCAAAAACAAAAAACAGTTGTTTGTATTTCTCGTTGACATCAAAGCTTGACTTCAAGATTTGTTTTAATAATTGTTATTTAAATCAGGTATTATGAGAACAAAGGTTGTTCAAATAATTACCATATTCCATATAAGATGGAAGATTTACAAATCTAGTTGGAGAAATCACAACCATAAAAACTAATGCTAAAATGTCGCAAGACAAATGATTGGAAGATCACTTACAAAGTGACATCGCCGTTTAAATTATATTGGAAAGAAAACATAAAGAAAATCCATATGCATGGATTTTTGGAGTCTTTGATTTGATCAAGTGACGCTTGTGAGACTTTCCTCGGGATAATTAAAACTTCGTTCAAAGGCCAAAGAAGAACGAATGACTAAAATATTGGAATTTACACATATCGATGTATGTAGTCCATTATGTGTAGTCATAAGTGATGGACTTCAACTTCATATGCTTTCTCTGGAAATTTGAGTGAATATTCAGTTAATGAGAAAGAAGTATTTGAAAACGTTCAAAGACTTTCAAGATGAAGTGGAAAATCATTGAAACAAGAAAATAAATGGTTTATGATTTTATCATAAGGGATTTATTTGAGTTACAAGTGTAACAAGAAATTCAATCAATTATTATTTTATCATAAAGGGATTTATTTGAGTTGCAAGTTTAGCAAAAACACCTAGATTTACATCTCCCGAAACACCATAGGAGTATGGAGTGTTTGAGATTTGTAATAAAACCTTGTTTGACATGGTTGGATCAAAGGTTTTATCTATAAAACTGCCATTATGTTTTAAAATATTAAAGCTTTAGAGACTACCGCTTTTACACTGAAAAGAGGTCCATCTTGATCCGTTGAAATGACACCATGGAAGTTATGGTTTGGGGTAAAACCCAAGTTGTCATTTCTTAAATTTTGGTATGCTAAGCATAAGTAATATGTTTACAACTAAAGTCGGATGAGCATGTATTTGTAGGTTATTTCGAATAACCATTGGATATTCCTCCATAACACCGAGGACAAAAGGATTTGTCGCTTGAAATGTGAAGTTTCTTGAAGAAGGAATTTTTCGCAAAAGTTAAGTGGGAGGATAATAGAACTTTAATAAGGTTAACAGACCTTAGCTATATGTGCTGAGTTGCGCAGCGCCGGAAAATGTTCTGGAGGCAGCCAGAATGCTCATGGATCACATGCCTCAAAGGTTGCGGTCACGGAGGTCTAAAGTTCCTATTGAACCAAGAAGGTCGTATAAACAATCAAATGATTGAGACTTGAGAGTAAATCATTATTTTTTGACAATGATGAACCGACTACAAAGAAGCAATGGTGGGCCCTGACTCCATCAAATGGCTTGAAGCCATAAAATCCGTTATAGTTCCATACACGAGAAATCAAGTTTTGAACTTGGAAGACCCTCCGGAAAGGTGTAAAAACCTATCGGTCGTATTTGGACCTATAAAGAAACAGACATAGATGTTTCACATCTATGAAATAGTCGACATGTCGTAAAATATTTTATGAAAATGTTCAAGGAGTTGACTATGACAAGATTTGATCTTTCATAGCGATATTTAGTCTAGACGGATTAAAGTAGCAATCACTACATATAATTTGGTATATGGTAGATGAATATACAAAACAAAGTTCTTCTAATAGATTGGTTACCTAGGACGTGTACATGACATGGTCCAAAGGGTTTTGTTAATTCAAAGGATGATAAAAGGGCATGCAAACTTCAATGGTTGAAGTAAGCATCGCGGAGTTGGAATCTTTACCGTGATGAAAAGGAGTTTTCATCAGGAGACGATGAAGATGCTTGCATTTGCAAGAAATTAAGTGGGAGCGCTGAGACTTATTTCTAATACATTATGTGGAGGACATCTTGTTGATTAGAAATGATGTAATTTTCATTGACAAAGGTTAAGAATTTCATTTTGATGAAAGACTTAGGAAAAACCCGAATATTTAGCATGAATGTCTATAGTGGATAGACTGTGATGCTAATATGGTTGTGCCAAACATACATATATGAGATATTGAAGGAGTTCAATATAGAAAAGACAAGAAATTATTCTTGTCGCATGGAAAAGAATTGAATCAAGATTCAAGTGTATCGACACTTGATAAATGAAACAAGATTCAAGTGCTTTGTCACTTGATGAGTAAAATCACAAGAATGTTTTGATCAATCATACCATGATATGTACACATCCAGATATGTCCTATGCTCTAAGTGTTATGAGCATATACAGAATGAATCATAATATGATCATTGGATGATAATGAGGATATTCTTATGATCTTTTGGAAGAACTAAGAATATATTTGTGTAGAGGTGACAAACAGTTACAAATAGTTCACTGTAAAGCGTTATATTAAAACTAGTTTTGTCACAAGATAAAAATTAAGTTTATCTCAATTTAAACTATGGGTGGCACAATAAAATGGAAATAAAGTTTCCATGATGGATTTGGATGAATTCCAAAGTTAAGACATTGTGACGGATACTACAACAAAAGGCTAAGTATATGACTGCTATAGTAGCAACAAAGGAGGGAATTTGTGTCAAGTAGTTTGTTATCAAACTAAGGTGTGACTCGCAACGGGCTAACACTAAAGATATATTGTACGACAATAGTATCGACATGATTTAACCCCAAGGAACTAAAGGTCTCACCAAAAGACCAAATTTATACAATGCCATCTCATTGAAGAATGAGTGATGCGTGAAGACGCAAAGACATGAAAATACACACAGACATGAAAGTGTCAGATCCGTAGATTATGTTAACCACTTGCAGTTACGTATATGGAACACCAGAAAGACATAGGTGTTCAATACGCAAAGTTTTCAAACTAGATTATTGTCTCTAGTGCAAGTGGGAGACTGAAGGGAATATGCCCGAGAGGCAATAATAAAGTGGTTATTATCATATTCCTTGTTTATGATAAATGTTTATTTTGCATGCTATAATTGTATTAATACGGAAACATTAATACATGTGTGTTTAATAAACAAAAGGAAGTTCCTAGTTATGCCTCTCTTATAAACTAGCTCGTTGATTAACAAAATGATCAAAAGTTTCCTGATCATGGACATTAAATGTTGTTAATAACGAGGTCACAACATTAGTGTAATGGTGTGATGAACATTCATCCGAAGTATAGCATTACGATCAAGGTCATTGTGTTTATATTGCTATAACATCATACGAAGTAATCTTAGTCCTTATACCATGAGATCATGTCAATCACTAACACCGAAAGAGTAGCTTGATAACATCAAACATCACACTGTAACAGGGTGATTATAAAGATGGGTTCAGTACTACAAAGGTGTTATCTTGAGGCTCATGGATCAAGTGTGGAATTTGTCCATCCCGATGACGTAAAGATATACTCTGGGCCCTCTCGGTGATATGACATTGGTTAGCTTGCAAGCAAGTGATTTGATCACTAGAATGTTATATCACGGGAACGAGAAAAAAGTACATGTCGGTAACGAGATCAAACTAGGTATGGAGATACCGATGATCGAATCTCAGACATGTAATATATCGCAAGACAAAGGGATTGGGTTACATGCGTATAAGGTTCACACGATCACAGAAGTCATCTTTGAATATGTGGGAGTCAGTACGAATCTCTAGGTCCGGTTGCTGATTATTGATCGGAGAGGGGTCTCGATCATGTCTACATTATTTGCGAACCGTAGGGTGACACACTTAAGGGATACCGAAACCATTTGGAGCAAATAATATGCCAGAGAAAGAAAAAGGAAAGCGCAGGAATTTATTTCACTAGATATCGAAACTGTTTCAGTTAAAATTGCTGAAACTAGTTCTGCATGTGAAATTGAATACTAGCAAGGGGTTTTATGTGAATGTTTGTTAATTAAAGTAATTAACAAAATTCTGAATAAATAAATAAATAAAAGAGATTTATTTAATGAGAGATTACATGAAATTTGGTGGAATTTTAATGGAGGTGAGTGGAATTTTGAGTGGGTGGCTATTTATGTGAGTGGGAGATCGACCCACATGAATGTGGAAGAGGTGGGGGCACCTCCATGGCTGCCATGCCATGGGAGGGGGCTGCCCCCTCTCCCTATAAAAGGCACCCCACTCCCTCCTCTCATCTCACACCTCCTCGCGAAGGATCTCTCTCCCCCTTTAGAATTTCCCCATGGTCTCGGATCAGCGAGATACATGTTCCCGGTGGCTTTTTCTGGAAGGATTTGTTGCTTCCGCTGTTCGCTGGAGCAAGGGCACGGAGGTTGCCGGGGTACCCAGACGTGTGTGCGATCATGGATGCACCACTGCTTTGCAGTTGTGGACGTGATGGTGCTGGACCGGCTGGACCAGATGGACTTCATGATGATCTTGAGCTCGGCAAGCGTTCGACTACATCATCCACGAGTACAACCTCGTTAATGCTATACAGTCTTCGAGGGTATGTATTCTATGGATGTATATCCACCCGTTGCTTGTATCTAGTAGATAGATCTTCGTGCTTTGTTCCCATCATAGGAATTTTTTTGTTTTCTATGCTGCGAACCCTTCATCAGCTGGTGTGGAGCGGTGGACATGGAGCTCGTTGAATTAGATCCCATCTGGTGAACACCAGTGACATGCCTCCAGTACAGTTGGGTAGAATTTGGCAGCGAGGAAGCAGAGCTTGGGCGGTCGATGACCCCATCGACATGGTGAACGATACCGCAGCTCCACTGTCGTGGCACCAAAGCCAGGTGAACTAGATCCGGTGGGGTGGGTGTCGGTGAAGCAGATCCACGGCGGTGCACAAAGACCGCAGCTCAAGCGGCTCAGGCCGCCATGGAATTTCCGCCGGCCGGTGCGCACGATGGTCGTGGAGGTGACAGAGGAGCTTGGGATATTTGGGAGGGCCGGCGGGAAAAACTGCGCAAATAGGGACCATAGAGGTGAACATGATAAAAATTAAAATCGTGCCCTCATGATACCGACTATAGCCTGCCGATTTGTCGTCTAAACAAAGGGTAGAATGGGAATTTTACAGTCAGAAGTTTTTGAGACAGAGGAGCGTGAAATGCTTCAAAGTCGATGTGTAATATTGCCACTCTATTGAGATTTTGAATTTTTCTAGTGCCATCTTCTATTCTAATAAAATGTTACTAGCCGGTGGGAGATTTTGGCTCAATTTTTTTAAAACGGAGGGACGGGATGTTTGGTGGGTGGTTTTGCCACTCGATTGAGATTTTGAAATTGGCTAGCGTCCAAATAATAGTAATAATAATAGTACTAGAAAAATGGTACTCCAACAGTGGAAGATTTTGCCTAAAAATGTTTGAAACGGAGGCGCGCGAAATGCATCCGAGTCGGTGGGATATTTTCCGCTTGATTACGATTTTGAATTTTGTTTCTAGAATTCAAGTAATAATAAGAAAAAAGCTAGTAGACCATATGCTATCTCTCAGGAATTCAAGTTCCTGAGTCACATCAACTAATCATCCATGACCATAATTAATGCATAGACTAATATTATTAATTTGGCTAGCATCCAAGCAATAGTAGAAAAAGGGGTATCTCCCTCTTCAGGAATTGAAATGTCGAGTTTGAATCATCATCCATAATGAAAATTCGATACATCCGATTCAAACAGGATTGGCTGCTCGACAAAGATTTTTGAATTTCGGAAGCATCCATGAAATAATACTAATGGTACTCCTTCCGTATGAATTGAAGGCTGCTCATCAAACACTTACCATATTGGCAAACAAAATTGGATAATACAAAATCTTCTATTCAAACAGGATAGGCGGTATGTTTTGTCGATTGACTGAGATTTTGAATTTGATGGTTTGTCCAAAGAATAAAAAACCTTTGTGAGGTTCATGAATCCAAGGCTTAAGTGTAGCCACATCGTATGGCCAGGTTCCAACACTGCTAGTATTTGGCTTTTGGAACTGATTATCTATGTAGTGGAGATGGTTCCAAAACAAACAAAACTGGAAACTAGAGCAAATACATGCTCCGAGACCAAATTCTACCCTGACAATAAAATAATATATCTCTTCAAACTGCCAGTAGCTAGAGCTCTCAGATTCCAACCACAAGGCACTTCAGATTACATGATTAAATTTCAGAACGATTATGCTTTAGAAAAATTATACACAAATGATACACAACAACACATAGGGAAGCATGTATCGATCACTCACAAAATTTACATGCACGTCTATGGGAATGGATTAACAAACCTGAGCTAGATGAGAACTAGACATGCAGTACAAAGACAAGAGCTTGGCTACAGGTTTCACATGATGTTGGCCGCCTCATGATGCAGTGGTCTGGGATGCGTACTTCACGCCTGCAGCTGGTCAATCACCATCAATACGAGCGCGCCAGCGTATGCCATTGGATTAGGCGAGTCGGCCATTGATCTATCGACTGTCTTTGCTTGACTCGACCACCACCACAGAGCCGCCTCTCGTGTTGCTCTCAGCACCATAGATCCGTCTTCCAGGCGCCCACCAACTCTGCTGGGTCAATCCTCTCTAATCTGAAAGCATGTAAAAAGGGGGAGAAAAGGAGAGCAAGATCCATGGACGGGGTGTGGCTGGGAACAGCCATGAACTCGCGAAAATATTCTGAGGAGGGGAGAGAGGGGGCACTTTTTCTATGTTGTTGTATTTCATGTTAGGACCCACGGGACAGGTATTTGGCTATGGCAACACTGAGAAGCTCTTGCGATATTTCTCTCCGATGCCAAATCCTCCGTTTTGCTGTGTCAGGTTTGGGTGCAGGATTTTTGTGCATGGAGCATAGCATAAAGTACTGCCAGCACATAAGAAAAGAAAATATCAGGCGACAAGACACAGAAATTCATCCTCAATATTGGAAATAACAATCTGTTCGCATGGCGGCTCTTGCATCACCCTTCGAAAATCATCTTCCTTCTCAAGGATGCTCGGAGAATCTCTGCTCGTTCTTTCACCTGTTCCAAGACCATCCAGTTGATCTCATTGATATGTGCATCAGCCGGATTGGGAACACAATTTTTAGCCACTAACTTCTGAGGATCGTTGGCAGCATCAAGGCCATCTTCAATCGTAGAAATCTAGCCCCGGTTTAATTCTCTGATCCGCCGAGTGGCCGTGTCCAAATCCTATTGGAGCAGCCTAATCTTAGCATCAGCGAAGCACCATACTTCTGTTTGGTTCCTAGAAATGGCTGCATCACTTGCACGTTGTTGAATATCTGTGTTGCGAACCTCCTTGGCAGGGACATGATCATGCACTTGCTTCTGCAAATTGCAGTGCAGCAAATCAATCAGCAATTAACACAAGCAATATGCAACAAAAATCCATGTTTGTGTACCAGTTGTGTTGTGCCAAGCGGGGGTATATCTGAATGTCCAAAACTCATCAGGTTTCGTTGGTATCGATTCTCATTGGGAAGTACATCATCTTCCATGCCTTGCAAAAAAATATACTGGTACATGAGAAGGCAGGGCAAGCAAACGATGAACTACTCTCGAAAATACATATATGCAAAGTGGAAGCAAACCTTTGTCTAGGGAGGATTATTGGGGGTTATCATTGGGTTGGCGAGGTCTTGTACTGCTGCTAGATAACCAATTTGGCTTCACGACTCGTAGTTGCCTTATTTTCTCTTGGAACCGATCCCGCAGTACAGCAACTAGCATGCATTATTAGAAATATATTAAGGCACTACAAGGAAGAAGAGATGAAGTACATTCGGAAGTAAAATACAAGGAAAGCGGGCATAGGAAGTATGCAGCAACCTTCATCTTGGTAGAAGGGAGTTTTAATAGTCGCCCTGGTGAGGGGTCCGAGTGGCTTACACATCTCTCGATTGCGGCGGTGGGAAAGCAGATACGACGAAGAAGACTCCAGTGAGGTGGATGACGACGTCGCTGAGAAGACTTCAGCGAGGTGGAAGTCGGCTAAGGAGGGATGTGATAGAGGAGGGTGAAGGGATAGAGGGAGGGATCGACGAGAGAGCGAGCCAGCGGCCCCGTCAGTATGCAGGTAGCTAGGAGGATCCCGCCAATATTCCACTAAAATTTTGAACTACTAGAAGAAGATCCTGCCAATATCACACAAAAATTTAGTGCCGAATCGTGCTTGGCTCACCTCCTGAGTAATAAAAATATTAAAAGGAAGGCTCAAAATGCAACAGGCATTTAATGTGATTGGACAGTGGCGTGTGCAGATTGTGAAGAAAGGTGGCTGAGTCTAGTAGGGTTGTGAGGGTGGTGCTTTTAATTTCTTTTGTTTTTGTGAATAATAAGGAGAGGATAACTCTTGGTGGTTACCGATATACTACTAATTGACCCCCGATGGGTACCTCGAAAAGTTTTTTCATAAAAATTTCAAAGAAATCTACGATTTACTTGTAGTTCAAAATTGACATAATTTTGATAAATTGACATAATGTTATTCAAGTGGGCAGAGTTATCTAGGGAGTTTGAAAACTCATAAGACATGGGATTCGAAAGTACAACATGGCGGTCCACTATATATGATTGAAAGCTTGGGTTGTGGCATTGAGATCCATATTCCTCGGACTTCCTTTACGAAAAAGAACAATCTCGTCATCACTTGGAAAATTGAGAATGTTCTTTCCTGATAGTTGGAAACTCACACCGGTGGCGTTGTTTACTAAAAGAAGATGCACCCATTTACCTACAAAAAGACAATTAATTCAAGAGCAATCTAACATGCTTACTGGTAGCTCAAGTTTGACCTAATTTTGTTAAATTGTCGATATGAATAGTCAAAACTCTAGATGGTGTTTGTGATATATTAAATAACCCCCAATGGTTACCTCCAAAAAACACAAAACTTTCAAAGCAACATACAATTTACTCGTAGTTCAAATTTTACCTAATTTTGATAAATCGACATAAAGCCATTCAAGTGGGCACAGTTAGCTAGGTCGAAGTTTGAAAACTCATGAAACATGGGAATCATATAATTAGTACACAACATGTCGGTCCAATATATTCGGATCTAAAAAGCTCTGCTTGTGGCATTCAGATCCATATTCTTGAGACCTTCTTTACGGAAAGGAACAATCTGATCATGACTCGCAGAATTGAGAATGTTCTTTACTGTAGTTGGAAACTCGCACCAACGACATTATTGTTTAATAAAATAAGATGCACCCATCTACCTTCGAAAAGATAAAAAATTCAAGAGTAATCTATCGCGCTTACTAGTAGCTCAAGTTTAACCTAATAATTTTGTTAGGTTGTCAAGAATCATAGCAACAAGTTGAACATGTTGTTAAAATTCCCGATGATTGTTTGCGATATATTAAATGACCCACCAATGGTTATCTCCAAAATAAATTTCTAACCTTTCAAAGCAACCTACAATTTGCTCGTCGTTCAAATTTGACCTAATTTCGTTGATAAATTGACATAAATCTAGTCAAGTGGGCAGAGTTACCTAGGTTGAAGTTTGAAAACTCGTGAAACATGGGAATCATATAAGTAGTACACAACATGTCCGTCCACTATATATATCCGAAAAGCTCTCATTGTGGCATCCAGATCCGTATTCTTCTTTACAGAAAGGAACAATCTAGTTATCAGTCGGAAAATTGAGAATGTTCTTTCCTAATAGTTGGAAACTCACACCGACGGCATTATTGTTTACTAAAAGAAGATGCACCCATCTACCTCCAAAAAGACAATAAATTCAAGGGCAGTCTACCGCTGATACATCCAATTTGCATCACCATTCTATATCATAACTTGCCTCTATTCATTGATATATTTCATATTAAGAGGTGATACTTATGTCTTTTCATCTATTTTTGCATGTTAGATGATCCTTGGAGGATAAACTGCCAGAGTCAGGATTCTGATGGCAAAAGCGGTGTTTTGATGCAATTTCGCGAAGATCAGAAAAATACCAGAAAAACTACGGAAAATCCTATTTTCCCAGAAGACAAAGAATGCCATAAGGGGAGGCGGAGTTGGGCCACAGGGGGCCCACACCCCCTAGGCGCGGGCCAGCCTAGGCCGCTCCTATAGGGGTGTGGCCACCCAGGCCCACCTCTGGCTCCGCACTCTCTCCTATATCTTCTCCTCGGAACCCAAATACACGGGAGAGCGACCACAGAAACATTTTGCCGCCTCTGCAGGGTGGAAAACGCCGAGAGAGAAAGAGCTCTCCAGCAGACAGATTTCTGCCGGGGAAATTCCTTCCCGGAGAGGGGAGATCGTCGCCATCAACACCATCATCAAGCTAGACTTCATCGGGATCATCATCATCCACACAATCATCTCCACCAGCACCATCATCACCAATCCATCCCGCTTTAACAATTGTGTTGAATCTTGCATAGTTCTTAGGGGAAACTTTCCCGGTGTTGATTACTATCCTACTTGATGCTTGTGAGTGAAACCATTAGAGTATTGTTTATGTTCAGATTGTTCTCAATCACCATATCATCTTTGATCTTGATCCATATGATGTCTCGTGAGTAGTTCGTTTAGTTCTTGAGGACATGGGAGAAGTCATGTTGTTAGTAGTGGATTTGTGTTGATGTATTATTCAATGGTTTGATATTTAAGTTGTGGTGTTATTCTTCCAGTGGTGTCATGTGAACATCGACTACATGATACTTCACCATTTATGGGCCTAGGGGAATGCATTGTGTATTTGGCTACTAATTGTGGGGTTGCCGGAGTGACAGAAACCTGAACCCCTGTTAGGAAACCATTGCACAAGGGAGTGTAGGATCTCAGGGTTGAAGGTTGTGGTTAGGTTTATATCTTAATTGCTTTCTTCTAGTTGCGGATGCTTGCAAGGGGTTTAATCACAAGTATGTATTAGTCCAAGTAAGGTTGGTACATTAGAACAGGTTCACCCACACAAGACTTATAAAACCAAAGAAGACTACTCAACTATATGAAGCGAAAGCACTTGGCAGTATTCCCATGTGTCCTCGAGAATGTTTGGTCCTCATTAGTATTTCCACCGGCTTGTCCTTTGCTAAGAAAGGATTGGGCCACTTGCTACAATTATTTGTTGTTTTATTCACTTGCACTTTATTTCCTTGCTTTATCGGAAAATCCCTAAAAATCTGTTTGCTAAGTATTTACAGAGATTTCCTGCTCCAAACCACTAGTCAACACCTTCTGCTCCTCGTTGTGATTGACACTCCTATTTATCAAAAGTACTATGATACACCCCTATACTTGTGGGTCATCAAGACTATTTTCTGGCGCTGTTGCCGGGGATTGAAGCGCTATTGAAGAGTGGAACTGGTAAAGGAAACTTCTACTGTGAGTATTGTTTTTATTTCTGCTTGTTAATTTGTTTCCAATATGGATAACGAACTTGGTTTTCTGTTTTGAAAAACTACTACCACTGTTAGGGTAGTAGATGAACCACCACCTGTTGAGATAGATCCTTTTAAGATACCTACAAGTATTGTTGATCGTGTTATGGATAATTATTATTTAGGGGATGGAACTGTCCATCCTGGTAATCACTTGCTTTTTATCCATGAATGATGCGGGTTATTTAGGTGTGCAGGTATCACAAATGAATAGGTGAAGAAGAAGTTACTCTCTATATCATTGAAAGGAAGAGCTGAAGAATGGTATAAGTTGTTGAAAATGGAGAATCTATGGAATGGGAGGAAATAGTACCTCTATTTTATTCTAAATTCTATCCTCCCAGTGAGATTTATAAGGATAGGAATCTAATATATAACTTTTGGCCTCGTGATGGAGAGAGTACAGCTCAAGCTTGGGGGATATTGAAGTTACTAATGCTTAAATGTCCTATTCATGAACTCTCTAACAATATTATTATCAATGACTTTTATGCAAGGCTTTCTCTTCATGATAAAGATTGACTAGATGCTTCTTGTGCTGGATCATTCACACGTATGAAGGAAGAAGCTAAATGGGATCTCCTAGACCGTATTCAAGAAAACACTGAAGCATGGGAGAATGACAAAGGAAGAAAGTCAGGTATAAACTATGATTATGAATGCATTAAATCCTTTATGGGAACTGGTGACTTCTGTAATATTAGTACTGAGTATGGTCTTGATTCTCAAAGTATTGCCAATTGTTTTAAGGCTTTTTCCTATTATATTTAAATTCCTAAAAAGAAGTGGAATAAGTACCATGCACCTTATAAAGATGTTGTTAATCATGTTCCTATTAGAAATACTGAAGTTTGTACTATTAATCATATTTTGCCTGAACCTTATGTTGAGAAAACACCTTTCCCAGCTATGGTAAAGGAGTATTCTATGATAATTAGTGCGAATAACAAAGGTACAAAGAAAGACGTGGAACCCGATGAGCAAATAAACATTGAACCTATGGTAGATATTGTGAAAGATCTTGTCACTAAAAATATAGAGGATGAGCACATTGTCTTCTGTGAAGATTCTTCTAATATTGTCTCTCATCCTAGAAAAAACTAGTGTCCCTGTGCTTTCTGTTAAAATTGGTGATCATTTCTATTATGGTTTATGTGATATTGGTGCTAGTTCTAGTGCTATTCCTTATGAGCTTTACAGGGAAATTATGCATGAAATTGGTCCTTGTGAGGTTGAGGACATTGATGTGGTTATTCACCTTGCTAATAAGGAAACCATTTGCCCTATTGGTATTGTAAGAGATGTGGAAGTCCTTTGTGGTAAGATTAAATATCCTACTGATTTTCTAGTGCTTGGTTCAGCAACTAGTAAGACTTGTCCTATCATTTTTGGTAGACCTTTCTTGAACACTTGTGGAGCTATTATAGATTGTAAAAAGGAGAAAGTTTTAACTAAGTTTAAATTTTCCAAATTTTCTAAAGCTCCTTATGAAAATATCTTGCCTAATGAAGATTTCAGGGTTGAACAACTTGCTTCTATTGATCCAGCTTATGACCTTGGACCTGTCTTTGATGATTGTAAGTATGCTCATTCTGATGATAAAGTTGTTTATTGTGATAGTTATATTGTCAACTTTATTCAAAGTGCTACTAAAAGTTATTATGAGAGAGGTAAACATGGTTTTATGCATCTCAATAATATTAAGTTTCCCCATTTTATGTAGAAAGATTTGAAGTTGCATTTGTTTTTTCTTCCTATGCTAGTGGATTTTTGTTTCAATAATTTATTTTCTCATGAGACCCCCTTGCATAGGAAGTGGATTAGACTCAAGTGTGTTGGATATTTGCTTCTTGTTGCTCTCTTTCACTTCAAATCCATATCCCTTATGTGAGCATCTTTGAAATTATCAATCCTAACTTAAATGCATTTAAGAAAAGTACTTCTTGGGAGATAACCCAATAGTTTTGTTGAGTCTTGGAAGTTATTACCTTAGTAATAACCGCGCCTTATCCTTTTTGTAGGGTTCGCAGCATAGAAAACAAAAAATTTCCTACGATGGGAACAACTAAGTACCAAGATCTATCTACTAGATACAAGCAATAGGTGGATATACATCCATAGAATACATACCCTCGAAGACCGAATAGTATTAACGATGTTGTACTCATGGATGATGTAGTCGAACGCTTTCCGATCTCAAGATCGTGATGAAGTCCATCTGGTCCAGCCGGTCCAGCACCATCAAGTACAGCACCGCAAAGCAGTGGTGCATGCGTGATCGCACACATGTCCGGGTACCCCGACAACCTCCACCGCCTCGCTCCAGCGAAGCAGCGAAAGCAACAAATCCTTCTAGAAAAAGCCACCGGGAACATGTATCTCGTTGATCGGAGACCATGGGGAAATTTTAAAGGGGGGAGAGAGATCCTTCACGAGGAGGTGTGTTGTGAGAGGAGGAGAGGGGGGCCTTTTATAGGGAGAGGGGGCACCCCAAGGGGCATGGTTCCCAGCCATGGTGGCTGCCCCCACCTCTTCCACATTCATGTGGGTGGAGCTCCCACTCAAAATGAAAAGCATCCACTCCCATAAAAATGCCCCCACTCAAAAATCCACTCACATACATTAAATTTCCACCAAATTTAATGCAAGGTCTCATTTAAATAAAACTATTTTATTTATTTATTCAGAATTTTGTTAATTACTATAATTAAGAAACATTCACATAAAAACCCTTACAACATTTCAATTTCACATGAAGAACCAGTTTCAGCAATTTCAACCGAAATAGTCCCGATATCTAGTGAAATAAATTCCTACGCTTTCCTTTTTCCTTCTCTGGCATATTATTTGCTCCAAATGGTGTCGGTATCCCTTAAGTGTGTCACCCTATGGTTCGTGAATAATGCGGACATGATCGAGACCCTCTCCGAACAATAATCAGCAGCGGGACCTAGAGATCCGTACTGACTCACACACATTAAACGATGACTTCTATGATCGTGTGAACCTTATACGCATGTAACTCACTCCCTTTGTCTTGCGATATATTACATGTCCGAGATTCGATCATCGGTATCTCCATGCGTAGTTTGATCTCATTACCGACATGTACTCTTTTCTTATTCCCGTGACATAACATTCTAGTGATCAAATCACTTGCTTGCAAGCTAACTAATGTGATATCACCGAGAGGGCCTAGAGTATATCTCTCTGACATCGAGATGGACAAATTCCACTCTTGATCCATGAGCCTCAACATAACACCTTCGTAGCACTGAACCCATCTTTATAGTCACCCTGTTACGGTGTGACGTTTGATGTTATCAAGATACTCTTCCGATGTTAGATTGACATGATCTCATTGTCTAAGGACTAAGATTACTTCGTATGATGTTATAGCAATATAAACACAATGACCTTGATCATAATGCTATACTTCAGATGAATGTTCATCACATCATTCCAACAATGTTGTGACCTTGTTATTAACAACATCTAATGTCCATGATCAGGAAACCTTTGATCATCTTGTTAATTAACGAGCTAGTTTATAAGAGAGGCATAACTAGGAACTTTCTTTTTGTTCATTAAACACACATGTATTAAAATTTCTATATTAATACAATTATAGCATGCAAAATAAACATTTATCATAAATAAGGAATACAATAATAACCACTTTATTATTGCCTCTCGGGCATATTCCCTTCAGTCTTCTACTTGCACTAGAGACAATAATCTAGTTTGGAAATTTTTGCGTATTGAACACCTATGGCTTTCTGGTGTTACATATATGCGATTGCAAGTGGTTAACATAATCTATGAATCTGAAGCTTTCAGGTCCATGTGTATTTGCATGTCTTTGTGTCTCCACGCATCACTCATTTCTCTAATGAGATGGCATTGTATAAATTTGGTCTTTTGGTGAGACCTTTAGTTCCTTGGGGTTAAATCGTGTCGATACTATTGTCGTACAATATATCTTTAGTGTTTTCCCATTGCGAACCACACCTTCGTTTGATAAAAAACTACTTGACACAAATGCCCTCTTTTGATGCTATTGTAGCAGTCATATACTTAGCCTTTTGTTGTAGTATCCGCCATAATGTCTTAAATTTGGAATTAGTCCAAATCCATCATGGAAACTTTCTTTCCATTTCATTTTGCCACCCATAGTTGAAATTGAGATAAACTTAATTTGTATCTTGTGACAAAACTAGTATTATTTTTCAATGAACTATTTGTCTCTTATACAAATGGAATATATTCTTAATTCTTCCAAAAGAATATAAGAATATCCTTACTATCGTCCAATGATCATTTTATGATTCATTCTGGTATATGCTCATAACACATAGAGCATAGGACATATATGGATGTGTACATATCATAGTATGATTGATCAAAATATTCTTGTGATTGTACTCATCAAGTATCAAAGCACTTGAATCTTGTTTCACTTATCAAGTGTCGATACACTTGAATCTTGATTCAATTCTTTTCCATGCGACAAGATCCTTTTTTTCGTCGTTTCTATATAGAACTCCTTCAATATCTCATATTTGTACGTTTGGCACGACCATATTAGCGTCACAGTCTATCCATGTAGACATTCATGCTAAATATTCGGGTTTTTTCTAAGTCTTTCATCAAAATGAAATTCTTAAACTTTGTCAATAAAAGATACATCATTTCCAATCAACAAGATGTCCTCCACATAATGTATTAGAAATATGTCTCAGGTCTCCCACTTAATTTCTTGCAAATGCAAGCATCTTCATTGTCTCCTGATGAAAACTCCTTTAACAGTTTCATCACAGTGAATATTCCAACTCTGCGATGCTTACTTCAACCATTGAAGTTTGCTTGCCCCTTTTAGCATCCTTTGAATTAACAAAACCCTTTGGATCATGTCATGTACACGTCCTAGGTAACCATTCTATTAGAATAATTTTGTTTTGTTTATTCATCTACCATATACCAAATTATATGTAGTGGATGCTACTTTAATTCGTCCAGACTAAATATCGCTATGAAAGATCAAATCTTGTCATAGTCAACTTCTTGAACATTGTCATAAAATACTTTACGACATGTCGACTGAAACAACCATGTCTGTTTCTTTATAGATCCAAATATGACCGATAGGTTTTTACACCTTTCCGGAGGGTCTTCCAAGTTCAAAAAACTTGATTTCTAATATATGGAACTATCATAGATTTTATGGCTTCAAGCCATTTGACGGAATCAGGGCCCATCATCGCTTCTTTGCATGTAGTCGGTTCATCATTGTCAAACAACAATGATTTACTCTCAAATCTTAGCATTTGATTTTTTATCCGACCTACTTGGTTCAATAGGAACTTAGATAACTGTGACCACAACCTTTGAGGCACATGAGCCATGAGCATTGTGGCTGCCTCCGGAACATTTTCTGGCGCTGCGCAACTCAGCACATATAGCTAAGGTTTATTAACCTTACTAAAGTTCTATTGTCCTCCCACTTAACTTTTGCGAAAAATTCCTTTCTCAAGAAACTTCACGTTTCAAGCGACAAACCCTTTTGTCCTCGGTGTTATGGAGGAATACCCAATGGTTATTTGAAATAACCTACAAAGACAAGCTCATCCGACTTTTGTTGTAAACATATCGCTTATGCTTAGCATACCAAAATTTAAGAAAGGACAACTTGGGTTTTACCCCAAACCATAACTTACATGGTGTCATTTCAACAGATCAAGATGGAGCTCTTTTCAGTGTAAAACCGGTAGTAACTAAAGCTTTTAATCTTTTAAAACATAATGGCAGTTTTATAAATACACCTTTGATCCAACCATGTCAAACAAGGTTTCATTACAAATCTCAAACACTCCATATTCCTATGGTGTTTCGGGAGATGTAAATCTAGGTGTTTTGCTAAACTTGCAACTCAAATAAATCCCTCTATGATAAAATCATAAATTATTTATTTTCTTGTTACAATGATTTTCCACTTCATCTTGAAAGTCTTTGAACGTTTTCAAATATTTCATACTTCTTTCTCAATAAGTGAATATTCACTCAAATTTCCGGAGAAAGCATATGAAGTTGAAATCCATCGCTTACGACTATACATCGATATGTATAAATTCCAATATTTTAGTCGTTCATTCTTCTTTGGCCTTTGAACGAAGTTTTAATTATCCCGAGGAAAGTCTCACAAGGGTCATTTGATCAAATCAAAGACTCCAAAATTCCATGAATATGGAGTTTCTTCATGTTTTCTTTCCAATATAATTTAAACGGTGATGCCACTTCGTAAGTGATCTAGCAATCATTTTCTTGCGACATTTTAGCATTAGTTTTTATGGATGTGATTTCTCCAACTAGATTTGTAAATAATCCATCTTATATGGAATACAGTAATTATTTGAACAATCTTTGTTCTCATAATACCTGATTAAAACAAAACTTGAAGGCAGGCTTTGATGTCAACGAGAAATACAAACAACATCTTGTTTGTTTTCGATGAACATCATCACATATTATCTTGCTAGTTACTAGGCCATTATAGTTCGTGAATTGCGTCGTTCTGTATGAAATTTCATACCAACCAATTCAGTATTCAATACCAACCACATTGTTTAACAAGCAAAGAATACAACCATAACATGTATATTATCTATACACCTAAATTGGATATTTCCAAACTTTTCTTTTCTACCAAATATATTTTATAGATTATCTTTCAACATGTCCTTTCCTTTTAAAAGAATCTATCAACATCAAAAGTGGCGCCATATACATGACACATAGTCCAAAGCGTGTATATTTAAATACTAATACCTTTGGACTTGCACTTTGAAGTAGATCACCATCGTCAAATGATTGGCGTTCTTTCAAAAATCCATTATTTAGTAATCTTTTAGTGTAGTAAACACTTTACATACATCTTCTAGTCATCCTTATCATGATGACTTTCATGATCAAGCTAATGTAGCTTATAAAGGCGAATCGTGAGTATAATGTTACTTTCCAAAACCATTTTGGATGATTAGGATGTCTAGCATCTCCAACCTTTGCAAATTCTCATCCAATATGAGAACATATATTATACTCTATCATATTGCAACCAAAAAATTGTTCTAGATATCGTTATATCTGCCACACATTATGGTTTCTGAAACAATTCTTTCAGCTCCTAGATAATCTCGATATTTAAAAACAATCAAGAATCAAGGAGGCAAATATGATATTTAAGATACTAACACTGGAATTGTCACTCTCGATTTGATACTAATTATTAAACTTCACGGAGTAAACAGAGTTTGCTGAAAGTTTGCAATAGGACTTTGAACTTTAGATTGACACTCAACACAATATGATACCGGTTCGTAAATTAAATATCCAGAATTCTTTAGTTCTATTATCTCAATTACAACTAAGCATAAGGTGGTGAACGAATGCCAATGACTACAACAAATTATGCAAATTCACTTTGATTTATTTATGATAAATTGAGTGCTACTAATCCAAATTATAAATGAACTCCCACTCAAAAACGACATCCCTCGTTTCTTTTTGGTTATTACATGAACCAAATCCACTACATAAAGTCTGATCATCACAGGAGTCGGTGTAGCTTCAAAGGCGAGCATCCATATGGTCATCATATCAAAACATATGACTCATGCTTAACCTTTTGGTATGTGTTCCGAGGCCATGTCTGCATATGCTAGGCTCGCCAAGTAAGAATCTTAGTATTCGCGTGTGTAAAACTGTCTTACACCCGAGATATGCTCATGGATTCAAGTACACCCGATCATCACATGATGTCTTGAAGCGGCAAAACATTGTTGGTTTATACTTAAGGAAGAACACATTTTTATCTTGATATCTAAATGAGGGATCATCTTATAATGCTCATAAAATGCCAAACAAGCAATATAAGATGCAACATACATCACATGTGAAAAAGTGAAATGATATGGTCCTTGCACTTGATCGTTATCATGTGCATCATGGTATGATCTTCATCATTCCTTTATGTGTAAGGCCAAGGTCTATGGAACTTACACATTATGTGTGTTGTAAGAGTACCGACTTATACTTTTACTTACAACATCACCATATCATGAGACTAGCCCAGCAACAATCTAAACTAGACACTTCTAATTTATTCATTGCAAGTTTTACGTGGTTAGGGCTTTCGAAGATAGAACCGTTCTTACCTACGAACATGGAACCACAACGAGGATAACCAAATTATCAACAACTTGATATAAATTATATATTGACTATAGTAGGAGAGACAGACACCCGCTAGGCACTTATACAAAACTATTTGCATGTCAAGCGTGGAACATGTAAAGTTTATCCGGGCCGCTTCATCCCACTATGCCACCAATATCCAAAGTACAAGGAAGAAGTAATAACATGACCATCAGTGCCCACATATTCATGTGTACTACCCGTGCAAAGCATCTACACATAGATCTGGCTCTGATACCACTGTAGGGTTCGAAGCATAGAAAAAAAATTCCCTACGATGGGAACAACTAAGTACCAAGATCTATCTACTAGATACAAGCAACGGGTGGATATACATCCATAGAATACATATCCTTGAAGACCGAATAGCGTTAACTAGGTTGTACTTGTGGATGATGTAGTCGAACGCTTGCCGATCTCAAGATCGTGATGAAGTCCATCTGGTCTAGCCGGTCCAACACCATCAAGTCCAGCACCGCAAAGCAGTGGTGCATCCGTGATCGCACACACGTTCGGGTACCCCGACAGCCTCCATTCCCTCTCTCCAGCGAAGCAGCGGAAGCAACAAATCCTTTCAGAAAAATACACCGAGAACATGTATCTCGCTGATCCGAGACCATGGGGAAATTCTAAAGGGGGGAGAGAGATCCTTCACGAGGAGGTGTGTTGTGAGAGGAGAGGGGGGCCTTTTATAGGGAGAGGGTGGCACCCCAAGGGGCATGGTGCCCAGCCATGGTGTCTTCCCCCACCTCTACCACATTCATGTGGGTGGAGCTCCCACTCAAAATGAAAAGCATCCACTCCCATAAAAATGCCTCCTCTCAAAAATCCACTCACATGCATTAAATTTCCACCAAATTTAATGCAAGATCTCATTTAAATAAAACTATTTTATTTATTTATTCCAAATTTTGTTAATTACTCTAATTAAGAAACATTCACATAAAACCCCTTACAACATTTCAATTTCACATGCAGAACCAGTTTCAGCAATTCCAACCGAAACAGTTCCGGTGTCTAGTTAAATAAATTCCTGCGCTTTCCTTTTTCTTTCTCTGGCATATTAATTGCTCCAAATGGTGTCGGTATCCCTTAAGTGTGTCACCCTACGGTTCGTGAATAATGCATACATGATCGAGACCCTCTCCGATCAATAATCAGCAGCGAGACCCGGAGATCCGTACCGAGTCCTAGACATTCAACGATGACTTATGTGATCGTGTGAACCTTATACGCATGTAAATCAATCCCTTTGGCTCGCGATATATTACATGTCCGAGATTGATCATCGGTATCTCCATACCTAGTTTGATCTCGTTACCGACATGTACTCTTTTCTCGTTCCCGTGATATAACATTCTAGTGATCAAATCACTTGCTTGCAAGCTAATTAATGTGATATCATCGAGAGGGCCCAAAGTATATCTCTCCGTCATCGGGATGGACAAATTCCACTCTTGATCCATGAGCCTCAACATAACACCTTCGTAGCACTGAACCCATCTTTATAGTCACCTTGTTACGGTGTGACGTTTGATGTTATCAAGATACTCTTCTAGTGTTGGTGATTGACATGATCTCATGGTCTAAGGAGTAAGATTACTCTGTATGATGTTATAGCAATATAAACACAATGACCTTGATCGTAATTCTATACTTCAGATGAATGTTCATCACATCATTCCAACAATGTTGTGACCTTGTTATTAACAACATGCAATGTCCATAATCAGGAAACCTTTGATCATCTTGTTAAGCAACGAGCTAGTTTATAAGAGAGGCATAACTAGGAACTTTATTTTTGTTCATTAAACACACATGTATTAACGTTTCCATATTAATTAAATTATAGCATGCAAAATAAACATTTATAATAAATAAGGAATACGATAATAACCACTTTATTATTGCCTCTCGAGCATATTCCCTTCACGTTTTGTTTTGGTTTTTGTGTCAAGATCTACTACTTTTGAGAAGTAGAGGAGTTGTGAAAAGTCGTTGTCCTGGGACAGATATTTGTGCTGCATTGTAAAAATTCGTGAAGGAGCCCAGTACAACAGATAGAGATGTACTTTTCTGTGCTTGTTCTCCAAGTTGTTATCCAGCTTTCATTAGTTTTTCACTTTTTGATTTGAGCAACAGAAGTTTTTCGAAACAATCAATCTTTACCTGCTGGTCTGTTTTGATAGATTTCTGCCATCATTTGCGTTTGCCTCTTATATTAATTCCCTTTCAGATTATTTTTGGGCTTTTGGGAAGGAGTTGCTACAATAGCTTTTTTTATGGATTTCAGTTGAAGTGTGTACCTAAAGGTTTATTTTTTTGCATAATACGAATATTGCCAATGAGGTTTGTGTAAGGCCTTGTATGAAAGGAATTTTCAGGATATGGAGAAAAGGAATCCGTAGAGTTCATCTTCGAGTAGGTAAAAGTGATGCAAACTGAAGGTTCGTGAAAACCTTATATTTTTATATTTTTGATGTTTTTATTACATATGGAAGGTTATGAGGAGAAACAGAGGAGGAAACGGAGGCCAGGTGGGCTACACGCACCCAAGGCACGGCCCCCAGCTGGTCGCGCCTACAGGGGGTGTGAGCCCCCTGGAGTCCGTCTCCTCCTCGTTTTCACATAGTACCTTCCTTATGCATTGAAACTTCGTATTATATAACCCCTCCCCCGGATCCCCCAAGGTTCGTATATCGTGTTCTCGTCGTGTTTTCATTTCGATTTGTTTCTGTTAGGAAATCTTCTCAAGTTTAGAGCACCATGGTCTCCGCCAACGACAAAGGCAAGAATCTCATGGAAGAAGAAAGGTTCGCTGCTAGGCGCGAAGACATGGATTGGAGCATCGAGGAGGAAGTAAAGAACATGTCAGCAAGCATGGAGGAACAAACCGCCGCAGGGTCAAGGGCAAGGAAACCTACTTTTGTAGGCAGAATTAAAACTGGACGTGCTTTTTCTCGTAACATGCAGGGGATTCTGACCTCCGTTCCAGACTTCAAATCCTGCCATGAGGCAGTGAAAGCCCTTCGGACCACTGATGAGTTTTGTGATAAGTATCATGCTCTAAGGATGAAAGTGGATATACTTCAAGAGGAGAATAACAGGCTTCGTAAGATGCTGGAGGATTTTCTCACCCTAAACAAGGGAACACCACCACCGAAAGAGTAATTCGTCATCAGGGTTGGCATCCCCTTGGCTTGTTCCAAGCTTAAGGGAGTGCCGCGGTATCACATCATTATCTTTTATCTTTTACCTTTTTAGTAGATTCATATCTTGGGTAGAGAAGTCATCTTATACGTTGGTTTTCATTGCGGAAGTATCTCTCCTTTTAGTTGGTTATTATCTATGTATCCCTTGGTGTGAGTGCCTTTATGGAATATTAATGAGAAGTCTCATCTTTTATGTTTTGCACTTCTTATTTTAGTTTGCAATCTCTATTATATGATTGATCTTGTTGATCAGTATTGGTATCACTTTGGGAGCATCAAGTAGATCTAAATTGGTTTTGGCAAACCAAGCTCTGGTTAGTATCAACACTTTTTGAGGTTTGAAAGGAAAAGAGAAAAAGTTTACAGGTATTTTTTATCATTTATTTTCTTTCTTGATTGGCTCATAAGCTTAGTATTCTTTATTTGAGATCTTTTGTGTCTTCAAGGAAGATTGCATGTTTGGCTTTATCACTTGTATATTTGCTTGTTTCCTTCACCTCTTTTGCTTTCTACCCAGCCTTGCTAGCCGAAAACCTGTTTTAAGAAGGCATACTTCTCATGCATCCAACTCCCTTAAACCAAAACCCGTGCCATTTGTGTCCACCATATCTACCTATTAGCATTATTGCTATTCCAAGAAAATTCTCAAGATTCATCTATCTTTCGAATTAAAAATTATTTTGTTATGTGAAAACTAGTTATTAAAGCTCTCACGAACTTGATGGCAAACCTTATTTTCTTGCCCCTGATAAACTTGAACCATTGTGCCATCGAAGTTGTATATGCTTGCATCTATACGTTGGGATTAGCAGAACCGTGCTATCACGGGGAACGCTTTCAACACCTGTAAATACATACCCAGTTGATATCATGCTCTTTTGTTTGCGGATGTCGTCGGTGTGAAATAAAAAGGGAGCTTTTAAGTCCATGGAGTTATGTATACGTGTTAGAGAAATGCCTGGACCGCTAGCTTAAGCCATGCCTAATCATGGTGGAAACTTGCAGCATAACCATAGTGAGCAATCTATGATGCTTTCTTCTTATATAAAAAAAGAGAGACATATTGAAAAGAGGAAAGAGAGAAAAAAGCACCATTTTCCCATGGTAAATAAGAGATTGTTGAGATGCTCACTGTTTACTTGCCTTGTCATTTTGATTATGGGATAGCTCCTGTATCATGTGCAAGGGGTACCCCGTTGGCGGTTCTCTATGATACGCATGTACTTACTATGACAAGAACTTACTGGTAACTAAAGTTGAGTAGCATGAGGAGCGGCCCTCGCACTCAAGGGACATGAGATTTCCAACTTATATTTCGTCAAGCATATACTCCATCTTTGTTCACTTTAACCTTAATCACCTCAACATGCTTATGATAGGGGCAATGAGAGCTCAAAGATAGTAAGTACCATAATCTTTGACAGCTCTTTATGAACTTGAAATCCATGCTTCCCTCTATGAAGGTACTTTCTCCTACTTTTAAGTTGAGTCAGTAAACCTATTCCTCTATATCTCCAGCAAGCATTTGAGTTGTTGTGTTTCATGCATTCATATGTTGATTTATTCAATCATGTTCTTTATCTTCCTTGTTTGCACAAGACTCTTATCTAATGAATATTACTTTGAAAGATATCATTGTGAAAAAACCTTTATGTTTGAGCAAAGAGTGCTCCTGTTGTAAACATATTTACAAAAGCTTTACTTGAAAACTGTTTGCCAACTATTCTCTGACCAAGAACAAAGTTTGCCAATCCCAATTTTGATTTATCTTTATGCATCTTTATTGTGACTCCTTTACTTTTTGCAAGATAAGTTATATAATGGTGAGTTGCTTTCTTCTATGAGTTGTGTATTGGTAAGTGTGATGCTTCTTGTCTGTATTCTTTTATCGACACTTTACTCCATAAACCATGTGGACATGTTTACTGAGCTCAGTTTTTTCTTGGGGACAAGCGAAGGTCTAAGCTTGGGGGAGTTGATACGTCCAATTCGCATCACCATTCTATATCATAACTTGCCTCTATTTATTGATATATTTCATATTAAGAGGTGATACTTATGTCTTTTCATCTGGTTTTGCATGTTGGATGATTCTTGGAGGATGAACTGCCGGAGTAAGGATTCTGATGGCAAAAGCGGTGTTTTGATGCAATTTCGCGAAGATCAGAAAAATACCAGAAAAACTACGGAAAATCCTATTTTCCCAGAAGATGAAGAATGCCAGAAGGGGAGGCGGATTTGGGCCACAGGGGGGCCCACACCCCCCAGGCACGGGCAACCCAAGGCCACACCTACAGGGGGTGTGGCCACCCTGGCCCAGCTCTGGCTCCGCCCTCTTTCCTATATCTTCTCTTCGGAACCCTAATACACGGGATAGCAACCATAGAAAGATTCCGCCGCCTCTGCGGGGCAGAAAACACCAAGAGAGAAAGATCTCTCCGGCAGACAGATTTCTGCCAGGGAAATTCCTTCCCGGAGAGGGGAGATCGTCGCCATCAACACCATCATCAAGCTATACTTCATCGGGATCATCATCATCATCCACACCATCATCTCCACCATCACCATCATCACCACTCCATCCCACTATAACAATTGTGTTGAATCTTGCATAGTTCTTACGGAAACTTTCCCGGTGTTGATTACTATTGTAGTTGATGCTTGTGAGTGGAACCATTGGATTATTGTTTATGTTCAAATTGTTATCCATCACCATATCATATTTGATATTGATCCATATGATGTCTCGTGAGTAGTTTGTTTAGTTCTTGAGGACATGGGAGAAGTCATGTTGTTAGTAGAGGATTTGTGTTGAGGTATTATTCAATGGTTTGATATTTAAGTTGTGGTGCTATTCTTCTAGTGGTGTCATGTGAACATCGACTACATGATACTTCACCATTTATGGGCCTAGGGGAATGCATTGTGTATTTGGCTACTAATTGTGGGGTTGCCGGAGTGACAAAAACCCGAACCCCCATTAGGAAACCATTGCACAATGAAGTGTAGGATCTTAGAGTTTAAGGCTGTGGTTACGTTTATATATTAATTTCTTTCTTGTAGTTGCGGATGCTTGCAAGGGGTTTAATCACAAGTATGTATTAGTCCAATTAAGGTCGGTACATTAGCACATGTTCACCCACACGGCACTTATAAAACCAAAGAAGACCGCTCAGCTATATGAAGCGAAAGCACTTGCCAGTATTCCCATGTGTCCTCGAGAACGTTTGGTCCTCATTAGTATTTCCACCGGCTTGTCCTTTCCTAAGAAAGGATTGGGCCACTTGCTACAATTATTTTATGTTTTATTCACTTGCACTTTATTTCCTTGCTTTATCAAAAAATCCCTAAAAATCTGTTTGCTAAGTATTTACAGAGATTTCCTGCTCCATACCACTAGTCAACACCTTCTGCTCCTCGTTGTGATCGACACTCCTATTTATCGAAAGTACTACGATACACCCCCTATACTTGTGGGTCATCAACCGTGCTTAATGGTAGCTCAAGTTTGACCTAATTTCGTTAAGTTCTCAAGATGCAAAATCTTAGCAAGAAGTTGAACCTATTGTCAAGATTCTCAATGGTGGTTTGTGATATATTAAATGACCCCCTGATGGTTACCTCCAAAAAATCATAAAACTTTAAAGGCAATATACGATTTACTTACATTGAAAATTGACCTAATTTAGATAAATTGACATAAATTCATTCAAGTGGACAGAATCAGCTAGGACGAAGTTTGAATACTCATAAAACATGGGAATCATAAGTACATCATGTCTGTCCACTATATATATCTCAAAAGATCTGCCTTTGGCATAGATTCATATACTTGAGGCCTTCTTTATGGAAAGGAACAATCTCGTCATCACTCAAAATATTGAAAATGTTCTTTCCTAATAGTTGGAAACTCACAACGACAACAATATTATTTACTAAAAGAATATGCACCCATCTACCTCCAAAAATACAATTAAATCAAGAACATTCTGTCGTGTTTACTCGTACCTAAAGTTTGACATAATTCCATTAAGTTGTGAAGATGCCAAAATCTTAGCAAGAATTTAAACCTGTTCTCAAAATTCTCAGTGGTGGTTTGTGATATATTAAATG
Source organism: Avena sativa (assembly GCA_916181665.1). Taxonomy (NCBI): domain Eukaryota; kingdom Viridiplantae; phylum Streptophyta; class Magnoliopsida; order Poales; family Poaceae; genus Avena; species Avena sativa. Next base: position 164,935,638 of record OV702297.1, read on the forward strand.
CCCCCCCCCCCCCGATGGTTACCTCCAAAATAAATAGTAAAACTTTAAATGCAATCTGCAATTTACATGCATTTGAAATTCGATCTAATTTTGATAAATAGACATAAAGCCATTCAAGTGGACAGAGTGAGCTAGGATGAAGTTTGAAAACTCATAAAACATGGGAATCATAAGTACAACATGCCGGTCCACTGTATATATAAGTGAGAAAGCTTGGCTTGTTGCATTCGGATCCATATTCTTTAGACTTTCTTTACGGAGAGGAACAAATCTCGTCATCACTCGGGAAATTGAGAATGTTCTTTCCTGATAGTTGGAAACTCACATCGATGGCATAGTTTTAAAAAAGAAGATGCACGAAAAGACAATTAATTCAAGAGCAATCTATCGTTCTTACTTGTTTCTCAAGTTTGACATTGGTAATTTCGTTAAGTTGTCAAGATGAATAATCTTAGCAAGAAGTTGAACCTGTTGTCAAAATTCTTGGTGGCGGTCTGTGATATATCAAATGACCCCCTGATGGTTGCCTCCAAAAAAATCACAAAACTTTCAAAGCAACCTACAATTTAGTTTTAGTTCAAATGTGACCTAATTTCGATAAATCGGCATAAAGTCATTCAAGTGGGTAGAGTTCGCTAGGAAGAAGTTTGAAAACTCATAACATTAAACATGGGAATCATAAGTAAAACATGTTGGTCCACCTAGTATGTCCGGAACCTTGGCTTGTGGCATTGAAATCCATATTATTTGGGCCTTCTTTATGAAAAAGAACAATCTCGTCATCACTCAAGAAATTGAAAATATTATTTTCCAGATAATTGGAAACTCACACCGACGGCATTGTTTACTACAAGAAGATGCACCCATCTACCTCAAAAAAGACATTTAATTCAAGGTAAATCTATTGCTCTTACTTTTAGCTCAAGTTTGACCTAATTTTGTTAAATCGGCAAGAAATAAATAAAGTGTGCGAAGTTAGCTAGGAAGCTTGATAATGGAACTATAAGTAACCCTGGTCCACTTATTTGTGTGATAATTGGGGCAGTTGCATTTCTTCTAACTGTGGTAGGTCCCGTAGGTGCGAGGTGGTTCAGTTAACACTGTCGGTGAAAGTACAAGTTACATAAGGACCTCATAAAAATGCAAATTACATCCATGTCCATGCACTTAGCACAAGGTCCCTGAAACTATGCAATGAAGCGTGTTTTGAGGTTTGTGCATACTAGAGTTCAATGTACATGGTAAAGACTATCAACAGAATCTTCTAGATGATAAGAATGGAAAAGAATATCCAACGGTTAGCAATTTTTTGATTTGCCAATGTTCAAAGTTATCCACACACTATATAGTGGTATGGTATTGTAAGAGATAAGACAAGATCAAGTTAAGATAAGAAGTACTACTGCAAATGACCGATCTTTTGAATGACCTTCCCTCCCGATGTTTGGGAAGCAAGTGAAAAATTTGATACCGGAAAAGTTTGAATTTTTTGCCGCCAAGGACCAAAGTGGAAACTCACACCGACAACGTTGTTTGCTAAAAGAAGATCCACCCATCGACCTCCGAAATTACATTCAAGATCAATCTACCGCGCTTACTTGTAGCTCACGTTTGACCTAGTTTTGTTAAATCGACAAGTACTACCGTGAAGTACGCGAAGATGGCTAGGAACCTTGAAAATGGAATTATATAATAAACCGTGGTCCACTTTGTGTGATAATTGGGGAGGTTGCATTTTATTCTAACTATGGCAGGTCCCCTAGGAGGAGGTGCTTGAGTTAACACAGTCAGTGGAAGTACAAGTTACATCAAGGACCTCGTAAAAAATGAAAATTACATCCAAGTCCATGCATTTAGAAAAATGTCCATGAAACTAAGAAATGGAATGTGTTTTGAGGTTCGTGCATAATAGCGTTCGTTGTGCCAAAGACTATCAATATAATCTTCTAGATGCTAAGATTGGAAAATAAGATCCAACGGCTAGCAATGTTTGGAGTTGCCAGTCTTGATTGAACGGTCAATGTTTAAAGTTATCCGTACACTATATTATGGTGATATGGTATTGTAAGAGATAAGTCAAGATAAAGATAAGATAAGAAGTACTACTGCGAATGGCCGGTCTTTTGAATAGCCTTTCCCTCCCAATGTTTGGAAAGAGTGAAAATTTTGAAACCAAAACAGTTTGCATTTTTTTGGCTGCCAAGGAACAAAGAGGTTTCCTTCCTATGTACTACTCCACTAATCCTCCTACTTCACACCAACACAGCTGCCGAACATGCCAGAGAAACATAGCCGCCACCTCAAAAAAAACAAAGCCGCCGTCCCGAGGCACACGCGCGCAGCGCCACACTGTGGATGAGGGAGAGATCAGCCGGGCCCGTGCGCGAGGGGAGAGGGGTGGAGAGATGAGAGGTAGCAAAGAAGAGAGAAAACACACATTTTTGGGGGTGCATAGGTCCTGAAATTTACTACTAGTAGTAATAATTGAGTGTGCACTGTAAGGCGATAAGAGTACCTCGTATCAGGAATCCATCATAACTATGCTCTGACATCGAACCACCTTCAACTCCTCCTCTTCGCTGCTCTCGTGCTGCCTCTTTTTTAAAGGCTCCCGCTGCCTCCCTTTTGTTCTCTTTACTGGTGTAGCTCAACTTTGACCAAATTTCGTTAAATTGTCAAGATGCAAAATATTAGCAAAAGTTAAACCCTTTGTCCAAACTCTCGATGGAACATGTGCAGCGACCAGCCTTGTTGTTCCATTTCACACCTTGCGACCAGCAGCACGCTGGTTCGAAAGTGAGGAGAAGCAAGCATATTAGTACAAAGGGCATGGTTCACCTGCTCACTCGAGAAGGACCCGACCGCTTTTCCTTGCTTAACTTTAGGGCCCTTGGTGCTAAATTTAGGGACCTCTATGTAATTTTGTCTTTTTTTGAGGTCTTCGATGTAAACCATACTCCCACCGACCATGTCAAGTTTTATATGCAAGTATGCTCTTAAAAGTTTCAAAAAATCTTTTGAAGCCAACTAGGAATTCGGTATATGGAAAACCATCGAAAAGCTTTTTCGTAAAACTTTCAAAGCAATGTACAATTTAATTATAGTTTAAATTTGACCTAATTTCGATCAATCGGCACAAAGTCTCATTCAAGTCGGTAAATTTAGCTAGGAAGTTTTAAAATTCGAAAAACATGGGGAAATTGAGAATGTTCTTCCTGATAGTTGGAAACTAAAACCGACATCATCATTTACTAAAAGATGATGCACCCATCTACCTTCCAAAAGACAATTAATTCAAGAGAAGTCTACTGCGCTTACTTGTAGCTCAAGTTTGACGTAATTTAGTTAAGTTGTCAAGATGCAAAATCTTAGCAAGAAGTTGAACCTATTGTCAAAACTCTCGATGGTGGTTTGTGATATATCATATGACCCCCCGATGGTTAACTCCAAAAAAATCGCAAAACTGTCAACGCAACCTACAACTTACTCATAGTTCAAATTTAATTTGACCTAATTTCGATAAATTGACATAAAGCCATTCAAGTGGACACAGTTAGCTAGGTTAAAGTTTCAAAACTCGAGGAACATGGGAATCATATAAGTGATACGTCGTAAAATTATCTATAACTTTTTATGCTCCATGCTTGTTTTGTACCAACTATCTTATGTTTTGTCTACACTTTGAGGTATTTTTATACATTTTCAGGAACTAACCTATTGACAAGATACCGTAGTGCCAGTTGCCTGTTTTTGCTGTTTTTGGTTTCAGAAAAGCTAGTAAAGGAATATTATCGGAATTGGACGGAAGAATAGACGAAGTTCCTATTTTTCCAGATGCAACACGGAGCCCTAAGGAGAGACGAAGTGGAGCCACGAGGCGGCCACACATAGGGCTGGCGCGGGTCCACCCTAGGTCGCGCCGCCCTATGGTGTGGGCCCCTCGGGCGTCCACCAACCTTGCCCTTTCGCCTATATATACGTCTCCCCGAGACGAAAACCCTACCCAGATCAAAAATCCAAGAAAAGTTCCACAGCGCCGCCACCACTGAAGAGAAGATTCGGGGGACAAAAGTTCCTGTTCCGGCACCCTGCCGGGACAGGGAATTTCCCCCGGAGCCATCTCCATCGACTCCACCACCATATCCATCGCCATTGCTGACTCCCATGATGGGAGGGAGTAGTTCTCCCTCGAGGCTAATGGCTCTACCGGTAGCTATGTATTCATCTCTCTCTCAATGCGTGATCTTATTGTGATCATGAGATTTGTAATGTATTTGAATAAGTAGATCTTCTCTGCTACTCAAGTGCTTTAATTAATCTCCACTTATCCCCACATGTATGAAGTTGACAGTGTGCACACTGTGTGGCACTTAGGCTACAGATTACAGAAATACTTTCATGAGTTATAATTTGAGTTGGATGTCTCTATGAGATTGTGGTTTTTGTTGGAACCATCCAGCGCTCGAGGTGACAATGGGGTTATCTAGATGGGGAATGCAGACTTTGAGGTGTGCTGTTATAGCCCTACATCGTCCAACCGGAGAGTAGTTCAGAGTAGCATAATGAAGAGAAGATATTTATATGAGAGTGTCCACTAGTGAAAGTATGATCCCTAGGCCTTGTTTCTAAGCATTGAAACACCGTTTACAATCAGTCCTGCTACATGTTTGCTTGCTGCCATTTTTATTTCAGATTGCAATTACCACTTATAATCATCCATATAACTTGTATTTCACTATCTCTTCGCCGAACTAGTACACCTATACACCTGAAAAGTGTATTGGGTGTATTGGGGACACATTAGAGTTCTTGTATCTTTATTACAGGGTTGCTTGAGAGGGATACCTTTGACCTCTTCCTCCCTGAGTTCGATAAAACTTGGGTGATCCACTTAAGGGAAACTTGATGCTGTTCTACAAACCTCTGCACTTGGAGGCCCAACACTGTCTAGAAGAATAGAAGCATGCACGGACCTCAATAAGTAGTACACAACATGTCGGTCCACTATATGTTTGTGAAAATCTTGGCTCGTGGCATTCAGATCCATATTCTTCAGACTTTCTTTGCGGAAAGGATCAATCTCGTCACCACTTGGAAAATTGATAATGTTCTTTCCTAGTATTTGGAAAATCACACCGACAACATTGTTTACTAAAAGAAGATGCACCAATCTACCTTCGAAAAGGAAATTAATTCAAGAGAAATCTATCTCGCTTACTGGTACCCTAGTCTAACCTAATTTTGTTAAGTTTTCAAGATGCAAAATCTTAGCAAGAAGTTGAACCTGTTGTCAAACTGCTCGGTGGTGGTTTGTGATATATTAAATGACCCCCCCCCCCCGATGGTTACCTCCAAAAAATCCGTAAATCTGACAACACAACCTACAACTTACCCGTAGTTCAAATTTGACCTAATTTTGATAAATTGACATAAAACCATTCAAGCAGACAGAGTTAGCTAGGTCGGATTTTAAAAACTCATCAAACATGCGAATCGTAAGTACAACATGCCGGTCCACTATATATATGTGAGAAAGCTTGGCTGTGGCATTCAAATCCATATTCTCTAGACTTTCTTTTTGGAAAGGAACAATCCTTGTCATCACTTAGGAAATTGAGAATGTTCTTTCCTAATAGTTGGAAACTCACATCAAGGGCATTGTTTACAAAAAGAAGATGCAGGCATCTACCTGCGAAAAGACATAATTAATTCAAGAGAAATCTATCGTGCTTACTTGTTGCTCAAGTTTGACCTTGATAATTTCGTTAAGTTGTCAAGATGAATAATCTTAGCAAGAAGTTGAACCTGTTGTTAAAATTCTTGGTGGCGGTCTGTGATATATCGAATGACCCCCTGATGGTTGCCTCCAAAAAATCACAAAACTTTCGAAGCAACCTGCAATTTACTTTTAGTTCAAATTTGACCTAATTTTGATAAATCGGCATAAAGTCATTCAAGTGGGTAGAGTTTGCTAGGACGAAGTTTGAAAACTCATAACATTAAACATGGGAATCATAAGTAAAACATGTTGGCCCACCTAGTATGTCAGTAAGCTTGGCTTGTGGCATCCAAATCCATATTCTTCGGACCTTCTTTACGGAAAAGAACAATCTCGTCATCACTTGGGAAATTGAGAATGTTCTTTTTAGATAATTGGAAACTCACACCAAGGGCATTGTTTACTACAAGAAGATGCACCCATTTACCTCAAAAAATACATTTAATTCAAGGGAAATCTAGTGGTCTTACTTTTAGCTCAAGTTTGACCTAATATCGTTAAATCGGCAAGGAGTCGGTGAAGTGTGCGAAGTTAGCTAGGAAGCGTCAAAAATGGAACTATAAGAAACTGTGGTCCACTTATTTGTGTGATAATCGGGGCAGTTGCATTTTGTTCTAACTGTGGTAGGTCCCGTAGGTGGGAGGTGGTTCAGTTACCACGGTCGGTGAAAGTACAAGTTACATCAAGGACCTCATAAAAATGCAAATTACATCCATGTCCATGCACTTAGCACAAGGTCCCTGAAACTATGCAATGAAGCGTGTTTTTAGGTTTGTGCATACTAGTGTTCATTGTACATGGTAAAGACTATCAACATAATCTTCTAGATGCTAAGAATGGAAAAGAAGATCCAACGGTTAGCAATGTTTTGATTTGCTAGTCTTGATCCAACGGTCGAAGTTCAAAGTTATCCGCACACTATATAGTGGTATGTTATTGTAAGAGATAAGACAAGATCAAGTTAAGATAAGAAGTACTACAGTGAATGGCCGATCTTTTGAATGACCTTCCCTCCCGATGTTTGGGAGGCAAGTGAAAATTTTGAATTTTTTTTCCTCCAACGACCAAAGTGGAAACTCACACCGACAACGTTGTTTGCTAAAAGAAGATGCACCCATCTACCTCTGAAATTACATCAAGATCAATCTACCATGCTTACTTGTAGCTCAGGTTTGACCTAGTTTTGTTAAATCGACAAGAAGTACTACTATGAAGTGTGCGAAGTTAGCTAGGAACCTTAAAAAATGGAATTATATAATAAATCGTGGTCCACTTTGTGTGATAATTGGCGAGGTTGCATTTTATTTTAACTATGGCAGGTCCCCTAGGAGCGATGTGCTTGAGTTAACATGGTTAGGGGAAGTACAAGTTACATCAAGGACCTCATAAAAAATAAAAATTACATCCAAATCCATGCATTTAGCAAAAGGTCCCTAAAACTAAGCAATGGAGTGTGCTTTGAGGTTCGCGCATACTAGCGTTTGTTGTGCCAAAGACTATCAAAATAATCTTGTAGATGCTAAGAATGGAAAAGAAGATCCAACGACTAGCAATGTTTGGAGTTGCCAGTCTTGATCCAACGGCCAATATTTAAAGTTATCCATACATTATACTATGGTGTTATGGTATTATAAGAGATAATAAAAGATAAAGATAAGATAAGAAGTACTACTGCGAATGGCTGGTCTTTTGAATAGCCTTTCCCTCCCTATGTTTGGGAAGAGTGAAAATTTCAAAACGAAACAATTTAAATTTTTTTGGCCGCCAAGTACCAAAGTGGTTTGCTTCCTATGTACTATTGACGCACGTGCGTCGACTAGCCTTGTCATTCCATTTCACACCCTGCGACCAGCAACACGCTGGTTCGCAAGTGAGGAGCTTTTTGTATGTGTGTGTGAAGCAAGTACAGTAGTACAAAGGGCATGGCTCACCTGCTCACTCAAGAAGGACCCAACAGCTTTTCCTTGCTTAACTTTAGAGCCATTTGTGCTAAATGTAGGGACCTCTAGGTAATTTTGTCTTTTTTGAGGTCTTCGATGTAAAACGTACTCCCACCAACCATGTCGAGTTTTAACTACAAGCATGCTCTTAAAATTTCCAAAAAATATTTTGAAGCCAACCAGGAATTCAGTATATCGAAAACCACCAAAACAATTTTTCGTAAAACTTTCAAAGCAACAATTTACTTGTAATTTAAATTTGACCTAATTTCGATAAATCGTCACAAAGTCTCATTCAGGTCGGCAGAGTTCGCTAGGAAGTTTTAAAATTCGCAAAACATGGGGAAATTGAGAATGTTCTTTCCTGATAGTTGGAAACTCAACCCGACATCACCGTTTACTAAAAGATGATGCACCCATATACCTTCCAAAAGACAATTAATTCAATAGAAGTCTACCGCGCTTACTTGTAGCTCAAGTTTGACCTAATTTAGTTAAGTTGTCAAGATGCAAAATCTTAGCAAGAAGTTGAACCTATTGTCAAAACTATCGATGGTGGTTTGTGATATATCATATGATCCCCCCGATGGTTAACTCCAAAAAAAATCGCAAAACTGTCAACGCAACCTACAACGTGCTCGTAGTTCAAATTTAATTTGACCTAATTTCGATAAATCGACATAAATCCATCCAAGTGGACAGAGTTAGCTAGGTTGAAGTTTCAAAACTCGAGAAACACAGAAATCATATAAGTAGTACATAACATGTCGGTCCACTATATATGTTTGAAAATCTTGGCTCGTGGTCTTCAGACTTTCTTTGCGAAAAGGAACAATCACATCATGTAACTACCTCGGTGAATTACGCTCCTAGTTACAAGCCTGGATGAGCAGAAATGGTTGAAATAGTATGGTGGGGCTCAAATGCCACTCACAGGTAGACCTTTCGGCCGTCCCAACCATTTTCACACATCGGGACAAGAACGGGCGGCGTAATCGGCAGGCGAAGGGATCAACTACATACACAAATGAGTATGTATGCAAGCCACCATACAACAGTACATCAGAGTCATCCCATCTAAAAAGAAAGGAAATATAGCAACGCCATACGGCAAGATCCAAATATCCTAGATAGATATAATAGTTTAGGATATCTCCTCATACATCAATGAACAGAGTATCAAGCGGAAGCGGAAGACAAAATCCGAGTACGGATAAGAAGAAAATCGGCATAAGATGCCCCATAAATAAGCAGATCCCGCCCACAGATCTCACGGATCCCCGTTCCCGGAATCTCTACACCGAATGATCGTTGCCCACCTCGTCCGTCTCTTCCACCCAGTATCCATCTTGCGAGTGTACCTGTTCATCTGAACCAATAATTTATCGTGTGAGACCCTAGGGGTACTCAGCAAGTCTTTATGCCTCTAAAGGGGACACAACCTGGGGTGACGCAATTGCAGCAAAAGATAAACCCTAACAATTCTATAGATACTCGCTAACCATCCGCCCAACCAGAGATAGACGGATGTCCGTGAATTAATAACAACAGTTATAACAGTTAAAACGGTAATATCCACAGATCCATCCTCCTCCTCGCTTACCGACGAGGAAGCGGACGAACAACCCCCCCCCCCATCCGTTGGCAGTTTTATTATTCATCCCAGGAGTGTTGCACTATTTACTAGTCAGGTACCTAGTCTAGTCAAATTAAAAGCGGTACTTTAGTTATGCTTGTCTATGATCGAGAAACTGTGCTCCAAGTCGTCCATAACCGCGGACACGGCTTTCAGAAAGTTTTACCCTGCAGGGGTGCACAAATAGCAACACACACTCGATATGCCTCGGAAAAACCAAATCAAAACCCAACGAGGCAGTCACGACAAAGCAATTACAGGATTCAGAAATATTTCAGGGGGCCACCCCATTAAGCTACCCGCAACGGAGCTAGCTGACTCCGAGACGGACTCAAGGTTTGCGCCAATGGCTGTGAACGACTGGGAACCCGAAAATGTGACTGGGCTTGTCGACACCGCGAAAACACTCCGCAATCCTAAACAGTACAGTGTGCAGTACCTCGCATAATTTAAAATAAAGCGGTAAAGCATGGCATAAGTACAGGATAGTAAATAAAACCTCAAACTAGTTTGTGGCCCCAAGAAATAAGAATGAATCAAGCTCTGGCTCAGGGGGGTCCATAAGGCCTCCCGGATGTGGATAGCGCGAATATTCTTGGAACAGGAATCAAGTACTCGGGGTCTTACGGGACACAAGTGAGCATAAAAAAACCAAATAACAGATATTGCTCACCGGTGCCACTTTCATTAGTTATCCCATTACTACTCAGGTTAAGTTGTTTAGGTACCTCGTTATCCATCAGACACTCACATACCCTACACATGCTGTTCTACGACTCGCATGGCTCAAACAACTCCTGTAGTAATGGCTCATGGGATGGGGGAACAAGCTTCGGTGGGGTTTAAAAGTAAAGGCTATGCAATACTTGGGATTCAGTTTAATGCAATCGCGACTCAATGATGCAAGAATAAGATAGAGGCAATAGGTACTATATGTATGCAAGCATGTGGTAGTGCTTGCCTGGCAGCTCAGTTGAAGCAAGGGATGGATCTGGGTAGTGCTCCTGGTTGTCTTGATATATCCCCTGCTCAGCGTCTATCCGAGGAAGAACCAAACAAACAAGGGCCAACATAAATAAAGTGCGCAAGCATATGAATAAATGCGACAAGCAAACAATCATGCCATGATGAATGATGCACAATTTTCATGGCAATAAGGTAGCATGGCATGGGTGAGGTGTGGAATACAAGAATAAACATGTTATTTAGTTTTGGCCCCATTTTATTCTCAATTAAGTTGCTGTCCACAATATATTTATATGATGCATGCTTCAAATCAGACCATGGAATGCATAAACAGAAAGGTCTCGTCGAGCTAATCATTTTAGACATATCATTTGTTAAATTTGGACTTATAAAACAAAAGTTATTAATTTATTAAAGAAAAGGGGCATTTATTGTAATTTAAATAAACTTGGAATTTTAAATGTTCAAAATATATTTTAGATGGCATATTTGAATTCCTCACATTTTTCTGATTTGAAAACATATATGATTTGTTAAATTTGGATTAATATTTGAAAAGTTATTTAAAAACAGAATTATATTTGAATTTGAAATAATTAGAAAAAGATTTGAATTTAAAACAGATTTCGGAAATACTTTTTATACCCAGACAGACTCAGCCACTATCGCTGACAGGTGGGGTCAGCTGCTGACTGGGCAACACGCGCGCAGAAAACCTTTTTGCACCGTGGCCTATTCTAGCCTAAGCGGATGACAAGCGGGCCCGACAGTAACTGCGGCCCCACGTGACAGCGAAGCCCAGGGTGGACCACGTGGCGGTGCTAGGGGAGCGCGGGTTGAGCTTTACGAAAAACTGGGATCCTTTTTGCAAAATGCCACGAGAGGCTGACGGTGGGCCACGCGGGAGCGCGGGTTGATGCAACAAAAATTGCAGGGGGGTATCGGCAAAAGCGGCAGCGCTACTGTACTTCTTCTCTCTCTGCATCTCTGACGACGCGATGATGCGCGACAGGCGCAGCGCGGCGCGGGCGGGGATCGATCTCTCGACCTGGGGCTCGCGCGCGGAAGCGGCGACCGCTGCGCTGGCCTGGGCTTGGTGTCAGGGAGGCGCGCGTGGCCTAGCTAGGGTTTCGGTGCGGGCGGAAGCGAGCAGACGCCAGCGAACGACGGCGCACCGAGAGCGCTCGACGAAAGAGCCGGCTGATCTAGACAGCTATGGCGAGGCGGACCATGTCAGGGCGACTGAGATGCTCACCGGGAGTGTGTCGGTGTGGTTGGTTCGGGTCGGCGAGCAGGCGATCGCCGGCGATGCAGGTGGCCAGAAGATCTAGGGTTAGCGTCGGGCTCGCGCGGGTACTGGCAGCTCCGGTCCTCCTCGTCCTCAACGGCGCGTACAGGGGTGGTGCAGGTGCTCTTCTTGGTCTCCTCAATCACCTCCCCGTCGTGCTCGTCGTCTGGAACGATGGGGCGCGACGGAGGCCGACGGTGGCCGGCGTGGGGTAGCGGCGGCGATGGAGAAGAAGGAGGAGGGGAGGAGCCTGGGGTGGATCTGGGGATGCAGGGGAGGCGAGAGAGGGGGTGGATAAGGCAGAGAGGGAGCAGGGTGTCGTGGGGAGGTGGTAGACGATAAAGGTGGCTCGGCCACCTTTTGTCCTCCTCCTCACGTGCTCGGCTGGGAGGCCAGGGCAGGGCAGGGGCAGGTAGGGGAGCTGCCAGGTGGGGTAGGGCAGGCCAAGGTCGGGGTGGTTCGGGCTGGGGCCCCTAGGGCAGAGAGAGAGCACGAGAGGGAGAGGTGAGGGTAGCCTCGGGTAGGGTAGATCTAGGCTCGGGTTTGAGCTAGGTGGGGAGCTAGGGTTGGGGTGGTTCGGGCTGGGTGAGGGACCAGGTGGGGCCTGCATGGCAGGTAGAAGGGAGGGCCGAAAGAGAGGGGGAGATGGTAGCTTAGGGTTTAGGTCATGGTGGGGTTTAGGGGAGAGGGGGGTTATGGTGATGATGATGGAGTAGGTTAGATGACTAGGGTTAGGGTTAGATGAGGGCAAGGTAGATTAGGGTTTACTATGGACAAGGTCAAACCAAGATCAACCAAGATCAAACCAAAACAAAACAAGAAAAGAGGGGAGGTGGTTTAAGCATGATCAAATAAGTTCCAGCTAAAAGAGAGAGATGAGAGCGTGAGATGATTCCCAAAAACCAACTAAAATCCAAATGACAAGCTTAAAGGGTACTTGCATGGCCCATGCAAATTATTTAATGCCATGATAATTCTTGTGAAAACAATATTATTTCATGGCATTATTATTATGCAACCCAAAGTTGGAGTAAGGCCCAAGCAAAAGAATTTAGAAAGAATTCCAAGTGGAGTATATGGGGATGATCACATTGGATTATATTTGGGACTTGCTAGTGTGTATATGCCACTAGGTATTTAATAAGCCCACAAAATATCCCAACATGATGATAACCCCCAAAAACACACATATGGGAGCTAGGAAAAAGGTTCCACCCACAGGGCATGCAAAGGTGGCCATGTGGCTCTCATGTATCAATAATGTGAAAACAACATGACACTAAGATGAGAGCATGTGGTAAAAGAATTGGATCCATCCCAACCCACATGAGCTAGAGATAAACTCAAATAAAGCCAAGCTCATATTTAGTTGGATGGTGGAATTATAAGGTGGTGACAGAGAAAGGTGGTGGAGTTAATAAGAGATATGCCCCCAACTCAACTTGGGCATTAAACAATATATCAAGAACCAAATACAATATCAAGAGGCAAATACAATTAATAATGCATATGAGACAAGATCCAAAACACAAAGGGGTTTTATATGATGCTCAAATGCAAGGTGGCATGATGATATGAGCATGATATAATGATGATGCAACAATTATATAGTTGAAGTAGCCATTATATTACTAGACCAAGTAGCATTACAATTGTTAGACAATTGGGATGCTACACATCACCACTTGGAAAATTGATAATATTCTTTCCTGATAGTTGGAAACTCACACCGACAACATTGTTTAAATAAGATGTATCCATCTACTTCCGTAAAGATATTTAATCTGAGAGCAACGTATAGCGCTTACCTGTATCTCAGGCTTGACCTAATTTCATTAAATCGGCCATACTCGTCATACTACAAGTATACTTAGGCTAGTCTTAGTGGGAGTAACCTGAGTAGTAATATAGTCCTACATGTATTGCCAACTTGACATGGTATGTAATTAAATGATGAAAGAGAGGCTTGTGGTTATTCTTCTAATGAGATGATGACATGTGGGGTTGCCAAGAAGATACATACTACTAGTAGTAGTAGTACTCTTCTTTTCGGAGTAAATACTATAAAATTACAGCTGTAAATACTCCGAAAATATAGTGAACAACACGTGAAATGGTTAATTTAGTGCGCCAAACTGATGTGATGAGACTATACTGCGCCAGGAAGAGTGACACGGTTAATTTAATGCACAGCGGCGTGCTAGTCTATCACGCTAGCCGGCGTCCTCGATGCGGTCGTTTCCTACAGTAGAAAAAAAAACCTCTTTCAAAGAGCCATCCCATCTTCCCCATCTCTGTTTAGTTTATCCCCACTCGCCGACGCCGCATGGCCGTATCTCTGGCGTACTTCACATGTTTTCCTCGCCATCTTGACCGTTGCATCACTCCCTCCATTCCACCACCCCTCTCCCTCCGTTGTTGAATCTATCAAGTGTCGCTGATTATGTTATGGGAATCTGCCGATATTTTTTAGTTTTATTTAGTTCTGCGAATCTTTCAAAGGCTAGTGAATCTGTCAAATGTTTTATTGATTTTTATTACTAAAGTATTTTGTCAAATGTTTGTCACAATCTAGATGAGGCTTGGGGAATTTTGGGATGGATATGTGGGTCACACAGGTATTAATGTGAGTAGAAGGTATGCACAGAAAAGCAGACTTGTTCGTCTATTTTGCTTGCTCGAATGATCGATTGTGTTCGGATAAAAGGGACTGATACTGCGCCAAGGTTTTTAAGGCTGAAACAAGAATTAATTCTCTCCATACTGCTATTGAATTTCAGAGCCTGTATTGCTGAGTCGCTCACTTTGAAATGCAGCTGAATATGAACTGGAAACCTGTCGTTATTATTTCACCAAGAAAGATGCAATTTAGGCTGCGGGTTCTTGCCTTTCTATAAGTTTGAGCTATTTTAGCAGGCTTGCCAAACTTTGCAAAGGGGTACTTTTCTAGAAAGTTCATATGGCATCTTGGTATTTTGGTATGAAGTACGGGAAAACGTAATAAGTGAGTCAACTTGGAACTACTCTTTCTAACCGATGTGATATACTGTACGTAATCTAGACAGTTGAGGCCATTAAAAATATGAACTGGAGGGAGTAGCTAGTAAGTATTAAAATAGAAGCAGTAAGTACAAATCATCTCACAGTTGTCTCATGGCTCCATAACTCTAGTCGGTGTTCTCGATGCAGCTACGCCCGGCAGAAGACAGCCAAAGGAGCACGACAAAACCCCCCTCATTCAAAGAGCCATCCCCAAATACGCCAGGCCGCATTTGGATCTTCTCGATCACGCACTTATACATTTTCCTCGCCATCTCACCCGCAACATCGCTCCTTCCAGGCCGCCACCCCTCTTCTCCAAATATACCCAACAGTCATACATAGATCCGCCCTTGCCCCCAATCCATACGAACGTGATGACCGTGGGTTCGAGACATAACCATCTGAATGACGTCCGGAGGAAGGTCGGCGACGACGTCTTCAACTAAATAGCTATGCGTCTGGACACTACCAGAGTCGTCCGGCAGGCCAAATGCTCCAAGGAGCTGTACCGCCAAGTAATTGGCGGAAAAGGTAGTACATGCCCCAATGACATCTGCTGGACTTTGGTCTCCTACAAGGACGTCTATGACCACAAGGTCGCGTGCAACTAACGCCGGTGTGTCTGCATGGAGCCAGGATGCGAGTTCACCGGTGTTAAGAAAGTGTTCGTCGAGCACCTCAGATCTTCCCACGCGATGACGGTGCCCAGATATAGCCCCCAAAAATGGGACCCAAAAATGTCGGTTCCTGCACCAGGCTCGAGGAGAGCTGGGGTCATCCGCATCGAGAAGGAGGGGAAGCTGTTCGTCGCCCAAATTGACGGACATAGCATGGACTTTCTCCTATCCGTCAGGTCGGTGGCGTGCGAATCGTTATGGTACGAGGTGAGGTTTTGTTCGTTGCTCTTGTTCGCTAGTTTCAATCAAGTTATAGTAACGAGGTCATCCAAGACAACGATTAGGCCGTCATCAGCCGACGCCGTGCTGGAAGTGCTCACGTCTTATCTGTCGAAGTCGTAGCTTTACTGGCATACTACCGAACCTGTCATCGGACAAGATTTCCCGGTGAGATATCACATACTAATCCTCTTGTGATGATCCTAATGTGAGTGTATGTAATGTTTGTACTAATTTGTTAATTTATATTGGTGGCAGATTATCTTCGTAATCGGAATCGTGGAAATTAAGGTTCCCAAATTTCCTGGTTTGTCATATGAATTTTACATGTACGCTGCTGACCTAGAGGCCGACAGGCGACAATGAAACGAGAGACGCGTCCCAGGCAGGAAATCAAGTGCGCTGCCCGGCCAGCACTTTGACACGCTGAAAAATTCTATTGCTTCTACGCATATGATGGGACATTTAGTGGTTCCAAATTGCTACTGAATCTTTCAAATGCTAATGAATCTGTTAAACTACCTTTCGTTGCTATTACTTAAGTATTTCGTAGAGCTAATACTGATGTACTTGTACTTGTTTAGATCAAGGACATTAGATGGCCGGTCTTTCTTTTCTTTTGAAACATGGCCTTGTGACAATAGATGACGCTAGGGGATTTTGGGTTGCATATATGTTGGTCACACATGTATTGATCTAAGAACGAGGTATGCACACAAAAGCAGACTTGATCGTCTGTTTTGCATGCTCCAATGATGGAGTGCGTTCGGAGAAAAGTGCAAACTCATCGTGCACCAAGGTTTTTTGAGATGAAACATGAACTGATTATCTCTCTACTGCTATTGAATTTCAGGTGGTTGCTAATTACACCTACTGACACTTCGGTATGAAACCTGGTCATGTGGTTGCTAATTATTTGATGTACTGAACTTGTTCTACATATGTTTGCACTTGTCGGATTATGCTTAATCCAATTTAGACAGGGAAAACAATTAGTCTAGGATTACAATCCAAAAGGAAAATATCATCATGTCTCGTACATTTTAAAATGAGAAAACCAAAACGAATCAATGTTCGTTATCTCACTGCATAATTTGAAACAATAGTCTAATCATCATCACCATCACCGCTTTTAGCACTGCCGCATTCTAGATCCACATGTTCCGACTAGGTTGGATCTTATTCCTATTGCCATTCATCATACATGTCCTGAGATTCATCAAGTAGAACCAGTTTATTGCTCTCTTTGTCCACTACACTAACCTTGACAGTGAAATCTACTTGTCCATCATGCGCAGACCTGACTCTCGCAATCAAATTTTCATCGACATCAGCTAGTTCAGTTACCATACAAACACTAGGATCATATTGGTGGGCAACATCAATGGTGACTGGCTCGTCATAGTCATTCACATTTCTGACCTTTTCTAGATGCGCCTGCAACTTAGCTGCAGCTAACTTTCGTGATGTAGTGTCATACTCAGTCCTCTTTCCATAGAACTACAATTTTTTGAGTTTTTTTTTGGAATTTGTGGCCTTCAGGAAGAAAAACCCGGTGGCCAAGGTAACTGGTCTTATTTTTGTAGCATCCTGGAAAAAAACCTCTAGAAGAAATTCGATGTTGTTTATATTTTATGCATCATCATAACGTCATCATGCATGTCTTGTATCTAAAAATGTTTTGACTAAAACCCTATTTTTATTTGCTACATCACCTCTCCGTTTATTCAAATATAAAACTCTATTCGTCCTTCTACATGTTTGTCTAAAAACTATTTTTAAAAAGGGTTTCAAAAACAAAACAAAAGAAATAAAAAATATTTTATAAATATTAATAATATAACCTAGACCTAAAAACCAGCCAGACCCAATAGGCCTAGCTAGCTGGACCCAGATCAAACAAAACCTAAATCTACCCAACCCTAAAACCCTAATCCCCACCTACCCTACACCCCGCTGCCGCTCAGAAGCGCGCGCAGCCGCCAACCACCCACAGCGACCCACCCAGACTGGCCACACCGAGCCACACCTACACTCATGCACGCCAAACGTAAACCGCCCAGACCCACCCCAGAACTGTTCTCGATCCCATCTGTTCGCTCCTGGCCCCACCCTGCAGCCCATGTAACCGACACGCTCCTCTCTCGGTTTCCGCTGCCTCACGAGCCCGCCTCCCCTCGCGCGCCTCCTTCCCAAAGAATCACCACCGCCGCCGCGGGATCCTCACCAGCAGCCACCGCCCTCCTCGATCTCGCGTCCTGGTCGCCGCCTCGCCTATAGGACCCCACGCTTCCTCGACAGCAGAGCTGTCGACGCCGCTCCTCCATGTGCAGCGCCGCTCGCCGGCCTCACCCTCCCCCATGGCACCGTCCTCACCATCCCTCCGCCCCGCACCTGCGGCCCTCGTCGGCCCGCTCTCGCCGTGTGTTCCCTCCTCTTTCGCCGGTGCCGCTGGGCCTCCTCCGCGAGCACCTCCTACGCTTATGCGACCTCCCCATCCCTCGCCAGTCCCCGTCGCCATCGGCCCCGTGCCTCCTGCGGTCCACCTCGACCCTGCGGCTGCGCCCTCGTTAGTCCCCCGCCGCTGTGTCCCCCGCCTCTGGTCACATCGCCGATCCTTGACCTTCCCGCGCGTGTCCCTGATCTCCGCTGCCACATGTAAGCTTGCAGTGCGCCGTCAGGGACCGTGCGACCTCCTCTGCCCAGTTCCACGTTGGTCGCCGCTTCCTCTTCCTTGATGCGACCTCCGGCCAGCACCTCGTCGCGAGCCACCGTGTTGCTCCGCAGGTCGCCGTGACCAACCTCCTGCGCGCATTCTCTGGCTCATCCCTTGGACAACACATGTTGCTGTCCGTCCCAGTGAAACAAATGATATCCAGCTTATTGTGTTCTATGTGGTTGCTCGTTTTGTTTTTACCTGGTGCAAGTTGGATGTATGGGTTCTACTTCTGCCACAGCCTATCTCGTGTGTGGGTTTGCAAGTTCGGGCGCCTTCCTCCTCCCACGATGTTTTGAATAATGCACATGGCGCTACCTGAGTACCACCAAGTCGACCTGAGTTCGCCACCGGCACCCGAGAACTCCAACAAGGACGCCAAGAACGTCACATGGAAAACCGAAGCCCCGACGCCCCGAATCCAAAGACCGATATTGGCGTCTCAACCCAAACCCCTCTCCCATGATCGCCAAACCCTCATGTGTGACCTCTTTCCGAGCCCTATTTTATAAATTGATATCTATATGAATTGTTGCATATTAGTTGTCATGCTTGCATGCATATTTATGTGAGTTTGGTGGCATTATGTCAATTCACCTCGTAATTAAATATGGAGGCCATATGCGGGCGATTCTAGTCTTATATTGACTCCATTTAAATTTGTGTAACAAACTGGTGCCATATTTTATCTTGTTAAGCCAACATTTAAAATGTGGGGTACCTAAACAATATGAACTATCTAAATAATTGTCGGGACCCCGGTTCCGCTAATATGGCCTAATTGCATCGCACCTTTGACATGTCATACATCATACATGCATCATGCCTGATCTTCTGCCGTAGTATTAAATATTGCATCTGGTGTTTCTGCTAGTGCTTTGCTTCTTCACGGATTAGGCCGATGAGTTGATTCGAGTGTCGATCCGATCTTCGGATGAACCTTCAGCAATGTTTTTAGGCGAGCATTCTCCCCCTTTGTACCTATTTTACATTTATAGTCTTTATTTCCTCCTGTGGATCTATTTCTATCTGTGTTACGATGCTATAGATTTCATACCCCGTTATACTTCCCTGCATCCCTTATATTGCCATGGACACATCCCATTACATGTTGTTTGGTAGATAGTCGGCCTTGCGAGTCGTTGTTGCTTGCACAGGTGATGTGTCGTGCTGTCGATCTTCCATAGTTGTTGGAGAAATGCCGCATGTATAATGTTGGAGATGATCATGGTTTTAATTACCGTTTAATAACTAAAATTGAAGTAGGTAATAATGCAGAGGCACAAGTGGGCAATAGATGTTATTTGGTTTTTACCCGTCCACTTGTGTCCCGTAGGACCCCGAGTACTTGATACCTGTTCTTTGAATATTCGCACTATCCACATGTGGGACCATGAATCACCCTAACCCTAGCTTGAGTCATATTTAATTCCTTGGGGCCACAAAGTAGTTTGGGGCTTTATTACTATCTTGTACTTATGCCATGCTATACTGCTTTATTTACGATTGCGTGTGGAGCGCCTGTACTATTTAGGAACAAATGTGGAATGTTTCCGCGGTATCGAGAAGCCCAGTCACACTTTCGGGTTCCCAGTCGTTTACAGCCATTGACACAAACCTCTGGGTCCGTCTCGGAGTCGGCCAACTTCGTCGCGGGTTGCTTAGTGGGGTGGCCCCCTGAAATCAAATATGAATCTTGCGAATACTCTGTCGTGATGCCTCGCTGGGTTTTCATTTGGTTTTTTCCTAGGTTGATCGTGCGTGTGTTGCTATTTGTGCCCCCCTGTAGGGTAAAACTTTCTGAAAGACGTGTCCGCGTTTATGGACGACTTGGAGCACAGTATCTCGATCATAGACAACTATAACTAAAGAAGTGCTATAAATTTGACTTTATAATGACTAGTAATCAGCTTCACTACAACGGAATGGCTAAATAAAAATATCAACAACTGCTCGTTTTGGGATGCCTCATGCTATATGTATCTGACTAGTAAGTATTGCAACTACAACGGAATGGTTAACTAAAACTGCCCACTGTTCATAATATCAGGATGACTCATGCTATCTATATCTGACTAGTAATGGCCGCAACTATAACAGAATGAATAAAACTGCCAACTGTATGAGTTCCTCGGTTGACTTCCTCGTTTGGTCTCGAGGGGGAAATACCAGGATGGGATGTTTGGTGATAGTTTCAGGTTGGATCCAAATAGGTCTTTCTTATCCCTATCTGATAGCCGCCAGTTGTATTGAGTCTCTATAGGTTGTTTAGTGCATGCTGCGCTGCCGCTTCAGTCCACCATATGTACGTAGGCGAGGACCGCCGAATTCTAGTCTCGCCGTGTACTGGCCTCAGTACTAACCGCTCTCTTTTTCCTTTGCCCTTTGTCGGCACCCCTTTTGTTTAAGTAGGTTTTGATATAGACATTATTAGCAGGGTTACCCTTCCGGCTTGGCCTGGGCAGGGTTATGGACGCCATTGGTTATTCTTCAGGGCTCTTAGCTCAATTCGCATCTTGTCCGTACTCAGAGCTGTATCGTTTTAAAGGTGATTTGGATCTTTGTATTGTATATTTGTATTCTTGACTCTTTGAGTCATTGTTTTATACATCTATTCGGTGGGTTCCATCATGTACTATTGTGTAATGGTATTACTTTGTTTTCCACCCGCACGAAAGTTCCTGGTGGGCACCTTTGAATCATTTCTATGCGGGTTTGGCGGGAATCGCTCAAACTTGCATAGGGCCGATCCGAGGGTGTTACAATGTTGTAGCATCACTGTGACCTGTTTTGACTCACAGCGAGCACATGCGTTGTAACCTCATGTCACTCTACCTGACATAGTGCCAAGAGCTGGAAAATCATGGGTGTAGAATAGCACAGTAGCATGCAGAGGGAACTTGGCATCTTCAGGTTTGCTTGCAAGGATATCAGGAGTCATGACACCCTTCCACAGTTTTTGCAAGTCTCGTATAAGAGGCTGCATGGACATATCAAAATCCATCCTAGGTGATTTGGGACCTGGGATGAGTAAAGTCAGCAAGCAGTTCGACTGATCCATGTATGCCCAGGGAGGCAGGTTGTAAATTGTAACAAGTACTGGCCACATGCTGTACGAGTTACTCATGTTGCGAAATGGGTTAAATCCATCTATAGCTAGGCCAAGTCTCAGGTACCTTGGATCTGCAGCAAATCCTGGATGAGCCTTGTCAAAGTTCTTCCATTCATCACCATCAGTTGGATGTATCAGTAAGTAATCGTCTGGCTTGAGAATCTCTTTATGCCATGTTGTTTCCTTAGATGTTTGTTTTGAATGAAACAGCCTCTGCAATCTATCTATAATTAAAAATATCTCAGAATCTTACAAGGATCTTTCTTCTTTTTATCACCATTTCCCATCTTGATTCGTCACATACTTGGCATTCATCGAGGTTTTCATAATCCTCCTAGAATAGTACACCGTTATTTGGATAAAATGGATCTTCTCATATGATAGTCTAAGTATTTTGATGTACTGCTTCATCTCATAAAAGGATTTTGGCTGTCCTTCCCTAGGGATTGACTCGATGTACACCTGAATCACTAAATTGAAAGCTTTGTTGGTAACCTTGTTGAACGACTTTTCCTTTAGTAATTTCATTACCTATTCGAATCTTGAGATACCAGAACCAGGGTCCACTAAACACTTGGCATCTTCTATCAGTTAAGAGAAAAGTGTTCTTTTAAGAGAATGGTCGCCCTTTTTCTTGTAGTGGGGTACAGGTCCCTTAACAAACCAGAAAGGTCCTCATCCTTGATCCGATGAGCTTCAGGAAGATCAGCATCAACTAGAGGATCAAGAATAGGTTGATCATATGGTTCACCATGTTTAGTCCAACTAATATATGTGCATTACATACCATTACTGAATATATTCTCTGCAACTGTGCTCTGACTCAGCTTTTTATAATGAAGGCATTGCTGGCATGGGAAAAACACATCCGAGTCACCGTTATGCTGTCTAACAAATTTCATGATGTCATTAACATCTTCCCAATATGAAAGTGTTGCTTTTTATGTTCAATTTCTGTCCATCTGTTGAGGATACAGATGGTCAGAATCTTTCAAGATATTTTATGGAACAAGTAGATTACAGATCTAATTAAGACAAGATATCTAAGCAAACTGATGGAATATAGAACTATAAATGACACATAATTTTAGCCTACTTCAGAAATTGGGTGCAGATCTATGTTACATATTAGAGAGAATAGATCGACCGAGCGCAATAAAATGCCAACCAATTCGAACAAACAGATCAAGTGCAGAACAATGTCAAACGAACAGATCGAGTATGAAACCACTTCTAGGGAATGATTCGAGTAAACTAAGGAAATTATAAGCGTATCATGGGGTTCAAACAGCTGATCACTGGCCTGTGTGCGTCTTGAGAAGAAAGCCGCCGGCGTATGTGCTGGTAGACGGAGGGTCAATGTTTTGGAGTGTGGCCTGTGGTTTTCACGGACGGTGCCTCTCTATAATAATGGCGCAAAGAGATAGTAGCTGGCTGCTAGTGTGAATGCGTGACTAGGAAAGTTTTGGCGCGTGCGGGCTATGTGTCCTGGTTGTCAATAATTTTCACGCGAATATCTGCCTTTTTTCTCCCTTGTTTTTTTCTTCCTTGTTAACGTCTGGAATTATTAATGAGCCCATGAAGTTAGCCTATGAGGCCCAAGCATAGCCGAAAACTTTCTAATTCGGCCTTTTCATGGTCTTGTAGCCGCCGATTATAGCCCATCCAGTTTAGGAGTGAGCTCGTTGAATATTTCCCATGACGATAAAAAAGCGCCGCCTACGTATTTTTGGTGTAAAAACTACTGCATTATATAGAAATTTTTAGTTTAGCTGCCAGGAGCGTCGCCTTATTATTTGAAGGGAGATAAACATAGTCAAAGAAAGTCTTTTAAACTTATAAAAGGAACCGTTTAAAGTTTCTTTTCTATAAATTGTTCCTTCCGCAGTGGCAAGGCAAGCCGTTTACCGTTTCAGACATCTCGAGTTCGAGTCCTTGGCAAAAAAATTCCTTGCGGTCATATTTTTTTACTCAGAGACTGACATCTGGGACCCAAGTAAACTGTTGTTGCGTCTAGTAATGTTATCAAGGTCAGAACCGCGGACTCGATCCGAGAAAATAGTCCAAGACATACATGTTTCTTTCAAATAGAGGATGACACCTGAGACACAGCATAGACACGGTCCCTGCATAGAGGAGGCTGACATTTGGGACCCAGCAACGGACCAAGGTCAAAATAGTGGTCGTGGCAATTTCTGTTATTATATACTAATGCTGACATGTGGGACTCAACAACTAGAGTATAGATTAACTTTTTTTAAAAGACTGATACCCGGGACCCAGATAAACCACTATTGCATCTAGCAATGTTGCCAAGATCAGAATGGCAAACTCGACTTGAAAAACCAGTCTAACATAATACACGCGTTCCTTTCAAATGGAGGCTGACATCTGGAACCCAGCCTACACACGTGTCCTGCAGAGAGGAGGCTGACATCCGGGACACAACAATGGACCAAGGTCAGAACAACCGCCCAAAAAAAAGTCCATCATACTAGTACGTTTCATTTACAGAGAGGTTGAGATGTGGGTCCCACCAGATAGACCTTATTACAGGCCTGCATCGAGAAACTTTGTTAGTTAGAATAATGGAGTCACAAGCGAGAAAAAATTCCAACATGCAGACATTTCTTCTAATAAGATGCTGACATGTGGGACCGAGCTATGTGACCAAACGGCAGATTCGTCGAGTAACGTTATCTAGTTAATACGGAAGGCGCGACCGAGGAACAGGGTAGCGCTAGAGAAGAAAAAAATTCAATCAAATACACATGATTCTTCTAATGTGAGGCTATCATATGGGACCCACAAGTCTGAATAAAATGGCTGATGCAGCGAGCAACGCTATCAAGTTAACATGGAGGCGCAACCGAGGGCAAAAATTCCATCATACACATGTTTCTTATAATGAGAGTATGACATGTCGGCCTATATGCGTGAATAAATGGTAGATGCATCTAGCAGCGCAATCAAGATCGGAACAGGGTAGTGGGAGCGAAGGAAAAAATTCCATCATACACACGATTTTTCTAATGAGAGGCTGGCATGTGGGACCTAGCATCGCGATTAACGACTCATAGATCAAGCAACGTTATCGAGTTCAAATCAGGGAGGCACGGGCCAAAGAAAAAATCACCATGCAAACGTTTCTTATGATGAGAGGATGACATGTGGGGTCCAACTGCGTGATTAAACTATAGATGCATCTAGCAGCGCTATCAAGTTTGGAACAGGATAGCGGGAGCGAAGGAAAAAATTCCATCATACACATGATTCTTCTAACGAGAGGTTGGCATGTGGGACCCATTTTCATGATTAACGGCGGATAGATCGAGCAACATTATCGAGTTCATATCAGGGAGGCATGAGCCAAGTAAAAAATCCATCATGCACACGTTTCTTCTAGTGTGAGGATGACACGTGAGACCCAGCAGCCTGATTAAACGGCAGATGCATCAAGCTAGGCTATCAACTTTGGAACAGGGATGGATAAAATTCCATCATATACATGATTCCTCTAATGTCAGGCAGACATGCGGGACCCAGCAGCCTGACTAAACGGAAGAGGCATCGAACAATGTTATCGAGTTCAAATCAGGGAGGCGCGACCGAAAAGTTTGGTCCGCTAGAGTCACTGACATCTAGGACCCACACTTAAAAAAATATTTCAGCGAGTCAACATGTCGCAACGAAGCAGAAATCTTACTTCTGCCACGCTCTAGTCGAGCTTCCTCCATGTTTTTAGCGGTTTCATCGTAGTAGGGGGCACGAAACCAAAAAAAAAAGTTTTGCATCGGCCATGGTCGAGCCGAGATTTTCATCACCGAAGAGGCGCCTTCTACGACGACCGATGGGCCCAATCGTTGCGGAAGGAAACATTTCTTGTAGTAACAACAGTAACTGCATGCCCATTGTGTAGCTCGCCGCAAATTCTGGGTCACCCAACGTCTCTTGCATTCCAGGATAAACGACTTCTTCCATATATATTTTTTGAAATGACCTGTCCAGTTTATATTTGCTAAAATTCTAAGAAATACTTTGATTGATTGCTCATTTCATTGTATGCACACTTGTCTAATACTTGCTTGTCCTCTTCTACAGGTTCGGAAGAGACGTCATTATATTTCTAATCTGGTACTGGTTCATCCTAAGAAACTACATAACTATCCTCTACTGTGTAGTTCATTCGTGGTTTGCGTTCCTGCTCTGCAAGTTTTCGCATGATGTCATTATAATTTCTATCTCATTCATTCTTAGCTATGAAAGTAACTGCATGCCTATTGTATAGATCACCGCAAATTCTAAGTCACCCAACATCTCTTGCATTCCAGGCTATACTACTGCTTCCATATATATTTTTTAAAATGACCTGACTAGTTTATATTTGCTAAAATTCTAGGAAACACTCTGTTCGATTGCTCAATTTATTTGTAGGCACACTTATGTATTGCTTACTTGTCCTATTCTACAGGTTCACAAGTAATACCATTATATTTTATATCTAATGGTTCCTCCTAAGCAGCGATATAGCTATCCTCTACTTTATATATAGTTCATTCATAGTTTGCATTCTTGTTGTGCAAGTTCTCTTATGATGCCTTTATAGTAACTGCATGCCTATTATGTAGCTCACCGCAAATTCTAGGTGACCCAACGTCTCTTGCATTCTAGGATAAACGATTTCTTCCATATATATTTGTTGAAATGACCTGGCCAGTTTATATTTGCTGAAATTCTAAGAAACACTTTGATTGATTGCTCATTTCATTATATGCATACTTGTGTAATGCTTGCCTATCCTCTTCTATAGGTTCGCAAGAGACGCCATTATATTTCTAATGTGGTGTTGGTTCATCCTAAGCAATGACATAACTATCCTCTACTATGTAGTTTATTCGTGGTTTGCGTTCCTGCTCTGCAAGTTCTCGCATGATGCCATTATAATTTGTCTCTTTCATTCTTAGCTACAAAAGTAACTGCATGCCATTGTGTAGCTCACCGCAAATTCTAAGTCAACCAACGTCTCTTGCATTCTAGGATATACTACTGCTTTCATAAATATTTGTTGAAATGACCTGGCTAGTTTATTATCGTGGGAATGACCACGGCAGATGCTGCAATCGGAAGCGAATAGTAGAACATGGGGCAAGGGCGTCCAGCCATCTGCGGTGCGAGATGAGGGCGGAGACACAGGGTTTTACCCAGGTTCGGACCCCCGGAGGGTAAAGACCTACTCCTGCTAGATTGTATTATGATGAGAGTACAATGGGGCGAGCTCGGCGGCTAGGCAGTGAGTCGCTTGGGTGGATGATGGAACGTATCCTCTACACGCCCCCTAGGGAGGTTTATATAGACTCACCCCCCTAGGGTTTACATATCTCAACCGAATCAGTTAAGGTTTCGGCAATCGTTTAACCTAATCCGACTGGGCCTATCTACTCTCCTGGGCCTTCAGCTTCCAGTCGCTTGAATCTACGCCAGGTCTTGATCCAGTCGCCGTCCTGCAGGCCCACTCGCCAGCTCCTGGGCCGGTCGGAAACGTCCTGCTGGGTATACCCCGGTAGGCATATCCCCATCATTTATATTTGCTGAAATTTTAGGAAACACTCTGATTGATTGCCTAATTCATTTGTAGGCACACTTGTGTAATGCTTGCTTGTCCTGTTCTACAGGTTCACAAGCAATGTCATTATATTTCATATCTAATGGTTCGTCCTAAGCATCGACATAGTTATCCTCTCTATATAGTTCATTCGTGGTTTGCATTCTTGCTCTACAAGTTCTCTTATGATTACATTATAATTTCTATTCGGTTCATAGCTACGGAAGTAATTGCATGCCCATTGTGTAGCTCACCACAAATTCAGGGTCACCCAATGTCTCTTTCATTCCAGGATAAACGACTGCTTCCATATATATTTATTAAAATGACCTGGCTAGTTTATATTTGCTGAAAACTCTAAGAAACACTTTGATTGATCGCTCATTTCATTGTAGGCATACTTGTCTAATGCTTGTTTGTCGTCTTCTACAGGTTTGCTAGAGACGCCATTATATTTCTAATCTGGTGCTGGTTCATCTTAAGCAACGACATAACTATCCTCTACTGTGTAGTTCATTCGTGGTTTGTGTTCCTGGTTTGCAAGTTCTGGTATGATGCCATTATAATTTCTATCTGGTTCATTCTTAGGGACGACAGTAACTGCATACCATTGTGTAACTCATCGCAAATTCTGAGTCAACCAACGTCTCTTGCTTTCCAGGATATACAACTGCTTACATATATATTTGTTGAAATAACCTGGCTAGTTTATATTTGCTGAAATTCCAAGAAACACTTTGTTTGACTGCTCATTTCATTGTAGGCATACTTGCCTAATGCTTGTTTGTCCTGTTCTACAGATTCAGAAGCGACACCATTATATTTCATATCTGGTTCTGATTCGTCCTAAGCAATGACATAACTATCCTCTACTATATAGTTCATTTGTGGTTTGCATTCCTGCTCTACAAGTCCTCGCGTGATGCCGTTATAATTTCTGTCTCATTATATTAGCTACGATAGTAACCGCTTGCCATTATATGGTTTATTCTTCTATATATATTTGTTGATATGACCTGACTAGTTTATATTTGCTGAAATTCTAAGCCACACACATTGTTATATTTCTCGTTTCACGGTAGGCACACTTGTTTAGTGCTTGCTTGTCCTGTTTGTTTGATGTGATGGTCAATATATTTGAACCATTGACCAGTAATAAACTTCAGTTCATAGCTCTTGTCATATCAGTTAAATGACTAGTTTGCCTTGTTTAACGTATTAACTTGTTATTACTTAGTTTCAGAATGCAATTATTTCTATCGCTTTCAAAGAGGCGGCTGCAAGATCATGTCTTAAGGTTGTTTTCCAATACAGATGTCACTCTCAAAAGGGAGATGCGGGTGATAGATGGAGAAAACAAATCGAGGACTGCTATTAGCTCAATTGTCAACTGAAATGCCAAATTTTCTTTCCCTTGAGTTGATAATATGTAATAATTTTAAGTAGTTTACATTTGATGTAATATCTAGATAATTCGCATAGGCTGTGTAGGAATTTAGTTGAAGCCATCCACACATAGCGGTAGGCGGTACCATACCTGCGCTAGCAAGGTCGATTAGGGTACAATATCGTGCTCTATATTTGCCCGTCTTGTATTAGGCCGTCGATGAACAGTAAAAATGCTCATAAATTGTACACCTTTTATGGTATCGAAATGGGTTCCAGAAATGCATAAACTGTAAAAGTAATGGGGCCGATCCATAGGCGATATTACTAACAGTAACGGTACATAACAGCGGCATGCCGTAACAGTGGCAGGCCAAAACAGTAATAGACCAAAATAATGGCAGGACAAAAGAGAAATATCTCTAAACAGTAACATGCCAAAATAGTAACGGGCCAAGAAAGTAATAGGCCAAAACAGTAACGACCGAGACGGTAACAGACTGGAATAGTAACTCTTGAAACAGTAAAGTGCCAGAACATTAAATGGCCAAAAAAGTAACGGACCAGAATAGTAGTAGGCCTGGCCAAGAAAAAGACCAGGATCGTACCAGGCCAGTACAATAATAGGCCGAGTTTACACCAGGCCGGAATAGTAACTAATGAGGTTCGAACTCGTCAATGCCCATTGTTATGGACTTGGGTTTTGGATAAGATGGGGATGCTCAAAGTTGCGGAACGGTTAACAAACAAGCAACACACGGACACGAGATTTACCCAGGTTCAGGCCCCCAAAGGGAAAACCCTACTTCTGCTTGTCTGCTCTTGATTATGGTGGAACCAAAGGTACAAGGGCGCGCGAATGCAGTCTGGCGTGGAGGTGTGTATGCGGTGGTCAGACATCCTTCTCGCCGTACCCTCATGGCCTTTATATAGATAGGCAGGTCCCTGGTTAGGTCGAGTCGGTTACAAATTAGGGTTGATACCCATTTAAATTCTATCTAATCTAGACTTGTCCTCCAAGGAGTCGAAAACTTCATGGGATTGCGCCACCCGAAGTATTCATGGACTGTGTGTCCTGACGTGGGCCTTCCTTGGGCTGGGCCAGGTATAACAATGTCATGTACCCGTGGGGTATATCCATGTCAGTAGCCCCCGAGTGTTCAGTCGAATCGTAGATTCGGCTCAGGACTCTTCAATCTTTCGGGTGCAATTAAGCCTGCTATTTCAAGGATAAAATGGTTTTAGTTCATAGGGATTGTTGATGCGTGTTCCTGGCTCACCCGACGGATCAGGGCCAGTTAACTATCATAGGACAAAACAACACGATCTTCATCAAACTCGAGTCCCCGGACTTGAATTCGGAACGATTGCTGCTGTGATTCGACTCAGGCCGTTGTGGTCTTACAGGAGTCGAATCCCAGTGATTTTCAAGTAATATACCCAATGCGTCCGTCGGGATCTCCATCGTGCCTGTTGACACGGGAGTTTACAGGCAGAGTGCAATCAGGTGCGTTACCAGGCCATCAGATGATATCTGTAGGTCTTATATTTGCGTGTAGACGCACCATATGAAATTTTATCTCACCGCGGAGGTGTTTCGGGCGGCCAAGGAGAATGCTTCTCACTTAGAGTTGGTTTGGGCAAAGTTGCCAAAAAACATTTGTCGTATTTGATCCGAATGATCGCAGTCAAAGAATTCATAGGGTGCGCGGCCAGTGCTTCCTATGGGAGTAGCCCCCAAGTGTCTGTTCGAGTCTCATGCTCGAGCAGAGAATTTAAATCAGTTGTTTTCAGTGTAAGTCCGAAGGACACAATTTTTTCGGATGCTCAACCAACGCTCCCTATGGGAGTAGCCCCCGAGTTCGTAGTGGAGTCGCAGACTCGACGTAGGACTCGAAGATATTTGCGAGGTGTAGTTACCTTAGTCATTTCTCAGGTGCGTAGCCAGCGCTCCTGATAGGAGTATCCCCGAGTAGTTTCTGGAATCGTAGATTCGAGTAAGTACTTGATTGATTAGCCAAAAACTTCGAGCCATTGCTAGCTTTGCCTTGATGACGTCAGTGCTGACGATTGGTGATCTCAACCGTCTGCGGCAGCAGAGATGAAGCAATGAGACGATCATGGTCCCGCCGCCTGACTTGAAGTTGACTAGTCATGCATAGATGTGGCGAAAATTACGACGTCTCCTCAGTTTCCATGCGTAGTGGATGGCGTGCTGGCGACGGTTCAGTATAGTGTTGACAAGTGTAGCGTCAGATTTTGGCGGCACGCTAGGGCTTTTCGATCGACGGCTCATGTTCGTCCTCTTAGTCCTTTTATACCACAGGGGAACAGTGATTTTATTTTTACCCTTTGCCATTTGCTCATCTCCTTTGCCTCCATTTCCGCGAGATTTGCTGCCCTCTGTTGCACGCTGGACATTATCCACACTTTTCCTTCCTCCTTCTTGCGCTTGCACCACCGCACTTGCCGCTGCAAGATGGGCAAGCCAAAGGATACAACCGTCGGAGCTGGTTCGAGCGCCGCCCGTGGCGGCAATAAGGTCGCCACTATGGCCCGCTCCACTGACGGCGGGTGGAAGCGCACGGAAATGCACGATGGGGATCTGTGCAAGCTGCGCAATGATGGGTTGATCCCCAAGAACAAGTAGGATGCCATCCTCCCTGGTGACGAGGTAATCCCACGCCCACCCGAAGGGTTTCGGGTGATGTTTTATGCCTTTGCATCCGTGTTGGGGAGGTAACCCCGGATAGGGTAAAGACGGGGAAAGATGAGGATAAAACCCCCGTCTGGTTTCCGAGTTATAGTCTAAGTCGGCCGAATCCTGTAGAAGTCGGCCGACATATGAAGGGAAGAGACCCGTATATTTATGTTAAGACATTACCCGGCCAAGATATTGCATAAGTCGGCCGGGTTAGCCTGAGTGATCTTGATGCAGGTGAAGGACGATCCGAGTTATGCGAGGAGGGACCGAATGATATGAAGCTTGCAGGAGAAGGAGAAGCCTGAAGTCAAACCCTAGCTGCAAGCTAGGGAGAATCTGAACGGAGCCAAGCGCTAGGGACAAAGGCGCAGAGCGACAGAGAGGCAGGAGGAGGTCACGGAGGTGACAGTCCAGAAGCCCGAGGCGCACAGGAGGGGCCCTCTGGAACCTTGCCATCATTAGAGGGGCAACAGGGAAAGGGGGGCACCGAACTACTATATTGGGACAAGCATATTCCACGAATATGCTTGCCACCTCAGCCCTAGAGGAACCCAGGCTTCTCCTTTATAAGGAGAGGCTTGGACTCAGAAGGGGCATCGACTAGGGTGAGAGCCGTTAGGCTGGTAAAGTTTTTCTCTTCTCCCAGTATACAGCTCAAGAAGCACTTGTAGCCCAAGGAAGAAGAAATAAAGATCTTGGCCTTAGTCATCTGTGTGTAGAATCAACTACATCTTCCCTCCCCAGATCCCTCTAGCATCCATTGGCCCCATACTTTAGCCTACCCATGGCATCTGCCGTGCCACCACCACGACAGTTGGCGCCCACCGTGGGGCCAGCAGTGGTGCTAGCTGGAGTTATGATCCGGACGGGAAACTTCATCAACACAGGCGAGCGCGTTGTTTCTGACTATGTCAGCGACAATGCAGGGAGCTTCAGGGGGAAAACTCCCCCGCGTAATGGTGTCTTCATCAGCCTAGGCGGGCACAAGGTCTACGTCGGCATCGACATCTCCAGCGTTTATCCTCACCAAGTTGTTGTCGCAGGAGAGCCACCTCTTAACGCCGCGAGCCGTCCGCGCAGAGCACATCCTGCAGGCAGCGTCGAGGTGATGGTCGCGACCGGAGTGCAAACTGGAGCAGCAGCTGCCGGGTCAAGCAGAGAACCCGCCACCGGTGTACAGGGCGCAACCAGGCAAACCGCACCACTACCCACCGAGGTAATCCCGCCAGCGACCAACCCGACCGAGGTGCAGGACACCACCCCAAAGGCACCAAGAGTAAGAGGGCCACCTCTGGAAAGGCCAGAGAACATTCTTCAGGCGACCATAGAAAATTTGACTACGCCTGTAGCGCCGATACTTGATCCGGCAAATGCTCAGGCAGAGTTGGAAGAAACCAGGCAAAAGGTACTGGTAGAGGCCAAAAAGGTGTCGGCCTTGCGGGAGTCCTTAAACAGGACCCTGCGAGAATATGCCAAAGCTAATAAGCTTGACGTCGCACCCGAGCGGGTGGACGAATTGAGATTGAGAGGGAAAACCTCATGGATGATATCAACAAAGAGCATGATGCTCATAAAGTAGAATCAGTGAATTTGGGTTTGCCGAGGTACAGTACCCCGGCAAAAAACCTAAGAGCGGCAAATGCCGCAGCATTAGAGTTAGAGGGGTTGACCGGCGAAGCCCGGCAGAAACAGCAAGAAAGAGTGAACGAACTGGTGCGCATCGCGAACCAGCAAAACGAAGAAATGCTCAAAGCAAACCCGGCGAGGCCGGGGGGCCTCGCGAATGGTTCACTCGGCAGGAGCAGCACCTGCCTTGTCCGTGGCAGCAGCGTCTTCACCCGGAAATAATGCACGAAAGGACAAAGCAGTGACCTCTGGAAAAAGAAACAAGCAAATTGTTCCATATGATCCGGCAATGGCCGGAAAGGCAAACGAGAACAGAGGCAATGCAAGCCGAGGTAACAGTGGGGAGAGGAACCACGGCCGTGTGGAAAAAGACGGCGGAAGCCGAGGAAATGGAGATCTCGGCAGAAGAGAACCCGTGAGAGGTAATCATGAGAACAATACCCCGGTCGAAGTAAGGAGAGAACTGCCACTCAACCTGCAACCGAGGCATGAACCCCGGCAGGAAAGAGAAACGAGGCCAGCTCGCCACAATCAAATTAATGAGAGATACAATGATGGCTATTCCGAGATGGAGTATGTGATCCATTGCGGAAACAACCACTATGGAGTACAAGATAGAGTTCTGTACAGAGATTTGCCATCAAATGATGCAAGAGTGAAGCTGGATCGGCTATACCGGTCCGAGTTGTTGGAAGAACAGGGTCCACCAGGGCCGACATGCTTTGGACCACGTATCATGGGCGAAACGCCTGTGCCAAATTTTCAGCTAGCAAGGGGCACGAAAACGTATAATGGGAGCACCAAACCGCAGGACTGGTTGATTGACTATGCCACTGCTGTAAAAATAGCGGGTGGAAACTTACGATGGGCAGTACGGTACGTCCCACAGATGCTGGAAGGACCAGCTAGGGTGTGGCTGAATAATCTACCAGCGGGCAGTATCAACTGTTGGCTGGATTTTGAGGAAATGTTTGTCAGCAACTTTACCAGCACATACAAGAGGCCAAACAGGCCACAACAGTTAGCCATGTGCAAGCAGAGGCCGAATGAAACAGATAGAGATTTTTCAACTCGGTGGTGCAACCTGAGAAACTCATGTGAAGGAGTTATAGAATCGCAAGCAATAGCTTGGTTCACACAAGGATGCCGTTATGGCAGCGTGTTGTGGCAACGTCTGCAAAGAGATATGCCGACCACACTGGCAGAAACTATCAGAATAGCGGACTCCTACGCATTAGGAGACCCAA
The DNA here is from genome assembly GCA_916181665.1 of Avena sativa. Classification (NCBI taxonomy): domain Eukaryota; kingdom Viridiplantae; phylum Streptophyta; class Magnoliopsida; order Poales; family Poaceae; genus Avena; species Avena sativa. The sequence goes on from OV702297.1 coordinate 164,969,578, forward strand.
CGCAACCAGAATTAATGTCGGCGGATCATCGCGAGCAACAGGACCATTATGCAAGAGATTTGGCCGGGTCATCCAGGCGCAGTGATTTTAGAGGAAGAAGAAGAGAGGAAAGGCCGGATTATAGATATAATTCGGCCCAAGTGGCGGCAGTAGCGCAAGATCAGCCGAGTCACAGAGCAACTCAACGGCAGAAGAATGGTCCTCAGCAGTGGACACCAAGAAACGAAGGAAAAAGGCAGTGGACCCCAGAACAAAATAAACAGTGGCAGGAGAGGACGAAGTACACGTTCGAATCCATGTTAGATCAGCCGTGCAAATTTCACACGTCATACCCATCCAGGCCAGCCAACCATACCACCCGCCAATGTGCATGGATGAAAAATGCAATGGGGAACCCCGCAGGAGTTCAGGCATCCCATCAAGTACATCAACAGCATCAGCCGCAGTTGACTGGAGCAAATGCACAGCAACTGATGTTACCGCCCCCTCCCCCGAGGTACGATAACTCGGATCGGAGAGACGCGGTACATCAAGTGATGAACCAAGTCCAGGATGGAAGGACAAATCCGGCAAATACAGGATGAAATGACTACAGAGAACATCATTAATCCTATTGCGTGTTCACCACGGAATAGCAAGACAAACAAAGTGTGCAGCGCCGGCATATGGAAGTAAATGCAGTTATGCCGGCAGTACCAAGATATGTGCCTTGGTCGGATCAGGAGATAACTTGGAGCATAAAGGATCATCCTAAGATAATGCCGAATCCCGGATCATATGCACTCGTGTTGGATCCGACATTTGTGGGACCGAGCATCAATGTGAAATTCTCAAAGGTACTCATAGACAATGGAAGCAGTATCAATATCATGTACAAGGATACCATGCATAAACTCGGAATATCGCAGAACATGTTGCAATCCACGAGGACCACTTTCCATGGAATAGTGCCAGGGCTTTCATGTGAACCCATTGGTAAGGTCCGAGTAGATGTGTTATTCGGCACAAGAGATAACTGCAGAGCAGAGAATTTAGAGTTTGAAGTGGTGGATCTCGAGAGCTGTTATCATGCTCTACTCGGACGGCCAGCATTGGCCAAATTCATGGGCAGCTGTCATATAAGTTATCTGAAAATGAAGCTACCCGGACCACAAGGAGTGATAATTATAGCAGGGGATTACAAGAAATCAATGGAGTGTGCATCAACCGGGTCAAATTTGGCCGAATCATTGGTTATAGAAAGAGAAAAAAGGAGGATTCAGGAGGTAGCAGCCCTCGCTCAGTCGGCACAGCTGAACATGCCGGCACTAGCGAACCCGCATGGCAGTGTCTCTTTTCAGCCGACTAAAGAAACGAAGAAGTTTCAGATAGATGAGCAATTCCCGGAGCGTACTGTTACTATTGGTGTAGGCCTGGACGCTAAATAGGAAAGCGAGCTCACCAACTTCCTCCGTGAGAATCGGGACATATTTGCATGGTCAACTCAGGATCTGCAAGGTGTTCCGAGGGAGTTGGCTGAGCACTCTTTGAATGTAAGGCCAGGAGCAAGGCCGGTGAAGCAACCTCTCCGCCGCTTCGCCGAAGACAGGAGAAAAATAATAGGGGATGAAATAGCTCGGCTCCTCGCAGCCGGGTTCATCATGGAGGTGCTGTATCCGGATTGGTTGTCGAATCCGGTGCTAGTAGAAAAGAAGAAAGATGATCCCAATGTAGCCATTGTATGGCGAATGTGTATCGATTACACGAACCTGAACAAGGCGTGTCCAAAAGATCCTTTTCCATTGCCTAGAATAGACCAAGTCATTGATTCGACCGCTGGTTGTGAGTTATTATCATTTGTAGACGCGTACTCTGGTTTCCACCAGATACCGTTAAATCCGGCCGATCAAATAAAGACTGCGTTTATTACCCCGTACGGGGCTTATTGCTATCGCACAATGCCATTCGGCCTGCGAAACGCAGGAGCAACATATCAGAGATGCATGCAAAAATGTCTACACGATCAGATAGGAAAAAATGTACAAGTATATGTAGATGACGTGGTCATTAAAACCAAGGAAAGGAAAACGTTACTGGAAGATATACGGCAGACTTTCGCGAACTTGAGAAGGTTCCGAATGAAGCTTAATCCGGAAAAGTGCACGTTTGGCGTGCCGGCAGGAAAATTACTCGGTTTTCTTGTATCTAGCCGAGGTATAGAGGCCAACCCAACAAAGATAAAGGCTGTAGAAAGAATGGAATTTCCAAGATGCTTAAATGATGTACAAAAATTCACGGGTTGTTTAGCCTCGCTCAGCCGGTTTGTATGTCGGCTGGGAGAGAAGGCGCTACCACTCTATCAGCTAATGAAGAAATCAGATAAATTCATTTGGACTCCACAAGCGGACGGCGCATTTCATGAGTTGAAAAAGATGTTGGTCACAGCACCCATTTTGGCTTCTCCATTATCAAAAGAGCCTATGTTACTCTATGTAGCGGCTACCAACAGAGTAGTGAGTGATGTAGTCGTAGTGGAACGACTTGAAGATGGTAAGTCGGTTCAGAGGCCGGTGTATTATTTAAGTGAGGTGTTATCCACTTCAAAGCAAAATTACCCACATTATCAGAAGATGGCTTATGGAGTATATATGTCGGCGAAAAAGCTTAAACATTACTTCGAAGAGCATCCCATCAAAGTGATCTGTGAGGCGCCCATAGCCGACATATTGAGCAACAAAGACGCAAGTGGCTGAATAGCAAAATGGGCAATCGAGTTGTCGCCATACGCTCCACAATTTGATAGGAGAGACGCAATCAAATCTCAAGCAGTCGCCGACTTCTTCATAGACTGGGCCGAAGTGCAGTATGAGCCACCATTACAGATCCAAATTATTGGACGATGCATTTCGATGGTTCCAAACTAAGAAATGGTTTGGGGGCAGGAATAGTGTTAACCTCGCCTAAAAGAGATCAGCTGAAATATGTGCTACAAATACATTTTGCCGCATCCAATAACGTAGCCGAATATGAAGCACTAGTGCATGGATTGAAAGTAGCAAAAGAGATTGGAATACGCCGAATCTTATGCTATGGGGACTCGGACCTAGTAGTACAGCAGGTTTCAGGCAATTGGGATGCATTAGATGCTAATATGGCTTTATACAGATTTCATGTGCAAAAGATCAGTGGATACTTTGAAGGATGTGAGTTTCACCACATACCTCGGGCAGAAAATGATGCCGCAGACACGTTGTCAAAACTCGGATCAACCCGGCAGTCAATTCCACCGGGTATTGCCCTGGAACACCTCAGAAAACCATCAATAATCCCTTCACCGGAATCCGAATCTATCTTTATTCCGGCAAATTCAGCAGAAGATAATGCGCCGATGGAAGTAGACCAGCAATATAACTCGGAACCCCCCAAGAGGAGGACAGCAGAAGTAAGCACAATCATAGAGAAAGCCGAGGTAGGCATGTCGGCAGAAAACATGGAAATAGACAGTGAGATTACACCAGAAAAAGTCACACCGCCATGGGCGCAACCCATATTCTCTTACCTTAAAGACTCGATATTGCCGGATAATGAAGTATTAGCTAGACAAACTGTAAGGAGAGCAAAAGCTTATACAATCATAAACAATGAGCTATATAAAAGAAGCGTCACAAGCGTGTTGCAGAAGTGTGTGAGTTCGGCAGAAGGTCAGGAGATCCTCCTAGATATACATCAAGGAGAATGTGGGCACCATGCCTCATCTCGTGCCTTGGTGGCCAAAGCATTCAGGCATGGATTTTATTGGCCGACGGCATTGAAAGAAGCAAAAGAATTAGTTGAAAATGCAATGGGTGTCAGAGATATGCAACCAAAATACACATGCCATCGGCCGAGTTAAAAGCAATACCCATCACTTGGCCATTTTCTGTGTGGGGTTTAGATATGGTGGGACCATTTAAGCCGGCACGAGGGGGAAAGACCCACATATTGGTTATGGTGGACAAGTTCACAAAATGGATTGAAGTGAAACCAATAAAAAAATGCGATGGGCCCACAGCAGTGAAATTTCTCAAAGATATTATCTTAAGATATGGGTATCCGCACAGTATTATTACAGATAATGGCACAAACTTTGCAGAAGGAGCCTTCGCCAGATTTTGCAGAGAGAAACACATAAGATTAGATATTGCCTCTGTGGCTCACCCAGCATCCAATGGGCAAGTGGAAAGGTCCAATGGACTAGTACTATCAGGAATAAAACCACGGCTTGTCGAACCATTGCAAAGGTCGGCAGGATGTTGGATTGAAGAACTCCCAGCCATACTATGGAGCCTCAGGACTACTCCGAATAGATCAACAGGTTATACACCATTTTTTCTGGTATACGGGGCAGAGGCCGTACTTCCAGCCGACATAATACATGACTCGCCAAGAGTTACTCAGTATACAACCTCGGAGGTAAACGAGATAGCTCGGCAAGATACTGTAGACCTGCTAGAAGAAGCCAGAGAACTGGCACTATCAAGATCAGCTATTTATCAGCAGAACTTGCGACGATATCACAGCAAGAAGGTGAATCCAAGGGTATTCAAAGAAGGAGATTTAGTCCTCCGACTGGTACAACGCACGGCCGGCATGCACAAGCTGTCACCTCCATGGGAGGGACCATTCATCGTGAGCAAAGCATTGCATAACGATGCCTATTATCTAATCGACGCTCAATCTCCCGGAAGGAACAAGGCAGACAAAGCTGGCGAAGAAACGAAGCGGCCATGGAATGTAGCTTTGCTTCGTCCATTTTACTCGTAGCATGATGTTTCAAGGTCAAAAACCAATGATGTATTGAACCTCGGCACCCAGAGCAGTGACTCGGGGACTGCCATATGTTATTTCAATTCTGTGTTATGTATTTTAACCTCGGCACCCAGAGCAGTGACTCGGGGACTGCCGTATGATATTTCAATTCCGGGTTATATATTTGAACCTCGGCACCCAGAGCAATGACTCGGGGACTGCCATATGTTATTCCAATTTCATCTTATGTATTAAACCTCGGCATCTAGAGCAATGACTCGGGGACTGCCATATGTTGCCCGAAATTTTTGTTGAGCACTAAAACTCGACACCCTGAGCAGGGCCTCGGCATTGGTCTTATATTATTTCTGAAATTTGGTTTACATACTAGACTGCGGCGAGGTAGGCAGTGATTCGGGGACTGCCATACATCGTTCCAAAGTAATAATCAACCTTTGATACAAGAAAGGTGTAACACTTCAACACCACAAATCAGAGCCGATCAATCTTGTATGATATCCGAAGCTCACACCTAGACTACTCGGTTAAACCACGAGAATACAAAGACAAGGATACATCCTAAAAACAGGAAATCACAAGTCATCAAAGCAAGAATTCGGACGAAAACCATCCTAAAAACAGGAAATCACAAGTCATCAAAGCAAGAATTCGGACGAAAACCAACTTAAACAAAATCATAACAGCTACAAACATATATGTCGCAGCAGTACATGGCAAAAGAAATTCAGGTCATACAGAAAACGGACAAATGTTTCGCGTACATCATACGCCCGGCATGCCAGGGATAAGAAATAACTTAAACGTTTTTATCTGAAGAGGCAGCGACTTGGTCAGGCACTGGGCACTCCGACGTAGGAGGAACTTCGACCGAGGTTGCCTCGCCTTCCATAGACCCAGGTGCAACTTCAGTCGAAGCCCGAGGCTGCTCAGGAGCTTCAGTCTGTGCGGTTGAATGCCCAGTACCTTTGGAGGAGGACCGCGCATCGCCGTCACTGTCCGAGCTTGAACTGGAGCTACCAGATGTGGCCGAGTCATCCTCAGCCTCCCCCTGCTCAGCCGAATTGTTATCCGAGGCATCCTCAACTACGACCTCCTCATCCGGGTTTGGAAGGAAACTCGGCCCTTCATTCCAGGTGTGAACATCGGCATACTCGACGAGTTGGAAGGCGCGAGCTTGTCGAAGAGCGACGAAAGTGGGGTCTTCAACCCAACGAGAACCAGTGCACAGATTTCTCAGGATATCAAGAGAGATGTCTTCATACCATGACATGATAACAGTAAGGGCCATATCAGCGCCAGCGCGCCCGGCTGACTCCCTCCAGAGACTTAGTTGCTTCTCAGATGCCATCAGTCTTTTCACCAGTAATTCGACCTCATTGATATCAGAAGTCCCAGAAGTGTTCGGCCAGAGAACATGATAAGCGCGAATAGCTGCCTTCACCAAATCCCGGCCCATAATCTTCATTGGACCAACTGCAGCACCAACAGCAACCAGGAAATCCTCCATTGAATACTCCGAGTCAGCGGCAACAGGGACACCTCGGCGCACACGAGCCGCAAGGACTGCTTTAGAACTCACAGTCTTAGCTTCGGGAAAATGATCTGCGCAAAACACGAATGTGTCAGGTGGCAGCAGGGACAAAGAGAAAAATATAATTCGGCCATGCTAAGAAGCTTACGATGAATATAACTCATCATTATCTGAAGGTCTTTGGCCCAATCGATCTTGCTCTTCTCAAAGCGAGCAATTTCCTCGCTCATTCCCTGAATTTTCAGTTCGGCAGCTTCGAGGAGTTCTTTGTTCTTCTGCAGCTCCAGAGCTAGCCGATTCTTCTCCTCGGAGAATTCCTGATCGACCTTTTCTAGTTCGGATTTCTGTGAGAGCTTAAGGGCATCCACCTCAGCCTGCAGGCGAGCTATTTCATCATCTTTTTCTTGAAGCTGTGCCGAATGAGTAGCGCTTTGTTCTAAAAAATGCAGCATCACGTCAGGGATGGGCGTGCAATCTTGGTGAGATGCTGCAAAGGTTTGCAACTCGGCTTTACCAAAGCCAAATGAAATAAAGAAAGTTTAGCACACATATTAAAAGGGAAAAGGTGTAAGATAAAAGGGAAACTAACCTTCCAAGCTCTTGACTTTCTTCTCAAGACGAATGTTGAGGTTATTGATATTACCTGTTCACCCAAAAAAGTGAGCCGACATCTCGCGGACAAATCGAGAAGAACGTCGAGAATAACGAAAAGGAACTATAGACTTACCAGCCTTTTTTACCACAGGAAGGATTTTCTCATACTTTTCTTCAAGTTTGCGGTGCGAAAAAAGCAACCTCTGAAATTCGGCAGTCCGCCGGTCATGGGCAACCTGAACAATGGAGCAAAATGATAAATGAACATTTTAAGCTAAACCAGATCCGATTCAAGCAAAACTTAACTCGGATCTAGGTGGCTGGATATTCGAAGCTAAACCAGATCCAAGTCAAGCAAAACTTAACTCGGATCTAGGTGGCTGGATGTTCAAAGCTAAACCAGATGCGAGTCAAGCAAAACTTACCTCGGATCTAGGTGGCTGGATATTCGAAGCTAAACCAGATCCGAGTCAAGCAAAACTTAACTCGGATCTAGGTGGCTGGATATTCGAAGCTAAACCAGATCCGAGTCAAGCAAAACTTAACTCGGATCTAGGTGGCTGGATATTCGAAGCTAAACCAGATCCGAGTCAAGCAAAACTTAACTCGGATCTAGGTGGCTGGATATTCGAAGCTAAACCAGATCCGAGTCAAGCAAAACTTAACTCGGATCTAGGTGGCTGGATATTCGAAGCTAAACCAGATCCGAGTCAAGCAAAACTTAACTCGGATCTAGGTGGCTGGATATTCGAAGCTAAACCAGATCCGAGTCAAGCAAAACTTAACTCGGATCTTGGTGGCTGGATATTCGAAGCTAAACCAGATCCGAGTCAAGCAAAACTTACCTCGGATCTAGGTGGCTGGATATTTCAAGTTCAACTAAGAAGAAAGGCAAGCAAACTATAAGACAAATCTAGACGGATATAAATTCGAACACTAGAGATAAAGATAGATTAAGTAAAGCATTATTAAACTTCCAAGCATATAACAAGTTATTTCCTTGCAAGTTTCGGGGATTGGAGCATATAGTAACATCTGGAGAACTAATCTAAAACTCTGCAAAACAGCGATTACCTCATTCATCTTGTTAGTGTCAAGGATGAACTTGGCGGCTTGATCGAAACGGCCGCTGATGTCGAAAAGCTGAAAGGGCTGACTGATTGGATTACCCTCAAACTGATCAGCAGCATTCCAATTATTAGCATACTCCACCAGCGAGCCGAGGCTGTTCCCACTAGCCGTCCGAGTTAAAACTTTACCCCGAGCATGTTGTGTAACCACTGCGGCCGCAGGGCTTTTATGAAGAGCGAGCTGGGTGCTGGCAGCCGAGGTAACGGAGGCTTTGGTAGGCGCAGTTCCTTTGCGCAGAACATCGGCAATACTCGGCTGAGAAGAGCCGACAAGTCCTTTCTGGGAAGAGGAGGCCTTGGTGGTAACTGTTTTTCTTGCCTTAGAAAGAGCATCAGCAGGAGCCGATACCTCGGTAATGGGAACGGTGTCTTTAGGAGCAGCAGGAGGCACGGTCGCAGAAGGCGCCGAGATAACGACCTCTTCGGCCGGGGCTGGAGTTGCAGTATAGACTGCTGGGGCAGACGGAGGCTCAGTAGAGGCGCTCGGACCCACAGAGGGGGCAATAGGTTCGACGGAAATCTCGGAGGGCCGAGTGGAATCGATGTCAACAAAAGGAGTATCAGGCACGTCGCGGCGAGGGGGCGACTGGTTCGGAGATGAAGGAGAGGCAGCACGAGCAGGACTGGGAATCCTAGTATCTTCAACGGGTGGAGGAGACGGCTGCCGAATCGGGCGGCTAGTCATGCTAGGACCGCCGGGCTTAACAGAAAGCGGAGCACTGCGAAAATAAGAAAGAAAAAAGGGTGTCAGTATGAAAAACAGAAAAAGAGAAACAAGAAATACGAGCAAAAGGAACTTACCCTGCGACCCCTGGCATGGTCTTGCGCCTGGGAGGATTCGGAGCGGATTTCTTCATTCGTTTCTTGGGGGCCGCCTCTGAGGCACTAGCAGGAGCCCCGCGTTTCCCCGAGGCAACAGGGGGTCGAGAAGCAATAGGCTCGGCGTCGTGAACCTGACCGGCCGGATTAGCTGGGAAAGTAGAAGCCGGAAATGCATAAGAAATAGGCATTGCGGCAACTACCTCAAGAACTTGGACCTCGTCCGAATCACCTTCCTCCTCGTGGGCCAGGGTCTTGCCACGAGCTCGAGCCGGGGCGGGATCCGACTTAGGGACGAACTCTTCCGAGTCCGGCTCACCAGTATCCGGGGTGCTCCGGTCCGCAGGCCACGGAAGCAGCAAAACCTCGGCATCCTCATTCTTCTGCTCTGCGAACCTCTGCGAGACAAGAAAAAAGAAAATCAGCGAAAACTGTTACGAAAGCAATTGAATAGCAGGGCGTTATTGGTTAAGCTTACTTCGGGAGGCGGACGATTGCGGGTGAACGGTTTCAATCCCCAAGCCCAATCCTCAGGCATCTCCGTCTTGAAGATAGCTCGGACACGCTTGTGGATAAGATAGTTATCTAGCTCCACGGTCGAGACTCGGTTAGGGTCAAGAGGACCGCTCATGTAGCACAGTTTGTGAGTCCGCTTCTGGAATGGGCAGATTCGGCTACTGATAAAGGTAGCCATCAGATCTTCGCCGCATAACCCGGCACGGATTAGCTCTTTGAGCCGAATCTCAAAGGCCTCGGCCAAGGCGTGACTCTTCCTTGGATTATAAGTCCAATTCACCTTAGAAGGCGGACCTATGGAGAAGGCAGGGATCCGAATCTTGTCCTCCGTACCTCTGTTCTTGACGTAAAAGAAGGATTTGTGCCACTTCTTGCACGACTCTAACCCGGTGACACGAGGAAATACGGACTTCCTCCGAGGTGTGATGGACGCCGCCCCACATTGAGTAAGCGATTTCTCGGAAGGGTGCAGAGACTTGTCAGGGATTACGTTAGAGCGAATCTGGAAGAACTTCGACCAAACGTGCACAGACGGCCATAGGCCGAAGTATCCCTCCGAGGCGGAGATAAAAGCAGAAAGAGAAGCGATGGCATTTGCAGGAAGATGATGCGGCTGAAGGCCGAAGTAGTCGAGAAATTCTCTAGCAAAATCGCTGAGAGGGAGACCAAAGCCGCGCGAGAAGTGTGACATAAAAACTACGTACTCGCCCTCCCTAATATCAGGAGAGGACTCGCTGCCGGGTAAGCGGCAGGAGACCTCGGCGGGAATCCTCCGGGTTCGGATAAGCCACTCGATCTCGCGGCGTGTAACGGAGGAGTCTTGCCACGAGCCTCGCTCGGGCCCAGAGCCAGCATCGTCATCCTCTACCAGGGCGCCACTAAAAGAGCTAGACATGGATTCGCCGGAAAGATCGACAGAGGAAGAACTGGCGGCGGAGGAAAGTTTAGAGCTACGAGGCCCCGTCGTGATTTTGCACAAGAATGGCGGCGGAGGAGAAGAAGAACCGCCGCACGAATACAAGATCGAAACAGAGAAATCTAGGATAAAATCTAGGCAACGCGGCCAGAAAGAACTCACCGGCGACGGCGCCGGAGCTGCCGAAGGCGTACGAGGCGGACAGAACAACACGGCGGAGTCCATGCCGTCGGAAGTTCTGAGGAGCGCGCGGCGGCGGAGCTATAAGAGGGCGCGGATGCAAGAGGAAGAAGAAGGGTGCAGGCGAGCGAAAAGGGAAGAAGTGAATTCCCAGACGCCGCGCCCCTCTTTATAATCAAGCCACAAGCGAGATAGTGGGATCGTGGGTGCGGCAGTTGACCATGTAGATCGTGGGTGCGGCACAAACGCACGTCATTAAGTGGAACCGCACCAAGGGCCACACAGCAGCAAAGAAGATTGCAATCCCCAAGGGAAACGGCACGCGAGGTGTCACAGCGCCGGCGCAACAGGCACAGTGTTAACTGTAGCCTGTCAGTAAATACTGTAGAGGAACAAAAAACTAGAGGAACAATGATGAGGGTGACACGTAGGACAAGGCGTACGAGAGAAGGAACGTGGGTACCTCGAACGAGAGAGAGATAACTCGGAAACAATACAGAAAAATGTGATGAAACTGATACGGCCCGGCCGAGGTTATCGGCAGGGCCACACCAGCTTCGGGGACTAATGTTGGGGAGGTAACCCCGGATAGGGTAAAGATGGGGAAAGATGAGGATAAAACCCCCATCTGGTTTCCGAGTTACAGTCTAAGTCGGCCGAATCCTATAGAAGTCGGCCGACATATGAAGGGAAGAGACCCGTATATTTATGTTAAGACATTACCCGGCCGAGATATTGCATAAGTCGGCCGGGTTAGCCTGAGTGATCTTGATGCAGGTGCAGGACGATCCGAGTTATGCAAGGAGGGACCGAATGATATGAAGCTTGCAGGAGAAGGAGAAGCCTGAAGTCAAACCCTAGCTGCAAGCTAGGGAGAATCTGAACGGAGCCAAGCGCTAGGGACAAAGGCGCAGAGCGACAGAGAGGCAGGAGGAGGTCACGGAGGTGACAGTCCAGAAGCCCGAGGCGCACAGGAGGGGCCCTCTGGAACCTTGTCGTCATTAGAGGGGCGACAGGGAAAGGGGGGCACCGAACTACTATATTGGGACAAGCATATTCCACGAATATGCTTGCCACCTCAGCCCTAGAGGAACCCAGGCTTCTCCTTTATAAGGAGGGGCTTGGACTCAGAAGGGGGCATCGACTAGGGTGAGAGCCATTAGGCTGGTAAAGTTCTTCTCTTCTCCCAGTATACAGCTCAAGGAGCACTTGTAGCCCAAGGAAGAAGAAATAAAGATCTTGGCCTTAGTCATCTGTGTGTAGAATCAACTACATCTTCCCTCCCCAGATCCCTCTAGCATCCATTGGCCCCATACTTTAGCCTACCCATGGCATCTGCCGTGCCACCACCACGACAATCCGCGGTCTTTCTCTCCCTGCCCACGAATTCCTTCGTGGACTCCTCTTTTTCTATGGGATTCAGTTTCATCATCTATCTCCCAACTCTCTTCTCCATATTGATTGTTTCATCACTCTTTGCGAGTGTTGGATCGGTATCGAGCCGCACTTTAGCCTCTTCTGAAAATCTATTCCGTGAAGAGGCAGTCCAGCACCAGGGGTGTTTATACGCTCGGTGGCTGCATCATCTCCATTCGATCTTCTATTCTTTTCTTCTCCTTTTCCATGTGCGAGTCCGTCAAGTATTGGCGGAAGAAGTAGTCCTATATCCGCGACGCCAAATTGGACGGACAAGAATATGGTCTTGCCCCTTTCGAATCCGCTTAGAAAATCATCCTGAAGAGGCCGTGAAAGAACCACGTGCTAGATGGTGAGACGGCGCAGGTGGAGGAGCTCTATCGTCGCGTGGAGGCACTCCAACTTGTGGTCGGCAAGGAGGTCAACGGCATGCACATCATCCGCACCTTTCTCAAGTGTCGGGTGTAGCCACTCCAAGCGAGGGAGCACCTGATGTTTCTATATGCTGGCCGCCATGATCCGATAAGAGTTTCACCCGAGGAGTTGTCTTCGGGCGACCTTGATAGAGCTCTTCGGCCCCTGCTGAAGTATAAGGCCGACGAAGACATTCCGGGGAAATCCTTGACCTCCCCGTTCTACGCCAAAGATTCTTTCTGCAGGTGGAAACTTGTAGTTTGTGCGTTGTGCTTTTTCGACTATTTTTGCATCTTGTAGTGTCACTAATCTTCTGTCTTTTGTTTACAGGACATCAAGGTAGCTGGGATGATGCCCCCTCTACCTGAGAAATTTCCGGTTGCGCCGGATAACGAAGTTGTGGATTCTGAGTCTGATATTCCTCTGGCGCAATCTCCTACCCTGGGAGCCCCCAAGCCGAGCGAAGGGCGGACCCGAAAGCGCACCCGGAGTGAATCTTCGGATGGGTGTACGCCATCCACTCCAAGGGGTCCGTCGTTCCTTGAGAAGCACGGTGAGGAGGAAGGTGCGTCGTCTGTGCCTTACCCTGATGTGCCTCTTCGGGCGGTGGCTCCGCAGCCGCCGGCCAAGAAGAGGAAGGATAAGGCGGCTCCCGTATTCAATTTGTCGAACATCGAGTCGTAAGTCACTTTGCCTGAATCTTTCTATGTTCATCTGTGTAGTGTTAGTTTTGTTGCTAATTTGATAGTTGCTTGCAGCAATCCTTCGGAGGAGTCCCTTGACAGGGACACCCAAGAGGTTATGGCGGAGTCAAAGCCGACGGCTTCTATCCCCCAGGAGGTGGCCGACTCTGAGGACGATGACCTAAACTCCTCTAGGTGAGAAGCTCGGGCAGTCGTAACTCAGAAGGCTGCATGCAAACCTCCGGAGTCCACTCCTGAACATGTAAGTGTTGTCTTTTTGTCTGACCTGTTGGTCCGCCGCTTTGCGGGGGGAGCCCCTGAGCCCTTTATTCATCGGTTTTGGTTTTGTTTCTTCTATAGCCTTTTGTGCACAGCGCCAACCTCCTCATCCAGCAGCATCTGGCGCTGGAGGGTCAACTGCAGCAGCTCCAAGGAGCGTACCTTTCTTTTTGTTTATCGTTCTAATTTGCCGAGTGCGTTGTCTGTATTTACCCGAAACTTCTTCATGCTATAGATGATAATAATGCTGCCCTCCGAAGACTGAATGCTCTCAAAAAGAGCCTCAGTCAAGCGGAGAAGAAGGCCGCAGATGCTGCGGAGGCCAAGGAGCGCCTGCAGAAGGAGGCCAAAGATCGCGAACAGCAGCTCGCGGCCGTTGCAGCCACGCGGGAGAAGGAGATGGCCGACAGGCTCATGGCTGCTGCCAAGGCTATTTCTGGTAAGTTGTTCATTTACCCTTTGGGTGCTCTGATTTTTTAGCGCGTTTGATCCTTTCTTATTTGAGTCTTCTTGTCTTCGTCTTGTCAGATGCTTCTGGCATCACGTTTGATCGTGGTGCGCTGGAGCATGAAGATGCTTTGGCTGATGCTGCTGCTGCCATCGAGGATCGCTGCTCCACTGCCAATGGCTCCTTGGAGAAAGCCAAGAAAGTGCTGACGCGCTTCTACAAGGAGGTCATCCCCAAGGGCGTTACCCTTGACGATGTCGACTCCCTTGCGGATTCTCTATCAGAGGAAGCTCCGACAGAGTACAAGCGCAAGCAGAAGGGCATTGGCACCTCCATGGGGCTGGCCATGGCGATGGCGTCCGGAGCCAAGCTTGACCTGCCTCAGGTCACGTCCCGGATGCCGACGGCAGCAAATGGCTCCAAGGTAGCTTTCACCCTCTTTACTTCTCATTGTAAGCGTTATGGGCCTAAGATCATTGACCTCCTGGCTGAGTATGTGGCGAAGCAGCAGCAGGAGGCCAAGAGCAGGCAGTTTGGCTCCGAGGTTGCTCCGGATGCGGATGCTTAGGACTTTGTACCGTAGCTAGCATAGATTTTTCATTTTCTCCCTTTTGTAACATCTTGCGGATGAACAAGTCCAACTATGCCACGAGGTGGCTTTATTTATGTATATAAGTTTACCTTTGATCTACTGCCAAAAATTCTTGCGATGTTCATGCTTGCTTATTTGCCTTTAGGGTCCTTCGGGTGAGGCTCCAGTTATTACTCTGATTGCTCCTAGGCTGCGACCATCTTTGGATGATGCGTCGCAATTGACCTTTCTGCGTGATCGCGTCCGCAGCCTAGAAAAGGATATCCTTAGCATTCGAGGGCATGCAGATGTGTGGAAGTCCAAGGCTGAGCGAGCCACGACCAGGGAGGAGTTCTTGCTTGGGGAGTTGCGGAAGATGGGTGAGAAACTTCAATGTAAGTCTTTGTGAACCAATGTTCTTTCGGGTGCACCTTATTTGTATGCTGGCTCATTCCATGCTTTTTGCAAATGTGAATCTCATTCCGAGGGAAGAGAAGGAGCGCGTCGCAATTCGGATGAACTGCCTGACGCAACAAGATCTGGAGGCTGGTGGCTTCTTCTGGATGGACCATGATCGAGCCATCGTCCTCCCGACGGTGCAAGATCGCGTACACTAGGTTCTTCGGGCGTTGAGGCAGGCGAGGTCATCTCTTGCGACCGTTTGGTCCGTCATGTTTCCTTTGCATGCTGCGCCTTCTACTTTTTGGGGTCTTCTTGGAAAATTTTGAAATGTAGGCCATGTCAAGGAGTTGGTGCGCCATCAGCTGATTGCTGGGGTGAAGGAAGCTCTTTCTCTCGTTCGACTGCATCGTCGTGATGTCAATCTTGTAGAGATATCAACTGTACCACCCCTTCAACAAGATGGTAGCTTATGGGACATGCACCCTCATTACGCAGCTGTGGCGCAGAACACCAAAGAGATTATAGATTTGTTCGAGCAATGGGAGAATGTAATGCTCCAGAATAATTAGTTCATGTAAAGAAAAATGAGATGATGTAAAATTTGTATTTATTCGAGTGGGCTCGTAATGCCCTTTGTAAAGTTTTATATGTATTGGCACGTGGTGCCTTGTAATGTGCATGTCCCTTTCGTTAGCCTGACGTGGTCAGCTACTCGGGTTGTATGCGTCGTTTGCAGTCGACGAAGTCGTGAGGTGAGGCGTAGCCCCCGGGAATATTTAGCGAGAAATAATGTAAGGAGAAAAAAGATATTTGGGCTAAGGAACTTAGCTTTTATTCATAGCAAACGAGGAGGTACATTGTTCGGATGAGTAGCCTTATCGAAAGTAAAGGGTAACTAGGGGTAGAAGCGTCGCAGTTGTGCGATGTTCCAGGGGTTGGAGTATTTGACTCCGGATGCGATGTCCATGAGGCGATAGGCACCACCTCGGATGACTTCGGTGATGATGTAGGGTCCTTCCCAGGGTGACTCAAGCTTCTTGTGTCGTTCTTGCTTGAGTCGCAGGACGAGGTCTCCTTCGACGAAGGACCTTGGGCACAACCGGAGGCTATGGTAGTTGCAGAGGCTCTGCTGGTAGACCGATGAGCGAGCCAAGGCAATGTCACGTGCCTCGTCGAGTGTATCGATGGCGTCTTCAAGTGCTGCCGATGATTCGGCTTCGCTGTAAGTGATGAACCGTGGGTCCTTGTGGCGTACCTCGGCGGGTAGCACGGCTTCGACTCCGTGCACCAGGAAGAAGGGCTTGTAGCCAGTTGAACTGTTTGGCGTTGTACGTAGGCTCCAAAGGACAGAGGGTAGCTCATCTACCCAGGCTCCCGCAAGCCTTTCGAGTGGGCATAGCAGGCGTTTCTTGATGCTGTTGCCTATGAGGCTGTTGGCCTTTTCGACCTGTCCATTGGTCTGCGGGTGTGCCACGGAGGCGTATGATATGTTGATGCCGACGTTGCCGCAGAGGTCTCGAAGTTCCATCGAGATGAAGTTCGAGCCGTTGTCCATTATGATGCTATGAGGCACGCCGAACCTGTAGACAATGGACTCGAGAAATTTGACGACAACTTTGCCGCTTTGGTTGGTGACGGGCATGGCCTCAATCCACTTGGTGAATTTGTCGACGCGACCAGGAGGAAGACGTGACCTCCTGGCGAGGACTATGGCAGTTTTCCAATCATGTCTAGGCCCCACTAGGCGAAGGGCCAGGCCAGCGGGATGGGCCTCAACTCGGATCCTGGCGTGTGTGTCTTGTCCGCGTACCTCTGGCATGCGTTGCACCTCTGGACGATGTCCTTAGCATCGTTCATTGCAGTTGGCCAGTAGAACCCAGCTCGTAGAGCTTTGGCAACAATGGCGCGATTGCATGCATGATGGCCGCAGATACCCTCATGGATGTCTTGGAGGATGCTTTTTCTGTCACCGATAATGACACACCGTTGGAGCACACTCAAAATGTTATGCTTGTACAGTTCGCCATTGATGATGGTGAAGGATTTTGACCGGCGAGATATGCGTCGGGCATCTATCGCGTCATCGGTCAGTTGGTTGTTTATTAGGTACCGAAGGTACGGCTGCGTCCATGTCTCTTCAACCACCATGACCTGCAGTAGGCTGACCAGATCGGCCTCTTTGTCTAGCTTTTTGGGTCCTTCCTGGCCTTCGGGTAGCGTAGCCCCCGAGTGCTCTGCTTCTTCGGCTGAGCCTTTTGGGAATTTCCTCTTGATAGAGGGTACGCAGATTTGTTCGAGGAACACGCCTGGTGGCACCCGTGCACAGGTGGAGCCAATATTGGCGAACCTATCATCTTCTTCGTTGCTTTCTCTGCCGACGTGCCGAAGCTCGCAGCCGTCAAAGTCTCCTTCGAGTGAGTTGTAGAGCGCGCGGTACGCGATCATTTTGGTGCTATGAGTGTCACACTCATTCATCATCTGCTAGACAACAAGGTGCGAGTCACCGTAGATGACGAGGCGTGTTGCGCCGCAGACCTTGGCCATCCTCATGCCATGAATGAGGGCCTCGTATTCGGCCTCGTTGTTAGAGGCACGAAACTTCATTCGAAGGATGTACTTCATATTGTCGCCTTGAGGGGACGTCAGTATGACGCCTGCCCCTGCTCTAGCCTCGCGCTTAGAGCCATCGAAGTGCATCGTACAATACTGCGACATGTCCGGAGTGTTCGGTAGCTAGAGCTCCATCCAGTGGACGAGGAAGTCAGGGAGGACCTGAGACTTGATGGTGGTGCGCCGTTCGTAGATTATGTCCAGAGGGGACAACTTGATGCCCCATAAGGCTGCACGTCCCGTGGCTTTGGGGTTGTTCAGGTTGTTTGACAGCGGTGCGTCGTTGACGACCATAATCTGATGCTCCTGGAAGTAGTGGCTCAGCTGACGTGCCATCATAAATACGTCGTAGGCGAGCTTCTGGTAGTGAGGGTACCCCTGCTTTGTTGGGGTCAGTACCTCGCTGAGGTAGTAGATTGGCCGTTGGACCCCATGGGTCTTGCCATCTTCGGGTCATTCACCACGAGTATGGTGCTTACAACCTGATGTGTAGCTACAATGTATAGCAGCAGAGGTTCTCGTTCCTTTGACGTGACCAGGACAGGCGAGATGGAGAGCAACCACTTGAGGTCCTCGAACTCGTCATCTACTTCGGGTGTCCACTCGAACTTGTATTCCTTGCGCAGCAGCTGGTAAAAGGGTAGGGCCTTCTCGCCCATTCGGCTGATGAATATTCTTAGCGTCGCGATCCACCCAACTAGCTGTTGGACGCCCTTGAGGTTCTTCGGCTTTTCCATGGCTAGTATGGCCCTGATTTTCTTCGGATTCGCCTTGATCCCCCGTTGGCAAATGAAGTAGCCGAGTAACTGCCAGATGGGATGCCGAAGGCGCACTTGTCTGGGTTTAGCTTGATCTTGTAGTGATCAAGGTTATCGAACGTCTCATGGAGATCTTCGATTAGCATCTTGGCCTCCCTGGTCTTGATTACTATGTCGTCGACATAGACTTGGATGTTGCGACCGATCTGGTTTTCCAGGCACGTCTGCATGCATCTCTAGTATGTGGCACATGCATTTTTTTTAGCTAGCCCGAAGGGCATGGTGTTATAGCACAACACTCCTAATAGCGTGATGAACGCTGGTTTCTCCTGATCTTCAAAGTTGAGCCAAATCTGGTTATAGCCTGAGTAGGCGTCGAGGAAGGAGAGTTTCTCGCATCCTGCTGTTGAATCGATGATTTGATCGATCCGTGGTAGAGGGAAGTGGTCCTTGGGACAGTGCTTGTTGAGCGATGTGACGTCCACGCACATCCGCAGGATGTCCGTGTCATTTTTGGGTACCAACACAGTGTTTGCCAGCCATTCGCTTTCCTTGATTTCCCTGATGAAGTTGGCATCGAGCAGTCTGTTGACTTTGATTCCAACGGCTTTGGCTCTTGGTTCGGACAGTCGTCGAATTGACTGTTTGACTGGCTTCGCATCCAGAAACACATTGAGTGCATGCTCGGCGAATTCCCTGGGAACTCCTGGCATGTCCGCGGGACACCAGGTGAAAATTTCCCAGCGCTCACGAAGGAATTCGACGAGCACGCTTTCCTATGCGGGACTGAGATCGTTGGCGATCAATGCCATCTTGGAGGCGTCGGTGTGGTGGACCTGCACCTTCTTCGTGTTGATCGTGGAGTCGAATGACATATCAGGTGCGTTTTGCCTGCTGACTGGTGGTGCCCCGTTGTTTGTCACCTCTCTGGGCCACGTGAGCTCCTCCTGCATGCCGAACAAATGGGAGATTCTGTTGAAGTATCTGTCGCAGTGATCGGACCTGGTGAAGATTCCTTGGATGGTGATGACGCCCCTAGGTCCTGGTATCTTCAGTAGCAGGTACGCGTAATGCGGTACTGCCAAAAATCTTGCGAATGTCATGCGCCCGAGGATGGCGTGGTACTGTGATGGCCAGTCCACCACTTCGAACTCTAGCCGCTCGCGCCTGAAGTTTTCGGGATGGCCAAAGATGACGTCGAGCCATATCTTGCCCAGGGGGTATATGCCCTTCCCTAGGACTATGTCGTGGAACGTCGTGTCTGATTGCTCTAGGCTGCACAGCGGGATCCGCATTGCTGTGAGTGTGCTGGCGAACATCAGATTGATGCTGCTGCCACCGTCCATGAAGACGTGGCTCATCTCGAATCCCCCGATATGGGCCTCGAGAACCAGGGAAGCATGACCTGGGCGAGGGATCTGGTGTGGGTGATCCGAACGATCGAACGTGATGCAGGACTCCGAGCCGCTGAGGTACTCAGGTATGGCTGGTGGAGAGGTCACGGCCAGGGTGACTTGGCGGGTGATCTTCTTTTGCACCATGTTGGTTGGGCGCCCCTTCTATATCATCAGGGACCCTTTTGGTGGCGGGTACCCTCCCGCACCGTTATGTGGTGCTGGTGCGATCGGCGGCTGTGACGGTCCGACGGGTGGTGGTGGAGGAGCTCCATGGGTGATGTCACCTGGTGTAGGTGCGGGTCCAAATCCAGGGTTCACGGTCTGGCACTGCATTTGGGTGAAGCCCTCGCTGAGCTTCTGGAACTATCGGCTGTCCTTAAGCATGTGGCTGGCCTTCTTCTTACCATCTTGTTTGTCAATGTAGAAGTGGATGGTGCAGGGACCAGACAGCTTTTCGTATGCCGAAGGCTCATCATCGCGGTTGCGACGTTGCCATGTTTGCGTGGGTCGCCCTCCGTCATGGTAGTTGTTTCAGCGGTATCCGTTGTTGCAGTTGCCGTCATCGCGTCGATCGGCGTATCCAGCCGCAACGATGTCAACTCTGTCGCGGTCATCATAGACGCGCGATCTTATTTTGCTACGGCGTTCGCGCTTGCGTCCGTAGTCGTCTTCGTCATCCGAATGTTCTCGGTTGACGGAATCTTCGCCATCTGCCGATTGGTTGGCGATGTTCATGAGGTGGTCGAGCGTCTTGGGCTTGACGCGTCCAAGTTCCTCCTTGAAATCCGGGCGTCTGACACCATCCTTGAAGTCGTCGATTGCTCTTTCCTTAGAGATATGCGCGGCGGAGTTCTTGATGTGGGACCAGCGGAGTATGTATGAGCGGATGGACTCGCTGGTATGGTGGGTGCGGGACCGCAGCTCCTCGATTGAGGCTGGCCTCTTGCTGGTGCCATTGATGTTGCGGATGAAGCTGTACGCCAGCTCTTCCCAGCTTCGGATGGAGCCGGAAGATAGGCTACTGAGCCAGACCCTGGCCGCGCCTGTCAGCTGTAGCTGAAGGCATTGTAAGGCGGTGTTCTTGTTCCCTCCATGGAGCTTGACCGACGACAGGTGATCATCAAACCAAGCTTTTGGCTCCTGCATGTCGTCAAACTTCGGGTTGTCCGAAGGGAGCTTGAAATTTTTTGGCATCCATGTTTGCCGAATGGATCTGCTAAGTATCTGGCTCCGCACAGCTCTCCATCGTCTTCTTCTTCGGACTCAGTTGAGCACGCGCGTTTGGCATGTGCCTTGTCGATATTGCGCTGGGTGAGCTCATTGCAAGCGTCGTAGTTTCTACTGCGGCGTCGGGGCAGGTCGTGCTCGTCTTCCTCGGATGAGGGTGTAGGGCTCTGGGTGAATTTGACCGCAACCTTTTTCTTCGGCTCCGTAGGAGCATCATCGTGGAGCGCAGCTCCGACGAGTCCGGGGCCTGCTAGCAAGGACTTGTGCATGGCGCTCTTCGGGTCCCCCGCTGGAGGCAGATGGGACGTGGGATATGTAGGGGCCGCCATGATCGCGGCCTGCGGCATTTTTGGCATGACGTTGCCGTGCAAGTCCATCGCCATGAAGAACGTGTTGAGGGCCCTGGTAACCTCGCGTCACGCGGCAGAGTCCATGCACTCCATGCAGGAGTGGTACTTGTTGGCGTTGTTGCCATGCGATCTGGAACCGTCAGCGGCGGAGAGCGCAGCTTGCCGTGCGCTGGATTCCACAGCTGCCTTCTTACCCTTGTCGAGCTCCTCCATCAGCTTCACCTGCCGGTTGTGCTCATCGATGAGGAGGAGGTGGTAGGCCATCAATAGATCTCGGGAGGCGTTCACAGGTAGGATTATGTTGCCCGCCAAAGCCTGCCGTGCTTGGTGCCAGCCTTCCTCGTTGAGGTTGATCCGGTTGTAGGCGTGGGCGTCGCCTTCGTTGGCCCTGTTAGGCGGACCCCTCCTCCCCTCGTTTCCTATGTTCCCCGTTTGTGGGTTGGGAGGGGGATTGGGTGTTTGTTGTGCACTCGAACCCGACGTTGGGTCCGTTACGTTGTTGACGATGACGGTGCATAGGTAGAATCCGTAGAGTGGGTCACTGCTGCCGCAGCTTTCAGATTCGGAACCGTAGGTTCCTTCATCCGAAGGGGGCCACACAGATCGGAGTTGCAGTTGTTGTTGTCATCCGAGTCATCTGTCAGCATCGATGTGTGCAACGCGCCGATGGGTGGGACCCACGAAGCAGGCCTGATGGATCATGGTGGCACCCGCTCTAGGAGGAGGAGGGTGCCAGTCTGCCCCACCTAGAAGAAGAAGCCCCCGGACAGCATCTCGAGCCCGTCGCCGACGGACTCGAAATCCTTCAGGGTGGCCAGCGAGTGGGCGGTGAAGTCGAAGGCACCGAAGAGGAGATGACTCTCCGTTGCCGATGAGTTGTAGATCGCTCTGGATGGAACCGTCACGACCGCATGATCAACGTCTCCGTTTCCCACATACAGCGCCAATTGACGAGGTTCGATCTCGTCAATGCCCATTGTTATGGACTTGGGTTTTGGATAAGATGGGGATGCTGTAAGTCGCGGAACGGTTAATAGAAAAGCAACACAGGGACACGAGATTTACCCAGGTTCAGGCCCCCGGAGGGAAAACCCTACTCCCGCTTTTCTGCTCTTGATTACGGCGGAACCGAAGGTTACAGGGGTGCACAGATGCAATCTGGTGTGGAGGTGTGTATGCGGTGGCCAGAGAACCTTCTCGTCGTACCCTCCTGGACTTTATATAGATAGACAGGTCCCTGGTTAGGTCGATTCGGTTACAAATTAGGGTTGATACCCTTAGAAATTCTATCTAATCTAGACCTGTCCTCCGAGGAGTCAAAAACGTCATGGACTTGGGCCACTCAAAGTCTTCATGGGCTGTGTGTCCTGACGTGGGCCTTACTTGGGCTGGACCAGGTATACCAATGTCATGTACCCATGGGATATATCCATGTCACTAATAGGCCAAGAAACTAACCAGGTTAAAACAGTAACGGGCCAGAACATGGGTCGGACATTTACGGGCCTGAACAGTAGGGCCCAAAGTATGTGGGTTGGTTCGAGCAGTACGTGGATACACCGTAATGGGCCAAAGCGGGCTGGCCAAATAGGCCCATTTCGAACAGTGCAGGGCGGAACACTAACGGGCCCGTATATTTATGGGTCATGTGAACGGGCCTATTTCAAACAGTGTTTGTGGAAATAGTAATGGGCCATAAAGTTTATGGGCCACCCACGGCTGCACCAGTGGGCCCATTTGTAATAGTGCATGGCGAAATAGTAACGGGCCTCATTCCTGTTGGGCTTCCTTAATGGGTCAGCCCACTTAATAATTACTAGGCCTTGGCTAGGCCTGTCTTCTAACATAGTTTTATTGATAGTTAATGGCGTTAACTTGCCGTTAACGGTGCTTGCCACATGGCACTTTGCATGACGTCAGCAGTCAACGCGGCTGGCGAACACATCTATGACGGAACAAATTTTCGTGGCTGAAGGGTGCGATCCGCCACAGTCAAAAAAACCGTGGTAGATTCATTTGTGATGGGGATTTTACCACGAAGTGCATCCATCATAGAAGACTCTTCAGCCACGAAAAACGGGCCTTTAACCACGAAAATCTTCCGTCGTAAAAGGACATTTTTCTTCCAGTGCCAAGAGGGACAAGCTTCAATGAATTCACCAACCAAATTCCCCGAGGAGAACTCAAACCGATGCACGAAATGCAAAAGGCAAGAACACCACAAAGATGCCCCAATCCCCCACTCTCAAGTTCCAACAAAGCTACTAAAGCTATTGGGGGAACAAGACAGGAGGAATCAAAGAGGAACACAAAATTCCCCAAGATCTAGATCCCAAAGAATCACTCACAAAGAGATGATTTGGTTTGGTCAAAATGTGGATCTAGATCTACTCTCTCTACCTCTCAAATATTGGCAAGAATAAAAGGAGGGAGGGAGAGAAATCAAGCTTCAAAGAGTGAGAGCAAATGGGGCAAAGCTTAGACAAAAAGGAGGAGGACGAAGCACTAATAAAATACAAAGGGAGGAGGTATAAATAAGGTCCAAGCAAATCTGCCCGTTGAGGGCCTGTTTGCCTGACTGGGCTGGTAGTATCGGAATGGGCCGATACTACCGGACCCAACCAGCTGCGCACACAGGCGAGGCGAGCAACAAGCGCAGCCAATCGCAGCAGTCAAGCGGTCAACATGCCAGCGGCGCCAGTTGGCGAGTGAGCGCGAGCGGAGGCGACGCAATGCGGGAGGCGCGTGGCAGCGAAGGCGAGGCACGCGCGCGTGAGCAAATGCAGGGAGAGCGGGCCGAGGCGCCGGAACGTGCTGTAGCTGGGCAAGGCCTACCTAGGCCGGCCGATAGTACCAGCCTTCCCGGGCGGTACTATCGGGCCAGGCCGGTAGGACCGGACGCGGCAACCGGGCGAGGCAGAAGGGCGCACATGCACTATACAGGCGGTAGCGCTAGCGTTAGTACCGCCAGCCCACCAGAAAATTGTTTTTCCTTTTTCATTTTAAATCAAATAAATAGGTAGATTCAAACAACGATAACTTAAGAATAGTAAGTCCGATTGACCCGAATCCAATTGTGTTGGAAAGAGGACGACAAGACCCAAATCCAGTTGCGTTGAAAATATTAGATATTACCAAGTGAGAATACTTCATGTATTTTAGAGTGAGATACCTCTCTTGGTGAGAATCCAGAAACCTCAAATATTAAAATCACAACAAGATATAAAAGGGAGGTCCGATTTTGATGAAAAAGAGCTTGTTATGAAGATTACCAAAAGCTTTATATCCTCACATGGATAAGACCAAATAACAACCAAATACGATTATGAAAGTATGCAAAAGTTTTATCTCTCTCCGAAAGATATGATTGAGATACTCACTCGAGAGCCCCTCTTGATAGTACGGCTATTGATCCTAAACTCAGTCTCCCAACGAACAACATGAGACCGGCAAAAGGAAAAACCTATCAAGAATACCTTTCCCTTGAGCATTCCACTTGAGCGCGATGTAGACAATCTTGACCTTCTCAAGATGGAACGTCTTCCTTGATTCCACTTCATCGACCCATGACCATCGAAGATGGCAAGCATCAAACATGAGATATTCTAGAGATGGCGCATTTTGAGCTTACACAACACATATTATTCTTCATTACATCGACCTTGAAGACAACACATGCTCCAAGCAATTTTAATGGACAATTCCTACAAGTGCAACTTAATACACACATTAGTCCATAAAGATTGTCATTAATTACCAAAACCACACATGGGGGCTACATGATCTTTCACCAAGCTGCCATCATGGAAAGCCTCCATGCTCAAAATAGGAGGGTGGCTCAAACTCGTCAAGACAATTTTATCCGCAATACCTATATTCGCCATGATGTCCCTCGACATTCCCATAGAAATCATCACCGCCATCGAGAAAATTATTCGCGGCTTTCTTTGGAAGGGGAGGAAGGACATGCACAGCGAGCACTGCCTGGTGGCATGGGATAGGGTGTACATGCCCAAAGAGTTGGTGGGGGGGGACTTGGCATCCCCAACCTACGCCTCATGAACATTGCACTGAGGGCCAGATGGCTTTGGCTGAAGCGTGTGGAGGTGGACAAGCCATGTCACGACCACGACATCTGTATCCCAGAGCTCTCATGGCGGCTCTTCGACGCAACGACTACCTTGGTGCTTGGGGACGAAGCAACTACCTTCTTCTGGATGGACAAGTGGCTCCCATGTGCGTGGCTCTGTGACATTGCTCCAAACCTCTTCATGGTGGTCCCACCGAGTGTAACCTCCATGCATTGTGTGCGTCAAGGTCTAGCAGGGGGCTGGATGCATGATGTCCCCTAGAACTCAATGCAACAGCCATGAGGGATCTCCTCGAGGTGGCGGATAGATTCGAATAAATCACCCTGACAGAGGGGACGCGGGACGTCTTCAATTGGAAATGGGACTCGAGCTACTGCTACACAGCCTGATCCTGCTAGCAGGCCCTTTTTCCAGGTGGACTTCGATGGCCGGGGCTCTTCAGATCTAGCGATCCCGAGCCCCTTCCAGCTATAAAGTAGTGCTTTGGTTAGCCATGAGGAATAGATGCTGGACCGCCAACAGGCTGAGCCAACGTGGTCTTCAAAAACCGATGGCCTGCCCCTTTTGTGACCAATGTGGAGAAACCATCGACCATCTTTTCATGGGATGCATCCTAGCCCGCGAGGTTTGGATAACCTGCCTGGGCTGGTGGAACAAGAGGTATTGGATGCCGAAGCATGACTCCAAGTTTGTCATGTGGCTTCAGGATAAGCGGGGTGGCAAGGGCCGCGAGTACGATCTCTAGGCAAGGATATCCTTGGTTTGCTGGACGCTATGGCGCCATCGGAATAGCGTGGTCATCGAAGGTTACGCTCCTTCTTCCGGAGAGGTCATCCGGAAGATCGCCACGGAGGCGGACCTCTGGAGGATTGCAGAGCTTTTTTCGCGACGGTCTAGGGCATGTAGATAGGTGGAGATGACGTGAGTAGTTGCTTAGATTGTGTTTGTTGTCCTTGAGGCGGCGTGAAGTTGCACCTTTGGCGCATGTGCCATGGTGCATTGTAAAACATGACCTCTTGGCCCTCCTTCTATGAAAACGATATAGGACATATGCTTGAAAAAATAATATAAAATTTACTATGGTTAGAGAACATAAAATACAACCACAAAAGAAGAGAACACAATACAAATATCTACAAGTAAATAAATGTACTATGCAAATATATTTATAATCGATCTATTGATATATGTTTGGTACTTCCTCTAATCCATATTAATTGTCGCTAAATCAGATGTATCTAGCATTAAAATATATCTAGATACATTCAATTTAGCGACAATTAATATGAATCAGAGGGATTAGATGTCGATATTTTGGGTAAAAAACATGGTAAAGTTCAAAAACATTAATATATGACTAAATTTATGGACTCCTTTTATTTACTCTAGGGCGTTGTACTTTCACGGTCAATATACCTTTTAAACGAGTGTATTATACCTCTATCATTCCTAATATACCTTACTAGTTATTGTAATATACCTCAATACAAGTACCATGAAAAAAATATCATGAGAGACCTTATTTTTTATAATATGTCACCTTTACATACAGAAAAAAAGAATATATGCAACACCGTGGATTTTCTACCCGAGGGGTAGCTATGCATGACTTGAAACCATTCGATGTGGTTACCATGATCCGTGTTTCCATTAGCATTCCATTAGCATCTGTTAGTTTTTGTGGCCACTGTGCTAGTTTGTGTCGAGCATTCTGTTTTGTGGACACCCAAGCATGGTGGGTACTCCGATTCGCCATTAACATATTTCGATATTTTACTTTGCTAAAAAATTAGGCACAACTCAGGTCCGCCATTAATAGTTTTGCCAAGGTAGGATTTGAGGGACTATTTCCTGTTTATAAGCATGGAGCCGCTTATCGTAGCTTTTCTCTTATATGGAATGTTGACTGCTTTTGTTTTTTAAATAGAACTTTAAAAGAATTTGTAATCATCTAATAACCTTTTACATATATGGATTTTACTAACTGCCACTATAATCTTCAAAGAGAATAATAACCTTTGTAGTTTATTTTAATCTTCATAGAGAGCAATAACCTTTGGAGTAAGAGGCGAGCTGCACGGCCAGGGGAGTGATGCATGTAAAATACATACTGAAACTTTGTAGTTTATTATGGTATATTCCAATATATTTGCATATTATTTACTGCTATATCCATGTTTTATATTAATTTTGGGTATTTTTCACATGATCACCTTTATTTGGGTTATAACTCTGCATAATAGGAAAATTCCTTTTTTTTATCTTGATTTTCAAATACCTTCGCGAACTCAAAAGGATTTTATTTTTTTCCATGAAAGTTTTTCATCGAAAACAATACTTGGAGCACTTGGACCGAAACATGAGTTGAACAAGACCTGAAGTGGGGACCATGGCATGGACAGAAAGGAATTCCATGTCATGGGGTACCCATGTCGCCTCGTGGCCCTGATGCCATCCATATTCACGTCAATCTCTTTGTCTTGAGCTAAAACTGACTATATATATGCCCCCTTCGTGATCTCACGATGAGGCGGAGCACAACTGAAAGAACATGTGTGCCCCATATGTGGTTTTGGTAATTAATTACAATGTTTTATGAACTCATTTGCATTGAGTTTTACTTGTAGGATGTGTCCATAGACAATGCTTGAACCATATGTTGACTTCAAGATTGGAAAAAGAAGAAAGTCAAGTGTTGATCAAGGTTTCAAGGAATGATCCGGAGATTGGTCAAGTGGAAGTTGATCTTATGGCAAGTGTGTCTTAAATAACAAGATGGTGTGATATCTCATGTGTACATTCAAGACACCAACATAATAAAGAAAGAAGAAATGAAGTGCAAGTTCAAGTTCAAGACACCAACATAATAAAGAAAGAAGAAATGAACTGATAAGCTTTTACCTCTTGGGTTCTCTATGGAGGATTTGGTTGGTGAAAGTGAGAAGCTTTTACCTCTTGGGTTTTTGGAACCCTAGACGGCTTATGGTGTTGTGGATTTCTTGGGGCCTCCAATTGAGTTGTGGAGCTCTACCCAAGCTTGTTTGTTGGGAGCCTCCAATTGAGTTATGGAGAAGTGCCCCAATCTTGTGAGAGGTTTCAGATTGCCACTAACAAGTGCATCGATAGTGTAAGTTTGGATCGATCCCGTTGGGGTGAGATTCATAGGATAACAAGGGAGGCCATAGTGGCGTTGGTGGTTTGAAACCACCCCCTCTCCAAATGAGACGTACTCCATTGTTGGGAGGAACTTGGTAAAACACCATCATCTCTATTAGAGATTTAATATTTATTTATGTATTTTGGTTTGTGGAGTGGTACTCCCACCGGTATCTCTCTCGACTCCACGTACGTCTCTCTATATAACAAACTATGATGGGTTTTTGTTAAGATAAGTAACACAAAACCGATCAGAGATGAACTAATCGTTCTAGCCCAGAAACTTATCATGGTATCAGAGTGAGGTCTTCCGATCTAGCTGCCAAAAAAACGCCATCGTTGTCGCAGTTCTCCCTGCCACAGTTGCTAAATCCTACAGCCACCATAGTCTCCTATAGCCGCTGCCAAAACACCATAACCCATACACATCCGCCACTGCTACATACCCCTCTGTTGCCGTCACAAAGAAGAACCCTAGATACATAAAATCCGAAACAAAAAACCTAGACACAAGCAAAAATCCTGCCACCGACTTTATCTGCCTCAGTGCCAAAATACACAGACAAAACATCAGAAAAATCCTGCTGCCGCCGTATCCTTTTTGCTACCGCTGCAATGTCCTCTTCGTCGTCCTCCATCGTCGCGCTGGCTACTGCTCTTAGGGCGTCACCGGCCTAGCTTCTCACGAGGGAAAACTCCCTTGTCTGGAAGGCCCTCCTCATCCCCGCCCTTCGTGGTGCCCGTGTGCTTAATCTTGTGAAAGGCCTTGAGGCAGCACCGGCCGAGGAGGTTGAGGTTGAAGACACAAACAACAAGAGAATAAAAGTGGAGAACCCGGAATATGTCACTTGGATCACTCGTGACCAACGGGTTTTGAGGTACCTCTTGAATTTGATCTCGACAGATGTTCTATCTCATGTGATTGGACTCAAAACTAAAGTGTGGGAAGCCCTTGAGTCTCTCACCACAGCGGCATCTCGCTATCGGACCCAGCAGCTCCGATCAGCATTGAACGACACAAAGAAGGGTGACCTCTCTGCTGAAAGTATGTTCCCAAGATAAAAAATATTGCCTCTGAACTTGCGCTGTTGGGAGGGCTCTTGATGATGATGAGCTGATCAGGTCCATTCTTCATGGTCATGGAGATACCTATAACACATTGAAAACTACTGCCAATGCCAACACCAATACTACTCTTAGCAATTTGTTCAGTTAACTTCAGGCTTTTGATCATCTCCACAAGATTGATGAGGGCGGTGAGGCGTTTGTCTCACCCGCGAATATGGCGCCGTGGTGGTCCACCTCCACCTCCATGTGCGCTCTAGGATGATAAGCGCCAGGATGACCGCGACTACCGCCATCAGGATGACCGTGGCCGCCGTGGCGATGATGACCGTCATGGCTATGATGATCGTTGTGGCTATGATGACCGTCATGGATATGATGACTGTCATGTCTACGATGACCGCTGTGATAGATATGAAGATCTCCCTTGCCGTCGTGATGATGATGGTGGGAGACACAGAGATGATGGTGGCCGACATGATGGTGGACGCCGGGATGATGGACGTCATCGTGGTCGTGCACCCACCCCATACATCAATGTTACTTGTCAGATATGTAAGATCCATGGCCAACATGCTAGTGACTTTTGGTGGAGGTTTCATAATAACCGTGATCGCCGTGATGATGGTGGTGATCGTCGTGACCGTTGTGATGATGGTGGCGCCAAAGCTGTGAACATGGTGTCCTATGGTGTTGATACAAACTGGTACCCTGATACTGGCGCCACTAACCATGTCACTAGCAAGCTGAGCAAGCTCTCTGTCTAGGAGAAGTACATGAGACATGATCAAGTTCATATGGCCAAAGGTAACGGTATGCAAATCTCTCATATTGTTCATTCAATGTTGTGCACTCCCCATAGTTCTTTTCATCACAATGATATTCTTCATGTTCCAAATGCATCTAAAAGTCTTCTTTCAGTTCACAAACTTACACTAGATAATGATGTCTTCCTTGAGTTTCACCCATATTTTTCTTGATGAAGGATCAGGCCACAACGAGAACTCTGTTTGAGAGACCATTTCATGGTGGACTCTACCCGCTCGTGCATATGCCTACCGGGTCTTCCAAGCAAGCATTCATCACAATAAAGTCGTCTTCCTCCACATGGCATCGCCGCTTAGGACATCCATCCTCTTTTGTGGTTTAGTAAATCCTTAGGAAACATCATATTTCTCATTCGCTAGAAATAAACCCATACATTTGTGATTCTTGTCAACTAGCTAAGAGCCAACAATTACCGTATCCTATCTCTACTAGTGTATCCACTGTTCCTTTGGAGCAAGTTTTCTCTGATATATGGGGGCCAGCACCTACTTCTGTTGTCAAACATTCACATTATGTAAGATTTATTGATGAATTTAGTAAATTCACATGGATCTATTTTCTCAAAAATCGTTATGAGGTTTATCAAGTTTTTCTTAATTTCTAGCAACTTGTTGAAAGAAAATTTGAGAGAAAGATTATTACTATGCAAACTGATTAGGGTGGTGAATATGAAAAACTCCATGGCTTCTTTCCAAAAGTGCGCATCACTCATCATGTCTCTTGTCCACATGCACATCAACAAAATGGTTCTGTAGAACGTAAGCAGCTCCATATTGTTGAAGTTGGTCTTGCCTTACATGCAAATGCATCTATGCCTCTTAAATTTTGGGATGAAGCTTTTCTCATAGCCACTTTTCTCATTAACTTACTTCCTAGTAAGGTTATAAACTTTGACACTCTTGTTCAATGTCGCCTTCATACTAAACCCAATTATGAGTCTCTTAGAGTTTTTGGCTATGCTTGTTGGCCTAATCTCCATCACTAATAAGAAACTTGCCTTTCGTTCCACCAAGTGTGTGTTTTTAGGCTATAGTCCTCGTCATAAAGGAGTAAAATGCCTAGATCCTAAAACAGGCCATGTCTATGTTTCTAGAGATGTGGTGTTTGATGAAAATGTCTTTCCCTTTGCTGATATGCATCCTAATGCCGATTCACGTCTCAAAAAGGACATTCTCTTATTACCTATGGACAATGGGGATACACACAATGAAGATCATATGAATTTGCATGTAATACCATATGTTACTAATCTTGAACAAGTTGCCCTAGAACATGTTGTGATTGCAGATACAACTGAAGCCCAGCAACCCATAGGAGAAATTTTCACATCAAATGGTGAAATAATGGGGCAAAACGGTGCAAAAACTCGTTCAGAAACTCATCCAGAAAATGTCAGCCACGACGCTCATCTCAAAGCCGGTACGGGATCATCCTCGGATCATGCATGCACTAATCCCTAAAACACGCCTGTGTCCAGTGAAAATCACGCCCGCCTGTAGCTGTCTCCTGCTAGGCGCATGTCGCTGTCGCCTAAACACATGTCGTTTTCACCCGACATGCACACCACGCGGTCCCCCGGTCTTCTCCACGCGAAACGACTGGCTCTGATTGGGACCACGAGGAAGCAGATGACACAGTGATGCCGAACGACCAACGATGTTTTTTGTTGAGGCATTATAGGACACGGAGGAAAACGACACGGGCAATAATTCAGCAGAAGAGGAAAACGACACGGGCAACAATTCAGCAGAAGTTTTAGGTTCCTCTACTGACTCACTACCTTTGTCGCTATCAGCTGCACAACCTCAACCTCAACAAATTGATTCTATTTTGGAGCATCGCCCACATCTTCAAAAAGGTATAAGAAATCCTAAAAATTATAATAATGGTACTATTAGATATGGCTTGTTTACGTCTACATGTGAAACATCGACATTGTCAGAAGCTCTTTCAGATGATATTTGGCACAAGGCTATGACAGAAGAGTATGATGCTCTTATGGAGAACAAGAACTGATGACTTGTTCCCCCAAGTTCTAGGAAGAATCTTATTGATTTCAAATGGGTGTATCGTGTAAAAAATGCAGATGGCACAATTGATAGATACAAGGCTTGCCTTGTTGCAAAAGGTTTTAAAAAGAGATATGACATAGATTATGAGGATACCTTCAGCCCTTTTGTTAAGGCAGCTACCATCGGACTTGTTCTATCAGTTGTTGTTTCTCGTGGCTAGAGTTTGAGGCAGCTAGATGTTAAGAGCGCGTTTCTTCATGGCGTTCTGGAAGATGAGGTATACATGAAACAACTCCCAGGTTTTGAAGATTCTCAAGTTCCTCATTTCATATGCAAACTTGATAAGGCTCTTTATGGTCTATAGCTGGCTCCTCGTGCATTGTATTCCAGACTAAGTATAAAGCTGCAAGCTCTTGGCTTTATTCCTTCTATAGCAAACACCTTACTTTTTATCTATAATAAGTCAGGTGTTATGATTTCTGTTCTAATATATGTTGATGATATAATATTTACTAGTTCCTCATGTCAGGCAATCAATGCTTTTATGCATGATCTAAAGGATGATTTTGCTCTCAAGGATCTAGGGTATCTACACTTCTTTTTGGGCATTGAGGTAAAGAAGGTTAATGATGGTTTACTTCTCACATAGGAAAAATATGCCACTGATTTGCTTACAAAAGTTGGAATGAAAAACTGCACTACATGTCCTACACCTCTATCCTCCACTGAGAAGTTGTATCTTGATGAGGGTACTCCCCTTTGGCCCTGATGATATCACTGAATATAGAAGAATTGTGGGTGCCTTACAATATTTGACCTTGACAAGACCTAACATTTCCTTTTCAGTTAATAAGGTTTGTTAGTTTTTACATGCTCCAACAACCTCTCACTAGACAGTTGCCTAAAGGATCTTGAGATATATTCAGGGAACTTTGAAGGTTGGACTGACTTTTTAGAAGTCATCTTCAAGCCTTCTTAGCACCTTTTTTGATGTAGATTGGACAGGATATCTACAAGGGGTTTTGCTATATTCTTTAGACCAAATCTGATTTCTTGGAGTGCGAGAAAACAAGCCGTAGTGTCAAGGTCGAGTACTGAAGCTGGATACAAGGCGTTAGACAATGCCACAACTGAGTTAATTTGGGTTGAAGCTCTTCTTGGTAAGCTAGGTGCTAAACTAAAAGAAAAACCATGCCTATGGTGTGATAATCTAGGAGCTACATATTTGGATGCTAATCTTGTTTTTCATGCAAGGACTAAGCATATTGATATTGATTTCCATTTTGTTAGAGAGAGAGAGAGAGAGAGTTGCAAGCAAACTATTGGATATCAAGTTTATTTCTAGCAAGGATCCAGTTGCATATGGGTTCACAAAGGCTTTACCTATCAGAGAGCTTGATGAGTTCAAACGTAATCTTGACCTTTCAGAAGGTTGTGTTTAAGGAGGGCTGTTAGAGATTTAATATTTATTTATGTATTTTGGTTTGTGGAGTTGTATTCCCACCTCTCTCTCTCTCTCTCTCTCTATATATATATATATATATAGAGAGAGAGAGAGAGAGAACTGATCGTCTCTCTATGTAACAAACTATGATGGGTTTTTGTTAAGATAAGTAACACAAAACCGACCAGAGATGAACTGATCGTTCCATGCCAGAAACTTGTCAGTCTCCACGTGCCTCGGTTATCTCTATACCCGAGATCTTACTTATGCGCCTTACTTTGTGATAGCCTTCGTTCTTAAAGTCTATATCTTGCTATCACATAGTTGTTTGTCTTTCTTAGCATAAGTTATTGGTGCTCATAGGTGAACCCTAGTTGTTCTAGATTTTGTGCTTGACAAAGTAAACGCTAGTTTAATTCCGCGTTTGTTGATCCCCTCTAGTAAAAGTTTTAAACCGCCTATTGACCCCCCCTCTAGGCGACATCCTTGTACTTTCAACATCGACATAAACATACAAAACCAGATACAAAGCCATGGACCTTCAAACATTGGAGGGAAAAACATGGCCGGAGTCAACCCCTATTGCATCTCCGCCCTATCCAGCATCATCACCATAGTGAAGAGGGAGTAGTAAACTCCTGGACTATGGGTTTACATCAATAGCTTGATCTCTCTCTCTCTCATTAGTTTAGAACCGTATGGACTGCCCTACATGATTATGGACACATATATAATTCTATTATGGTGGATATTTGTTTTACAAGATGATTATATGAGATTGCAAGTTTTCAGTATATGATTGGTGTGTTTATAGATGCATATTATTACCCCATTAATATATACACGTCCTTATCAAACTAGAATGCTACCATACGTGTGTGTGTGAACATGTGTGTTAGACGAGGTGGCAAATAGTAGCAAATGGATAGTGACAGAAATTTGGGACTACTAAGGTTTTCACCTTTCCTTTGTTACCTCATTTGGGAGAATGGAATGCTTATCTATGATCATCTAGTGACAGAAAAAATGAGCTCGTTTGTTCGAGATGGCATATTTGTTATTCAAATTGCTTAAGGCTATACTTTGTTTGTTTTAAATCTAGTTGCATAGTTTTATCCTACTAGAGAATCATGAGGGAGATGTGTTGCATCATATTCATTATAGAACATGATGCCCATATGAATGTGAATTAGACACTATTCCATCAATAGTTATGTCATCTATAAGGTTGTTTTTAGCCCACCTATGGGTTAGAGCTTTGCTCCATGGGCGGCCCAGTCAAGGAAAAAATATGTAGGCCCTTCCGGCTAAACTAGAGCCTAGAAGACTTACCGATTTTGGCATGTAGATTTACTTATAGTTCAAGTTGTACTTTGTACCGACTCTGTATCATAGCAAAATAGGTTTCTCCTGTAAACCCTATGTCGGATGACTATATAAGCTATCCTAGGGGCCAGCCATTAGGGAAAAAACCATAAACTACTCACACAGGTGAAACCTTTTTTATAATCCTTTGTAGCATCTGGCTCTGTCGATATACTGGATTGCTAGCAGGAGTAGGAACCAATCACCGCAGTCGGATCTGAACCTGGGTAAACTTGTGTGCCGTCCCGGATCACCATACGTATCACACGGTTCACCTTTCCTCACGCCTTGAGGATCCCCTCATGGCGTACTTGTCATCTATTCGACGATAAGAGGCTCATAACCAAACTTGTTTCAGTGTGGTGGGGCCATCCCCAATCCTTCATTGCTCCCAGTGATCTTACCCATCATCCATACTTGTATTCAATGGGTATTTTCTCATAACCGTCACCCGATAGGCTAAATAGGCACTCATTGGTAAAAATACTCACGTTTACAAACACATCAACTTAGTCATATCCATCAATATATAGTCATAATTTATAAACAATGACACATATATAGTAATTCATCAATGTCATGACCTTATTGTCAAATGGCATAAATGCTCCATGATTAGGAAACCTTAATCATCAGTTGCCCAACAAACTAGTATAAATATAGGCTATTAGAGACTTGGTTTTTTTATACCACACGTGTATCAATGTTTTCGATTGATACAATTATAGCATGGTATAAAACTATTATTAACTAATGAGATATGATAATTTAAACTTTTTTATTATTTGCCTCTAGGGTAATATCTCCTTCAGAGAGAAGTGCTGGTTCCACTCCTATCCTCTTTTTCTATTTTTCTTTAATTTGTTAATATATATCTTTATGAAAAGTAATTAGTGGTGCATGGCAATATTAGTCGCGCCACCAAAAAAATTGGTGACGTTGTGGAAACGTCACACCACTAAAAATTTAGGTCCGGTGGACATTGGGACCCACATAGAAGTGGTGTGGCACTGTTTTAGACACGACACTGATAATATGTTACCTGTGGCATAGCCAAAATTGGCACGCCAGTGGCATGTTACGAACTAGAGAGGTGCCACTAATAGAATGATGTGTATGATGAGTTTCCTACTAGTGTCTTCTAGTCCTCTTGATTCCGACACCCCATGTTATGGTAAATGTACCCCTTTTGTAAGCTTATTATTGGTATTCTTCCTTCATAGTAACTAATCTTTGTTGTCTTGATTTCCTTCTCTTAGTTAGTTCTGCCTTGTTGTGCCTTCTGAGTTGGTCTTCTACCCCTACCAAAATTCGTATGCGGGTTGGATAGGGGGCCACTTGTAAGTTAGTATGACACGTGGTCGTACCATATATCGTCGACCATGCTAGGTTCTTCATCTTAAGATCTCTTTGCGTTGACAGCATAATTAAGTCACGTTGAAGGTGGGTTGCTATACATTACAATACAGGTTGTTTAGCTCCATTAATGTTTCTAACACATCATCATGCTTGTTGCCCCTATGCTACCACGCCCTAACCCTTTCCTACCATCATCATTGTCCAATCTAACTTTACATTGGTGACTTGGTCATGTCGCCCACTTTCAGGGTGGGTTTGGGGGTGGGGGGAGCTAGCGAGGCTCATGACCCACCTTGTTTCAGTGTGGATGGGTCCACCCCAAATCCTTCCTTGCTCCTAGTGAGCTTACCCATCATCCATAGTTCCATACTTGTATTCAATGGGTATTTTCTCATAACCATCACTCGATAGGGTAAATAGGTATCCATTGATAAAAATACTCATGTTTATAAACACATCAACTTAGTCATAAAACATCAATATATAGTCATAGTTTATAAACAACAACACATAATCATGGATTTTTAGTTTTGTTGCCAAGTGGCATGAGTCTTGTCTTAGTTATTTGTAAGTTCATTTATGTCTTTGTTATGTTCTTGGTTTTTATCTTCTTATTTTTCCAGGTTTACGTAGGATTTTTAATCT
This sequence comes from Avena sativa, assembly GCA_916181665.1. NCBI lineage: Eukaryota > Viridiplantae > Streptophyta > Magnoliopsida > Poales > Poaceae > Avena > Avena sativa. The sequence continues at coordinate 165,006,572 of OV702297.1, forward strand.
TATATATATATACAGAGAGGGAGAGAGAGAGAAACCCTATTCAGCACCCAGGATGTAGAATAGTTATTTTGTACCCAACATATATTTATGTTAGATTGAAAAAAAAATATTTTGTATACGAATAATTATGTTCATATATTCACTACAACCAAAAAAATTGACATAAAAATAAAGTTTATGAGTCATTATAGTGTAAAAAACACCAAAAATATGTATTTTACGTTGAATTTTTTTACGGCATGTAGACAAAAAATATGTCATTTCTAAATTTTATTATGTTCTTCTCAACTTACGAAGTAATATAAAATTTATGTGACATAAAAATAATATACAATTGTAAAGATAGAGGATGGGTGTAGAATAGACCCTAGGTGTCAAATAGCGTCATCATATATATATATATCAACGCGGATTTGCTATCTAGATGCTACCAATGCACGCAAGCATCGACGTTGGATACAGACAGTACGTGAACTAGCTACCAAGATGAGAGAGGGCCAAAATCTTGCATGCAGTTAATGGTGTTATTTGCTATTTGTAAAATGGCAAGACCAGACTGTATTGTAGCAAACCAATCAGCCTCTATTGTTGCAAAAATTTCTACAAACTATACGCGGTATGCTAGTTGTACTTGCATGTACTAGACATGCTAGCTGTACTAGTTGATGGGATGTGTGCCTGTTAGCATGAATTCTAGCATGAAAACATACAAAAATTTCTGCAATAAAACCAATGTGGGAGTAGACCAACATATGAGTTGCTCAAATATTGGTCTACTCAATGGGTTGCTCAAATATTGGTCTACTCAATGGTCTACGTGTAGTGCTAATTTACATGCTCAAAAAATGTTATGTTCAATGGTCTACATGTAGTGCTAGAATACGTGTTAAAGTTTTGGCTGGTTTAATGATCTGAATATATTGCTAGAATACGTGCTGAAATTTTAGCCAGTTTAATGGTCTACTAGTATTGCTAGCTCCATGCATGCGTGAGCTGTTGCTAGATTGCATGTATGTGCTAGCTTGCATATGTACTTGCATGTACTAGCAAATACAAGCAAAAAATGCTCTTGATGTAACGAGGTGTGATATTTTCCGTTAGATATTTTATGCTTCTGCTGCTCAACTTCATGTTCTTTATAGGATACCCAATGGTTGCATTAGTATGCATAGGTAGCATATGTATGCATAGGTATGCATACATACAAGCATTGACGTTGGATACAGAGAGTACGTGAACTAGCTGCCAAGATGAGAGAGAGCCAAAATCTTGTATGCAGTTAACGGTGTTATTGCCGTTTGTAGAACGGAAAGACCAGACTGTACTGTAGCATACCAACTCTATTGTTGCAAAAAATTATATAAACTGCACGAGGTATGCTAGTTGTACTTGCATGCACTAGACCTGCTAGCTGTACTAGTTCATGGGATGTGTGCCTGTTAGCATGAATCCTAGCATGAAAACATATAAGAATTTCTGCAATAAAACCAATGTGGGAGTAGACCAACATATGGGTTGCTCAAATATTGGTCTACTCAATGGGTTTCTCAAATATTGATCTACTCAATGGTCTACGTGTAGTGCTAATTTACATGCTCGAAAAATATTTTGTTCAATGGTCTACATATAGTGCTAGAATGTGTTGAAATTTTGACCGGTTTAATGGTCTAAATATATTGCTAGAATACATGCTGAAATTTTAGCAAGTTTAATAGTCTACTAGTATTGCTAGCTCCATGCATGCGATAACCTATTGCTAGTTTGCATGCATGTACTAGCTTGCATGTGTACTTGCATGTACTAGCAAATACATGCAAAAATGCTCTTGATGTAACGGGTGTGATGTTTTCCGTTAGATATTTTATGCTTCTGCTGCTCAACTTCATGGTCTCTATAGATTACCCAATCACTACGGGACACGCGCGCTACGCCGAGGGCAAAAGGCCGTCGGCGTAGGCCAAAATACGCTCGGCGTATGGTACGCCGAGGGCTGCCCTCGGCGTAGCCTCCTCGGCAAAGATCTCCCTCGACGGAGCACACTCAAGCCGTCGGCGTATCGAAATGCCGTCAGCGTATGCTACGCCGAGGGCTTTGCCGTCGGCGTAGCCTGTCGGCCGGTTGTAAAAACATTTTTTTAAAAAAAATATTTTTTTTTCTCAATTTTTTTATTCTTTGAATTGTTTCACTTGTTAATCTTCTACTTTGAACATTTTTAACAATAATTATACTTAATATTTGATTAAATTTCAGTCTTAGTTAAACTTCCCAACAAGTCACCCATCCTAATACTACTCCAGCTTCAGCACGCTTAACTTCCTCGTTCCTTCAGAATCCGTTTCCGCAAAGTAATTCATACATTGGTGTCAATACTATGATATCAATCCTATTAACTCTTATATCATCATGTCACATGTTTGTATTTTTTAAAATTACAAACAATTATTTAAGTAAATATTAATGAATAAGTAAAAATAATATTGAATTTAAATAAAAATATAATAATTTTATTTTTTGTATTTTTCTATTTAATATAGAATAATTAATATATTTAAATCTGTAAATCAAAATTCAACAAATAATATGTCTAAATTTATCAGAAAAATGAGAGGTATCCAAATATGATATCCATATCAACTAATCATAAACCCTCCGTTTTTGAATTAGCTATTTGGTGGTTGCTTTAGAAAATCCCCTTTTTGCGCTCGGATAATGAAAAATTCCTTTTTGGTGCGATGAAAAGGAAAACTTGCATTGGATATTTGATAAATAGCATATTGTGAACCTAAAAATGATTTTTGTAAAAAAACATGAGCATCGGATCATGTACCTGTAGTTCATATCTGACCCACTTCCTACCGATTCGACAGGAATTTGTCTTTTTCACCAAAGGTGGACGGAAAGGTTTCGGATCCCCCTATTGGGACATTGTCCATATAAGATGGTATAGTATTTTTGTAAAATGTGGTGGTAGTATTTTGAATTATCCATTTGGTGGTTGCTTCACAAAACCGTCCGTTTTTTATGTTCGGAAAATAAAAAATGGCTTTTTGGTGCGACGAAAAGGAAAACTTCCTCCTGCAACATTGTTCGCCATTCCATGATGCATGTGTATGCATAATATGGGCATATTATCACAAAATTTGCCTTGATTCTAGCCATAACATTGGTCATTTGACCCAAAAGCCACGAAACCTCGAATGAGATAGGTCATTTTGTGAAGGTTTTTTTGAGACATAATCAATATATCAAGTTTGCTATTTTTCCTTATAACTATGTCACATAATATGACACCACGCGAAGATTTCGCATTGTTTCGATCATTTTTGAATTTTTTATCCCGTTTTAAACTATCGTCAAACTTTGTCAAACGGCGGATATAAAGATTCTTAGCTCGGGGCCGAGCCTCGCTAAACTTTCATTGGATATTTGATAAAATAGCATGTTGTGAACCTAAAAATGATTTTTATAAAAAAAACATGAGCATCGGATCATGTACCTGTAGTTCATATTTGACCCACTTCCTACCGATTCGGCAAGAATTTGTCTTTTTCACCAAAGGTGGACGGAAAGGTTTTGGATCCCCTGTTGGAACATTGTCCATATAAGGTGGTATAGTATTTTTGTAAAATGTGGTGGTAGTATTTTGAATTAGCCATTTGGTGGTTGCTTCACAAAACCGTCCGTTTTTTATGCTTGGAAAATAGAAAATGGCTTTTTGGTGCGACGAAAAGGAAAACTTCCTCCTACAACATTGTTCGCCATCCTATGATGCATGTATATACATAAAATGGGCACATTATCACAAATTATGCCTTAATTCTAGCCATAACATTGGTCATTTGACCCGAAAGCCAAGAAACCTCGAATGAGATAGGTCATTTTGTGAAGGTTTTTTGAGACATAATCAATATATCAAGTTTGATATTTTTCCTTATAACTATGTCACATAATATGACACCACGCGAAAGTTTCGCATTGTTTCGATCGTTTTTGAATTTTTTATGCCCGTTTTAAACTATCGTCAAACTTTATCGAACGGCAGACAAAAAGATTCTTAGCTCGGGGCCGAGCCTCGCTAACCTTTCATTGGATCTTTGATAAAATAGCATATTGTGAACCTAAAAATGATTTTTGTAAAAAAACATGAGCATCGGATCATTTACCTGTAGTTCATATCTGACCCACTTCCTACCGATTCGGCAGGAATTTATCTTTTTCATCAAAGGTGGACGAAAAGGTTTCGGATCCCCTTGTTGGGACATTGTCCATATAAGGTGGTATAGTATTTTTGTAAAATGTGGTGGTACTATTTTAAATTAGCCATTTGGTGGTTGCTTCACAAAACCGTCCGTTTTTTATGCTCGAAAAATAGAAAATGGCTTTTTGGTGCGACAAAAGGAAAACTTCCTTCTGCAACATTGTTCGCCACACCATGATGCATGTGTATGCATAATATGGGCACATTATCACAAACTATGCCTTGATTCTAGCCATAATATTGGTCATTTGACCCGAAAGCCAAGAAACCTCGAATGAGATAGGTCATTTTGTGAAGGTTTTTTTAAGACATAATCAATATATCAAGTTTGATATTTTTTCTTATAACTATGTCACATAATATGACACCACGTGAAGGTTTCGCATTGTTTCGATCGTTTTTAAATTTTTTATGCCCGTTTTAAACTATCGTCAAACTTTGTCGAACGGCGGACATAAAGATTCTTAGCTCGGGGCCGAGCCTTGCTAAACTTGCATTGGATCTTTGATAAAATAGCATATTGTGAACCTAAAAATAATTTTTGTAAAAAAACATGAGCATCGGATCATGTACTTGTAGTTCATATCTGACCCACTTCCTACCGATTCGGTAGGAATTTGTCTTTTTCACCAAAGATGGACGGAAAGGTTTCGGATCTCCCTGTTGGTACATTGTTCGTATAAGGTGGTATAGTATTTTTGTAAAATGTGGTGGTAGTATTTTGAATTAGCCATTTGGTGGTTGCTTCACAAAACCGTCCGTTTTTATGCTCGGAAAATGGGAAATGGCTTTTTGGTGCGACGAAAAGGAAAACTTCCTCCTGCAACTTTGTTCGCCATCCCATGATGCATGTATATGCACAATATGGGCACATTATCACAAACTATGCCTTGATTCTAGCCATAACATTGGTCATTTGACCCGAAAGCCAAGAAACCTCGAATGAGTTAGGTCATTTTGTGAAGGTTTCTTTGAGACATAATCAATATACCAAGTTTGATATTTTTCTTTCTAACTATGTCACATAATATAACACCACGCGAAGGTTTCGCATTGTTTCGATCGTTTTTGAATTTTTTATGCCCGTTTTAAACTATATATAATGTTTTATATTTTACTTAATTTTTATTTATAAATATGTATTATTTGAGTGTAGATAGATAGGTCTTATTGTTCTGCAAATTTTGATATATTATTTGTATTTTTCCGAATTAGAATGATTTAGTTATGATTTTTCAAAGTTTAATGGGATAAAATAAAAAATAGCTACGCCGAGGGCAGCGTCGGCTATGCTACGCCGAGGGCAGCCGTCGGCGTAGCATAGAATATGCCGAGGACAATTTTACGCCGACGGCTGCTTGGGAGGGCTGGTCTCGACGATGGCTACGCTGACGGCCCCGACGTTTGGCCGTCGGCGTAGCGACCGGCCGTCGGCGTAGCTTCCCATTCCTGTAGTGAATGGTTGGATTAGTATGCATAGGTAGCATTTTAGATAGCCCACTATTTACAATATATATATATATATATATATATATATATATATATATATATATATATATAGGAAGCGAAAACGATATGCCCTAGTATCCGGGAGGAAGCATCTCCCACCACGCGTTTGCTTTGAGATGGGTACCCAATGGCTTCTTTTTATCTTTTCCCATTTCCACAACCTATTTTAGAAATATATTTGTCAAACCTGCCACATGTCAGTCCTAGCATTTGAGGAAATATGCCCAGTCGATAGGTTCTATTTTTGCATCCTTTGCAGGCAGTTTTTGAATCGTTGTTTGAAATTGTTGCATAAACAGGCAAAGCACCTACCGTGCACGTCAGTGGGTGTAGGTGCTCGTCAGTGGGCCGCCTAGTCCATCTGACCGCCAGCAGGTAGTGCTGCGCAGATATTCAAATTTTCGGTCATCGTTTGGTACCAGGCTAGTGCGTCACGTGGGCTGCCAGTAGTTTTGAGCTTGCGGGTACCTACACGAACTGGCTGAGGCGAATTCAAAAATGGTTCGCACAAAGGTACCGACAGGCCGCGCGGTATGTGTACATCTATACTAGGCTGCAGTTGGCATGTGGTATCCTTGCTATCCAGTTGTGCTGCTTGTACATCTGAGGTTCTTAAACATTAACACAAAAAGAAGGTGCTCTCTTAAGCAATAATCTAATCTAGAGTTCTCTTAAGCAGAGAAAAAAAACGATGTGCAATCTTGAAACTGTTCAAGTTTAGTAGACTTTTAGACATGTTCTAACTGATTAGTACCTAAAGTACTAGTGTTAAGGGCATCTCTACCGGGTTGACCCAATAGCGTGTCTGAACTTGTCTAGGCGGACGCGAGAGACGTGCACGGCGCCCCAGCGACAAGATCCATCCAGACGAATGCGTCCGGATCGATACATTCGGCACCCCGGTTGAAATTACTCGGCACCAAAGAAATACATTCGGCACCCTTAACACAAATTACTCGGCACACTGGTGATGTGCAACCTTGAAAGAAATACATTCGGCACCCTTGACACAAATTACTTGGCACCAAAGATTATTTAGGCCAGCACCCTCGACACAAAAACATTCGGTACCCCGGTTAAAATTACTCGGCACCAACGAAATACATTCGGCACCCTTAACACAAATTACTCGGCACACTGGTGATGTGCAACCTTGAAAAAAATACATTCGGTAACCCGGTTTAAATTACTTGGCACCAAAGATTATTTAGGCCAGCACCCTCGACAGAAAAACATTCGGTACCCCGGTTAAAATTACTCGGCACCAAAGAAATACATTCGGCACCCTTAACACAAATTACTCGGCACACTGGTGATATGCAACCTTGAAAGAAATGCATTCGGTAACCCGGTTTAAATTACTTGGCACCAAAGATTATTTAGGCTAGCACCCTCGACAGAAAAACACATTCGGTACCCCAGTTAAAATTACTCGGCACCAAAGAAATACATTCGGCACCCTTAACACAAATTACTCGGCACACTGGTGATGTGCAACCTTGAAAGAAATACATTCGGTAACCCGGTTTAAATTACTTGGCACCAAAGGCCAGCACCCTCGATAGAAAAACATTCGGTACCCCGGTTAAAATTACTCAGCACCAAAGAAATACATTCGGCACCCTTAACACAAATTACTCGGCACACTGGTGATGTGCAACCTTGAAAGAAATACATCCGGTAACCCGGTTTAAATTACTCAGGACCGAAGTAATACATTCGGTACCCCTCAAAGAGACTACAGGTTATATCAACAACAAGATGTGGATCAGAGGAAGAGTCTCTTCTATATAGCACAAAGTATGCTTTGAAATTCTACATGGAGTGACAGGAAAGATGAATCAAGTAAATCATAACAGTGAGGCACCAAATTTATCCGGGTAGGAATTATTCGATACAAGAAGATCAATGACTCAGCACATGAAGAAATATTCATAATTCAAAGCAATAATTCAGCACCTCACAGTAACTTGCTAAGCACCTATATGATTCGGCACCTCACGGTAAGTTATTAAGCACTCAACGAGATGCCCTTCTCTTGGGTCTGAACTGCCATGATGTTCTTCTCTTCGAACTGAACTGGCATTCTAGTAAGAGAGGAACAAATCAAATACGGCAGTAGATCTCTTAAATCTTAATCCCAAGTAGTTCAACTTCTTACTTTCGAGTTTCGAGCAGTGCCTAATAGATAGAACTTTGCCTTGACATGTTCATGATCACAAAAATAAACTTACAACAAGTTCATGTGGCGATTGTAACATACGCCTCCGGGGAGTAATGCACAGAACTGAAAGAATGCTATCAAAGGGTCTCAGTGTCAATTTATTAGAGAAAAAACTTGTAGCAAGTTCATGTGGCAATTGTAACAGACATTGCCTCCGGGAGTAATGCACAGAACTGAACTGAGTGCTAACACACACTTCGTTGTCTCTAATTAAACCACAAACATAAGAGTAAGGGAACGGGAAACAGTAGGATTCCATGTTGAGCATGCCATTTGTGTGTCGCTTCGTAAATTTCAGAGAAGTTGCTCCAGCTATAGGGACACGCACAGACAGTTTAAATTATTGTTTGTATCAAAATGACACAAGTACTTCTAATACCAGAATGAATCCACATCAGCTCATCTTAGCATTTTGGCACAAACACAACAAAAATTCGGGCCAATAAAACAAAGGAAAAACACAAGTAATCTGGCCGTGGTGGTTGCATACAAAGCAAGCCAAAGCACACTAACTATCTAGACAAGCACTAGCTGATGTACAGATCAGTGGATGATGCCTGTTAATCTATCGTGAGCACCTGGCGGGCATACAAACAGATCATTGGACACGACACCTGGGCGCTGAATGCTTGATCGTCTCGCTCCTGGCCGTGGTGGCGACCACAAGGGACGATGCTGCTCCGTGTCGGAGCTGCAGGGGTAGGGCGCCAGGTGCGCGAACGGGTTGCCCGGCGTGGCGATCTGGTCCTCCCCCTCCAGCATCCGCACGACACTGCCCATGGACGTCCTGTCCTCCGGCCGGTACTGCACGCACCATAGCGCCAGCTTGCACATCCTCGCCGCCTTCTCCGTCTCATCCACGCTCCCCGCCGCCCTCGCGCGCGCCAGCACGGCGTCCATCTCGCCGGCCTCGAACCGCTGCCACGCCCACCTCGGGTACCACTCCAGGCTCTTGCGGCTGTGCAGCAGCCCCAGCTCCAGGTTCCGCCGCCTCCCCAGCATCTCGAACAGCAGCATCCCGTAGATGTACATGTTAAAACTTCCTTAGGATCAACTAGGGTAGAATCATCACGGTAGATCTTTGTCTGTAGGGGTCTAGTCGAAATCTGAGAGGGAGAGGGAGATCGGGAGAGAGAGAGAGAGAGAGAGACAGACCTGACAAACCTTCGGTGTGGCTCGAGGAGCCCGAGCCGGTGGCCATCTGGGAGGGCGACGGTGTGAGCGTGGGTGAGCGAGGCGGTGGCGTCGGTGGTGCTTCCCGCCACACTGCGCGAGCCCTCGATCGGAAGGGCGTGGGGAGTGGCGCACGACGAAGCTCGTTGGTTGTGCCACCGGACCCCACCTCTATATATATGCGCAGGCGGCAGGGGCCCACCAACCAGAGTGGTTGGACGTCCCCGATCAGGACGTGGTCAAAGGTTCGGTCGAGCCGTTGGGCTCGATCGAGTGGAGATCAACCTTACATTCTCCCCCTTGATCTCGACTTTACTTTTAACCTTGTTCTTTACTTATTTCGTCACAGAATGATACATAGAGCATGTTTTATCGTCTCAGCTCAATTGCCGATGGAATCAGACAGCCACTATATACCTTCATGTTTTGAAACAAATTCTGTTACTTTTGGGCCTCTATAGTCCAGGAATCATAGGCTTGCCGTTAAACCCATGCCGGCTATGTGTTCCTTGAACACATTGGGTGGTAAGCCTTTCGTCAGCGGATCCGCAAGCATATCCTTTGTCCTTATATGCTCGAGACTTATAGTTTGATCCTGGACTTTGTCCTTCACAACATAATACTTTATATCTATAGACTTTGAAGCATTACTCGACTTGTTGTTGTGAGCATAGAATACTGCGGGCTCGTTGTCACAGTACATCTTTAGTGGCCTGCTGATGCAGTCAACCACTTTCAAGTCGGGTAAGAATTTCTTTAACCATAACGCCTGTCCCATGGCCTCATAACATGCTATAAATTCTGCATACATCGTAGATGATGCAACTATCGACTGTTTGGCGCTTCTCCACGAAATAGCACCTCCTGCGAGAGTAAAGACATACCCTGTCGTGGACTTTCGGTCGTCTTTATCTCCCGCAAAATCTGCATCTGAATACCCTTTTATCTCTAGGGAATCAGATCGTCTATATGTAAGCATGAGGCCTTTTGTGCCTTGCACATAGCGCAAAGCTTTCTTTACCATCTTCCAGTGCTCTATGCCTGGATTCTCTTGATATCTACCGAGTACCCCGGTGATAAATGCTAAGTCAGGGCGAGTGCAGACTTGTGCATACTGTAAGCTTCCAACAGCCGAAGCATATGGTACTGACTTCATTTGATCGATCTCATATTGATTCTTTGGACATTGGGATTTCCCAAAACTGTCGCCCTTGACTATGGGAGCAGGTGTTGAATTACTCGCATGCATATTGTATTTCTTTAAAATCTTTTCACAATACGCTTTCTGCAACAGTCCTAACACTCCATTCTTTCTGTCTCGGTGAATTTCTATGCCCAAAACATAAGATGCTTCACCAAGGTCTTTCATGTCAAAGTTTGATGACAAGAACTTCTTTGTTTCTAGTAGTAGACTAACATCACTGCTAGCAAGCAGAATATCATCCACATATAGAATTAGGAAAATATATTTCCCACTTTTGAATTTTGCATAAATGCAATTGTCCTCAACATTTTCTTTGAATCCAAATCTTTTAATGGTATCATTAAACTTTAAATACCACTGCCTAGAGGCTTGCTTTAACCCATAAATGGATTTCTTTAGGCGGCATCCCATATGTTCCTTCCCCTCCATGAAAAAACCCTTGGGTTGTTTCATGTAAACATTTTCTTCTAAATCTCCATTTAGAAATGCCGTCTTGACATCCATTTGATGTAACTCTAAATCAAAATGTGCAACTAGCGCCATGATGATTCTGAAGGAGTCCTTACATGAGACCGGAGAAAAAGTCTCATTGTAATCTACGCCTTCTCTTTGCGTAAAGCCTTTTTGCCACGAGTCTAGCTTTATACTTTTCTACGTTTCCATTGGAGTCATACTTTGTTTTGTAGACCCACTTGCATCCTACTGTCTTGGCTCCTTTGGGAATTTCCTCTAAGTCCCAAACATTGTTGGAACTCATCGATATCATTTCATCTTCCATTGCCTCTACCCACTTGGCTGAGTGAGGGCTACTCATGGCTTCTTCATATGAGGTAGGATCGCCCTCCGTATGAACTACATTGTAAACTTTGTAGATATCTTTGGAAATGGCTGGTCTTCGTTCTCTTTTAGACCGTCTGAGTTCATCAGACTCTTGCTCATTTCTTGCCTGGGGTTCAGGCACATTTACAGTAGGTGGCTGTTCTGGCTCCCTTGCGTGCTCAATAGTGGGTTCAGGTGGCTCCTGATGGACAGGTTCCGAACTTTCGCCCATTGTTGTCACGTGTGGAGTCACAACAGGTGCCGGCACCACAACCCCAGGGGTTGTAAATGGTGGCACAACAGGTAGCGAGAAAAATGGCTCCTGAGTCATCGGATTAGGTGCATGCACCCTCTTCTCCTCAAGATCAATTTTCCTAGCTACCATGCTCCCCCTCATCAATTCGTCCTCCAAGAAGACTGCATGTCTCGTTTCTACAAACTTTGTGTATCTGTCGGGACAGTAGAAACGATAGCCTTTGGACTTATCTGGGTAGCCAATAAAATGGCAAGATGCTGTTTTGGGGTCTAACTTTGCAATGTTTGGATTGAAAACTTTTGCCTCAGCTGGGCTCCCCCACACCCTCAAGTGGTGCAGAGAGGGGACTCTGCCTGTCCACAATTCGTACGGTGTTTTGGGCACCGACTTACTTGGTACTCTGTTGAGAATGTGAATGGCGGTTTTAAGCGTCTCCATCCACAATCCCAATGGGAGGGTGGAATAGCTCATCATGCTGCGCACCATATCCATAAGGGTACGGTTGCGTCTTTCAGCTACTCCGTTTTGCTGAGGTTCGCCCGGTATAGAATACTGGGCGACTATTCCGTTTTCTTGCAGGAACCGTGCAAAGGGTCCTGGTACTTGACCATATGGAGTATGCCGACCGTAGTACTCCCCCCCACGATCGGACCGAACTATTTTGATTCTTTTATCGTGCTGATTTTTGTTGGAGATATGCCCTAGAGGTAATAATAAATGTAGTTATTATTATATATATCTTTGTGTTTATGATAAATGTTTACATTCATGCTATAATAGTATTAACAAGGAAACCATTAATACTTGTGTGATTTGTAAACTTAATTTGAAGTCCCTAGTATGGCCTCTATACTTCACTAGCTTGTTGGTTGATTGATGATGTGGTTTCTTTGTCATGAACATTGAGATGTTATCAACAACAAGATCATATCGTTAGGAGAATGATATGGTGGACATACTCCTATAGACAAGCGTAGCATAAAGATCAAGTCATTTCAATAGTTCAATTGCTATATGCTTTCTGATACATAGTAACCTAATTCCTTCGACCATGAGATCATGCATATTGCCTTTACTGGATGGATGCTTTGATGTCATCAAACACCACACCGTAACAGGGTGGCTATAAAAGTGGCATTGGGTGTTCGGAAAGTATTGGTTGAAACACATGGATCAAGAGTGGGATTTGTCCATCCACATGACGGATAGATATTCTCTGGGCCCTCTCGGTGAAATGTCATCCAATTAGCTTGCAAGCATGTGACTTGGTCACAAGGGATCACATATCACGGGAACGAGAAAAGAGTACTTGTCAGTAACGAGGTTGAACTAGGTATGCAGAGATACCGACGATCATGACCTCGGATAAGTAACATATCGTGAGACAAAGGGAAATTGGTATCGTATGTAAGTGGTTCATTCGATCGCAAAGTAATCGTAGAAATATGTGGGAGCCATATGAATTTCCAGATTCCTCTATTGGTTATTGTTCGGAGAAGTGTCTCGATCATGTCCGCATAATTCACGAACCGTAGGGAGACACACTTAAGGATTCGACGTTGTTTGAGTAGTTATGGTATTATGAGAAAGAGACCGAATGTTGTTCGGAGTCTCGGATGGGATCCGGGATATCACGAGGTGATCCGGAATGGTCCGGAGAATAAGATTCATATAAGGAAAGTCCCATTTCGGAGTTGGGGAATGGTTCCGGTGTTTTCATCGGGAACATTCTAGAAGGTCCCGGAATGTCCGGCACTCCGGGGGGGAAGGGGTACATGAATGTGTCATTGCAAGTTGGAATGATTGCATCATGTACTAGGTGTTCTCGCTGTCCAAAATAAAGGGTTTATTTAATTCCTAAATTGGAAAAGTCAAACGGCTAATTTGAAAGTCAAACTGCCAATTTTGGGAAGTGGGAAAAGAGGAGGATTGGTGGAGGCCGAATTGGGGGAGGACTCCTCCCTTGGCCGGCGCCCCACCAAGCCGACTTGGGGAGGGACTCTCCTCCCCATGGCGCAGCCAGCCCTCCCACCTATATAAGGAGGGGCAGGGCTCCCCTCCTAGGACACACAAGTTCCTATCCTCTAAACTAGAAACTAGACCTAGACCCCGGTTTAGAGCTGTTTCGGTTTAGAGCCTTCTAATTGGTTTAGAGCCCTCTAATTGGTGTGTCTAATTACTAGACCACTAATAGCCTCTCTCATAAGCTCCACCATACTCGCACCGGCTTAAGGCGAAGCCCTGCGGGATCTCCCCTCTACCTCCGGTACCACGCCGTTGTGCTGCCGGAATCGCGAGGAGAGTGCTACAACCTCCGCTGCCTGCTGGAACAAGGGAGAGGAAGGTCTTCGTCGAGTACCGAACGTGTGACCGACTGCGGGAGCGCTGCGGGAACGCGGCGCCGGAAGGATCGTCTACGCGATCTTGAGATCGGAAAGAGTACGACTACATCACCCACGAGAATCTGCTCTCGTTAAACACTTTGGAATCTTCGAGGGTGAGTTATTCCATCGACTCGTTGCTACAATCTAGTAGATAGATCTTGGCTTGTTTGTTTGTATGCGATAGAAAATTTTTGTTTTCCATGCTACGAACCCCTACAGTGGTATCAGAGCCGTGTCTATATGTAGATCTGTTGCACGAGTAGAACACAATGGTCATTGTGGGCGTTGATGCTTTTATTGTAGATTGCTTTTTGTGTACTTTGCATCTTGCGGTATGTTGGGATGAAGCGGCCCGGGCTAACCTTACATGACATCGTTCATGAGACTTGCTCCACGCTTAACATGCAACTTGTATTGCATAAGTGGCTTTGCGGGTGCCTGTTTCTCCTAGCATAGTAAAGATCCAATTTACAACGGGTAATCAACAATGCTAGTATCAATGTTGTGGTTCTTGTTCGTAGGTTAGAACGACACTTATGGAAAGCCCCAAACCACGTAAAATATGCAAAGAAAGTAGAAGCGTCTAACTTTGTTTTGCAGGGGTGTGCAGTGATGTGATATGGCCATGATTGTGATTATATTTGATGTATGCAATGTTCTTTATTGTAAGTTGGCAACCGGCAGGAGCCATATGGTTGTCTTTAATTTCTGTTAAGGCCTGCGTGTCTATTCAAAATAGTTGTAATAGTTGAAGTTGGCGGACGACAACCATGAAGAAGCGTCATTGACCTTGATGCTATGCCGGTGATGATGGAGATCATGTTCGTGCTTGAAGATGGAGATCGGAAGCACAAAGAAGAAAGGCCATATCATATCACATATTATGAATTGCATGTGATGTTAATCCTTTATGCATCTTGTATTGCTTAGTAGACGACGGTAGCATTATAAGATGATCCCTCATGCACATAAATTTCAAGTTCTAAAAGTGTTCACCCTTAGTATGCACCGTTGCCAAAGCTTGCTGCTTCGAAGCACCACGTGATGATCGGGTGTCTTTGATTCCGCGGGTGACTACAACGTAAGCAAGCCAGATTTGCTTATGCGGAAGCTAAGGTTTGATCTTGACGAGCCTAGCATGTACAGACATGGCCTCAGGAACACGGATCGCCGAAAGGCAAAGCATGAATCATATAGTAGATATGATGAACATGATGATTGTTCGCCATTAAAACTATATCAGCTCTCGTGATGATCGGTGTTGATGTAGTGGATTTGGTTCGTGTGATCACTAAAACAATGTGAGGGATGTTGTTTTGAGTGGGAGTTCACCTAGTTTAATTTCATTAATTAATTTGAACTCAATTTGTCATAAACTTAGTCTAAACTATTGCAAATATGTTGTAGATCAATGGCAGCCCCTACCATCAATTTTAATGCGTTCCTAGAGAAAGAAAAGTTGAAAAACAATGGAAGCAACTTCGCGGATTGGTTCCGCAATTTGAGGATTGTCCTCACAGCTGGTAATTTGACCTATGTGCTGGATGCACCGCTAGGTGACCCACCTGCAGCTGATGCTACCGATGAAGTAAAGAATGTTTACCTCGCTCGGAAGAATCAGTACTCCATAGTTCAGTGTGCTATCTTGTATGGTTTAGAATCGGAGCTTCAGAAAAGGTTTGAAGAGTCAGATCCATATGATATTGTCGAGGATCTCAAATTAATCTTTGAGACTCATGCGGCAATTGAAAGTTATGAAGCTTCTGAAAAGTTCTTTAACTGCAAGATGGAAGAGGGTAGCTCCGTCAGTGAGCATGTGCTTAAAATGTCTGGGCACGCAAATAAACTTCAAAGTTTGGGTATAGTGATTCCTAATACTTTGGGAGTTTACCGCATCCTCCAATCACTACCACCAAGTTACAAGAACTTTGTGATGAACTACAACATGCAGAACATGAACAAAGAGTTGCCAGAACTATTTGCTATGTTAAAATCTGCAGAAGTGGAGATCAAGAAAGAGCACCAAGTGTTGATGGTCAATAAGACCACCAAATTCAAGAAAGGCAAGTCTAAGCAGAAGGGACACTTCAAGAAGGGTGGTAAGAAAGTTACCACGCCGACGAAGAGGACCAAGGCTGGACCCAAGCCTGATACTGAGTGCTTTTACTGCAAGGGAGAAGGTCACTGGAAGCGGAATTGCCCAAGGTACTTGGCGGATTTGAAGAACGGCAACATCAAGAAGAAAGGTATATCTGATATACATGTTATTGATGTGTATCTCACTAGTACTCGTAGTAGTGCCTGGGTATTTGATACTGGTTCGGTTGCTCATATTTGTAACTCGAAACAGGAGCTGCAGAATAAACAGAAGCTAGTGAAGAACGAGGTGACGATGCGCGTGGGAAACGGATCAAAGGTTGATGTGATCGCGGTCGGCACACTACCTCTTCATCTACCATCGGGATTAGTTTTATACTTAAATAATTGTTATTTGGTGCCTGCGTTGAGCATGAACATTATATCGGGATCTTGTTTATTGCGAGGCGGTTACTTGTTTAAATCCGAGAATAATGGTTGTTCGATTTATATGAGTAATATGTTTTATGCACATGCACCTTTGATAGATGGTCTATTCATATTGAATCTCGATAGTAGAAATACACATATTAATAACATTGAGGCTAAACGTTTGAAATCAAGCGATAATTTGACCTATATGTGGCACTGTCGTCTTGGTCACATTGGAGTGAAACGTATGAAGAAACTCCATTCCGATGGACTTCTTGAATCACTTGATTTTGAATCACTTGAAAGATGCGAAGCATGTCTGATGGGAAAAATGACTAAGACTCCATTTTCTGGTATAATGGAGCGAGCTACGGACTTATTGGAAATCATACATACCGATGTGTGTGGTCCAATGAGTGTAGCATCGCGCAGTGGTTATCGTTATGTTCTTACCTTCACGGATGACTTGAGTAGATATGGGTATATCTATTTCATGAAACATAAGTCCGAAACTTTCGAGAAGTTTAAGGAGTTTCAAAGTGAGGTAGAGAATCAACGTAACAAGAAGATTAAATTTCTACGTTCTGATCGTGGAGGTGAATATCTAAGTTACGAGTTTGGCGAGCATTTGAAGAAATGTGGAATACTTTCGCAGTTGACACCGCCGGGAACACCACAGCGTAATGGTGTGTCTGAACGTCGTAATCGAACTCTCTTAGATATGGTTCGTTCTATGATGTCACTTACAGATTTGCCACTATCATTTTGGGGTTATGCATTAGAAACAGCCGCATTCACTTTAAATAGGGCACCGTCTAAATCCGTTGAAACGACACCGTATGAATTATGGTTTGGGAAGAAACCTAAATTGTCGTTCCTTAAAGTTTGGGGATGCGAAGCCTATGTAAAGAAGTTACAGCCGGACAAGCTTGAACCCAAAGCGGAAAAATGCGTCTTCATAGGATACCCGAAGGAAACTGTTGGGTATACCTTCTATCATAGATCCGAAGGCAAAATCTTCGTTGCTAAGAATGGATCCTTTCTAGAGAAGGAATTTCTCTCGAAAGAAGTGACTGGAAGGAAAGTAGAACTCGACGAGGTTGTCGAACCTTCTCTCGAAATTGCGAGTAGCGCAGCACCGGAAGAAGTTCCTGTGGTGCCTGCACCAATAAGAGAGGAAGCTAATGATGGTGATCATGAAACTTCGGTTGAAGTTACTACAGAGCCTCGGAGGTCAACGAGAACTCGTACCACTCCAGATTGGTATGATTCCGTTATGAATGTCATGTTGGTGGACAACACCGATAACCCCGAGACATATGAGGAAGCGATGATGAGCCCAGATTCCAATAAATGGCAAGAAGCCATGAAATCCGAGATTGGATCCATGTACGAAAACCAAGTATGGACTTTGGTGGACTTACCGGATGGCCGGAAGGCTGTCGAGAACAAATGGATTTTCAAGAAGAAAACAGATGCTGATGGTAATGTTACTGTCTATAAAGCTCGACTTGTCGCAAAAGGGTTTCGACAAATTCAAGGAGTTGACTACGATGAGACTTTCTCACCGGTAGCGAAGCTAAAGTCTGTGAGGATTATGTTAGCAATCGCTGCATATTATGATTATGAGATATGGCAGATGGATGTCAAAACAGCATTCCTCAATGGAGACATTGATGAAGAGTTGTATATGATACAACCCAAAGGTTTTGTCGATCCTAAAGATGCTAACAAGGTATGCAAGCTTCAACGGTCCATCTATGGATTGAAGCAAGCATCCCGAAGTTGGAATCAACGTTTTGATAAGGTAATCAAAAGTTTTGGTTTTATACAAACTTATGGAGAAGCTTGTATTTACAAGAAAGTGAGTGGGAGCTCTGTAGCATTCTTAATACTGTATGTGGATGACATATTGTTGATTGGGAATGATGTAGACCTTCTTAATAGTGTCAAGGAATATTTGAATAATAGTTTTTCAATGAAGGATCTTGGCGAAGCAGCTTACATATTAGGCATAAAGATTTATAGAGATAGATCGAAACGCCAAATATCATTGTCACAAAGTACATATTTGGACAAAGTTCTAAAGAGGTTTGGAATGGAAGATAGCAAGAAAGGGTTCTTGCCCATGTTGCCCAATATGACCTTGAGTAAAACTCAAAGTCCGACATCGGCAGAAGATAGAGAAAAGATGAGTAAGACTCCCTATGCCTCAGCCATAGGATCTCTAATGTATGCCATGCTATGTACTAGACCCGACATCGCATATGCTGTTAGTTTAACTAGCAGATATCAAAGTGATCCAGGAGTGGATCATTGGACAGCGGTCAAAAACATCCTTAAGTACTTGAGAAGAACTAAGGATATGGTTCTTTCTTATGGAGGTGATGAACAGCTCGTTGTTAATGGTTACACCGATGCTAGTTGGAACACCGATCCGGATGATTCTAAATCACAATCTGGATACGTATTTATTTTGAATGGTGCAGCAGTTAGCTGGAGGAGTGCAAAGCAAAGCGTTGTGGCGAGATCTTCAACTGAATCGGAATACATGGCTGCTTCGGAGGCTTCACAAGAAGCGATATGGATGAAAGAGTTCATTACAGAGCTGGGTGTGGTTCCAAGTGCGCTGGACCCAATGTCTATCTACTGTGATAACATGGGCGCCATAGCCAATGCGCAAGAACCAAGGTCACACAAGAAGCTGAAGCATATCAAGCTGCGTTTCCACGCTATTCGAGAACATATCCAGGATGGGGATATAAAGATTTGCAAAGTACACACAGATCTGAATGTGGCGGATCCGTTGACTAAACCTCTCCCGAGGGCAAAACATGACCAACACCAAACTGCCATGGGTGTTCGGTATATTACCATGTAATCTAGATTAGATGACTCTAGTGCAAGTGGGAGACTGTTGGAGATATGCCCTAGAGGTAATAATAAATGTAGTTATTATTATATATATCTTTGTGTTTATGATAAATGTTTACATTCATGCTATAATAGTATTAACAAGGAAACCATTAATACTTGTGTGATTTGTAAACTTAATTTGAAGTCCCTAGTATGGCCTCTATACTTCACTAGCTTGTTGGTTGATTGATGATGTGGTTTCTTTGTCATGAACATTGAGATGTTATCAACAACAAGATCATATCGTTAGGAGAATGATATGGTGGACATACTCCTATAGACAAGCGTAGCATAAAGATCAAGTCATTTCAATAGTTCAATTGCTATATGCTTTCTGATACATAGTAACCTAATTCCTTCGACCATGAGATCATGCATATTGCCTTTACTGGATGGATGCTTTGATGTCATCAAACACCACACCGTAACAGGGTGGCTATAAAAGTGGCATTGGGTGTTCGGAAAGTATTGGTTGAAACACATGGATCAAGAGTGGGATTTGTCCATCCACATGACGGATAGATATTCTCTGGGCCCTCTCGGTGAAATGTCATCCAATTAGCTTGCAAGCATGTGACTTGGTCACAAGGGATCACATATCACGGGAACGAGAAAAGAGTACTTGTCAGTAACGAGGTTGAACTAGGTATGCAGAGATACCGACGATCATGACCTCGGATAAGTAACATATCGTGAGACAAAGGGAAATTGGTATCGTATGTAAGTGGTTCATTCGATCGCAAAGTAATCGTAGAAATATGTGGGAGCCATATGAATTTCCAGATTCCTCTATTGGTTATTGTTCGGAGAAGTGTCTCGATCATGTCCGCATAATTCACGAACCGTAGGGAGACACACTTAAGGATTCGACGTTGTTTGAGTAGTTATGGTATTATGAGAAAGAGACCGAATGTTGTTCGGAGTCTCGGATGGGATCCGGGATATCACGAGGTGATCCGGAATGGTCCGGAGAATAAGATTCATATAAGGAAAGTCCCATTTCGGAGTTGGGGAATGGTTCCGGTGTTTTCATCGGGAACATTCTAGAAGGTCCCGGAATGTCCGGCACTCCGGGGGGGAAGGGGTACATGAATGTGTCATTGCAAGTTGGAATGATTGCATCATGTACTAGGTGTTCTCGCTGTCCAAAATAAAGGGTTTATTTAATTCCTAAATTGGAAAAGTCAAACGGCTAATTTGAAAGTCAAACTGCCAATTTTGGGAAGTGGGAAAAGAGGAGGATTGGTGGAGGCCGAATTGGGGGAGGACTCCTCCCTTGGCCGGCGCCCCACCAAGCCGACTTGGGGAGGGACTCTCCTCCCCATGGCGCAGCCAGCCCTCCCACCTATATAAGGAGGGGCAGGGCTCCCCTCCTAGGACACACAAGTTCCTATCCTCTAAACTAGAAACTAGACCTAGACCCCGGTTTAGAGCTGTTTCGGTTTAGAGCCTTCTAATTGGTTTAGAGCCCTCTAATTGGTGTGTCTAATTACTAGACCACTAATAGCCTCTCTCATAAGCTCCACCATACTCGCACCGGCTTAAGGCGAAGCCCTGCGGGATCTCCCCTCTACCTCCGGTACCACGCCGTTGTGCTGCCGGAATCGCGAGGAGAGTGCTACAACCTCCGCTGCCTGCTGGAACAAGGGAGAGGAAGGTCTTCGTCGAGTACCGAACGTGTGACCGACTGCGGGAGCGCTGCGGGAACGCGGCGCCGGAAGGATCGTCTACGCGATCTTGAGATCGGAAAGAGTACGACTACATCACCCACGAGAATCTGCTCTCGTTAAACACTTTGGAATCTTCGAGGGTGAGTTATTCCATCGACTCGTTGCTACAATCTAGTAGATAGATCTTGGCTTGTTTGTTTGTATGCGATAGAAAATTTTTGTTTTCCATGCTACGAACCCCTACAATTTTCTACTTCAGCTTTGAAAATTTTAAATTTATCCAACGCTTCAGATCTTTCTTTTATTGGATAAATATAACCATACCGGGAGTGATCATCCGTGAATGTTATGAATGAATCATAGCCATCCACACTTTTCACCGGAAACGGTTCACAAATATCCGTGTGGATTATTTCTAGTGTAGCTATGCTTCGGTTTGCACCCTTTTTAATTTGTTTGATATACTTTCCTTTTATGCAGTCTATGCATTGTTCTATGTCGGAGAACTCTAACGGAGGAAGAATTTCATTTTTAACGAGGTTTTCTATTCTTCCCCTCGAAATATGGCCTAGTCTGCAGTGCCATAGTTTCGATGAGTCGAGAGTTCGCTTTCTTTTCTTTTGTTCCTCATGCAGGGATAACGAATAAAGCTTGTCATGTAGTGTAGCAACACCCACACAAGCGTTTTTTTTTTAAACCATATGGCATACTTGCCACATCACACTCATAGTTATCTTTGTCCACATGGGATACACATATCAAATTTCTGTGTAATGAAGGCTTTTAGTCTTTTCTATGTCCCAATTTTCTGGGAACATGCTATAATTGACAACAGAGGTGTCAAATTGTTGAGGCAGTGAAGTCATCACCAAGTGAACAAGGGGTGCAGCTTTTAGCTCCAAATCAGCATCCATGGGTTTAAGCTTAGCTGCCATGTTGCTTATCCGAAGTCTATTATGCCATGTGCACCTCCATTGTACCTTTCTGTCACCGGCTGTTTCAGCAGGTGGGGCATATGCCTTTTGAAGAACCAGTGAACTAGCTCTTTATCTTTTCTACCTTTAAAACCACAATGATGTGTAACCATAACAACAATTGCATGCATTAGTCCAACGTTGGTATAGATTAAAACATACAATTATTTATGCAATTAAATCTATATCACCGTTGGGCAGATAATAGAGATAAATACATATATTATTGCAACAAAACATGATCATGTTATTAATAACGTTGGTCATAAAATAACAGAACCATGATTGTTTCAATAACTACTTTAACATAGATAAATGCACCTTTTAACATAAAATAACAAATCATGATCATGCTATTAATAACGTTGGTTATATAATAACACAATCATAATCATATTTTAATATCACTTTATCACATTTTTTGAAAATTTAATTATCACTTTATTGCATTTAAGCAATTGCCTTTTACTATTTGCAGCGGAAACATTTATAATGACTTTCATAAAACTCATACTTTACAGAAAAAATTCTGCCTTTATAACGTTCTCTAGTCAAAATATACATGAAAATAAAATGACTAGAGAAAACTATGTTGAGAAATTGCTTAAAACTAAGCAAAAAACTATTAAAAAACAACTCTGTAGTAAAAAACAGAGAAAAAAAACTGGAAAAAACTGCCCTACCGGGCCTCTTCCTGGGCGGCCCGCAGTGGCCCAGCGGCCAGCGGCGGCCAACACGTTATATACCGCGCGCGCGCCGTCTGGCAGCCTGTCGCCGCGGCCCACGGCACCGGCCCAGCCAGCCCGCCTTGGCCTGCCAGCGCCCAGCCGCCAGCTGCCGCCCCATCACAGCCGTCCAATCGGCCTACCCTAGATCTAACGGCTCCCCGCGCCCCTCGGAGGGATAAAAGGCCCGGGCCGCACCCCCCAGCAAACCCTAATCCCACTTTCCCCCACCGCGTCCACCCCGCGTCCCCGTCTGCGGCGGCGCCGCGTCTCCCCCGCGGCTGCCCCACGTCGGCGGCGTGTGGGAGAGGCCGAGGCCGGCCGCTGGCCCTTCCCTCCCTCGCCGGCGTGGCAAACCCGCTCTGGGCCGGGGTGAGGCGGCCGCCTACGGCGAGCCCCTCCCTCTTGCTTCGGCGGCACGGCCCGCTCTGAGCCGAGGCGAGGCGGCCGCCCTCCGGCGCGCCCCTCCCTCTCCCTCTCAGCGCCGGCGGCGCGAGCCCCGCGTGATGGCCAAGGCGAGGCGGCGGCGCGTCGCGCGCCCCTCCCTCTCCACTCTTCTCTCTAGCGGCTCGGCAGTCCCCTAGTGGAGGTGAGGTGAGGCGGCCACCCCCGCGCGGCGACGGTGCCGCGGCGGCGCGCCCCTCCCTCTCTCCCACTCCCTCTTCCCCTCCCCGTTCTCTCTGTCCAACTACGACGAGCGAGAGAGGGAGAAGACCCGGCGTCCTCCTGCCCCCTTTGGCAGCGGTGTGTCCACCCGAGGGTGGGCACACCACTGTCAAACGGCGCAGTGGAGACGCCCTCTGCCGGCGCAACGGCGGCGGCCCTTTGTACTTTTCGAATTTTGGGGATCTGGGGTTTTCGGTCTATGGGGATGTGCTTTCTTTGGGGCTTTTCCTCTGGGGTTTTGAGGTGGGTTTTCTTCTAGATGCCATACTACTTTTACTATGCGACTAGCTGTGGGGATTAGATCTAGGGTTTCTCTGCTTTGCCCCCGAAGGGGTTGGTTCTTCGTTTAGATGTCTCCATAGGATACCCATCTAAATCGAGAGGAACGGCGCGGCCTCGAGGCAGGCGCACTTTAGATCTAGGTTTTTACCTTTTTGCGATTTTCTTTTCGGGATTTGCTTTTGGGGATGAACTCGGGATGAACTAGGCTTTGAAATCGAAACTTTTCTGTGATTTATCTCTACCGGAAAGAATCTAGAGCCTAGAAGAGCTCTGATACCAATGTTAAAACTTCCTTAGGATCAACTAGGGTAGAATCATCACGGTAGATCTTTGTCTGTAGGGGTCTAGTCGAAATCTGAGAGGGAGAGGGAGATCGGGAGAGAGAGAGAGAGAGAGACAGACCTGACAAACCTTCGGTGTGGCTCGAGGAGCCCGAGCCGGTGGCCATCTGGGAGGACGACGGTGTGAGCGTGGGTGAGCGAGGCGGTGGCGTCGGTGATGCTTCCCGCCACACTGCGCGAGCCCTCGATCGGAAGGGCGTGGGGAGTGGCGCACGACGAAGCTCGTTGGTTGTGCCACCGGACCCCACCTCTATATATATGCGCAGGCGGCAGGGGCCCACCAACCAGAGTGGTTGGACGTCCCCGATCAGGACGTGGTCAAAGGTTCGGTCGAGCCGTTGGGCTCGATCGAGTGGAGATCAACCTTACAGTACACGTCGCACTTGTCCATCGCCGGGAGCGGCACCCACAGCTCCGGCACCGTGTACCCCGGCGTGCCCCGCGCCCCCGTCAGCGTCGTCAGGTGGCAGCCGCCGTCCTCCCTGTCGCACAGCTTCGCCAGCCCGAAGTCGGACACCTTGGGCGCCATGCCCGTGCCCAGGAGCACGTTCTCCGGCTTGATGTCGCTGTGGATGATCCGGTGCTGGCACTCCTCGTGGAGGTACCGCACCGCCTTCGCCGTCCCGACGGCGATCTCGTGGAGCTTCTCGAACCCGACAGCCGCCGAACAGGTGCTGGTCCAGCGACCCGTTCTCCATGTACTCGTACACCAGCGCCTTCACCGTCGCGTCGAAGCAGAAGCCGTAGAGGCGGACCAGGTTGATGTGGCACGTCCGGCCGAACGTGCCCACCTCCGCCATGAACTGCTGGGATTCCGTGTGGGACGAGACTAGTGGAGGGGATTTGGGACAGGAGCGGCCGGGATTTGGGACGGGAGACGTGTGGGGTTGGGCGATGGCCGATGTTGATCTAGATTTATCTGGGCTCTCTGCGCCGAACACTGCCTTGGAGGCTTGGACCATGGGGCCACTGTGGCGCGTGCAGCGGACAGACTCAGAGCAGAGGTGACAGGCCGCAGTGCGGAAAGTTGAACATGGTAATTCCTATTTGGGCTATAACGGGGATGATTGATAATGCAAAAAGGAATACATATTCCCTTAGCTCGCACTGATCTCCAAGCAATGAGTGGCCAGAGATGCTTCCTCTAGAGTATACAGGTATACCATGTGTTTTGTCTATGGGATTTGCTAATCCTTAGCTAGCTGAGAAATAGCTTACAGCACAGTCAACTCAACCACCGTCGGATCGTACTTGTGCGCCAAAATCCGTGCTTGGTTGTCGGATCGTACTTGTGCGCCAAAATCCGTGCTTGGTTGTTTTTCTGCTTAGCCCGCGTTGCTTCTGGTTTGCTAGGCGGCGTTGCTTGCTCGCCAATCCGTCCATTTTGTTTTTGTTACGGGCTGTGTGAGCGTGGCCTGCCTAGTTTTGCTTTTTTTTAACAGTACGGGATTCTATGGGTTGTTGCATTTTTTTTTTATTTTTTTTTTAACCACTCACCTGCTACTTTTAATTGTTATTATTATTCAACATTTTTCGCAAGACTATTTTTTACTACCTTCGATCCAAATTATAGTTTTTGAATTTGTCTAAATTTGAATGTATCTAGATTTGTCTAGATTTGGTTGTATCTGGCACAGAATAGGCTAGATACAACCGAATCTAGACAAATCTAAGAATAATAATGGATTGGAGGGAATACTAGTATGCATGGATATTCTAACATCTATTTATTTATTTATTTATTTATTCTCCTGTTTTTTCAGCATGTTGTTAAGTGTGAAATGGTTATTTTTTAGATAGGCATTGATTTTAAAAATTGTGGTTCATAAATGTATGTAAGTTTGACTTTATATTTTGAGTAGATGCTCATCTATGAGTTGCAATTGATTTTTTTGCAAATAATATTTTGGGATTGCATAGTCATCTCTTAGTTCCTTAATTTTGCTCTCGCATGTTGAGATCGGTGCTAACATGCATTGAATTTTTTAGGTCTTGGGACGAGACTCTCGTCGTTGAATCATGGCTCGTGTTATCCCAGCATTTGCATCGGGCTTTTGTAGCTACTTTTGTTGGGTCGTTGTCCCGTGTTTTCCTTTTTATTTTTGCTAGGTCGAGTACTTTTCTTTACTACGAGTTGCATGTCGACATGCAGTTGGATTTTCTTAGGGGTAGTTGCAACTGGGGATTATTTTCATGGTCCTATCTTTATCTTGAGTTTGCATCTGGACTTGCAAGTGACTTCTCTAGGAGAGGGGAACGGAGTTGCAACTATACATACAACTAGCTTTTCTTGTAGTCCCTTCTTCTTTATAAATTGCATCCATGACTTGCAAATATGTTTGCAAATGAGGATTATTTCATGGTCCCTATTCCTTTCTATGAGTTGCATCTCGAACCGCAACTGTCTTCCTCGCGGACTTGTAAATGAGGATTGTTTTGCGATCTCTTTTACTTTTACGACGAGTTTCATATGGACATACAACTGGATTTTCTCGGTGGACAGTTGCAACTAAGGATTTTTTCGAGGTCCCTTTTTTACCTTGAGTTTTTGCATCTTGACTTGCAACCGAATTCTCTCGGGTGGACAAGGGGATCACGGTGTTGCAAATATGTTTCAAATCAGGATTTTTTCCGTGGTCTACTATGAGTTGCATGTTGACATGCAACTGGCTTTCTTGCGGACTTGAAAATGAGGATTGTTTTGTGATCCCATTTCCTTTTACGACGATTTTCATATGGACATATAATTGGCTTTTCTCCGCGGACTTGCAAACGAGGATTGTTTTCCTGGTCCCTTCTTTACCATTTTTAATTTTTTGCATTAGGACTATTTTTGGTTCCCTTTCTTTAATACGAGTTGCATATCGACATGCAACTGTGTTTTCTTGGGGGAGGGGGGAGTTACAAGTGGGGTTGCAACTAAGGATTATTTTCATGGTACATTCTTTAACTTTTTTGAGTTTTGGCCTCTGGACTTTTCTTGGTCCCCTTTCTTTACTACTAGTTGCATATCGATATGCAACTGACTTTTCTCGGGGAGAGGGGAAGTTGCAAATGGGCTTGAAACTGAGGATTTTTTTCGTGGTCCCTTCTTTACCTTTTATGAGTTTTTGCATCCGCAATTTTCGTGGTCCCCTTTCTTTACTACGAGTTGCATATCGACATGCAATTGGCTTTTCTCGGGGTGCAGTTGCAAGTGGGGTTGCAACTGACGATTGTTTTCATGGTCCCTTATTTACTTTTTTTGAGTTTTTTGCATGTGCACTTTTCGTGGTCCCTTTCTTTACTATGAGTTGCATATAGACATGCAACTGACTTTTCACTAGGAGTAGTTGCAAGTGTGGTTGCAATCGTGGTTTGTTTTCGTGGTCCCTTCTTTATGATTTTTGCATATGGACTTTTCCCGGTTCCCTTTCTTTGGTACTAGTTGCATATCGACATGCAACTGGCCTTTCTCGGGGAGCAGTTGCAAGTGGAGTTGCAACTGAGGATTGTTTTCGTGATCCCTTCTTTACTTTTTTCAGTTTTTGCATCTGGACTTTTCGTGGTTCCCTTTCTTTCTACTAGTTGCATATCGACATGCAACTCGCTTTTCTCGGGGGAGGAGAAGTTTTAAGTGGTGTTGCAAATGAGGATTGTTTTCGTGGTATGTTCTTTAGCTTTTTTTTGAGTTTTTGCATTTGCACTTTTCGTTGTCCCCTTTCTTTACTACAAGTTGCATATCGACATGCAACTGGTTTTCTCGGGGGGAGGGGGGTAGTTGTAAGTGGGGTTAAAATCGAGGATTGTTTCGTGGTCCCTTCTTTAGCTTTTTTGAGTTTTTGCATCTGCACTTTTCGTGTCCCCTTATTTACCTTTTTTTGAGTTTTTGCATCTACACTTTTCGTGGTCCCCTTTCTTTACTACGAGTTGCATATCAAGATGCAATTGGATTTTCTCGGGGGAAGTTGCAACTGAGGATTTTTTCATGGTCCCTTATTTACCTTTTTTGAAAAAAAAATCCATCTACACTTTTCGTGGTCCCCTTTCTTTACTACGAGTTGCATATCGTCATGCAACTTGCTTTTCACGGGGAGTAGTTGCAAGTGGGGTTGCAACTGAGGATTATTTTCGTGGTCCCTTCTTCACGTTTTTTGAGTTTTTTGCATCTGGACTTTTCATGGTTCCCTTTGTTTACTACTAGTACTCTTTCTTTACTACGAGTTGCATATCGACATGCAATTGTCTTCTCTCGGGGTTGCAACTGAGGATTGTTTTCGTGAACCCTTCCTTTTCTACGAGTTGCATATCGACATGCAACTGGCTTTTCAACAGGAGTAGTTGCAAATGGGG
Organism: Avena sativa; assembly: GCA_916181665.1. NCBI lineage: Eukaryota > Viridiplantae > Streptophyta > Magnoliopsida > Poales > Poaceae > Avena > Avena sativa. The sequence goes on from OV702297.1 coordinate 165,034,813, forward strand.
TTGCAACAGAGGATTGTTTTCGTGGTCCCCTTTCTTTACTACGAGTTGCATATCGACATGCAACTGGCTTTTTAACGGGAGTAGTTGCAACTAAGGATTGTTTTCGTGGTCCCTTCTTAACATTTTTTGAGTTTTATTGCAGCTGTACTTTTCGTGGCTCCCTTTGTTTAGAACTAGTTGCATACGAATGCAACTGTCTTTTCTCGGAGAGCAGTTTCAAGTGGGATTGCAACCGAGGATTGTTTTCGTGGTCCCCTTTCTTTACTACGAGTTACATATCGACATGCAACTGGCTTTTCACAGGGATCATTTGCAAGTGGGGTTGCAACTAAGGATTGTTTTCGTGGTCCCTTCTTTATGTTTTTTAAGTTTTTTGCATCTAGACTTTTCGTGGTTCCCTTTGTTTACTACTAGTTGCATATCGACATGCAACTGTCTTTTCTTGGGAAACAGTTGCAAGTGGGGTTGCAACTGAGGATTATTTTCGTGATCCCTTCTTTAAGTTTTTTGAGTTTTTGCATCTGGAATTTTTGTGGTTCCCTTTCTTTAGTACTGGTTGCATATCGACATATATTGTTTCGCGGTCCCTTGTTACTATGAGTTACAACTGGACTTGCAACTGCGCATGGAGTTGCAACTAAGTGTTGTTTTGCGGTCCTTTCTTACTATAAGTTGCAACTAGACTTGCAACATGCTTTTAACGGGGGCCGCTACTGGGTTGCAATTGAGGATTGAACTTTCATTTTCTTGTTTCACGGTCCCTTCTTATTATGTATTGAAACGTTATTTTCTTTTTTGTGGTCACATTCTTACTATAAGTTGTAACTGGATTTGCAACTGCCTTTTGTCAAGGAGTGTTCTCAAATGAAAAGATCCCAACAACAATACAACACAAAGTTAATCGGCGAACCCTGTTTGAAGCTTAATGCGTCGGTTACCAACTAACGCCTGAAGCGAATCCCGTGTGAGTCGACCCACCTAGGCGATTATTTGTTTAGCTCTATTTTTTGTTGTTGTGTTTTGTGTGTCTGTTTTGTTTTTATTTGTTCTTTTCTTTTCCAGTTTCTTTACTTAATATATTTTTGTTTTCTTTTACGTCTTTTATTTCCTTTTCTATTACATTTCCTTTTGTTTTTCATATTTTCTCGTGTTCTCTGTTTGTTCATGTTCTCCTTTGTTTTCTATCTTTTAAGTTTTAAAAAATATGGATACTTTTTAATGTGCAATGTCTCAATTTTTTTCTAGCACGTGAACAATTATTTTGTACCATGTAATTTTTTTGTGTCACATGAACATTCTACTGAACCTTGTGAACAAAATTTTGAACTATATGTAGCAACGGATCGCAAAAAAAAAAAATTGAACTATACGAACATTTACTAAAGATCATGAATATATTTTTTGAACCTCACGAAAATATTGTTTGAACTATACGAATATTTGTAAACCTCATGAACTCTTTATGAACCTCGCGAACAAATATTATGAACTATTCAAACATTTTATAAATCTTGTGAATATTTTTTCTAGAACTCGCGGACAATTTCTTTGAACTATGCTCTCATTTTTTAAACCCCGGACTTTTTTTGAACCTCGCAACCAATTTTTTTGAACTATACGAACAAATTTCTTAATCTTGTGAATAAAATTTTGGACCCAACAATTTTTTAAGTCTATGAATATTTTTATCAAGTTCTTAAATATATTTAGTTTAAAAATATTTTTTCTTCATCAAAATAACTGTATTTTTAAACAAACATAGAGAACGTGAAAGAAAATAGCTTAGAAGCACACGTGAAAGTGAAACACGCTATGTATAATAACGAGCGGAGCATTAAATAAGACCTAGTTCCTTACTTAAACGAACATATCATTTCGTTGTGGACAGATTGAAAAGGGAGTAGAACAAAAAAGTGTACGAGCAATACAAGCTAACGGGTCTTAACATTTCTGCTGGCATAGGTGCCGGCCGGCCGGGTGCGCGCCTACAGCTTTTCGTACGTAATGGGCAGAGGAGAAATAAACTACTGTGGGTCGCGCAAGCATGTGACGTCAGCTAGCTGAGATTTAGTTTAAGTCATAGCTAGCTGCGCGTTAGTCAGACCCTTTGTCTATATATATATAACTGATTCTATTTTTGCTCCCTTGCTCAATTCCCAAACTTCGAATCCTAGGTCCACCACTGTGTACACTAAAGCATGGATGGGGGGGACGATCCTTATGCTGTACGTGGCGGCGAAGACAATGGTGGGCGAAAGGAAATGGTGGCCGGCTGGCTGCATGGACTGTTACGCTACAGAGGCATTAACTCCTATAGCTAGGGGGTAGCAGTAGCTAGCTTAATTTGGCGTCTACACGTACGTCACTCGATCGGTATCGTATCGGCCGATGGATGGATGGATCGATCGATCGACGTCTTTGGGTTCATACGCCCGCCCATGCGCTCCATATGCGTTCGTCCATACGGATCCATACCCGGCCCCATATACTACTACTCCTCCTACGTAGCAATTAATTCCTACGAACACTCTACTACTACAGGTATATATACCCACACAGAGCTCTAGGTGTAGCTTCGGCTATGTGCATATCCAGTAGTACAACTAGCTCACACTTGACAGACGCATCGACATCAGCTTGCTCAAGATCTCTCGCCATGCCACCCTCGCACGGCGACTTGCAGCTTGACGGCGAGCCCCCCGCCGGTGGCCAGGGCGGGGACGTAGCGCCGAGGCGGGTGTGGGTGCCCGGGCCGGTGATCGTCGGCGCCGGGCCGTCGGGGCTTGCCACGGCGGCGTGCCTCAAGGCGCGCGGGGTGCCGTCGCTGGTGCTGGAGCGGGACGCGTGCGTGGCATCGTCGTGGAGGCACCGCACCTACGAGCGGATGCGGCTGCACCTGCCGCGTTGCTTCTGCGAGCTCCCGCTGGTGCCCTTCCCCCCTGGCACGCCGCCGTACCCGAACAGGGACCAGTTCATCGCCTACCTCGACGCCTACGCGCGCGCCTTCGCCGTCGAGCCACTACTCGGCGCGCGCGTCCGGGCCGCCGCCTACGACGCCGCCATCGGCTTCTGGAGGGTCACCGTCGACCTCTCCAGCGGCGAAGACGCTGTGACGTCGACGACGGAGTTCGTGTCGCGCTGGCTGGTGGTCGCCACCGGCGAGAATGCCGAGCCGGTGTGGCCGGAGGGCGTGGAGGGGATGGACGTCTACCGCGGCCCCGTGATGCACACCAGCACCTACAAGAGAGGGGACGAGTTCGCGGGGAAGAAGGTCCTCGTCGTAGGATGCGGCAATTCCGGCATGGAGGTCAGCCTGGACCTATGCAACAACGGAGCCAAGGCATCCATGGTCGTCAGGGACAAGGTACGCGCTTAGTACTATAGTACTACCTCCTTCACCGTTTGCAGTCGCCTAATCAAATTTGGATTTTTTTCAAAACTACAACGTTGTTACTAGGCGTATAAAAATTAATTATTAATTAATGTGGCACCTTTCCTCCCAACTTCCTATGCATGCAACAGTCTCCCACCAATGCATGCGCCTTAACCGCTCACTAATAGGCCTAATTTTCAGCCAGTACGTTCACGCCTAGATCCGTGAGATTTTTGTAGAGCGTCCTACAAACCGTGAAGGAGGGAGTACTAATTATTCTAAAGATTAAGTCACTAGCACACTAGACTGCACTCAGGAATTTACTCCTACACCAATTAAGTCACTGACATAGTGACTGGCATGCTAAGCTAGGTATAGGTTGGGGTTCACCGAACTAGCTCTATATAGCATTTCTATGCAGCACAGTACTAACCTAAGTTAAGCCAAGTAATAGACAAGTAACTAACCTAAGTTAGGCCAAGTAAATTCTAAAAGTCCAAACTGATGAAAAACTATAGGCAACATATTTATATTCTCAACACTCCTTCTTACGGCCTTTTTTTTTTCACGGGTCTGGGACGTGAATTTGGGTGTCCGCAAATTTTTTTAACTGCGTGAGCAGGATCTTAGACTTAAGACCTTTGGCTCTGATATCATATTAAATTGTATCCCTAGCCAACTATTTCAAAAATACAAACTGATGAAAAGGACGATAGGCAACATATTTATATTCTCAACAACGATCAACTTGTTATCCCTTTCTCCCAGTTGTAGGGTGCGGCCGCAAGTTAGCATTTCTGGGTGCCACTGTGCCTGCTAATTCCATTCTTAACATATTTGTTGTCCCTTTTCACAAGGAATATTATTAACCCCACTACACTTTTTTTTCTCAAGGATTCTCGAGAATAACTAACGGTTTTGCATGCAGCTGGAATAAAATTTCAACATTCATATTCTTTTTTTGAAGTATACAATTTCTTATACCATGCCCGATCTATGCATCCATGATTCCTCTTGTAGCCCCTGCTAAGAAAGAGATCAAGTCGTGCATGCTGAAAACGGAACCCGTGTTAGAAACAGGGACATGGCATGAATGTTCATGTTTTCTGTTCGTAAGGGGCAAACTTTATATAGGCAGTTTAAGTCAAATATCAATGAAGTAATAATAGAGAAATATGAAGATATTTGGACATAAACAAAATTTTCTCAACTTACGCATTATATATTTGAAATTGTGAAACCAGTTACAAGGCACCTATCCGACTATATATCATTTGTTCTTAAAATGAGTAAAGTGAATTATAAGTCATTGCGCAAGAAAAAGTGCATTATAAGTCCTCAAACTATTCTAGGGTCTCAATAAGTAACATTAAAATCAAACAAGTCACTAAGCACACTCCTGGGACCAAGATTACAGTTTTCAAGTTCCTGGACCTACATGAGACCTTGGAGATGTCTTAGAATATGTAATGCACTTTATTATTTTAAAGTTTTAAATTTGGATGGCATATGTATACATCTCTACCTGGTGTACTTACCCAATTTATACATTTACATGGAATGTTCTTTTAGATAACTTAAGGAAGGAATCATGTATAGATTACACATACTGGTATATTAATTGTATAATTATATCATAGAAATCATGCATATTAATTAAATACTAAGTTGACTTAACTAGTATATATCTTGTTGAAATTGGTCTCGAGTATATTTTGAGAACTATAATTGGACTTGAAAATAAAAAGCAAGATTGTCAGAATTGTGATCGAGAATCAGGTTGGAGCCTCTATGGTAGAATCACAAATTATAACATTTACAATCCTAATATCGTAAAATCTACTAACTAGAATTTTATATTCGGTCCACAAAACTTTGATAGTAGAGTCATAAAATCACATGATAGAATCATGATTTGTACAAACTTGATACAAAAGGTTGGGTATCTGAAACATACACTTCCATCCCTATATAAATTTACGGCCTGAAGCTAAAAATATAGTAGACGAAAATAGTAAGCTAGGCACAAGATCACGAAGGTGATGTCCAGACCAGCATCACTAAGGTGACCAAACCGACCATGATCAAGACATTGTCTCCGTACCAAATGTGTAGAAATATGAATATGAAAAAGCTTTTTGTTAAGTACAATATGAGGAGTAATTATGTCTGTTTAATACGCATGCATCTTGGGGTATACTTAGTCATGCCCCGTTAGAGTAGGTGATGTTTGATGAACCTCCTTAACAAATATCGCCTCGCAGTCTACTTTTCTACAATGGTTTTATCTCAATAATTCCAACATATCTCATACTATTTTTGTTTGATTTTTGTAGCTTCACGTGTTGCCTCGAGATATACTAGGCATCTCAACATTTGGTCTCTCAGTATTCCTTCTCAAGTGGCTGCCGATAAAATGGGTAGATACCTTATTCCTCCTTTTCTCAAGGTTGATACTTGGAGACACTGCAAAATATGGCCTCCAGCGGCCTAAGATCGGCCCTCTTCAACTAAAGAAATCAACCGGTAAAACCCCCGTGCTAGATATTGGAGCTCTAAGAAAGATTAGAGACGGCGAAATAAAGGTAACATAACTCTTATATATTCACCTCATTCTTTTCGCATGATCAACACTGAGAATAAATAAAGATCTAGTAAAATGAGCATCGCATCAATCCAAAGAATAAAACTTGTGTGAATGGATCTTGAAGTAACAGCTCTCTAGTAGTACCCTTAGCATTTTAGCATCGTGAACGAATGAAAGATCTATAGCTAGTTGCTTGTAGTGACCATTGTACTCTATTCAGTTAATTACTCGATGATGTCCTAGTGAATCTAGCGAGAGATCCTGTGCAGGTGGTCCCGTCCATAAACCGGTTCACCGAGGGTGGTGTTGAATTCGCTGACGGCTGTAAAGAAGATTTCGACGCAGTCATCCTCGCCACTGGGTACAAGAGCAACGTGCCGTCATGGCTCAAGGTATGTACGTACGAAGATGATAAATAAATAATATTGACGCTATACACGCATGCATGCATGCAAAATGAAATTACGCCAAGACAAGATGTGCATAGACACCATGAGATTAATTTGTGCTTACAACATGCATGCATGTACTATAGTGTTGGTATTCATACAAAGCGTTATACATATGTACGCTTTTGGGATCAAACCAGTTCCATATCGTCACAATCATGATAGGCAAGTAAAAAGTACTCCCTCCATTTCAAAATATAAGATATTTTAGGTTTATAAAGAAATGTATCTCGACTTGTTTTAGTGTGTAGATTTATTCCAAACATGAGTAAACCTATATAAAAGTAGTCTAGATACATTTGCTTCACGAAGCTAAAACATCTTATATATTTTGAAACGGAGAGAATACATAATAACAGAACCATGTCGTCTTAGATATGTTACGGAACATAGGGAGTAATAGTCAAGTTCAATTGCACACTTTTCAGGAGGTTATATATATTTTGTAAAGGTGGTAGTATTTCGTGTGTATAGTCCTTGTCATTTTGATGGAGGTATTAGATTTAGATAGGAAGGCATGGGCATTGATAATGATGCTAACACGAGGACGACACGTGCCTATCAATCTCTCCCATGGGGACACATAAACTCATCCAAAAGTTGTGAATGTTGATTGACAGTCATATGCATGAATTGTGCAAGGCCATCTTTCTTAGACTTGGAGATAAAACTATTTTGCTAAGAGATTTAGATAAACTATTTTTCGTTTCGGGCATAGTCTTGTGCGTGCAATCGATGTGATAGCTACAAGCATGTACTTGATTTCCTTGTATCCTTCTAGCTTAGTTGCATCGATCATCTCGTGTAATGGCGCCTAGTGTAGACATGGACACATTTGCTAGCTACTGCATATGTCGACGTCATGTCAACGAGAGCTAATTAAGGATCGAGAATATGCATATATAGGCGGCTCTTAGCTAGCATGTTCCTGTCAACTCGATCTTGATCTCATGCGTGGGTTTATTTCTTTTGTAGTTGTATTCTTGCTGTTGTTGTTGTTGTACAGTGTGAGCTGGTCTAGAAGTGGAGCCCATGCTAGCTAGGTTGCGTGGACCATGTAAGAGTGACAGCTCATGTTATTTAGAAAAAACTAACAGCAGGCGTAAAAGTATCCAAAAAGAATATGCATACGAAACATGAATAACCTTTTCCAAGAAAATGATCACCATATATAACCAATGCTATTTTGCTATTCTATTCTGCTCAATGCTCGCACATCAAACAGTAACAAACTACTTTAATAGTACTAGATACGGTTCCATGCATGCTAATAAAGAAACCAGTCAAGGAATACATAAGGAATTATTTGAGAGTTCAACTGTTGATCTGTCCCCATGCAAAGGAAACCACAGCCTTCACTGTTCAGAAAGGGCGTACACAGTCTTTCCAAAATATGCATGGAGATTTTAGTAGTTTCCTCCCCTCCATTTGAGTTAGGTTTTTGTTGCTGAGATCGTCCTCCTCTGAGTTAGGTGTGATGCACATGCTGGCCCATAATGGTTTGGTGAGGGCCATGCATCTCTGGTGATCATCATGTGCATGGCAACAGTGCTTGCTACCACACACACATTGCCCACTCTACCTTTTGTAGGGTGGCCCATCTGGATGATTTGCTTGATGCCTCTCATCTGCCTCGCCAGATTTGATGCATGGTCTCAACTCTATGCATGTGTGTTTGGCACTACAGTTGATTTGACGTCCACAGTCTATGTGTGCATGTATTTTGAGTTTCTTATTTGGACAATGTGAGCAATGTGTTACTAACTGATATGGGTGGCATTTCCACATAAGATTCTGCAAGACTTTTCATTGGCCGGCCATATTTGACGATAGATTATGCAAGCCTTTGCATTGGCCCACCATATTTGATGACTAATGATTAAGCGAGTCAGCAGAACGTATGTATGCTAAATACTTCCTCCGTTTTAAAATATAAAATATTTTAGGTTTATGAAGAAAATGAATCTAGACTTATTTTAATATGTAGGTTCACTCAACTTTGGAATGAATCTATACACTAAATGAAGTCTAGGTTCGATTTCTTCACAAACCTAAAACATCTTATATTTTAAAACAGAGGGAGTAGTTGGCAGTATCTTACTTGCAGCTTGCAATGAAATTGGTCATGCATATACCTATTTCTTTTTTTTTTGTAAAAGCAACAGTAATTTTCCCGTTACTCATCATATAAAAATATATACGAATTTCAGGAGGATGAATTCTTCAGCCAGAGTGATGGGTTCCCCGTGAAGACATTTCCACACAGCTGGAGGGGCAAGAATGGCCTCTACGCCACTGGCTTCACGAGGAGGGGTCTCATGGGTTCCTCCTACGATGCCTCAAGAATCGCCACCGACATCGCCAACCAGTGGACCGAGGCCCTTGCTAGGAATATCGTGGCTCACAATGATGCTTGAGCAATACTCTCGTGTGCTCTAGTTTCACCTACTTGAAATGTTTCGTTTTCGAGGAATGTGTTCGTTGGTTGGAACATGTATATATGTATCTCCAGCTATCTAATTGGTCCACATAGAGATATATGGATGGAATAATTAGTGAGATGCAAAGGTGGAGTAATGCAGTATAGTGCAAATGTTTTTTTAGTGCTACATGCATGCAAGATGAGATTTACTTTAAGATCCTGGAGTTGACGAGCCCGCACTCTAAGGGGCCCTTGTTGGATTACCATCCATCTCTTGTTGGATTACCATGTTCTGCTTTTTTTAGGCCCGATATGTATTCCATATTGGGCTGAATTTGTTAGCAGCCTGCTACAAAATGTATTTCAAATCTTTTTGCATCCAAAGTAGGAAAAAGTGTTCTACCACTACCGAATGTGCACACTAATTTTATACCTGGTCTTTGTACATTTAGGTAGCTCACATGTGACTTAAATTGTGAGCATATGAACGGCTACAACTAAAAAGCACAGGGACTGGACAAAAAATAATCACATCTAATTACACATAAATTATTGTGTAAAATTGTGGTGTGAATTTATAGCTGCAGGACGTGTACAAATGAAAAAAAATCAGTTGCAACCAACTTGCAACCGGAAAATGCTAAGATGCAGACCAACTGCAACTAAAAATCTCAGTTGCGACCCACTTATAACTGAAAGAACTTAGTTGCAGCTCACTTGGAACCGTAAAAATTACTCACATGCAACTAGAAAATCTTAGTTGCAACTCACTTGCAGCTTCTACTAAAGCAAGCCACGAGGCAAATTCAAGGGCGGGAAACAATTAACTCAGTTACAAAATACTTGCAAAGAGTCCATTGCAACCTACTTGTAATGGGAAAATCTGAGTTGCAACCGACTTGAAACTCTCACACTAGCACGGAACAATGTGCATAATCCAACGACTACGAACATTTTTTTTCAGTTACATCCCATTTGCGACATGAAAGTCTAAGTTGCAACTCACTCGTAACTCTCGAAAAATGACGGAAATCCAATAGCCACATACATTTCTTCCCAGTTGCAACCTACTTACAACATGAAAATATAAGTTGCAATTTGCAACAACGCTCACACTAGCACGAAAAACGATGTATATCCAATGTCCAAAAACATTTTCTTCTTAATCGCAACCTACTTGCAACTGGAACTTTTTTGATTTCAAACCCACTTACATCTAGAAATCCCTTGTTGTAACCAACTTGCAACTCTCACACTACGGTGAATCACAACACAATCCTTATGTTCTAGAGTCAACCGAGATTTAACTTAAATCTTGAACGACCGAGAATTAGCAAAAACATAGTACAAATAATATGAAAATAGGTTAACCCGACCAAAAAATATACTAGTATCGTAGGAAAATACTAATACATAAAAAATAATATAAATCATAGGAAAATAGAAAAAAGAGGATAAATAAAATGGGAAAAGGTAAACACTAAAGGGAAAAGAATGGAGAAAAACAAAAAATAAAAGCAAATAAAAATGAAACATGATAAAATAAGAAAATAATTCAAAAATAAAATAACAAGCCAAAATGTTCAGAAGACATATATTAAATAAAAAATAGACGTTGAATGAACAATCCAACCTGATCTGTCATTGTAATCAATTTGAGCGGAGTGAACTAGAAAAGCAGCTCATAAAAACAAGCGTCTAGGTCTAACCGTGATAAGAAAAAAAATACATACCTATTCCCAACTGCTCCATGCGTGTACTAAGGCCTAGCTAGAGATGGCCCTTCACTAGGACGAGAAAACAGAAACAGGCCCAGTCCATCCACTGGACCTAGAAACACACGAGAATATGCTTAAAAAACACGAATCATAATGCAGAATCCAACATTTATAACATCGACCGAGAAAAAAAATCTCAGACGCCTGAGAAAAAAAAATCGTTAAAAGAACTAATCCGAGACCATCATGAAGGACGTTTTCGTTTGAGAAAAATACTCAGAAAGAAGGCCTTTCGGCCACACGAATAACTTTAAGTTCTTGATTACACGTTGTTGTGTTTTATGATTTGATTGGCTTAGGAGCGGATCCGGCCATTATTTTCGGGGCCACCACCACCAACCATGAGACCCCAACACAACCAGTCTTTCGGCTGGAAAGTGACCAGAAGTCGTCATCCGATCCAACTCCTAACTCTTCATCGAGGTGGAGGTAGATTGAATCTTTTTGAGAGAATTCGGCACTTTATTGATCACAGCAAATCATTACAGAGTATCTCCCTAATACAATCAGGGGGTACATTATGAAAGATAATAAAGATATACAGTTTAGAATGGCTTAGCTAAAACATGTGCCGACTCATTGAGCTTAAGAGAGATGTGAAAGATAGAACAGTGAGCAAAGGAAGTCACCATCTTCTTCAAATCTTGGACCACCACAACTATAGACGAACAGTCTTGGGTAGGAGAATTGATGCGCTTCACCACAGAAATACAATCGGATGCCACCATGACTTGATCAAAACCCTTTTCACTAGCGAGAGCCAAAGCACGCCTCATAGCCAATGCTTCTGCAAGTTCAGGCGATGTAACCCCATGCAGTAGCTCGTTGTACACATCCAAGCATTCTCCTTTGTGGTTCCTAATCTCCGGCTCCCATTTGTTTAGGGGATTTGAATAAAGTTGCATCAACATTGATAAGAACTGTACCTTCCAGTGATGGGCTCCATTTTAGAGAAACGTTGGAGTCACGCCTATGGTTAGTAACAGGTTTACGGAGATGCATCTCGATCATGGTGGTGTATGCCTTGATCTACTCGGCCAGTTGCTGGGGTTCCTTCATCGTTTGTTTGTTTCTGACCCCATTCCTGGCGTTTCAAATGTACCAGAACACCACTGCCATCACGGTTATATCTTGCGGAGAGGATCTTGAGATGATATCAAAGACCCGGGCCTTCAGATTAACAAAGTTCTTCTTGCGCAGTTTGCTAGTAAAACTCTGCTTCAGCTCGGACCAGACGTCACGCGTATATGGGAAGAAGAGTAGTGTGTGCGCCGCCGGCTCAGGGCGACCATAGAAAACACATGCATTATCATAATTGATATGGCAGTGTCCCACTTGTTGTCCAGAAGGAAGGAAATCATGCGCAAAGCGCGAAAGAGTGAACTTCATTTTGCCTGGTGCTACAATCGCCCATAATTTCTTACAAACTATAGCTACTGAAGGAGATATGCCCTAGAGGCAAGTAATAAAGTGTTTTTATTTGATGTATCTCTTGTATGTTCATAATATGTTTCTTACCATGCTATAACTGTATTAATATGAAACTTTAATACACGTTTGGTATGTGTTGGAATTTTTGTCTAAATAGGCCCATCCCATTTATTATATGCCAATAAATTTCTAAAATTCTAGAGACCCATTTGGCCCATTCATATAAGGCAAGAGCTGGGACAAATATTTAGTCCCACATTGCTAGTTCAGTGGAAGTTGGACCAGCTTATAAGGAGAGCTTTTCCACCACTTGTACGAGCTTGAGAATAGAAGACATATACACGCGCGCTGCTCCTCGCTCACCTCGCCTCGCCACGCCACGCCACGCGCGCGGGTTGCGGGAATCTCGTCGAGCCGAGCTTTATTTTGTCACGCATGAATGGTATATGAACAGTTGTACAAAAGCTGAAATGTTTTGCTCGAGTGGACTTTTAATACAAGCTGGAAATGAATACAAACTGAGTGGAGCCTGTCCGGTTGGCTGCCGCCTATTCGCTTCAACTTATGTCCATTCGTTTCATCTCCTGCGCAGCCTGTCTGCCTTCCCTCTATGCCTATAAGAGAGAGGTCGCGCCTCCTCTCAGATACAGCTTCGCACATCCCTTTGCGCCTCCAGTTCCAGAGCACTGCGCTAGGCCTCCGAGACCCCACTGCTTCGAGTCCTATATGGGAGAAGGGCGATAAGGTTTTTGGGGTGCGCTATTGGCGCGACTACTGGCTTCATCACGGACTCCTTCACAGATAGCGATAGCGCCGAGGTCTTCCCCAACGAGGACTTCTTCCCCGACATCAGCAACTTCTTCCTCGACGACATGGCTGATGACGGTGCCAACGCTAACGCTGGTGGTTCCTCTGCTGTTGTGATGTACATCCTCTTTCTCAACTTTGTTCTAATCGTATCTCAAGTTATACGTCTTGCAATCCGTTTGGTTATCTGCCTTAATATGTATTCTCTATTTCACATGATTAGTATAATTTCTACTATTCTATTCATGTTTTATCTAGCGTTTATTATGGTTAATTCGCTTGGTAAATTGCTCTTTTATTCAACAATGCAAAAACCTTATTTCAGGCAATTTGCCCCAAGTGGCTTTGTTGCTTCTATGAAGCCACCTGTGTTTGAAGGTGTCAATTACAAACAATGGCGTGCGAGAGAAGTGCTCTGGTTTCAGACCATAAGCTGCTATAACACCATCTATGACCCACCTGAGGGAGATCTTAATCTTGCTCATAAAGAGGCATTCCAAAAACTTGATACCACTTTCAAAGCTTCCCTAATCAGCATTCTTGGCGACAATATTGTCGATTCATATCTATCATTTAGCAATGGAAAGGATATGTGGGATGCGCTCGAGAGAAAATTTGGAGTCTCCGATGCTGGCAGTGAACTGTATGTCATGGAACAATTATATGACTATAATATGGTTGATGACCTCCCCATTGTGGAGCAGGCTCATGAAATACAGTCACTTGCCAGGGAGCTTGAGCACTTCACTTGTGTGTTACCAGACAAGTTTGTTGCCGGAAGCATTATTGCCAAGCTTCCCCAGTCATGGAGGAATTTTGCTACTTCTCTGAAGCACAATAGACAAGAGTTCTCCGTGACAGATATCATTGGGACTCTTGATGTGGAAGAGAAGGCAAGAGAAAAACACACACGTGCTCGAGGTACCGAGGGAGGTTCTAATACCAATCTGGTAAAAAAAAGAAACTTTTAGCCTCACAAGTTCAAGAACAAAGGCAAGTTTGATGGCAAAGGAAAGTTCGATGGAAAGAACAAGGTCTCACAGTCTACCAGCTTCAAGAAGAAGACTGATAAGCAAAAAGGTGTTTGTCATGTGTGCGGTGATCCTAATCATTGGGCTCTTGCTTGTCCCAACCGCTTTGACAAGCGCCATCATGGTAAGGGCAACAAGACTACTAATGTTGTCATGAGCGATGTTGAGATGAAATATGTTAGGTTAGAGGGACTCAAACCGTTCTGATGGGGGACGGCTCGCATGCTTCTGTTCATGGTGTTAGTACGGTCGATCTGAAGTTCACTTCAGGAAAGGCCATGCGCCTAAAAAACGTGCATCATGTTCCCTCAATAAATAAAAATCTTGTTAGCGGATCTTTTCTGTATCGAGATGGCTACAAGATTGTATTCGAGTCCAATAAATTTGTAATTTCTAAGTATGAAACCTTTGTTGGTAAAGGCTATGAGTGCGGAGGCTTGTTCCGCTTATCTTTGTCAGACATTTGTAATAAAGTTGTTAATCATATTTACACGAATTTTGAATCAAATGTATGGCACTCTCGTCTTTGTCATATTAATTTTGGTTGTATGATGCGGCTAGCCAAAATGAATTTAATCCCTGATTTCACAATTGTTATAAAATCTAAGTGCCAAGTTTGTGTGCAAGCTAAATAACCTCACAAGTCACGTATGACTGCATAAGTGAGAAATTTAATACCACTAGAGCTCATACATTGTGATCTTTGTGAGATGAATGGCGTGTTGACAAAAGGTGGAAAGAAATATTTCATGACTTTGATCGATGATTCTACAAGATATTGTCATGTGTATCTTCTGAAATCAAAAGATGAGGCTTTGAGTTTGTTCAAAATCTATAAAGCTGAAGCAGAAAATCAACTTGATCGAAAGATTAAGAGGCTTAGGACTGATCATGGTGGAGAGTATTTTTCCAACGAGTTTGATTCCTTTTGTGCGTAACATGGCATAATTCATGAGAGGACGCCTCCCTACCCCCCCAGTCAAATGGAGTAGTCGAAAGAAAGAACCGTACTCTAACAGATTTGGTTAACGCCATGTTAGACACATCGGGTCTCTCTAAGGAATGGTGTGGAAAGACACTATTGATTGCATATCATGTCCTAAACTGAGTTCCCACAAAGAATAAAGAAATTACTCCATTCGAAGAATGGGAGAAGAAAAGATTAAAACTCTCTTACTTACGTACTTACGATTGTTTGGCAAAGGTTAATGTACCAATCCCCAAGAAGCACAAGCTTGGACCAAAAACCATCGATTGTGTTTTTCTGGGCTATGCTTTCCATAGCATTGGTTATAGATTCTTGATAGTAAAATCTGAAGTACCTGACATTCATGTCGGTACAATCATGGAGTCGATTGATGCAACTTTTTTGAGGATATCTTTCCTATTAAGGATAAACCTAACTCATCAAATCCGGAGATACCTAGTTCATATAATCAGGAATTTGCTACATTTTCTGAACCTACCATTCCAATTGAACACTCTAAAAGTCCTAAGGAGGATAATAATGAAATTCCTAAAAGGAGCAAGAGACAAAGGACTGCAAAGTCCTTTGGTGATGATTTTATTATGTACCTTGTGGATGATACTCCCACTTCCATTTCAGAAGCATATGCATCTCCTGATGCTGACTACTGGAAGGAAGCCGTCCATAGTGAGATGGATTCCATCTTAGCTAATGGAACATGGGAGATCACTGATCGCCCTTATGGGTGCAAATTTGTAGGATGCAAGTGGGTGTTTAAGAAAAATCTTAGACCTGATGGTACTATTGAGAAGTACAAGGCACAACTTGTGGCTAAGGGATATACTCAAAAAGAAGGAAAAGACTTCTTTGACACTTACTCACATGTTGCAGATTGACCACCATTCGAGTATTACTCTCATTGGCTGCCTCGCATGGTCTTCTCGTTCATCAAATGGATGTTAAGACCTTTCCTTAATGGAGAGTTGGATGAGCAAATTTACATGGATCAGCCAGATGGCTTTGTGGAAAATGGTCAATAAGGAAAGGTGTGCAAGTTGTTGAAGTGCTTATATGGTCTAAAACAAGCCCCTAAGCAATGTCATGAGAAGTTTGAAAGAACTTTACCTACTCCAGACTTTGTTGAAAATGAAGCTGATAAATGTGTGTACCATCGCCATGGTGGGGGTGAGGGAGTCATCCTTTGTTTGTATGACATACTGATTTTCGGAACCAACCTTAATGCAATTAAGGAGGTCAAAGATTTCTTATCTCGTTCATTTGAGATGAAGGATCTAGGAGTAGCTGATGTTATCCTGAACATCAAGCTACTGAGAGATGATGATAGTGGGATTACATTGCTTTAGACTCACTATATGGAAAAGGTCTTGAGTCGTTTCGGGTATAGCGACTGCAAGTCTTCTCCTACACTTTATGATCCTAGTGTGTTGCTTCAAAATAATCGAGGAAATGCTAGAGACCAACTTAGATACTCTCAAATTATTGGTTCGCTTATGTATTTATCTAGTGCCACGAGGCCTGACATCGCCTTTGCTGTAAGCAAACTCAGTCTATTTGTTTCAAATCCAGGAGATGATCATTGGCATGCTCTTGAGAGAGTTATGCGCTATCTAAAAGGCACTACGAGCTATGGCATTCACTATATCGGGTATCCGAGGGTACTAGAGGGTTATAGTGATTCAAATTGGATATCTGATGCTGACGAGATAAAGGCCACAAGTGGATATGTATTCACACTTGTTGGTGGCACTGTTTCTTGGAAGTCTTGCAAGCAGACCATCTTAACGAGTTCAACTATGGAAGCAGAACTCACAGCATTAGACACGGCCACTATTGAAGCAGAGTGGCTTCATGAACTCTTCATGAACTTACCTGTGGTTGAAAAACCAATAACCGCAATCCTTATGAACTACGATAATCAAACTGTGATTTTCAAGGTAAATAGTTCTAAGGATAATATGAAGTCATCAAGACATGTGAAGAGGAGACTGAAATCTGTCAGGAAAATGAGAAACTCCGGAATTATTGCATTGGATTATATCCAAACATCTAAAAACTTGGCAGATCCCTTTACAAAGGGTCTATCATGCCCCGTGATAGAAAATGCATCGAAGGAGATGGGCATGAGACCCACAATTTGAGCTTTCCAGAGTGGTAAACCACTCTATGTGATCGGAGATCCCGTGAATTAGAATTGGGAGACAAGCTGTTGGTTAGCTAGGAGGAAAGTATCCTTACTTTAATAAACACCACTCCATAAAGATGCAATACTTTCCTATTCTGCACGACAGGTTGATTTATTATCTTAATATGTTCTAAGTGGACTATCTTAAGCAACGATGTTGTCCTGCAGAACATCTTTTGAAGAACACAACTATATGAG
Source organism: Avena sativa (assembly GCA_916181665.1). Classification (NCBI taxonomy): domain Eukaryota; kingdom Viridiplantae; phylum Streptophyta; class Magnoliopsida; order Poales; family Poaceae; genus Avena; species Avena sativa. The sequence goes on from OV702297.1 coordinate 165,052,059, forward strand.
TCTGACTGTTAAAACGTCACAGTCTATGAGAATAGGGTGATCTCTAATAAACTCATGAAAGTTCATGGAGTATGACGCATAATCTCCACCCGCGGGAAGTCCCAGGGTAGCCTAGTATCGGTCAAGACTTTTTGTGAAGCTAGGTTCAGAGCAAACTGGCAGTTCAAGGCATAGTCCATTGTACAAGTGTAAGACTAGTATTACATAAAGGTCTAGGTGGAAGTTCAACTTAATAGTCTCCACTATAGTACCGGTATATAAACAATGTTTTGGAACCAAAGGCAAACTTTATGTGCCTCTGGGATCTGGTGGGGGATTGTTGGAATTTTTGTCTAAATAGGCTCATCCCATTTATTATATGCCAATAAATTTATGAAATCCTAGAGGCCCATTTGGCCCATTCATGCAAGCCAAGAGCTGGGACAAATGTTTAGTCCCACATTGATAGTTGAGTGATAGTTGGACCAGCTTATAAGGAGAGCTCTTACAGCACTTGTACGAGCTTGAGAAGAGAAGACATATACACGCGCGCTCCTCCTCCTCCTCGCTCGCCTCATCACGGCGCGTGCTCTGCGGGTTTCGGGAATCTCACTGAGCCGAGCTTTATTTTTCCATGCATGAATGGTATATGAACAGTTGTACAGAAGCCGAACTAGAAATGAATACGAACTGAGTGGAGGCTGTCCGGTTGGTTGCGGCCTGTTCGCTACAACTTCTGTCCATTCGTTTCATCTCCTGCCCAGCCTGTATGCCTTTCCTCTATGCCTATAAGAGAGAGGTCGCACCTCCTCTCAGATACACCGTCGCACATCCCTTTGCGCCTCCAGTTCCAGAGCACTGTGCTACCTAGATCTTCCCCATCCTGTCTTGTGGCGTGCACCGCGAGCCGAGAAAGTAGGACTCCGATCTTCGAGTCTTGTACATGAGAAGGGCGATACGGTTTTTGGGAAGCGCTATTGGCGCGACTACTGGCTTCATCATGGACTCCTTAACGGATAGCGATAGCACCGAGGTCTTACCCAACAAGGACTTCTTCCCCGACATCAGCAACCTCTTCCTCGATGACATGGCTAACGGTGTTGCCAACACTAACGCTGGCGGTTCCTCTACGGTTGTGATGTACATCCTCTTTCTCAACTTTGTTCTTATCGTATCTCAAGTTCTACACCTTGCAATCTGTTTGTTTATCTGCCTTAGTATGTATTCTCTATTTTACATGATTATATAATTTATATTATTCTATTCATGTTTTATCTAGCGTTTATTATGATTAATTCGCTTGGTAAATTTCTCTTTTATTCAACACTATGTAAACAAATAAGGTCTCTAGTTACCGCTAGAAAACTAGCTCATTGGGCAAGTGATGATCTTATGGTTTCGAGATCATAGTGGTAGTGCCGATTGACAATGATGTCACATTATTGACAACATTATTGACAAATAATGTGATAGACAAACACCCAAAGTTAATCACAATAATATCTAGTTACTTAATGTTCATCATTGATGATAACACAAAACATCGTGGCCAAAATCTTTTGACTGTGAAATAATGCATAATCACTGTTTTAGAATGAGACTTTGATGATGTCAAGTATCAAGTCTTAAAAGGGTGATCATAAAGGTATCGTTGGGTTTCCCAAAGAGACGGGTTGAGGAGTTTTTATCAAGACCAGGATTTTCCAATCCAAGTAATGGATAGATACACGTGGCCAACTTAGTGATGTTGCATTAATGAAGCTTGCAAGCGTATGACTAGGTCATGGAATGCAACAGCACGAGAACGAGTAAACGAGCTCATCGGAAACGAGATCAAACACAAGTATGGAGATGCTTGAGATCAAATCTCGAATTACCTAGGTATCGTAATGCAAAGGGAATAAGACTACGTAGTTAAAGGTTCAAGCGATGAGATTCGTGAATGAACGGGTGGGCATTATGGGAATGCAGGTACCGATGATGATCATTGACACAAGAGGGTTCTTGGTCATGTCCGGAGCATCTCCGAGCTGAAGGGTGGCACACTTAAGGGTGGGGATGCTTTGGGATCGAATCGTCACCGCAGGAGAAATAAGAGAGAGAGAGAGACCGGAAAGGTACCGGGTAACATCCGATGTTGATCGAAGGGGTCCGAAAGGTGTTTCGAAGTATGATATATAATAGTATATGTGTTTTATATATTAATTGGTTGAATTAATATTAAAATATATTTATTATTATATTTTTGGGAAGCCTATTTGTTATTGGGCCATTCCCTAGAAGGAAGGTCCCATAGGGCTAGGCGCCATAGGAGAAAGGGAGGGGGCCCGGCCGGCCAAAACCCTAGGTTTCCCCCGCATGGAGAGCCTAGGGTTGGCGGCTGCTGCCCCTCTAACAGTGGTGGTTTGGGGGGTCCCACCCCCTTGGCCCTAGGTTTTTCCCCTCCCTCCACCTCCTATAAATAGAGGAGCCCCCCTCCCATCTATTTGCACAACAAGTTATCTCCTTTCTCCCTCTATTCCCTAGAGCTCTCTCCACCTAGATTGGATCTAGCTCTTTAGGATTAGATCTCTACCTCCGCACTACCGTCGTGCGTAGGACGGTCTAGCTTCCATCTTCTTCCGTTGCTTTGCTGGATCGGAGTCTAGGAGACGTCTATACATCGGACGTGTGTAGAGATTCAAGGCGCAACACTTGGGGGTGCTTGTCTTCATCGCTATACGCCTTCCTGCGTAAGGCGTGTCATAGTATTCAAGGGTATGAACTCCGTCCTCCCTCTCCATTAATTATGTCTATATAGAACAGATCTTGGTTGTCGTGTTCATGTAGCTAGAATTTTTTTGTTTCCTGCTGCAAACCTCAATAGTGGTATCAGAGCCAGATCTATGGGTAGACTGTAGGGGTTCGTAGCATGGAAAACAAAAAATTTCTACCGCATGAACACACACAAGCCAAGATCTATCTACTAGATTGTAGCAACGAGTCGATTAGAGTACTCACCCTCGAAGATTCCAAAGCGGTTAATGAGAGCAAATTCTCGTGGGTGATGTAGTCATACACTTTCCGATCTCAAGATCGCGTAGACTATCCTTCTGGCGCTGCGTTTCAGTAGAGCTCCCGCAGTTGGTCACACGTTCGGTACTCGATGAAGACCATCCTCTCCCTTGTTCCAGTAGGCAGCAGAGGTTGTAGTTCTCTCCTCGCGGTTCTGGCAGCACGACGGTGTGGTGTCAAAGTTAGAGGGGAAATCTCATAGGGCTTCGCCTTCAGCCGGAGCGGGTTATGGTGGAGTAGTAGGGTTCCCCGTCGTTTAGGGTTTAGAATCCGGAGAGGAGAAGGTGGTCGGCGGCGACTAGGGCGGCGGAAACTTGGTGCGGCGGTGGCGACTTGGTGGGGTTGGGTTGGTTGTGGTCTTGGGGGAATCCCTTCCCTCTATTTATGAGAGGGAGGGGCAACTAGAGAGGGGAGTTTCTAACCTTCCCCAACTCCCTCTCCTACTAGGCGTGTGGTGGAGGGAGAGGAGGTATTCTCTCCTCCCTCCACCAGGAAACATTGTCCCAGTTTGACTTTTCAAACTTGCCTTTTGACTTTCAATTTTGGAGTTTAATTTCTTTCTTTTAAATGCCCAACCAAGTGACCTATGACACGATGCAATCATTCCACTTAGTCATGACACATTCATGTACCCTTCCCCTTTCGGTCCGGTGAACCTTCTAGACCCTTCTAGATCATTCTGGCGAAAACACCGGAATCATTCCCGAACTCCGTAATTGGACTTTCCTTATATGAATCTTATTCTCCGGACCATTCTGGATCTCCTCGTGATATCCCGGATCCCATATGAGGATCCGAACAACATTCGGTCTCCCTACTTATATTCCATATCTACTAAACAACATCGAATCCTTAAGTGTGTCTCCCTACGGTTCGTGAATTATGCAGACATGACCGAGACTCTTCTCTGGTCAATAACCAATAGAGGAACCTAGAAATTCATATGGCTCCCACATATTTCTACGATTACTTTGTGATCGAATGAACCATTCACATACGATACCAATTTCCCTTTGTCTCACAATATTTTACTTATCCAAGGTCTGATCGTCGGTATCTCTGCATACCTAGTTCAACCTCGTTACCAATAAGTAATCTTTACCCGTTCCTGTGATATGTGATCCCTTGTGAGCTAATCACATGCTTGCAAGCTAATTGGATGACATTCCACCCACAGGGCCTAGAGTATATCTATGCGTCATATGGATGGACAAATCTCACTCTTGATCCATGTGCCTCAACACATACTTTTCGAACGCTCAATGCCACCTTTATAACCACCCAGTTATGAAGTGGTGTTTAATGTCATCAAAGAATCCATCCGGTGATGGTGATTAGCATGATCTCATGGTCTAAGGAATTAGGTTACTATGTGTGTGAAAGCTTATAGCAAACGAACTATTGAAATGACTTGATCTTTATGCTACACTTATCTATAGGAGTATGTCCATCATACCATTCTCCTAATAATATCATCTTGTTGTTAATAACATCTCAATGTTCATGATCAGGAAACCATGATCATCTATCAACCAACAAGCTAGTATTTTAAAGAGGCTTTACTAGGGACTCTAATTAGTTTACAAATCACACAAGTATTGATGTTTCCGGTTAATACAATTAGCATGAATGTAAAAATTTATCATAAACACAAAGATATAATAATAACTAATTTTATTATTGCCTCTAGGGCATATCTCCAACAGTCTCCCACTTGCACTAGAGTCAATTAATCTATATTACATGGTAATATACCGAACACCATGGCGGTTTGTTGCTGGTCATGTTTTGCCCTCGGGAGAGGTTTGGTCAACGGATCCACCACATCCAGATTTCTGTACTTTCCAAATATTTATGTCACCACCTTGGACATGCTTTCAAATAGCGTGAAAACATAGCTTGATATGCTTCAGATTCTTGTGTGACCTTGGTTCTTGCACATTGGCTATGGCACCCATGTTATCACAATAGATAGACATTGGGTCCAGCGCACTAGGAACCACACCGAGCTCCGTAATGAACTCCGTCATCCATATCGCCTCTTGTGAAGCCTCCGAAGCAGCTATGTATTATGATTCATTTGAAGATCTCGCCACAATGCCTTTCTTTGCACTCCTCCAGCTCACTGATGCACCATTCAAAGTAAATACATATCCATATTGAGATTTAGAATCATCCAGATCGGTGTTCCAACTAGCATCGGTGTAACCATTAGCAACAATCTATTCATCACCTCCATAAGAAAGAACCATATCCTTAGTTCTTCTCAAGTACTCAAGGATGTTTTTGATCGCTGTCCAATGATCCACTCCTCGATCACATTAATATATGCTAGTTAAACTAAAAGCATATGCAATGTCGGGTCTAGTACATAGCATGGCATACATGATATATCCTATGGCTGAGGCATAGGGAGTCTTACTCATCCTTTCTCTATCTTCTGTCATAGCAGGACTTTGAGTTTTACTCAAGGTCGTATTGGGCAACATGGGCAAGAACCCTTTCTTTCTATCTTCCATTCTAAACCTCTTTAGTACTTTGTCCAAATATGTACTCTGTGACAATGATATTAGGCGTCTTGATCTATCTCTATAAATCTTTATGCCTAATATGTAAGCAGCTTCGCCAAGATCCTTCATTGAAAAACTATTATTCAAATAATCTTTGACACTATTAAGAAGGTCTACATCATTCCCAATCAACAATATGTTGTCTATATATAGTACTAGGAATGCTACAGAGCTCCCACTCACTTTCTTGTAAATACAAGATTCTCCATGAGTTTGTATAAAACCAAAACTTTTGATCACCTTATCAAACGTTGATTCCAACTTCAGGATGCTTGCTTCAATCCATAAATGGACCGTTGAAGTTTGCATACCTTGTTAGGATCTTTAGGATTGACAAAACCTTTGGGTTGTACCCTATACAACTCTTCATCAATGTCACCATTGAGGAACGCCGTTTTGACATCCATATGCAATATCTCATAATCATGATATGCAGCGATTGCTAACAAAATCCTCATAGGCTTTAGCTTCTCTACCGGTGAGAAAGTCTCATCATAGTCAACACCTTGAATTGTTGAAACCCTTTTACGACAAGTCGAGCTTTATAGATGGTCACATTACCGTCAGCATCTGTTTTCTTCTTAAAAATCCATTTGTTCTCGATAGCCTTCCGGCCATCCGGTAAGTCCACCAAAGTCCATACTTGGTTTTCGTACATGGATCCAATCTCGGATTTCATGGATTTTTGCCATTTACTGGAATCTGGGCTCATCGTCGCTTCCTCATATGTTGCAAGGTCGTCGGTGTTGTCCACCAACATGACACTCATAACAAGATCATACCAATCAGGAGTGGTACGAGTTCTCATTGACCTGCGAGGTTCCGTAGTAACTTCGATCGAAGTTTCATGATCTTTATCATTATCTTCCTCTCCTATTGGTGTAGGCGCCACAAGAACTTCTTTCGGTGCTATGCTACTCTCAAATCCGAGAGAAGGTTCGACAACCTCATCGAGTTCTACTTTCCTTCCAGTCACTTCTTTCAAGAGAAACTCCTTCTCTAGAAAGGATCCATTCTTGGCAACAAAGATTTTTTCCTTCGGATCTAAGATAGAAGGTATACCCAATAGTTTTCTGTGGGTATCCTATGAAGACGCATTTTTCCGCTTTGGGTTCAAGCTTGTCAGGCTGTAACTTCTTTACATAAGCTTCGTATCCCCAAACTTTAAGGAACAACAATTTAGGTTTCTTCCCAAACCATAATTCATACGGTGTCATTTCAACTGATTTAGATGGTTCCCTATTTAAAGTGAATGCGGTTGTTTCTAATGCATAACCCCAAAATGACAAAGGTAAATCTATAAGTGACATCATAGAACAAACCATATCTAAGAGAGTTCGATTACGATGTTCGGACACACCATTACGTTGTGGTGTTCCCGGTGGTGTCAATTGTGAAAGTATTCCGCATTTCTTTAAATGCTTGCCAAACTCGTAACTTAGATATTCACCTTCATGATCAGATCATAGAAAATTAATATTCTTGTTATGTTGATTCTCCACTTCACTTTGAAATTACTTAAAATTCTTGAAAGTTTCAAACTTATGTTTCATGAAATAGATATACCCATATCTACTCAAGTCATCCGTGAAAGTAAGAACATAACGATAACCACCACGCGATGCTACACTCATCGGGCCACACACATCGGTATGTATGATTTCCAATAAGTTCATAGCTCGCTCCATCATACCAGAAAATGGAGTCTTAGTCATTTTACCCATCATACATGCTTCGCATATTTCAAGTGATTCAAGAAGTCCATCGGAATGGAGTTTCTTCATACGCTTCACTCCAATGTGACCAAGACGACACTGCCACATGTATGTAGAATTATCGCTCAATTTTAAACGTTTAGCTTCTATATTATGAACATGTGTATCACTACAATCGAGATTCTATAAAAATAGACCATCTATCAACGGTGCATGACCATAAAATATATTACTCATATAAATCGAACAACCATTATTCTCAGACTTAAACAAGTAACCATCTCGTAATAAACAAGATCCCGATATAATGTTCATGCTCAACGCGGGCATGAAATAACAATTATTTAAGTATAAAACTAATCCCGATGGTAGATGAAGAGGGAGCATGCCGACCGCGACCACATCAATCTTTGATCTGTTTCCAACGCGCATCGTTACCTCGTCTTTCTTTAGTCTTCGTATATTCTGCATCACCTGTTTCGAGTTACAAATATGAGCAACCGAACCAGTATCAAATACCCAGTCACTACTACGAATACTAGAAAGATACACATCAATAACATGTATATCGGATATACCTTTCTTCTTGATTTTGCCGTTCTTTAGATCCGCCAAGTACTTGGGGAAATTCTGCTTCTAGTGACCTTCTCCCTTGTAGTAAAAGCACTCAGTATCAAGCTTAGGCCTAGCCTTTATCTTCTTCTTTGTAGGCGCGGCAAATTTCATGCTGCCCTTCTTGAAGTTACCCTTTTTCTTAGGCTTGCCTTGCTTCTTGAAATTGGTGGTCTTATTGACCATCAACACTTGGTGCTCTTTCTTGATCTCCACTTCCGCAGACTTCAGCATATAGAAGAGTTCTGGCAACGTCTTATCCATGCGCTGCATGTGGTAGTTCATCACAAAGTTCTTGTGACTTGGTGGTAGTGATTGGAGGACACGATGAATCCCCAGCGCATTAGGAATTATTATGCCCAAGCTCTAGAGCTTATTAGCATGCCCAGACATATTAAGCACATGTTCACTGACGGAGCTGCCCTCTTCCATCTTGCAGTTAAAGAACTTTTCAGAAGCCTCATAACTCTCAACTGCTGTGTGAGCCTTAAATACCATTTTGAGTTCATGGACAATATCATGTGGGTCAAAGTTCTCAAACCTTTTATGAAGCTCTAATTCCAAACCATACAAGTTAGCACACTGAATTGTGGAGTACTGATTCTTCCGAGTACAGAAAACATTTTTCTCATCATCGGTAGCATCTTTTGCAAGTGGGTCACCTAGCGGTGCATCCAGCACATAGATCAACTGACCAGCATTGAGGACAATCCTCAAATTGCGGAACCAATCTGCGAAGTTGCTTCCACTGTTTTTCAACTTTTATTTCTCTAGGAATGCAGTAAAATTGATGGTAGGGGCCACCATTGATCTACAACATATTTTTTCAGAAGTTTAGACTAAGTTTATGACAAATTAAGTTCTAATTAATAGTTAAATTAACCTAGGTGAACTCCCACTCAAAACAATATCCCTCACATTGTTTTAGTGATCACACGAACCAAATCCACTACATCAAAACTGATCATCACGAGATATGATGTAGTTTCGAAGGCGAACAATCAACATGTTCATCATATCTACTATATGACTCATGCTTTACCTTTCGGTAATCCGTGTTTCGAGACCATATCTGTACATGCTAGGCTCATCAAGATTAACCTTAGTTTCTGCATGAGCAAATCTGGCTTGCTCCCGTTGTATGCACCTGCCGGTTCCTTGCTTGCACCTGCACCAATGTTAGGTATTTCCTTACACTTATGCGACCTTGGATCTGTAGTGAAGACCTTGACTGTCTCTACGCGTCCTTTTCCGTGCATCTTGCTGCCTTCTCTCTCTTCTTGGATACTTTTCATCGCCACCCAGTCGATCTCCGGGGGATCGTAGACGTCGCGGCAGATGTAAACGTCACTCACCCCTTCATCAGGGTCGCTATTGTAGAAGCTTGGCTCGACACACACTTTGTACCCCGGGCTAAACCTCTCCACCTCCTCATCGCCATCCTCCATCGATGGGCTACTAGAAAGGTCCCTAGGAGCAATGAGCCCCATAGGTTTTCCATGGCCTGGGACAGGATAGCGCATAGCTGGATTTGTTCCTGGTGATTTGTGACTGACAGGCACAAGGGCAGTATATAAGAGCGGTCAGGGGTCGGTAAAACTCGTGAGAAACACCAAATTGTCATCCAAGAAAACAATCCAAACCAACTAGAAAAATAAATCGCAGATTTGGAGGAATCCTGCGCCATAACGACCAACTATATGGTCGCGGCCTGTATAGTTGCGGCCGTATAGTTGGTTCTGGGCAGGTACTTCCAAATATTTCCAGCCCAAGTCGATTAGATTACCGACTAAAAACTGACAAAAATGTTTTTTTAATGATTATAATAAATAACGAAAATGGGTCGAGGGTACTGAATCTTTGACGCCCAACTATATGGTGGGAGAATTTTCTTTGGCCGTATAGATACGGTACCCAGAAAATTCTTTCATAAAAACGATACAGAACGTTTAACGACCAACTATACAGCGGGAGAATTTTCTCCGGTCGTATAGTTGCGGCCGTATAGTTGTAGAAACCCCTCAAAAACTTTAGAAAAGCAAGAGGAATTCAAAGGAAAAAAATTTAATGGTAGGAACTGTGAAAACAAAGTACTTATTAGAGTTAGAAAACTTATCTTTCACTTATCGTTTATTTAGTCAGGAGTGACAAGATCCTCCAACAAGGACTTCTTCTTTTTGGGAGGATTCGGATTTAGCTGATATAATAATTCTTGAAAGAAAAAATCATCAAGACTAAAACTCCTCTCAATAAGATCGATGTCTTGTTGGGTAAATATAGATGATGCATCTGCTACCTTTGTTCCTTGTCTCTACATAATCTGCAACTCGAATTCTTGAAGTAAAAGGATCCAACGGATAGGTCTTTGCTTATGAAACTTCCTCTTGAGGAGTTATTTTAAACCATCACGATCCGTATAAACTCTTACTTTGCATCAACAATGTAAGAACAAAACTTATCACAAGAGGAAAATACAACAAAGCGTTCCTTTTCTTCCTTAGGATAATTCTTTTGAGCACTATTGAGAGTTCTACTAGCATGATGTATAATATTAAATCTGTGACCTACGTGTTGTCCCAGAGTTACTCCTACAACGTCATCACTATCCTCACATATTAAATCAAAAGTCATATCCCATATAGGTGGTTTAATGACGGGAGCACGAGATAAAGCATTTTTAAGTTTATCAAAGTCAATAAGGCACTTATCATCAAAGTTGAATCTTACTCCTTCTTGCAAAAGATTAGTCAAAGGTTTAGAAATTCCAGAAAAAATCCTAATGAACCTTCTATAAAAGCCTACATGACCAAGAAAGATTCTTATACCTTTACATCCCTTGGTTGTGGCATTCTCTCTATTGCTTCAACTTTAGCCCTATCTACTTCAATACCCTTACCTGATACTTTGTGTCCAAGGAATATGCCTTCTTTGACCATAAAATGGCACTTCTCCCAGTTTAAGAAAAGATTAGTTGCTTCGCAACGCTGCAAGATTCTTTTGAGATTATCCAAGAAACTAGTAAACGAAGTTCCATAGACAGAAAAATCATCCATAAATACTTCCATTATAAGTTCTATAAAATCTGCAAATATAGAAGTTGCATCTTTAAAATGTAGCTGGAGCATTACATATACCAAAAGGCATATGTCGGTAAGCATGTAAACCATAAGGACTAATGAAAGTTGTTTTAAGTTCGTCTTCAGGATGAACAGCTATTTGGGAGAAACCAGAATATCCATCCAAGTAACAAAAACGAGTGTGGTTTGCTAATCTCTCTAAAGTTTGATCTATGAATGGTAAAGTATAGTGATCTTTCCTAGTCTCCTTATTCAATTTTTCTAAAACCTATGCACATCCTATGTCCAACAACAGTTCTAGTAGGTATCAATTCATTGTTTTCATTAGGAACAACTATAAAGCCGCCTTTCTTAGGAACACAATGAACATGACTTACCCATTCACTTTCTTTTACATGATATATTATACCTGCATCAAGTACGCGTACTATTTCTTTTCTTACCACTTCCTTCATTTCAGGCTTCAGTCATCTATTAAATTCTGCAACTGGTTTAGCACCTTCCTCCATGAATATCCGATGGGAGGCTATCATGGGACTAATACCCTTCAAGTCATTCATTGAGTACCCAAAGGCCTTGCGGTGCTCCTTTAGTACCTTCATAAGTTCTTCTTCTTTCCCTGAAAGTTTAGCACTAATAATAACATGGAATTTATTAGTATCATTTAAGAATCTATAATTAAGATTATCTAGTAAAGTTTTTAATTCTGGGGGTGGTAGTTCCTCATCCCCCGTCTTTTATGGTTCTTCAAAAGCTTCATCAGTTGGAGGTTCTTCATTGGGAAATGAATCAAATTCATTTTCTAATTCTTCTAGAGTTTTATCCTCCATAATTATTTCTTCACAATTTGGGTATTCATTTATTTCTTCATCTTGATTATTTAAGACAAGAGCTGCCATTTCTTCAATAGTTTTATCCTTCTCTTCTTCTTTTATGAATAGAGGTTTGTCTTTAAATTTGGAAAATGGAATTCTTTTTCCACTTCCCCAAGCTTAAGGGATACAACCTCCTTTCTGAAGTCAACTGTGGCACCTATATCACTAAAAAAGTTTCCACATATTTTACCTTAATTGTACCTTCAACCAATATGGAAGTCTCTTCATCAAGTTCAACTATGTTACAATGTGCATACATGGCCATGACTGCTTCCTTGGTTACCTCTTCATCTTTGGTTTCATCTAGATGTTTTTCAATTATTGGCACACTTTCCTCTTGTTTCTCCTCATGTACTGCTTTGACCTGTTCATATGGATCAGGATCTTCTTCATCTCCAGTAAATTGGTTCTTGTGTAGAATACCAAGTAGTAGAGGATTTATTTCAAACCCCCTTGTCTTCTCATTGGAGTTGTCTCTTTTATAAATATCATAGGGCTTCCCAAAATGGTTGAGCGGGTTAGCACTAGTCATATGCTCAAACTCCATCATGTTGGTGGAAACCTGTAACTCAAAACAAAACTTAGAAAAACTAAAGTAAATAAGCAAAAACTAAAATACCTACAACGCTTAGCTCCCCGGCAATGGCGCCAGAAAATAGCTTGATGACTATAAGTGCACAGATCGGATGTAGCTAGTATCGAAATAAATATTTCGATCCCACAGAGAGCATGAGTTTGAAGTCTAAGAATTCTTGAAGTAAATACTGAAAATATAAATGCTAAGCAAAGTTCTAAGCTATAAAATAAAATACGAGTAATGTGTAAAAAGGTGTTTTGGGGTTTTTTGTATAAGAGGACAATACGTAAAGTAAGCTAAATACAGAAAATAAGTATCGCGTATGTAAAAGAGATTTGAATGTTTAGTGGAAGAAAACGTTCTCTAGGATTGGCGGATACACCACTAGCGTTATAAAGGGCTAAGGTAAATATTATTATCATGAACATTTTTAACTATGTATGTGTGGGAGGAACTCTGTATTTGGACAAAGAGGCAGCAACCACTGCTCAAATCATCCTCATAACCACAACAGACAACAATCAATATCAATTGAATTGCCTCTCTATTAAGGAGATAATCCCGTAGGACATATCCCATGGCATGGACGATGTTTTATGAGTTTCCTCGATTCCCAAGTTGATACGTAAGGGGTGCCAACATCTTTATAGTCACTGTAAGTGATAAACATCCATGCGTCTACCAACAAGTAGTTTCCTACATCATGTCCCCACAAGAGGCAAATATTGGAGAGGTCGACTTCTCTCAACATCAAGATGCAGACAATCTAACACATTGTCACAGCGATGAATATCATAATAAACTTTATCTTATTCCAATCACATACTAGGGTTTCTCCATCTCCCCAAGAACTAATGATCTACTCAGACATGGAGGCAGATATCATTATAGTAATGGTAATGGAAGCGATCATTGATGAATAGTACTTTTATAAATCCACAACTAGTGCAAGAATTATAACAAGATCTAGATGGGATGGATGGAGAAGATGGTGGTGATGAAGATGCAGTGGTTGATGAAGATGTAGATCGATGACTTGGCCTCCTAGATCTGCGTAGGGCGAAGATGGATCCCTAGGTCAAGTTCCCCCTCCAGATGCCTTCTGGAGGTTAGGTTTCAGCGATTTCTGGGTGTTTTGTATGTCGTCTCTCAGAACCTATTGCACGGGGTGAAACTATTTTAGGAGGCGGAGGCGGCACCAATGATACGGCGGGAACTATATGGTGACCCGTCGTATAGTTGGTCGTCAACTCTTCTGTCTCCACTTCTCGCTTCGGCTTTTCTTCTGGTATTATTAATATTTCCCCAATAAGCGATTTACGAAGTTTTTGGCTCCTTTTCTCTCCAGTACACCTTCTTCAAGAATTGTGACCTTTGGATCCATCATCTGATCTGATTCTGGTGAAAATAAACATAAAACATGCATGCGAACGCTGTAAAATACCAAAATCCTACATCTATACTACAAAATAACAATGTAAAACATGATGTAAATATGCACTCATCACCCCCTCCCGGGGTGGTGGAACCATAGTGGTTCCTCTAGAACATTCTAGTAGTATCCGGTCAAAACACTGAAACTTTTCCGAAACCCGAAAAACCACTTTCCTTATATGAATCTTATTCTCCGGACCATTCTAGATCTCTTCATGATGTCTTGGATCCAATCCGAGACTCCGAACAACATTCGATCTCCAACTCATATTCCATATCTACTTGAACACCATCGATTCCTTAAGTGTGTCTCCCTATGGTTCGCGAACTATGGAGACATGATCGAGACACCTCTCTGGTCAATAACCAATAGAGGGATCTGGAAATTTATATGGATCCCACATATTTCACTTCATGATCGAATGAACCATTTACATATGATACCAATTCCTTTTGTTGCGCAATACTTTCCTTATCCGAGGTTCGACTGTCAATATCTCTATACCTAGTTCAACCTCGTTACTGATAAGTAATCTTTACTCGTTCCGTGATATGACATCCCTTGTGACCTAGTCACATGCTTGCAAGCCAATTGGATGAAATTCCACCGAGAGGGCCTAGAGTATATCTATCTGTCATATGGATGGACAAATCCCACTCTTGATCCATGTGCTTCAACACATACTTTGAGAATACCCAATGCCACCTTTATAACCACCCAGTTATGGAAGTGGTGTTTGATGTCATCAAAGTACTCATCCGGTGATGGTGATTAACATGATCTCATGGTCGAAGGATTAGGTTACTATGTATCTCAAAGCTTGTAGCAAAACGAACTTAATGACTTGATCTTATGCTATGCTTACTATGGGTGTATGTCCATCACATCATTCTCCTAATGATATGATCTTGTTATTAATAACATTCAATGTCTATGATCAGGAAACCATGATCATATATTAATCAACAAGCTAGTTTAACAAGAGGCTTAGTAGGGACTCTTTTATGTTTGCGAAACACACAAGTATTAATGTTTCCCATTAATACAATTATAGCATGGGATGTAAACATTTATCATAAACACAAAGATATAATAATAACCACTTTATTATTGCCTCTTGGGCATATCTCCAACAGGGTCCTCCCATACCACTTGGTCGGTTGACTTCTTACCGACTTCGGAGGACGAGTTTTTGGGAAGGCACCTCGTACAGGCGTGCCGTATGGGCGTACTCCCATACCAGTGATCGTTACGGCTTCATTGGTGGAAAACATTGTTAGGCTAAAAATAAAATTGATAAGCATGAAGGGAGCGTTGGAGCTTATAGACTCCCATGAATTTGGTGCTCGCCATATGAATATCGTCCAAAAGATTACTACCATCCAAAGCTCTCTCACGAGGCATGCCAAACTCTCTTGCGTAGGCCATTTGAGTGATCAAGCCACCCCAATGGATGTCACCCGAGTGAGAAGAGCAATGGCAGTGGAAGTGTTGGATGAGCAAAGCACCCAAGTTTACCTTATGCTCCATCTTAGGATGGAGGATCATATAAATCACACTTATCTCGGGACTTGTCATTGCCCCGGTATCTCCCTTCCGAATGAAAGAATTTGCCAAGAAGGTGTCAAAGTAGCGGATAGTGGGATTCAAATGGTGGCGCTCTTCTTCCGCAAAAAATCAGTGTTCATGTGGAAAAAAATCTGCTCCCAAGGATACGTTGCCTCTAGGAGGACTTCTTCAGTGGTATCGAGCTCTCCATCATAAGAGAACCCGAAGTAATCGCGAAACTGATAGAAAGAGAGGTTGTAAGGTTTCCCATTGTAGTATACCAATTGTATAACATTGTAATGCTACATGGTTTCAAACAATACAATGATAATTCTAAATAATAAATTATTACATCATCATAATATCATGCTCATGTCACCATGCCACATTGCATTTGAGCATCATATTAAAAACCTATTTTGTAGTTGGTCCTTCTTCCATATTGCATTTGTATTATTAATCTTTGCTTCTTAATATATTGTAGTTGCTTCTTGATATAATGCATTTAGTTCTTGATAATTGTGTATAATGCCCAATAGGAGTTGAGGGCACATCTCTTACTCTCCTTCGATCTACTAACTCATTAACATCACCCTTGCTCCAATTCTTTTATATATATACGTATGGGACCCTATTTTATTTGGTGCTTAATCCAAGCCCATGTGGTATCTTCTCTCTTGGCTCATCAATCTCTCATAGGGAGTGCATTAATTGTTTATGCATGGCCCATGTAAGCTTACACCTCTACTTAACCAGCTACCTTTCTTTTGAATTCTTTTGTATTGTTATTTCTTTCTTTCTTTTCAAGCTATGTATGTATCCATACATACATACTCCCTCCATTTAGAAATATAAGATGTTTTAGGTTTGTGAAGGAGATGTATCTAGACACCTTTTAGTGTATAGGTTCAAATGAATCTAGACACTAAAAGTTGTCTAGATACATCTCATTCACAAACCTAAAACATCTTATATTTCCAAACGGAGGGAGTATATGTGATCCCTCTTGTATGTTCTTGGCTAACATGATGCTTTTCCTATCCTTCTAAAACCCTTCCTAGCTAAAACACCAACTCCATCTACATGTATATGTGCGTGTACCAATACCATCTATATATGTGTGTGCATGCGTGTATACATGCATGCATGTGTGTGTGCATGACCATACATGTATAAATTACCCCTTCTTATATTTTCTTCAAACCTCACCTAAACCCTATCATGTATGATCATGCACGTGTATCTACATACATCTGTGTGTCCTAAAACCTAGGGCTAATCTAAATCCCTAAACTAAACCCTAACACATCTACCAAACCGTGGTCATGTGCCAATACACCCATCCCCTCTCTCTTTTGGCTATAATCCACCACGACCATCTCCACATGCTTGGTCACCTTCCTCTCCTCCTTGATGCGACCAGACCAGCTCCAAAGGGTGGACACAGCCACAAGCCAATCCAGCCACCTATATCCTTTTATATTCCTCGAATGCACGTGATCGCCACATCGTGCTCGTGCTTCTCCCCCTCCTTTTTCCTGGCCTACAGCAGCAGCAGAGCTAGATTTCCCCTCAACTACTCCTTCCCCGTCCAGATCTCGATCCAGCCCAAGCCTCCTCATCCTCCTCTCCAAGAAAAGGACATGGAAACCTTCCTTCTCGCACCCTCGCGGCCACCCCCTCCACACGAAGAACCATAGGTCCCCAAGCATGACCAGCCGTATCAGGAGCAACACAAGGACCAGGAGATCACCTTCAACCCCTTGTACATGGAGGAGCACGCCCAGGACACCGACACTCGCCGCCATTCCTGTATAGTCGCCGCCACCATATCCTCCTATCCTCGCCACTGGCTCGAGGAAGCTGGGATAGCTACGTGCCTAAGGTGAGCACCTTGTTCTCCCCTTCTCTCCTCTATCCTCGTAGCGCTTACCGCTCTCCATGTCGTGCGCACAATAGCATAGATGTGTGCGTGCCCGTGGATGCACACAGAAACTAGCAACACATGCATAGCAGCTCGCCTCTCTATTCCTGTCAGATTTCCAGCTCCCTCTGACCACCTCCGGCGAGACCTGCAACACGGAAACTTCTCTATATACATCCATTTCATCATAGAACAAACCCCCGCATCAAACCAAGCCATGTATTTCCTGTAATCTTCTTGCGAAGTCCATTTTTTTACTACAAAAACTGCAGCACTGTCGACTGGAACACCCTTTATTTTACCTCTCTATTCCTAGATGTTTTATGAGCAACCGAGTCAAACTTAGGCGTATATAAGAACTTCATCGTGTACAAGGGATGATCAAGGGATCAAACCTCGCTCGAAACGATAGACCGTAGCTCTCACAATCTTCCTTGAAAGATTGCTCGTTTTCACTGAAAAACCTATCTTGTCGATCTTTAGTTTCAGCTAACAACCATCCGGCCCGAACATTTTTATAGAAAGACCCCTGCAGTTTCCTTCTTCTCAAACCATAGTCCACCGCTCCTTCACTGTCATGGGCTGGCCTAGTGTCCTTCCTCTCGCTCCGCGCGACCGTTCCTAGCCCATATCCTTCTCAGGATGCTGATCTGTTACAATTTCTTTTTCATTTGGGATTTCTATTTTCGTGCCCCTGGTTCGTTAGCTATACTTAGTTTTCCCCAGCCGCTTAACTTTTCCTCACTTTTTCCCATCTCCTTGTCCGAAACTCTCACACCGTCTGAAAATCGCTGTTTGTCAGCCTTACTGTTATGTGCCGACAAGTGGGGTCACATTCAGTCGGGTCCTGTAGTGGACCCTCCCGTTACGTGCTGACAGTTGGTCAGGAACGCGTTATGCTAACGTGTAGGGCCGTGCCATGTTGGACTGCATGGGTCCATCTTGTTGGGAACGCGTTTTGGGGGATGTGGTGTGGGACTATGTGGGGCGCGTTTGGTAGTTACGTGCGCCCTGTCGCCTAAATTGGAAGATTTCTTTATGTTATTTTTATGATTGGCCTTTTTAATAGCGCCTTTTTCCCTTTATGTTGCTAGCAGTTGTATTTTTTTGCCCAAAAAGGTCACGAATCTAGATCAGCTTCTCTCTTTATTCATGGTTCCTTTTGGCCCTCGTTTTTTCCCAATCTAGTAGCAAATCTAGAGCAAAAAATCTAACCAGCACCATAAATACATTCAGTAAATAGAGCAGATGTAGATAAAGCAACTAATATAGGGTATATAAACAGAGCATATGTAGATAGAGCAGCTAATATAGGATATATAGTATGGTACTTAAGCGAGGTTTGACAATTAGGCTGCTCAGCAGCAGCAGTAGCGGACAAGTTCAACACATACAACAATACAAACGAAGCTTCTTTACAGCAGCAGCATCACAAGATCTATGGCCCCTCATGGCCTCCACTAGGAGGGCCTCCGCCTCCTCCCTCTGGCGCTTCCTCCACTTCTTGCTTCCCAGTCCCTTGACCTTGGGCGCCTTGAAATTGATCGAGGGCATGAGACCGTCCTCGATGGCCACCTTATGGAGGTTGCAGAGGTGAAAACCGAGCGCCTGGTGCTTGGATCTGAAGCCGTGGACGTTCATGGACAGGCCGTAGGTCTTCACGTCCTTGGCATCCTTCACGAGAGAGTTCAAGTTGGTGGAGAGGCTCCTGGTGCAGAAGGGGACCTGTAGACATCGCCGGCAAAGAATCTATCGTACTGGCCAGACTTCAGCTTCCTCAGCACCTGACGACTGCTGGTGTCCTTGGACTCGTTGTCAGACGTCATTGCTATCCACCTATTGGAAAAATAGTAGAGGGCAATAAGGACATGACTGAGATACCTTGATTATCCGTATTGCTTACTTCCATAAATTAACCGATTGAGATCCCCTTATTATTCCCCAATCCCCAAATCTCTAACCAAATCGAATATTGATCCCAACTATAGATCAGTGCTAGTACTAACTATGGAATCCCTTAACTGTAACTCGGAGGAACAATAAAATAGGTTTGAAATACGAACAGGGGCATTCATCAAAATACGAGATCTAACACAAGAGGATTAGCTACTATAAAAATACCTAGCATCCAACGATTGAAAATACAAATATTCAAACCCTAATAACACATGATCTAGCATCCAACGATGGGGATGGGGGAAGAACAAAGGAAGTGGAGAAAACCCTAGTTACCTCCGACCATGGTTCGGCGATGCTGGTGTCATAGGGGTTCTCTGGCCAGATGTAATCCTCCTCCTCGTAGGGGTCCTAGCCGTGTGGGATCTGCCCGAGACTGGCGGGGGCCTCCTCGCCGGCAACTACAGCGGAAGCGGGGACGGGGGTCTAGACGGGGACGGCGGCTGCCTTCGATGCCTTGATGGGGGCCTGTATAGGGACGGGGCCTCCTCACCGGCGGCCTTGGAGGCGATGATGGCCATCGCGCCATTCTTCTCCATCGCCGGCGTGGTTGGGGTTTTCTTGGGGGTTCGCAGTAGGTGATGGGACATTGGATATGGTTGCATGAGTGAGTGACGTGAGAGTGAGGAGGCCTCTATAAAGGTGAAGGGAGGAGATGTTTCGTTGCACCACCGTGCACCGCGTAACCGCGTACGCTACTGCACCGTGCACGGCCACACGCGTCCGCTATCGCCCTGTGCACCGCGACACGCGTACCGTGTCTAACCTTGGCCACTTAGTTGTTCTCAGTTATCCCCTCATGTCTAACCTTGGCCACTTAGTTGTGCTCAGTTATACCCTCGAGTGTAACACTGGAAGTTTGGTTGTACTCAGTTTTGCCCTCCAGTGCTAACACTAACGTGTGCAATATAGTCACTTTTATCCTCCGGTGGCTGGTCAACAGAGAGTCAACAAATGGGTTTTAGCTATCTAATTGAGTTATTTTATGGACAACAAATTCAAAAAGATCAAAACATAGTGGCATCTACCCAGTGAGTCTTATTATGTGACCTGCCACCATAAAAATGTATATAAATCAAGTTTTAACCTAAATCACCACTTCTCAAATCACCTACTATCTATGAAGGTTCATGGCTTTCTACTCAAGCCTCTTCCCAAAACATCCCTCCCCAAAACATAGTTTGTCTGAATGAGGCAATAATTTTCAAATTGATATATTTGAATTGAAAATAGTTTGATGTATGCCAAGATGTATTTTATTGTATAAAAGAAGCATTTTCCATTATTGAATTCTCTTTCTATTTTCTATTTGAATCCCTTTGTCAGTTTTGCCCTTGGTTTTTAAGTTCTACTCAGTTTTACCCTCTCTCTTAGTCACAAACTCTCACACTTGTGCTCATCTTGGCTGCTATGCTCTGATTGGTTGAGATAGTTGTCACACGGATGGTATCCACCAACCGTTGACCTCTGATTGATCATCTGTGATCTAGTGGACATGATAACCCCTGTATCTGTCGAGGGGCATCCTCTATCCATGCAAAATAACGAGTTTGCCACCGGTACTTTAACTCCATAAACAAATGATTTTGAATATAATTTGAAGGGAAAATGTTCAAAGGTGTATAATTTTCGTATATGCAAGTTTATGCATTATATTTCACTCCATGAAAATGATAAATGATCAATATTTTATTAGCACAACATTATCATTTCCTAAGTACGATTTCAAAGAGTTTTTTCCATATTCAAGTTTATGCATTACATTCTATGAAAATGATAATCTCTCAATATTTTCTTAGCACATCATTATCAAGTATTAAGTGTGATTTCACAGTGTTCAAAGGTATATAATTTTCATATACGCAAGTTTATGCATTATATTTAACTCCACAAAAATGGTAAATGATCAGGATTTTATTAGCACAACATTATCATGTCCTAAGTGCGATTTCAAAGAGTTCAAAGGTGTATAATTTTCGTATATGCACGAGGCATAAAGATTTTAGTTTAGGGATCACTTTTCACGCTCTAAAAATGGTAAATTCTCAAGATTTTCTTAGGACAACATTATCATGTCCAAATTGTAATTTGAAAGTATTCAAGAGTTGTGTTAATTATAAACACTCTTTTACATTAAGAGATGTATAATTTTTCAGTTTGAAAGTGTTCAAGAGTTGTGTCAATTATAAACACTCTTTTATATTAGGAGTTGTATAATTTTTTAAATTTGAAAGTGTTCAAGAGTTGTGTCAATTATAAACACTCTTTTACATTAAGAGTTGTATAATTTTTTTAATTAGAAAGTGTTCAAGAGTTGTGTCAATTATAAACACTCTTTTACATTAAGAGTTGTATAATTTTTTAATTTGAAGGTGTTCAAGAGCTGTGTCATTTTCTCATCCATCTCCCTATTTTTTAATTATAAACACTCTTTCACTTGATTACATCCGAGACATTAACTCGATAAACCAATTAAATCATCGGAACGGCTCGCCGGCCGCATTCTCCATAGCAAGCTCCCCTATCTAATCGGAACATTTTGGTGCGAGATCTAACCTTCTCTGCGCATGGTTGCCATTTTCATCCTTCATACAGGTCAACGAGACGACACCATATTGTGGCTAGGACAAACGGGAGGTCAAAGTGAAGGTCGACAAAGGGTCGCCATCGCTGGAGAAGGGCCACCGTCGTTGGAGAAGAAGAAGAAAGGGGAGGCAACGGCAAGGGCGCGGGGCTTGCTCACATGGATAAGCTGTGGGTCCAACGCTCACGTGGATAAGCTGTGGGTCCTATGTTAATCTAGATAAGTGGAGAGAGGTGTCCACTACAGAAACCAATTTAACATGGACCACTTGTCAGCATGTAACGGCAAGGGTCCACTACGGGACCTGACAGACCGCAGCCCCACTTATCAACATCTAACAGCGAGGATCCACTACGGGACCTGACTGAATGCGGCCTCACTTGTTAGCATGTAACGGCAAGGCTAACGGACAACGAGTTTCAGACCTGTGAGAGTTTCATAGTAACAGAAGGGCAGAAGTGAAGAAAAGCTAAGCGGCTGGGGAAAAGTGAGTACAACTAACGAATCAAGGGCACGAAATCAGAAATCCCTTTTCTTTTCCTCAGTTTAAAATTTCAAATACTTTTAAAATGTCAATTTCTAACTTTAAACCACAACTTTTAAACTAAACCGAATTTGGAAAAACTTTAAAAATGAGAAGTGTTTAGTTTTCAGAGTTTTTCTCATATGCACTTTCAAAACTTTGCAACTACAACCCTAACTATTACAAAAAGGACAATTATGCCCTTTGGACATTAAAATGCAAATATTAACCTTTTTATCACTAATTCCAAATAATGTTTTTAATATATGTTTTCTGATAAAAAAAGCAAGGATTAATAATATGCTATCCAAAATAAATTCTGGTCTTTTAAATTTTTTGAATTATTTAAATGCTATTAAATGCTTATTTATTAATAAATTTATATCCTTTAAATCGTAATTCCGAATTCAAAAAATAATATGTCTAAATCAATCGGCGCGACGTGCCCTTTCGAACTATGCATTCCATGATATTATTTGAAGCATGCATCATATAAATATGAAGTATATTGCAAGGTTTATGGGAGCAAAATATATATAAATAATGAATAAAAATTCTTTATTCTTGTTCATCCACCTCACCCTTGCCATGCTATGTTATACCGACTAGGATGCGATGCCTCTCTTCCGCATCGGCTGTCGGTCTCGTTTCCTCTCTCCCATTGCCATGTAGCCCTCGGTTCTGAGCAAATGTCATGGATCCCTCTGATCCGAGCAAATCGACACTATATGACCTTTGCCTCCTCGCTGAACATGTCCATTCTGTTGTATGAATCTTTTCCCGAAGGAATCGAGCAGAGTTCCTCTTTGTCTGCATCGTCTTCTACGCTTGGGAATGAGAGCTGAGGGGGGCACCACCATTCGACCTACTGGATGCACCATCTGACAATCGCGGTATGGAGGAGATGGGATCCGGTGGCAGGAGGTGGGTGGTAGCACCAAAACTAGTAGGAAGTCCGTGTGGAAATTAGATATTTTCTAGAGAACATGGAGGAGTTCGGCCGCGACATGCGGGGAGTAGTTGGGCGGCGGCATGCTAGGGACGAAAGAACCTGCACTGATCTGATGAGATAATGTTGGTATGTTTCTTGGATACCTGTCTTGAATTGATTAATCTTGATTGATATAACTTCTGTATTTCACTTAGTAAAATCTTTGACCAATTTCTTGGTTAGTTTGTCGATTGTATGCATGAGGAAAACTACACTCCCAAATCACCTACGTGGTCCAGGAGCTCCTCATGACGTCGAATCGAGTGCGGATGGCCATCTTGGTAACTAATATTCCCATCTCACAATAATTCCGGCCTACAATTTGATAGGATTAACTTCTATTTCAAGAAAGGTTTCATCCTGATGGATTTGACTACACAATTTCATATGATCATGAGCAGAATACTATAGAATAGGAATTTAGAATTGATCATTTTTGGTGCGTTGATCCTTGAAATTTATCATTATGTGGGCGGCATAGACATTAGGAATCTGATATTTTCTTTTTTGTTATGTGATACTTCATGAAAAATAGATGTTGCATGTAGCAAAAAACGCTACCGTTTGTTCCAAATTGGAGTCATTGGTTCATGGGGACATAAGGCAATCAGAAGAACTGATTATGGCATGTCTCCGAACATTTTTATTCCTCTACCTGTTGGGGATGTACTTTCCGGATATACCCACATGACTCACTAACCTGGGTGGCCCACCAATGGGTTACAGATTTGCTTCACGGGCGGCCCAGTCAGAGAAAGAGGAGGAGTCACTTCCAGCAACAATAAGGACAGAAGAGTTACCGACTTAGGATTGTAGTATTACTTGTAGTCCAAGCTATATCTAGTCACCGACTCTTTAACGTAGCCGGATAGGTCTCTACTGTAACCCTAGGCCCTGGTGACTACAGAAACCGGGCCTTAGGGAGACTTTAGGGCACACACAATACAACCTAATCGCACAAGCGAACCTCTCTTATAATCCGTTGTAACATCCGGCCCTCGCCGATATATTACTGGGTTGCTAGCATGATTAGGATCCGGTCACCGCAGTCGGATCTAAAGCTGGGTAAACTTGTGCTCACCACTCTCGGAACACAACACGTCTCACACCCCATCTTTGTAGGGGTTCGTAGCATGGAAAACAAAAAATTTCTAGCACATGAACACACAAAAGCCAAGAGCTAATCTACAAGATGGGTGCAACGAATTCATAGAGTACTAACCCTCGAAGATCCAAAGCGTTTAACGAGATCGGATTCTCGTGGTTGATGTAGTCGTTCACTTGCCGATCTCAAGATCACGAAGATGATCCTTTCGGCGCTGCATTCCAGAAGCGCTTCTACAGTCGGTCACATGTTCGGTACTCGATGAAGACCTTCCTCTTCCTTGTTCCAGCTGATGAGGTTCGATCTCATCAATGCCCATTGTTATGGACTTGGGTTTTGGAGAAGATGGGGATGCTGGAAGTCGCGGAACGGTTAACAGACAAGCAATGGGGGAAACAAGAATTACCCAGGTTCAGGCCCCGGGAGGGAAAACCCTACTCCTGCTTGTCTGCTCTTGATTACCAAAAGTTGTAGGGGTGCGTAGATGCAATCTGGCGTGAGGTGTGTATGTGATGGTGGAGGAGGATCCTTCTCGCCATACCCTCCTAGCCTTTATATAGATAGGCAGGTCCTGGGCTTAGGTCGAGTCGGTTAAAAATTAGGGTTTGTACCCTTTGAAATTCTATCTAATCTAGACTTGTCCTCCATGGAGTCGAAAATGTCATGGGCTTGGGCCACCTGAAATCTTCATGGGCCACGTGTCTTGGCGTGGGCCTTCTTTGGACTGGACCAGGTATACCAATATTGTGTACCCGTGGGGTATATCCATGTCAGTAGCCCCCTAGTGTTCATTCGAATCGTAGATTCGGCTGAGGACTCTTCAATCTTTCGAGTGCAGTTGAGCCTGTTATTTTAAATAGAACTATTTTAGTTCATGGGGACTGTTGATGCGTGTGCCTGGCTCTCCCGACGGATCAGGGCCAGTTAACTGTTATAGGACAAAACAACACGATCTTCATCAAACTCGAGTCCCTGGACTCGAATTCGGAATGATTGCTGTTGTGATTTGACTCAGGCCATTGTGGACTTACAGGAATCAAATCCCAGTTATTTTCAAGTGATGTACCCAACACGTCCGTCAGGATTTTCATCATGTTGACACGGGAGTTTACTGACAGAGTGCAGTCAGGTGCGTTACCAGGCCATCAGATGATATCAGTAGGGCTTATCTTTGCGTCGCGGTCACAACATCCGAAATTTTATCACCACGGAGGTGTTTCTGGTGGCCAAGGATTTTTATTCTCACTGAGCGTTGGTTTGGGCAAAGTTGCCAAAAAGATTTTTGTCGTATTTGATCCGTAGGATCGCAGTCAAAGAAATCATAGGGTGCATGATACGTCGGAAACGTATCTATAATTTTTTATGTTCCATGCTTGTTTAGTATCTACTTTGCTTTGCTTTGTCCACACTTTGAGGTGCTTTTTATATGTTTTCTGGTACTAACCTATTAACAAGTTGCCACAATGCTAGTTGCCTGTTTTCTGCTGTTTTTGGTTCCAAAAAATCTAGTAAGGAAATATTCTCGGAATTGGACGGGACAAAAGCCAAAGTCAATGTTTCATCGAGGAGAACACGGAGTCCAGAGGAGAAACGGAGGGGAGCCACAGGGCGTCCACACCCCCCAGGTGCGGGCCCACCCTAGGCCGCGCCTGGGCAGGGTGTGGGCCCCCTGGCCGCCTCCCAGCCTTGCCTCTTCGACGAAACCGTCTATATCCGACGCCACCATCGTCCCTAGATCGGGGGGAGGGATCTGAAGCTCTTCTTGGCACCCTGCCGGAGGGGAGATCATCCCAGAGGCCTTATTCGTCATCATGCCAGCCTCCGGTATGAAGCGTGAGTAGTTCCACCTTGGACTACGGGTCCATGTAGTAGCTAGATGGTTGTATCTCCTCCTTTGTGCTTTCATGTCTAGATCTTGTGAGCTCCATTCATGATCAATATCTCATCTATTTCTAATCATGCATGTTGTGTTTGCGGGGATCCGATGGTTATTGAGATTACTATGTCAGATTGATTAATGATTTTGTCTTATTAATTCTATCATGTCTATGTTGTTTGTGATCTTGCATGCTCTCTGTTGTTAGTAGCTATCTTGGCCAAGTAGTTGCTAGTGACTCCAAGAGGGGTAGTTATGCTCGATAGTGGGTTCATGCCTCTATTTAATCAAGGGAAGTGACAAAAATCTCTAAGGTTGTAGATGTGCTGTTGCCACTAGGGAGAAAACAACGGTCTCTTGTTCATGGAACAAGTGGATTCATTACCTTACACACTTTGCTTAAAGCAGTTGTCTGTTGCTTGCAACTTAATACTGGAGGGGGTTTGGATGATAACCCAAAGGTGGACTTCTAGTCATAGATGCAGTTGGATGGCGGTCTATGTATCTTGTTGTATTGCCCAATCGAATCTCATAGGATCTTTATGTCTAGTATTTCATTGTTATGCCTTGCTTAATCCTGTTAATTGCCCTACTATAATTTGTTTACCCAGCATTCCATGTTTGTTTATCTAAGGAGAACACCTCTAGTGAACTATGGACCCCGGTCCAATCTTTACCATTGATACATCTTCCAATGTTACTGTTTATTTTCTGCAAACCACTTTCACCTTCCACACCATATAGTTAATCCTTTGTTACAGCAACCGGTGAGATTGACAACCTCACTGTTCGTTGGGGCAAAGTCTTGAGTTTGTGTTGTGCAGGTTTCTAAGTTGCTTGCAATACCTTTGAGACGTTTCCTTCGTCCTACTGGTTCAATAACCTTGGTTTCTTACTGAGGAAAGACTTGATGTTGTGCTGCATCACACCTTGCTCTTGGGGTTTCCCGACAAAGCGCTCCCACATTGACGCAGCGCCATCAAGATTTTATGGCACCGCTGTCGGGGAGGCTAAGGACGTCTTCACAAGGGGAGTCCTCCACAACCTTTCTCTTTACTTTGTTTTTAGTTTGCTTAGTTTCTTTTGCTTGGTTTTGTTTGCCTCTTTTTATCAAAAACTCCAAAAAAATTAGTTTAGTTTGTTTTGCTTTCTCTTATCAAAAACACAAAAAATTAGTTCCCACTCCAGTTGTCGCCTTGTTCTAGCTGACCATGTTGTTCCCAAAATTCACCCTGAAGGACCTTACGATAGGTAGTGACTCTATAATTGGGAAAGAAAATATTGAAGAATTCTTTAATAATGTTAACAAGCATGAGGATATTGAGAATAGATCTATAGCAGAACTTGCTCCTAATTATGAAATTGCTGCACCGTATTTAGTTCATATGTTGGAGGCTAGGTTTGTTAGCCTTAACCCCATGATGCATATTTTGTTCCTTAAACTAAAAGAAGAAAAGAATGCTGAAGAGAGAGAATTTATCCTTAAAACTTTACTAAAAGAGTTCCATGATGTTGCTAAGGAAGCCAAAAAAGTCTTTGAGCATTTTAATATGCTAGGCTCATGTGTAGATGTTATGGGTACTTTAGATAAAACCAAACCTAGAGAGGAAATTAAGATACCCATACCCTTTAAGCTTGTTGGAATGCATGAAGCCTTTGAAAACAATTTTGATTGGATTGTTCCTGAAAATCCTTTTGATGAAAGTAGTGAACCAAAGAGAGATGAAAAGGGATCCTCCAAAACTCATTTGGATGAGATACCCTTCATAGTTGAAGAATTTGCAAGTATTGATGTTAATGCTTCTTCATTTGAAAATACTTGATTTATTGCTTCTTGTGCCTAACTTAAAGGCGTTAAAGAAAAGTACTTGTTGGGAGACAACCCAAGAGTTTTCTTGACTCTTGGAAGTTATTACATCAGTAATGACCTCTCCTTATCCTTTTTGTTTGCTTTTTGTGCCAAGAATGACCTCTAATGAGAGGGAAGTAAGATTTGGGGAGTTGCTGTCCTGAAACAGATTTTAGTGCTCCACCATAAAAATTTGTGAGGAGTCTCTGTAAATCGGATTGAGCGGAAAATTTACGAATAAATCCCCTTGTATGTTATCTAACTTTCGTTAGTTCAACACTTTTTGATTTGAGCAACAGAAGGTCTTCAAAAAAAAATCGGTTTCTACCTGCTGGTCTGTTTTGACAGATTTCTGCCATTATTTGCATTTGCTTCTTATTGATTCCTTTTTCGGAAATTGAGATTTTTGAGGGATTTGATACAGTAGCTTGTGTTTTTAGCGAAAGTCTTGTTGTTCTAAAGCTAAACCCAAGGGTCTATTATCTTTTGAATACACTAATGTTGCTAATGAAGATTGTGTGAAGTTTTTATATGAAGGAAATATTTTAGGTGTAGAGAAAGAATGATGTAATGAGATGAAGAATGGACAAAAGCTCAAGCTTGGGGATGCCACCCCTGGTGTCACCCCAAAAAATATCCAAGAGGTACAAGCGTCAAAGCTTTGGGATGCCCCAAACATCCCCTTCTTCATCAATAAAAAGCTCAGGTCTTTCTAAACACTTCGTTTTTTATTGTTTCATGCACTGTTGTGTTATTCTTGGAGCGTGTTAGTTTTTGTTTGCTTTTCTTAGTTTGCTTAGTTTGCTTGAATAAAGTAGTTTGGATCCCCATTCTCTTTGTGTTGTTTCAAATAAGTTGATTGGTGTTGGAAAGGAGTAGAAAGTTCTTGCTTGAATAGTGCAAGAGGAGCTTGCTTTGACTGTGACTTAGACTTTAGCATGTCATGCTAGGTGTTGTTTTGACCTTATGCTTAGTGATTATTCCTGTAGCATGACTTGTTCCAAACAATTGGGATTGCTTAGTGTGCCTTGAAATAATCATGCGTTGTTTTAGCATACAAAAGCATAGTGTTGTGGTATTCTCCTTTGATGCTTTGTTTGGGTTGACTTGGCACATGCTCACACCATGTTATGACTATGAACAAGTCACCATAGCCTCTATGATCATTTAGTCCTTGACTTGTAGTACCACTCTATGCTTTGATTAGTAATGTTTTGTCGCTCTGCATGATTATGGCCATTATTGCTCTCTTAGTTGGTTGCTCCTAGTCTTTTGCTATCCCCCACTTGTATGAGTACGATCTACTCATGCTTCCAACTCCTAAGAAACCAAGTTATTCCAAAGTGTCCACTATAAATTCCTATGCATGGTGTGTTACACCATTCCAAGTATATTCTAGTTTTCATCTATCTTCCAATTAAAAAGTATTTTGTTATGTGAAAACTTAGTGATTAAAGCGCTCACTAACTTGATGGCACACCTTATATTTCTTGACCCTAATAAACTTGAACCATTGTGTCATCTATTTTGTATATGCTTGCACTTATACGTTGGAATTAGCAGAACCATGCTATCATGGGGAACGTTTTCAACATTGCACTTGTCGCTGGTGTGAAATAAAAAGGGAGCTTGTAAGTCCATGGAGTTATATATTTTGTGTTAGAGAAATGCCTGGGCCGCTAGCCTAATCCATGCCTAATCATGGTGGAAACTTGCAGCATCACCATAATGAGAAATCTGTGAAGCATCCTCAATAAAAACCTATGAAAATAGCAAATAAAAATATCGCTGAGATGCTCATTGTCTGCTTGCCTTGTCATTTTGGTTATGGGATAGCTCCTGTACCTTGTGCAATGGGTACCCCGTTGGCGGTTCTCTATGATATGCAAATACTTACAATGACAAGAGCTTTCCGGTGACTGAAGTTGAGTATCATGAGGTGTGGCCCTCATATTCAAGGGACTTGAGATTGCCAACTTATACTTCGTCAAGCATATAATCCATCTTTGTTCACTTTAACCTTAATCACTTCAAGATGCTTATGATAGGGGCAATGAGGGCTGAAAGCTAACAAGTACCTTAATTTTTTGGAAGCTCGTTTTGAAACTTGAAATCCCTGCTTCCCTTTATGAAGGGCCATTCTTCCACTATTATATTGAGTCTCCACCTTCTACCTTTAGGCACCAGTTAAGAGATCATAGTTGCCATTCTTAGTTCTATGTGCATTGTCCCAAAACTTATTGATTGATGCATATTGTTGATATTACTTGATCTTGTGCTATTTGTATCTACTCACTCTTATGAACTTTGAAGGTGTCCTATGCATCTATTTTCTACTCTATGAGGGACAAACTGAATGCCATTATGCTATGTTTTCTGTATGTGAAATAAACAAACATTTTTCAATGCATGTTATTCATGATATTTGTTTGTAGCCTTTCATATTGCATGCATAGTTACTTTGTCTTACTGTTAGAACTCCATCTTTCATGCTCATGTTTAAGTTCTTTGATCCCAGCTTGCAAATGGTTTGATCTTGGTTTTGATGGTGCATGTCACCTAAAAAAATATTCTTTTATCACTTACCTACTCGAGGACGAGCAGGAGTTAAGCTTGGGGATGCTTGATACATCAGAAACGTATCTATAATTTTTGATGTTACCTACTTTGCTTTTCTTTGTCCACACTTTGAGGTGATTTTTATATATTTTATGGTACTAACCTATTAACAAGTTGCCATAGTGCCAGATGCCTGTTTTCTGCTGTTTTTGGTTCCAGAAAAGCTAGTAAGGAAATATTCTCGGAATTGGACGGGACAAACTCCAAAGTCAATATTTCATCGAGGAGAACACGGAGTCCAGAGGAGAGACGGAGGGGAGCCACAAGGCGGCCGCAGCCCCCCAGGTGCGGGCCCACCCTAGGCCGCGCCTGGGCAGGGTGTGCCCCCCCTGGCCGCCTCCCAGCCTCGCCTCTTTGCCTATAAGAAGCCCTCAATGCCTAAACCCTAAGGACCCGATGAATATTCCACAAAACCGTGTGTAGCCACCGCCCACCATCGTTCCTAGATCGGGGGGGGGGGGGGGGGGTGGATCTGAAGCTCTTCCTAGCACCCTACAGGAGGGGAGATCATCCTGGAGGCCTTCTTTTTCATCATGCCAGCCTCCGGTATGAAGCGTGAGTAGTTCCACCTTGGACTACGGGTCCATGTAGTAGCTAGATGGTTGTATCTCCTCCTTTGTGCTTTCATTGTCTAGATCTTGTGAGCTCTGTTCATGATCAAGATCTCATCTATATGTAATCATGCATGTTGTGTTTGCGGGGATCCGATGGATATTGAGATTATTATCTCAGATTGATTAATGGTTTTGTCTTATTGATTCTATCATGTATGTGTTGTTTGTGATCTTGCATGCTCTCTGTTGTTAGTAGCTATCTTGTCCAAGTAGTTGCTAGTGACTCCAAGAGGGGTATTTATGCTCGATAGTGGGTTCATGCCTCTATTTAATCAAGGGAAGTGACAAAAATCTCTAAGGTTGTAGATGTGTTGTTTCCACTTGGGAGAAAACAACGGTCTCTTGTTCATGGAACAAGTGGATTCTTTACCTTACACACTTTGCTTAAAGTAGTTGTCTGTTGCTTGCAACTTAATACTGGAGGGGGTTCGGATGATAACCCAAAGGTGGAATTCTAGTCATAGATGCAGTTGGATGGCGGTCTATGTATCTTGTTGTATTGCCCGATCGAATCTCATAGGATCTTTATGTCTAGTATTGCATTGTTATTCCTTGCTCAGTCCTGTCAATTGCCCTGCTGTAATTTGTTTACCCAGCATGCCATGTTTGTTTATCTAAGGAGAACACCTCTAGTGAACTATGGACCCCGGTCCAATCTTTACTATTGATACATCTTCCACTGTTACTGTTTACTTTCTGCAAACAACTTTCACCTTCCACACCATACAGTTAATCCTTTGTTACAGCAACCGGTGAGATTTACAACCTCACTGTTCGTTGGGGAAAAGTATTGAGTTTGTGTTGTGCAGGTTTCCAAGTTGCTTGCAACACCTTTGAGACGTTTCCTTCCTGCTACTGGTTCGATAACCTTGGTTTCTTACTGAGGGAAGACTTGCTGCTGTGCTGCATCACACCTTGCTCTGGGGTTTCCCGACAAAGCGCTCCCACGTTGACGCAGCGCCATTAGTGCATGACCAGCGCTCCCTATGGGAGTAGCCCACGAGTGTTTGTTCAAGTCGTAGAATCGAGCAGAGACTTTAGTTCAGTCATTTTCAGTTTAGGTCCGAAGGACACAATTTTTTCGGATGCTCAACCGACGCTCCCTATGGGAGTAGCCCCGAGTTCGTAGTGGAGTCGCAGACTCGACGTAGGACTCGAAAATAATTGCGAGGTGTAGTTACCTTAATCATTTCTCAGGTATGCGGCCAACGCTCCTCATAGGAGTAGCCCCCGAGTAATTTCTCGAATCATAGATTCGAGTAAGTACTTGATTGATCAGCCAAAAACTTCGAGCCGTTGCTGGCTTTGCCTTGATGATGTCAGTGCTGACGATTGGTGATCTCAACCATCTGCAACAGCAGAGATGATGCGATGAGACAATCGTGGGTCCCACCGCCTGACTTGAACTTGACTAGTCACATGGAGACGTGGCGAAAATTATGGTGTCTCCTCGGTTTACATGCATAGTGGACGGCGTGCTGGCGACGGTTCGGTGTTTTGCTGACACGTGTAGGGTTAGATTTGGGGTGTGCGCTAGGGCTTCAGGATCAACGGCTCATATGCATCGTCTTCCTCCTTTTATACTGTAGGTAAACAATGATTTTATTTTACCCTTCGTCCTTTTCCCATCTCTCATTGCCTCCATTTTCACGAACTTCGCTGCCCTTTGCTGCGTTTTGGACATTCTTCACGCCTCTCCTTCTTCCTTCTTGCACGCACACTGCCACCGTCGCCGCTACAAGATGGGCAAGACAAAGAAGACCGCTGCCAGAGCTGGGTCGAGCGTTGCCGCCGGCGGCAAGAAGGTCGCCACGACGGCCCGCGCCACTGACGGCGGGTGGAAGCGCATAGAGATGGGCGATGGAGACCTGCGCAAGCTACGCGGTTCTGGGTTGATTCCCCAGAACAAGGAGGACGCCATCCTCTTCGGCGATGAGGTAATCCCGCGCCCACCCGAAGGGTTTCAGGTGATGTTTTACGCCTTCGTCATTCGCTGTCTTTCTCTGTCTGTCCACGAATCTTTTTCTATGGGATTCAATTGCATCATTTGTCTCCCAACTCTCTTCTCCACATCTCCTGCTTCATCACTCTTTGCGAGTGCTGGCTCGGTATCGAGCCGCACTTTGACCTCTTCCGGAAGCTCTATTTCGTGAAGATGCAGTCCGGCGCCAGCGGAGTCTATCCGCTCGGCGGCTGCATCATCTCCATTCGATCTTCTATTCTTTTCTTCTACTTTTCTATGTGCGAGTCCATATAGTATTGGCAGAAGAAGTGGTTCTACATCCGCGACACCAAGGTGGACGGACAAGATTTTGACCTCGCCCCTTTCGACTTCTCTCAGAAAATCGTCTCGAAGAGGTCGTGGAAGAACCACGTCTTGGAGGGTGAGACGGCGTAGGTGGAGGAGCTTTACCGTCGCGTGGAGGCACTCCAACTGGTGGCCGGTAAGGAGGTCAACACCATGAACATCATCCGCACCTTCCTCAAGCGTCGGGTGCAGCCTCTCCAAGTGAGGGCGCATCCGATGTTTCTCTATGCTAGCCGCAACGACCCGACGAGGGTCTCATCCAAGGAGATGTCCAAGGGTGATCTTAATAGAGCCCTTCTGCCTCTGCTGAAGTAAGGCCGACGAGGACCTCCCGGGGAAATCCTTGACTCCCCCTTCAGTGCTAGAAATGTAGTTCCGCAGGTGGAAGTTCTGCAGGTTGTGCTTCTTCGAGTGTTTTTGCAGCTTGCATTGTTACTAATATTATGTCTTTGTTTTGCAGGACCTCAAGGTAGCTGGGATGATGCCCCCTCTACCTGAGAAATATGCGGTTGCGCCAAATAATGAGGTCGTTGGTTCTGAATCCGAGCTTCCTCCGGTGCAATATCCTACTGCAGACGCCCTTGAGCCGAGCGGAGGGCGGACCCGAAAGCGCACCCGGGGCGAGTCTTCGGATGCGTCTACCCCGCCAAATCCAAGGGGTCCGTCATTCCTCGAGCAACATGGTGAGGATGATGGTGCGTCGTCTGCACCTTATCCCGCTGCGCCCCTTCGGTCAGTGGCTCCGCAGCCGTCGACCAAGAAGAAGAAGGAGAAGGCAGCTCGCTGTCACATCCCAAGATTTTCCAAATCTTGTTATGTGAAAAATAAATAAACAAAATAAATAAATGTTGAAATTCAGGGTGAAAAAAACTTTTGTTTCTAAATGGAAACTTAAAATCCCATCTTGAACAAACTTTGGTTAACATTTGAATCCAACTAAATTCAAATCAAGTGGAATGCATTCTTCATAAATGCATCTGGAAATTAAACACTTGAAAAATGAACCAAAACTCTAAAACCCTAATGGAAGAAAATCATTTCCAAGTTAACTCCAAGCCTATGGATTTGATCCATATAAAAATTGACCAAACAAACATTTCAAATTGATCAAGAATGATTATTATAAATATTATAAAACCATATGAATTGGATTCACTTAATTTGGAGCCATAGATAAAATCTTATGAATCTAATAAGATAAGGAAATTGATTTCCCAAAGCTAATAAAGCAACCATCTAGAAATCCATACCAAATGGTGAGCAAATAATCCTAAAGGAATTAAAAAGGTAAACAAATAATAAATAAAATTATAATAGTTGGAAACATTATTTTTGGTTCTTTAAATAAAAGATATGGTTTTTATAAGAAAAGGAAGAATTATAAATAAGGATTATTTTAAAGAGCCAAATTTAACCTTGGCCAAGCGTTTGAAAGAAAATATTTTGTTTGATACAAATAGTAAAGGTTTATTTAAATAAAATAATAAGGATTTATTAGTATCCAATTCTATTTAAGTAAAGGCTTTTCCATTTTAAATAAACACTAAAACTTATTAAAGTATTTTAAATAAGTGATTTCCAAGTATTTTAGTTTTCAAATGAAACCTACTGAAAAAGGTTTTGAGATTATTTAGATTTCAAAAAGAGTTTAAAATAAATTAAAACCTATTTGAAATAAAGACTATGGTCTATTTATTTAATTATTAATAGATCCTAAATGAATAAAAGAATTATTTTATTTTGGACTTTGAAATATGTTGATAAACAGAATTAAAATTCACCCAAAGTTAGTGGCGATTTGAATTCAAATAGAGATTGAAAAATATTAATAAATCTTATTTAATTAATACTAGGGCCAATTTTAAATGATTAAAAAACCCTAAAAAGAATAAAATATGTATTCTAAATTTGACTTCAGAATGTTTTATTAATCAGTGTTTGAATCCACACAAAGTTTGACAAAGGTTTGAATTCAAATGGATGCTTGAATTGATTAAATAAAATCAAAACAGAATATTAGGAATGGAAAAAGAAAAACAATCTGAACAAAAAAAATGAAAAGGACTCAGCCCAGCCAACCCATCCCACTAAGCCCACTCGCAGCCCACCTCTCCCTCTCATCCCCGAAACATTTTCTCACCGCAGAAAGAACCCACTCTGTCGCCGACTAGCAGGCCCCACTCCCCCGCTCTCTCTCACTCGCTGCCAAACGGACCCCACGACCACGTCAGCATCTTCCTCCTCACGACCAGTTCGTCCGAACGTTCCCTGCGTTGATTTCGCGAGTTAAATTCACGAGTAATGGCGCAGTTAATCCTCCCCCTGACCATGCCTTCTTAATCGCCTGCGTCCCCTCTCTCTTTCCCCTCACTCGCCAGACCCTCTACGCCCCCAGGCTGTCTCCAATTTCCCCTGCACCGCCACTGACTCCGGCGAGCGTTTCCATCGATTCCGGCCAGTATCCGTCGCCCTCGCCTCCCACTGCATGCTCACTTCCTCCCCATCTCCTGGCAAACCTCCCCGTAGCGCCAGCTCGCCCGCGCATGCCCCGCAGCCTCGGCTCTGTCCATGTCTGAGCGCCACCGATGACGAACTCGACTCCGGCAAGCTATATCCGACGACCACGTGTGCCCCTTGCTCACTGGTGAGTGTTCCCGTGATCCTTGAACCCGTGTGCATCTTCCTGACGTGTTGTTTTGCTCGTTCGCGTTCTAGAAACTCGCCTTCGACCACGGCCGTGCGTGCCCGAGCCAGCAAGTTACTCCGGTGATGAATCCCGGTCGCTTCTATGCGCCCCTTGACAAAAGGAAACCGCCTCGAGCTTCACCACGACCCCGCGATTCTAGTGAGCATATCCCTTTGCTCTCTCGCTTCCTGTAACGTCGACACCGCCACCGTCTGACCGCTCCGCCGCCACCTGCCGCCGCCAGCGCCGCCACTCGTTGGCAAACATGCTGAGCGCCGTCCGATCTCGATCTAGTGGCTAGGAAAGAAACTAACTCGAAGGGGTAAGTAGTGCCTCGGAGCCGTGCGATGTCACTTATATCCAACGCCTCTCTTTGCATGATCCGCACGAAGCGGTACAGACGAATAGGAATAAGACACGTGGCCCTGTCTGTTTATAAAAAACCAGGATTTGATCTATTTGTGGTTCAATTTTGTAAAATCCATAACTTTCAAACCACACGTCCAAATTTTTCAAATTTTATATCAATGGATTCAGAAAAACAAGTACTTTATGATCACACACTTTGTTTAGTAAAATGCTTCTGTTACATTGGTTATTTTTTCAGAAACTTGTGTATGCATGTTTAGAATATAAAAATTGTTCTAAAAAGATTTTGGGGATAAAATCTTTAGAAAATAGTTTGTTTTGAACCTACTGACCATAGAAATCAATTTGTGGTTTTAAAAATGTATTTGGTGAAGCAAAAGAATAAACCTTTGATTTAAACCATTTCTAGTCAAATAAAAATATTGTTTATTTGTTAAAAATGCTTTTGGAAGAAAACCTTTTGGGAAATGTTTTGATTTAAACTCTCTGACCCCAAGCACCAAGTTTTATGATTTAAAAATGTATTTGGTAAACCCTATGAAGATTGCTACTTTGATAAAGGCATTTTCAACCACATAAAATAATGATTTGGTTTGAAAAATGGTTTGTAGGTAAAATCTTTTGCAAATAGTTTTTCCACTTTATAAAATTACCAATAAATGTTTTAGAATGATTATAACCTATTATAAAACACTTTTGTAAATAAAAAAAAGTTTGTCATGCTTGCATGCATTGTTGTGTTACTATTATTTTATGTGATGTTGCTTGAA
Source organism: Avena sativa (assembly GCA_916181665.1). Lineage (NCBI taxonomy): Eukaryota > Viridiplantae > Streptophyta > Magnoliopsida > Poales > Poaceae > Avena > Avena sativa. The sequence goes on from OV702297.1 coordinate 165,089,675, forward strand.
TGGTAGATTGAAATTGTGCCTTGCTTGATTGAATTGTAGTGATTTGAAGAGTGTGATCATTGCAAAGACAAGGAGTGAACTTATATTCTCTACCAAAAAGGCAAGTGATGCTTCATACTTTGTCCCATTATTTTCACTATGCATTAGTGATATTACTAAGTAGGACTTGCATGGAATTTTTGCTAAGTATAAACTATGCCATGGGAAATCCTAGTAGATGAAACCTTAGTGGAAATTTCCTAAGTTAAGATTCCTACTACTATCATGCTTAGCTTAGCTAATAGAAAACAAGGGTGGAATATATATTCATACCATGGAATATTTCTAAGTCAAGGACTTGTGTTTTGTTAATAAAACAACTAAGTGAATGAATCACATGGGTGGAATGGAAGGAATGGTTTGTGTTGAGTGGTTCACAAGGCCCATTTATATGGTTTACCTTGTGTATCTCACTTGTGGATGGCCACCCAGGAACAAAGAGATTTGAGATGTCAAATGTTGAGAAGCTTCAAGTGCAGCTACTTGGCATTATGGGCTCTGCCTGGATCATATAGGTTGCAATAACTTAGCCAAATGGACAGTTGGTGGTAGGGGTTTGATAGGTTGGAACGCGTCCATTCTGGTCTAAGGGAAGGCTTCTGAAAGATCTTATCTTGGTGAAACCAAGTCTTGTGGGGAAAGTGCACCACCTCTGCAGAGTGTAAAAAATCTAAGTACTTAGCCATGTCCCTAGTAAAGGACAATTTGAGCATCAAGACATGGAAGCTATGAAGAATCTCCTCATCCCAATTTCTAAGTAAAACTTGTGGTTGAACAAGGGTTGAAGGATCACCAATTTCTATTGTGAGATGCCTTGGGTGATTTTTGTCAAGCAAAAACTTAGTGTTTTCAAATGATAAGGAAAATCTATTTTGAGCAAAGCAAGCCTAAGCTCCACTTAGCCAAATGCATATAGATGATAGACTCCACTATATTACCATAGTATCACTTGCCAATACAATTCAAATGTATTGACCCTTGTGGCTGTAACTTGTTATGTTGCAGGTTTGTTTGAATTTAGTGAAGTGTGTTGAAATAGGATTACAAGTCTACAACCAACAAGTTTGCCTGTGGCACTTTGAAGATGAAGGACCCCATGCTATTGTTATATTCTGCTGCATTGTAATGAGATAGCCAAATGAGCTATGTAAGATGTAATGAATTATTTTATTCCTGGTTATAAAGTTGTATTATGACCTTTGTTTCTTGATATTACATCTTAACTATGGATGCTAGCTATTGAAAACAATGATGCACTCCGAAGGCTGAACGCTCTCAAAAAGAGCCTCAGACAGGCGAGAAAAGGGCAACCGATGCTGCTGAAGCAAAGGAGCATCTACAAAAGGAGGCGACCGATCGTGAGCAACAGTTTTTTGGCCGCAGCAGCCGCCCGCGAGAAGAAGATGGCTGATAAGCTTATGGATGCATCCAAGGATATTTCTAGTGAGTTTCTTGCCTCATTTTGGTGTTGTGTTTTTCGACAGCGGCTTGTCCTTTCTCATTTGAGTCTTTCTCCTTATTTATTTCAGATGCTTCAGGCATCACGTTTGATTGTGATGCCCTGGATCATGGAGATGCTTTGGCGGATGTTGACGCTGTGGTTGAAGATCGTTGCGCCACCACCATTGGCTCCTTGGAGAAGGCCAGGAAAGTGCTCATGCGCTTCTACAAGGAGATCGTCCCCAAGGGCGTTGTCCTCGACGACGTCTATGCCCTTTCGGATGCTTTGTCGGAGGCGGAAGAGTCAAGCGCAAGCAGAAAGGCCTCAGTGCTTCCATGGGGCTGGCCATGGCGATGGCATCAGGAGCGGAGCTGGACTTGTCGCAAATCACGTCCTGGATGCCGACGGCTGCAGATGGCTCTGAGGTAGCTTACGCCCTCTTTGCTTCTCGCTGTAAGCGTTATGGGCCTAAGCTCATCGATCTCCTGGCTGATTACACGGCGAAGCAACAGTATGAGGTTAAGAGCAGGCAGTCTGGTTCCGAGGCCACCCCAGATGCGGGTTCTTAGGCCTTTGTAATGTAGATAGTGTAGTTTCTTATTTTGCTTCCTTTTGTAACATCTTGCTGATGAACATGTCTGATCATGCCACGGGGTGGCTTTATTTATGTATATGAGTTTGTCTTTTGAGTTGTTGTCCAAAATTCTTGTGATGTTCATGCTTGCTTATTTGCCTTTAGGGTCCTTCGGGTGAGGTTCTGGCTGTCACTCCGACTGCTCCTGAACCATGACCATCTTTGGATGATGCGTTGCAGTTGGATTTTCTACGCGATCGTGTACGCATCTTGGATAAGGACATCCTTAGAATTCGAGGCCATGCGGATGTGTGGAAGTCCAGGGCTGAGCGTGCCACGACTAGGGAGGAGTTTTTGCTTGGGTATTTGCGGAAGATGGGTGAGCAGCTTCAATGTAAGTCTCTGTGAACCGATGTTCTTTCAGGTGCACTTTATTTGTAAGACATCTTATCCCGTGCTTGGTGCAGATGTCAATCTCGTTCTGAGGGAAGAGAAGGAGCGCTTCGCGATTCGGATGAACTGCCTGACGCAACAGGACCTGGAAGCCGATTGTTTCTTCTGGATGGACCGTGATCGGGCCATCGTACTTGCGACGGTGCAAGATCACCTACACCAGGTTCTTCGGGTGCTTAGGCAGGCAAGGTCTTCTCTTGCGGCGATTTGGTCTGGCATGTTTCCCTTGGATGCTGCGCCTTCCACTTTTTGGGGCCTTCTTGCGCAATTTCGGAACGTGGGCCATGTCAAAGAGTTGGTGCAGCATCAGCTGATTGTTGGGGTGAAGGATGCCTTGTCACTTGTTCAGATGCATCGCCGTGATGTCAATATCGCGGAGGTGGCGACTGGGCCGCCCCTTCGACCGGATGGCACCCTATGGGACATGCGCCCTCATTATTCTGCTGTGGTGCAGCATGCTGAGGAGATTGTAGATCTGTTCGAGCAGTGGGCGAATGTAATGCTCCAGAATAGGTAGATCCTGTAAAGAAAAACTTAATGTAAAATTTGTATTTATTCGAGTGGGCTCGTAATGCCCTCTGTAAAGTGTTATGTCTTTATTGGCACGTGGTGCTTTGTAATTTGCATGTCCCTTTTGATAGCCTGACGTGGTCAGCTACTCGGGTTGTATGTGTTGTTTTCAGCCGATGAAGTCGTGAGGTGAGGCGTAGCCCCTGAGTGTATTCAGCGAGAAATAATGTAAGGGAAAAAAGTATTTGGGCCAAGGAACTTATCTTTTATTCATATCAAACGGAGAGGTAAATTGTTCGGCTGAGTAGCCTTATTGAAAGTAAAGGGTAACTAAGGGTAGAAGCGTCGTAGTTGTGCAATGTTTCATGGGTTGGAATATTCGACTCCTGATGCGACGTCCATGAGGCAATAGGCTCTACCTGGGATGACTTTGGTGATGATGTAGGGTCCTTCCCAGGGTGACTCAAGCTTTTTGGGCCATTCTTGCTTGAGTCGCAAGATGAGGTCTCCTTCGACGAAGGACCTTGGGCACAGCCGACGACTGTGGTAGTTGCGGAGGCTCTGCTGATAGACCGCTGAGCCAGCAGAGATGATGTCGTGTGCCTCGTCGAGTGTGTCGATGGCGTCTTTGAGTGCTGCTGATGATTAGGCTTCGCTGTAGGCGATGACCCGTGTGGCCTTGTGCCGTACTTTGGCAGGTAGCACAACTTCAGATCCGTGTACCACGAAGAAGGGCATGTAGCCAGTTGAGCTATTTGGCATTGTACGCAGGCTCCAGAGAACAGAGGGTAGCTCATCTGCCCAGGCTCCCGCAAGCCTTTCGAGTGGGCATAGTAGGCGCTTTTTGATGTCGTTCCCTATGAGGCCGTTGGCCTTCTCGACCTGTCTGTTGGTCTGCCGGTGCGCCACTAAGGCGTAGGATATGTTGATGCCAAGGTTCTCGCAGAAGGCTTGAAATTCCTTCAAGATGAAGTTCGATCCGTTGTCCATTGTGATGCTATGAGGCACGCCGAATCTGTAGACAATGGACTTGAAGAATTTGATGGCAGTTTTGCCGCTTTGGTTAGTGATGGGAATGGCCTCGATCCACTTTGTGAATTTGTCGACTACGCCCGGGAGGAAGACGTGGCATCCTGGTGAGGACTTTCGTAGTTTTCCGATCATGTCGAGGCCCCATTGGGCGAAGGGCCAGGCCAGCGGTACGGGCCTCAGCTCGGATCCTGTCGCGTGTGGCTTGTCCGCGTACCTCTGACATGCGTTGCACCTCTGGACGATGTCCTTGGCATCGTTCATGGCGGTTGGCCAGTAGAACCCAGCTCGTAGAGCTTTGGAGACTAGGGCGCGGCTGCCTGTGTGATGGCCGCAGATGCCCTCATGGATATCCTGGAGGATGCTTTTGCTGTCACCGATGGTGACGCACCGTTGGAGCACACCCGAAATGCTGCGCTTGTACAACTCGCCGTTGATTATGGTGAAGGCTTTTGACCGGCGAGATATGCGTCGGGCATCTGTCGGGTCGTTAGGCAGTTGGTTGTTTATTAGGTACCGAAGGTACGGCTGCGTCCACGTTTCTTCAACCGCCATGACCTGCATTACACTGACCATCTCAGCCTCAGTGTCGAGCTTTTTGGGTCGCTCCTGTCTTTGGGTGCCGCAGCCCCCGAGTGCTCTGTGTCATGGGAATGGCCACGGCAGATGCTGCAATCAGCAACGAGTAGTAGAACGAGGGGAAAGGGCAGCCAGCCATCTGCGGTGCGAGATGAGGGCGAAGACACAAGGGTTTACCCAGGTTCGGCCCCCTGGAGGGTAAAGACCTACTCCTGCTAGATTGTATTGATGAGAGAGTACAAAGGGCGAGCTCGACGACTAGGCGGCAAGTCGCAGGGGGTGTATGATGGAACATGTCCTCTATGTGTACCCTTGGGAGGTTTATATAGGCTCACCTCGCTAGGGTTTTCAGATCTCCAACCGAATTAGTTAAGGATTCGGAGGGTACTTGACCTAATCCGACTAGGCCTAGCTATGCTTCTGGGCCTCCAGCTTCCAGTCGCCTGGCTTCTTGTTAAGTCTCGATCCAGTCGTCGTCCTGCAGGCCCACTCACTGGCAGCTTGGGCCAATAGGAAACGTCCTGCTGGGTATACCCCATCCGGCATATCCCCATCACTCTACTTCTTTGGCTGAACCTTTTGGGAATTTCCTCTTGATAGAGGGTACGCATATTTGTTCGAAGAACACACCTGGTGGCACCCGTGCACAGGTGGAGCCAATGTTGACGAGCCTGTCAGCTTCTTCGTTGCTTTCTCTGCCGATGTGTTGAAGCTTGCAGCCATCAAAGTCTCCTTCGAGTGAGTTGTAGAGCGCGCGGTACGCGATCATGTTGGCACTGTGAGCATCGCACTCGTTCATTGTTTGTGGATGACAAGGTTCGAGTCACCGTAGATTACGAGGCATGTTGCGCCGCAGATCTTGGCCATCCTCATGCCGTGAATGAGGGCTTCGTATTTGGCCTCATTGTTAGAGGCGCGAAATTTCATCCAAAGGACGTACTTCATTTTGTCGCCTTGAGGGGATGCCAGTATGACATCGGCCCCTGCTCCAGCCTCACGCTTGGAGCCGTCAAAGTGCATCATCCATGATTGTGACATGTCCGGAGTATCCGGCAGCTGGAGTTCCATCCAATGGACGAGGAAGTCTGGGAGGACCTGAGATTTGATGGCGGTGCGCCGCTCGTAAATTATATCCAGAGGAGACAGTTCGATGCCCCACAAGGCTACGCGTCCCATGGCTTCGGGGTTGTTCAAGATGTTGGACAGTGGGCCATCATTGACGACCATGATCTGATGCTCCTGGAAGTAGTGGCTCAGTCGACGAGTCGTCATGAATACGCCATAGGCGAGCTTTTGGCAGTGAGGGTACCTCTGCTTTGTTGGAGTCAGTACCTCACTGAGGTAGTAGATTGGGGGCTGGACCCCGTGGGTCTTGCCATGTTCGGGTCGCTCAACCACGAGTATGGTGCTTACCACCTGGTGCGTAGCTGCGATGTATAGCAGCAAAGGCTCCCGTTCCTCTGGCGTGACCAGGACATGCGAAGTGGATAGCAGCCACTTGAGGTCTTTGAATGCATCGTCTGCTTTGGGTATCCACTCAAACTTGTCCGCCTTGCGTAGCAGCTGGTAAAAGGGTAGGGCCTTCTCGCCCATGCGGCTGATGAATCTGCTCAGTGCCACGATCCGCCCAGCCAGCTGCTGGACACATTTGAGGTTCTTCGGCTTCTCCATGGCCAGTATGGCCCTGATTTTCCTCGGATTCGCCTCAATCCCCCGTTGGGTGATGAAATAGCCGAGTAACTGGTCGGATGGGACGTTGAAGGCGCACTTTTCTGGGTTTAGCTTGATCTTGTAGTGATCAAGGTTATCGAACGTCTCGCGGAGATCGTCGATCAGCGTCTTGGCCTCCCTGGTATTGATTACTATGTCTTCGACATAGACTTGGATGTTGTGACCGATCTAGTTTTTCAGGCACGCCTGCATGCACCTCTGGTACGTGGCACCTACATTCTTCAGCCCGAACGACATGGTGTTGTAGCAGAATGCTCCAAACGGCATAATGAACACCGTTATCTCTTGATCTTCGACCTTCAGCAAAATCTGGTTGTAGCCTGAGTAGGCGTCAAGGAAGGAGAGTTTCTCGCATCTTGTAGTAGAATCAATGATTAGATCGATCCGCGGTAAAGGGAAGTGGTCCTTGGGATAGTACTTGTTGAGCGATGTGAAGCCCACGCACATCCGCAGGATGTCCGTGTCCTTTTTGGGGACCAACACGGTGTTGGCCAGCCACTCGCTCCCCTTGATTTCCCGGATGAAGTTGGCATCGGGCAGTCTGTTGCCTTCGATTCCAACGACTTCAGCTCTTGGTTCAGACAGTCGTCGGATGGACTGCTTGACTAGCTTTGCGTCAGGAAACACATTAAGTGCATGCTCGGCGAATTCCCTGGGAACTCCTGGCATGTCTGCAGGACACCAGGCAAAAATTTTCCAGTGCTCATGGAGGAATTCGACGAGTGCGCTTTCCTATGTGGGACTGAGGTCATTGGCGATCAACCTCGTTTTGGAGGCGTCTGTCGGGTGGACCTGCACCTTCTTTGTGTTGACCGTGGAGTCGAATGACATATCAGGTGCATTTTTCCTGGTGACTGGGGGTGCCCGTTGTCTGTCACCTCTCTGAGTCTCGTGAGCTCATCCTGCATGCTAACGACTGGGAGATTCTATTGAAGTCTCTGTTGTAGTGGTCGGATCGGGTGAAGCTTCCCTGGACGGTGATGACACCCCTAGGTCCTGGCATCTTTAGTAGAAGGTACGCGTAGTGCAGTACTGTCAGGAATCGTGTGAATGCTAAGCGCCCGAGGATGGCGTGGTACTGTGATGGCCAGTCCACCACTTCGAACTCTAGCCGCTCGTGCCTGAAGTTGTCGGGCTGGCTGAAGATGACGTCGATCCATATCTTGCCTAGAGGGTATATGCCCTTCGCTGGGACTATGTCGTGGAATGTCGTGTCTGATTGTTCCAGGCTGCATAGCGGGATCCGCATCGCTATGTACTGGCGAACGTCAGGTTGATGCCGCTGCCGCCATCCATGAAGACATGGATCATCTCGAACCCCCCGATCTGCGCTTCGAGTACCAGGGCAGCATGACCTGGGCGAGGGATCTGTCATGGGTGATCTGAATGATCAAACATGATACAGGACTCCGAGCCACTGAGGTACTCAGGGATGGCTGGTGGAGAGGTCACGGCCAGGCTGACTTGGCAGATGATCTTCTTTTGCACCCTGTTGGTTGGGCGCCCCTTATGGATCATCAGGGACCCTTTTGGCGGCGGGTATCCTCCCGCACCATTATTTGGTGTTGCTGCTATCGCCGGCTACGACGGTCCGCCGGGTGGTGGTGGAGGAGCTCTGTGGGCGATGTCACCTAGTACGGGTGCGGGCCCAAATCCAGGGTTCACGATCTGGCGCCGCATTTGGGTGAGACCCTCACTGAGCTTCTGGAACTCGTGGCAGTCCTTAAGCATGTGGCTGGCCTTTTTCTTTCCATCCGATTTGTCGATGTAGAAGTGGATGGTGCAAGGACCAGACAACTTGTCGTATGCCGAAGGCTCATTGTCGCGGTTGTGATGTTGCCACATCTGTGTGGGTCGCCCTCCGTCGTGGTAGTTGCCTCCATGGTAGCCGCTGCTGCGGTTGCTGTTGTTGCGTCGGTCGGCGTATCCAGCTGCGACCATGTCAACTCCGTCACGATCGTCGTAGACGCGCGATCTTCTTTTGCTGCAGCGCTCTCGCATGCGGCCATAGTCATACTCGTCATCCGAATGCGTTCGGTTGACGGAATCCTCGCCATCTGCCCGTCGGTGGGCGATGTCCATGAGGTGGTCGAGCGTCTTGGTCTTGACGCGCCCAAGTTCTTCCTTGAAATCTGGGCGCTTGACACCGTCCTTGAAGGTGTTGATTGTCCTTTCTTCGGAGATATGTGTGGCAGAATTTTTGATATGGGACCAGCGGAGTATGTACGAGCGGATGGACTCGCCGGTACGTTGGGAGCAGGCTCGCAGTTCCTCGATTGAGGCTGGCCTCTTGCTGGTGCCCTTCAAGTTTCGGATGAAGCTGTATGCCAGCTCTTACCAGCTTCGTATGGAGCCAGAGGACAGGATGCTGAGCCAGATTCTAGCTGTCAGCTGTAGCTGAAGGCATTGTAAGGTGGTGTTCCTGTTTCCACTATGCAGCTTGATGGTGAAAGGTGGTCGCTGAGCCGGGCCTTTGGGTCCTGCGTACCGTCGAACTTCGGAGTGTCCGAAAGGAGGTTGAAATTTTTCGGCATCCGTGTTCGTCAGACGGATCTGCTAAAGCATCTAGCTCTGCACAACTCTCTGTCATCTTCCTCGTCGGATTCAGTTGAACACGCGCGTTTAGCACGTTCTTTGTCGATCTTTTGTTGGGTGAGCTTGCTGCGAGCGTCGTAGTCGCTGCTGCGGTGTCGTGGGCTCTTGCGACATCGGGGCAGATCATTCTCATCCTCCTCAGATGAGGGCGTAGGGCTGCGGGTGAACCTGACCGCACCTTTTTTTGTTGGCTCCGCAGGAGCTTCGTTGTGGAGCGCAGCTCCGACGAGTCCGAGGCCTGCTAGCTCTGACTTGTGCATGACACTCTTCAGGTCGCCCGCCGGAGGCGGGTGGGACACGAGATAGGTGGTGGCTGCCATGATCACAGCCTGCGGTGTTTTCGGCATGACGTTGTCGTTTGCGTCCATCGTCATGAAGGACGTGTTGAGGGCCCTGATGACCTCGTGTTGCGCGGCGGGGTCCATGTGCAGCATGCAGGAGCGGTGCTTGTTGGCGTTGTTGCCATGCAAACTGGAGGCGGCAGAGCGAAGCTGCCTTCTTACGCTTGTCAAGCTCCTCCATCAGCTTCATCTGCCGGTTATGATCGTCGATGATGAGGAGGTGGTAGGCCATCAGTAGATCCTGTGAAGCATTCACATGTACGATGATGTTGCCTTCCACGGCTTCACGTGCTTGGCGCAAGCCTTACTCGTTGAGGTTGATCTTGTTGTAGGCGTGAGCGTCACCTTCGTTGAGCCTGTTAGGCGGATCTTCCCCATTTCCTCCGTTCTCAGCTTGTGGGTTGAGAAGGGGGTTGGGTGTTTGCTGTGCACTCGAACCTGGCGGCAAGTCCGTTACGTTGTTGATGACGACGACGCATAGGTAGCACCCGCGGATTGGATCACTGCTTCCGCAGCTTTCGGATCTGGAACCGTAGGTTCCTTCATCTAAGGGAGGGCCGCACAGTTCTGAGTTACGGATGTTGATGTCATCTGACTCGTCCGTCAGCGTCGATGCGTGTAACACGCTGATAGGTGGGACCCATGAAGCGGGCATGATGGGCGGTGGTGGAACCCGCTCTGGGAGGCGGAGGGTGTCGGTCTGCCCCACATGGAAGAAGAAGCTCCCGAACAGGATCTCGAGTCCGTCGCCGACAGAATCGAAATCCCTCAGGGTGGTCGGCGAGTGGGCGGTGAAGTCGAAGATGCTGAAGAGGAGGTGACTCTCCATTGCCGATGAGTTGTAGATCGCTCTGGATGGAACCGTCATGACCGCACGATCAGCGTCCCTGTTTCCCACAGACAGCGCGAATTGACGAGGTTCGATCTCATCAATGCCCATTGTTCTGGACTTGGGTTTTGGAGAAGATGGGGATGTTGGAAGTCGCGAAACGGTTAACAGACAAGCAATGCGGGACACGAGATTTACCTAGGTTCAGGACCCCAGAGGGAAAACCCTACTCTTGCTTGTCTGCTCTTGATTACGGCGGAACCGAAAGTTACAGGGGTGCGCAGATGCAATCTGGCGTGAGGTGTGTATGCGATGGTGGAAGAGGATACTTCTCTCCGTACCCTCCTGGCCTTTATATATATAGGCAGGTCCCGAGCTTAGGTTGAGTCGGTTACAAATTAGGGTTTGTACCCTTTGAAATTCTATCTAATCTAGACTTGTCCTCCAAGGAGTCGAAAACATCATGGGCTTGGGCCACCCGAAATCTTCATGGGCCGCGTGTCTTGACATGGGCCTTCCTTGGACTGGACCAGGTATACCAATGTTGTGTACCCATGGGGTATATCCATGTCACCGGAAGGCAGAGAGGGTTGTAGATCTCCTCGCGATTCCAGCAGCACGACGGTGTGGTGGTGGAGGTGGAGGTGGAGGAGTATATACCACAGGGCTTCGCCTAAACCGGAGCATGTATGGTGGAGTACGGGGGTTTCTCGATTGCTAGGGTTTAGGAACCAAGGAAAGGAGGTGGCATCGGTGGCGCAAGGCGGCGGTGCTTGGGCAGCGGCGACGTGGGGCTAGGGTTTAGGTTGAGGGGAGAGGGGCTGCCCCCTACCCTCCTTTTATGAGAGGGAGAGGCGGTTTGGGGAGGGTAGGCCGAGTCATCCCCCAAATCCGTCTCCTTGGCCGGCGGTGGAAGGAGAGGAGGTTTCCTCTCCTCCCTCCACTAGGATTTGACTTTCAAATTCCGGTTTGACTTCCTCAAACACTCGTTTAACCTAATCAAACTAGGGTTTGATTTCTCTCTTCCTTTTAACCAACCAAGTGACCTAGGGCATGAACCATTCATCCCATTAGGGTTTAGTACATTCCATGTACCCCTTCCCCCAGAAGCGGTGGATCTTCTAGAACTTTCTAGAAGCTTCCGGTCAAAACACTGAAAACATTTCCGAACCCTGGAAATTGACTTTCCTTATATGAATCTTATTCTCTGGACCATTCCGGATCTCCTTGTGATGTCCCAGATCCAATCTAAGACTCCGGACAACATTTGGTCTCCAACACATTTCCATATCTACTAAACAACATCGAATCCTTAAGTGTGTCTCCCTACGGTTCATGAATTATGTAAACATGATCGAGACATTTCTCCGATCAATAACCAATAGAAGAATCTAGAAATCCATATGGCTCCCAAATATTCTAAGGTTACTTCGTGATCGAATGAACCATTTACATATGATACCAATTTCCCTTTGTCTCACGATATTTTACTTAGCTGAGGTTTGATCGTCGGTATCACCAATACCTATTTCAACCTCATTACCGATAAGTACTCTTTACTCGTTCCGTGATATGTGATCCCTTGTGACCTAGTAACATGCTTGCTAGCCAATTGGATGACATTCCACCAAGAGGGCCCAGAGTATATATATCCGTCATATCGATGGACAAATCCCACTCTTGATCCATGTGCCTCAACACATACTTTCAGAATACCTAATTCCACCTTTATAACCACCCAGTTACGGAAGTGGTGTTTGATTTCATCAAAGCATTCATCCGGTGATGGTGATTAACATGATCTCATGGTCAAAGAATTAGGTTACTATGTATTTGAAAGCGTGTAGCAAACGAACTCTAAATGACTTGATCTTACGCTACGTTTACTATAGGAGTGTGTCCATCATATCATTATCCTAATGACATGATATTATTATTAATAACATCTGATGTCCATGATCAGGAAACCATGATCATCTATTAATCAACAATCTAGTTTAACAAGAGGATTTACTAGGGACTTATTTTATGTTTACAAAACACATAAGTATTACTGTTTCTGGTTAATACAACTATAGCATGGGATGTAAACATTTATCATAAACACAGAGGTATAATAATAACCATTTTATTATTGCATGTTGGGCATATCTCCGATAGTCTCCCACTTGCACTAGAGTCAATAATCTAGATTACATTGTGATGTACCTACCACCCATGGCGGTTTGGTGTTGGTCATTTTTTGCGCTAGGGAGAGGTTTAGTCAATGGATCTACCACATTCAGATCTATGTGTACTTTGCAAATATTTATGTCACCATCTTGGACATGCTCAGGAATAGCATGAAAACATAGCTTGATATGCTTCAGCTTCTTGTGTGACCTTGGCTCCTGTGCATTGGCTATGGCACCCATGTTGTCACATTAGATGGACATTGGGTCCAACGCACTGGTAACCACACCAAGCTCTGTAATGAACTCCTTCATCCATATCGCCTCTTGTAAAGCCTCCGAAGCAGCTATGTATTCCTATTTAGTTGAAGATCTCGCCACAATGCTTTGCTTAGCACTCCTCCAGCTCACTCTTGCACCATTCAAAGTAAATACATATCCAGATTGTGAATTAGAGTCATCCGGATCAGTGTTCCAACTAGCATCGGTGTAACCATTTACATCAAGATGTTCATCACCTCCATAAGAAATAACCATATCCCTAGTCCTTCTTAAGTACTTTAGGATATTTTGACCGCTATCTAGTTATCTACTCCTAGATCACTTTGATATCTGATAGTCAAACTAATAGCATATGCAATATCTGGTCTTGTACATAGCATGGCATACCTGATAGATCCTATGGCTGAGGCATAGGGAGTTTTTTCATCCTCTCTCTATCTTCTGCCATAGCTGGACTTTGAGTTTTACTCAAGGTCGTATTTGGCAACATGGGCAAGAATCCTTTCTTGCTATCTCCCATTCCAAAACTCTTTAGAACCTTGTCCAAATATGTACTTTGTGAAAGCGCTATTAAGTGTCTTGATCTATCTCTATAAATCTTGATGCCTAAAATGTATGCAGCTTCGCCAAGATCCTTCAATGAAAAACTATTATTCAAAAATTCTTTGACACTTTTAAGAAGTTCTATATCATTCCCAATCAACAATATGTCATCCACATATAGTACTAGGAATGCTACAGAGCTTCCACTCACTTTCTTGTAAATACAAGCTTTTCCATAAGTTTGTATAAATCCAAAGTTTTTTATCACCTTATGAAAACATTGATTCCAGCTCCAGGATGCTTGCTTCAATCCATAAATTGACCATTGAAGTTTTCATACCTTGTTAGCATCTTTAGGATCAACAAAACTTTTGGGTTGTACCATATACAACTCTTCATCAATGTCACCATTGAGGAATGCTGTTTTGACATCCATCTGCCATATCTCATAATCGTAATATGCAGCGATTGCTAACAAAATCCTTACAGACTTTAGCTTTGCTACTAGTGAGAAAGTCTCATCGTAGTCAACTCCTTGAATTTGTCAGAAACCTTTTGCGACAAGTAGAGCTTTATAGACAGTTACATTACCATCACCATCTGTTTCTTCTTGAAGATCCATTTGTTCTCGACAGCCTTGCGGTCATCCGGTAAGTCCACCAAAGTCCACACTTGGTTTTCGTACATTGATGCAATCTCGGATTTCATTACTTCATGCCATTTGTTGGAATTTAGGGTCATCATTGCTTCCTCATACGTCGCAAGGTCATCGGTGTTGTCCACCAACATGACACTCATACAGGATCATACCAATCAGGAGTGGTACGAGTCCTCGTTGACCTGCGAGGTTCCGTAGTAAGTTTGCTCGAAGTTTCATAATCATTATCATTAGCTTCCGCTCTTATTGGTGTAGGAGGCACAGGAACATCTTCCGGCACTGCGCTACTATCAAATCCGAGAGAAGGTTCGATAACCTTGTCGTGTTCTACTTTCCTTCCAGTCACTTCTTTTGAGAGAAATTCCTTCTCCAGAAAGGATCCATTCTTGACAACGAAAACTTTGCCTTCAGATATATGATAGAATGTATACCCAATTGTTTCTTTAGGTATCCTATGAAGACCATTTTTCCGCTTTGTGTTCAAGCTTGTCGGGTTGTAACTTATTTACATAAGCTTTTTGCATTCTCAAACTTTAAGGAACGACAACTTAGGTTTCTTCCCAAACCACAATTCATACGGCGTCGTTTCAACGGATTTAGATGGTGCCCTATTTAAAGTAAATGCGGCGCTTTCTAATGCATAACCCCAAAATGACAACGGTAAATATGTAAGAGACATCATAGACCGAACCATATCTAAGAGAGTTCGATTACGAAGTTAGGACACACCATTACATTGTGGTGTTCCCGGCGGTGTAAATTGTGAAAGTATTCCGCATTTCTTCAAATGCTTGCCAAACTCGTAACTTAGATACTCACCTCCACGATCAGATCACAAAAATTTAATCTTGTTGTTATGTTGATTCTCTACTTTACTTTGAAATTCCTTAAACTTCTCAAAAGTTTCGGACTTATGTTTCATGAAATATATATACCCTTATCTACTCAAGTCATCCGTGAAAGTAAGAACATAACGATAACCACCGTGCGATGCCACACTCATCAGGACACACACATCGGTATGTATGATTTCCAATAAGTCCGTAGCTCGCTCCATTATACCAGAGAATGGAGTCTTAGTCATTTTCCCATCAGACATGCTTCGCATCTTTCAAGTTATTCAAGAAGTCCATCGGAATGGAGTTTCTTCATACACTTCACTCCAATGTGACCAAGATGACAGTGCCACATGTATGTAGAATTATCATTCAATTTCAAACATTTAGCATCTATATTATGAACATGTGTATCACTACTATCGAGATATAAGAATAGACCGTCTATCATTGGTGCATGACCATAAAAGATATTACTCATATAAATCGAATAACCTTTATTGTTGGACTTAAACAAGTAACCGTCTCGCAATAAACAAGATCTAGATATAATGTTCATGCTTAACGCAGGCACGAAATAACAATTATTTAAGTATAAAACTAATACCTATGGTAGATGAAGATGGAGCATGCTGACAACGATCACATCAACCTTGGAGCCATTTACAACGCGCATCGTCATCTCATCTCTTGCTAGTCTCCGTTTATTCTGCAGCACTTGTCTCAAGTTACAAATATGAGCAATCAAACTAGTATCAAATACCCAAGCACTACTCCGATTACTAGTAAGATACACATCAATAACATGTATATCAGATATACCTTTCTTCTTGGTGTTTGCCCTTCTTAAGATCTTCCAGGTACTTGGGGCAATTCTGCTTCCAGTGACCACATTCTTTCCAATACAAGCATTTATCATTAGGACTAGCGTCAACTAGGGTTTTCTTCTCAAGTGTAGCAACGGATTTTTTGCCTTTGAAGTCACCCTTGATCTCATCCTAATTCTTCATGTCTACTTCGACAGCCACCAAAGTGGCAACAAGTTCATTGAGCGATCCAATTGCACCACTTATCTTGTAATTCAACACAAACCTTTTGTAACTGGGTGTAAGCGATTGTAGAACTCTATTTATCACAAGATCAACTGGGATTTCATATCCTAGTACCTTGAGACGTTGAACATAGTGCATCATCATCATGATGTGATCATTCATAGAGTTGTGTTCCTTCACCATGGCATCAACACTAATAAGTTCAAAGAGTTCTTGGAGCGCAGGCTCCATCGACATAAGGATCGCATTATTTACAAGATTGTAGTCATCACGCTTTGTGTCATACACATAAATCTCATCCCGAGACGCAGTATTTGCAGGTGGGTCACCTAGCGGTGCATCCAGCACATAGGTCAAATTTCCAGCATTGAGGATAATACTCATGTTACATAACAATTATGTGAAGTTGCTTCCATTGTATTTCAACTTTTCTTTCTCTAGGAACGCATTTAAAATGGTGGTAGGAGTCGCCATGATCTACAACATATTTACAAAGAGTTTAGACTAAGTTTATGACAAATTGAGTTCTAAATTAATTCCTAAATTAACTAGGTGAACTCCCACTCAAAACAACATCCCTCACATTATTTTAGTGATCACACGAACCAAATCGAGTACACCAAGTTCGATCATCACGAGAGATGATGTAGTTTCAAAGGCAAACAATCAACATGTTCATCATATCAATCATATGACTCATGCTTTACCTTTCGGTATTTCGTGTTATGATACCATGTTTGTACATGCTAGGCTCATCAAGGTTAACCTTAGTATCCGCTTGTGCAAATCTAGCTTGCACCCGTTGTATGCACACGTAGTATCTATCACACCCGATCATCATGTGGTTCTTCGAAACGACGAGTCTTAGCAACGGTGCCTACTAAGGAAGAACACTTTATTACTTGATATTTAGTGAGAGGGATCATCTTGTAATGCTACTTAGCAATCTAAGAAAAACAAGATGCATAAAAAGGATTAACATCACATGCAATTCATAATATGTGATATGATATGGCGTTTTCTTCTTGTGACTTCGATCTCCATCTCCAAGCACGAACATGATCTCCATCATCACTGGCGTAGCATCAAGGTCAATGGCGCCGCTTCATGGTTGTCCTCTGTAACATCCCAAAAATATTAAACATGGATCATCAAACTCTAATCATCAAAATTAGGGTTAACAAAAACTTTTCCAACTAAAAATATGAAAGCATTCATATGGGTGTGTATTCAAAATTTGGATTCTTTTGAATTGCCATGGTTCTGTGTTTCTTTTTTTGTAAATTGATTCTTAGGTGAAATAAACATCATCTAAACAATCCCCAAACTTTTCCCAAAGACAAACAACTCAAAATAAACAAATAAAGTGAATGGTCACTTTGGCCAAATTAACTGTCATGCCTACTTTGGCTATCTCTAATTTTCAAAACTCAACAGAAAAATTTGTGGATCTTTGCACCCCTTGTTAGTACTCATAATAAGGTACCAAGGCCCACTTTGTGATCATCCAAAAACATTCAAATGCTCAGTTTAAATGACAGTTTAAAATTGAATCTATATCATATGGGAAGATCCCACTATTTCAAAAACCACTCAAACAAAGTCAATTTTCAAAACCCAAGCACCCACAGAATCCTCAGCACATGCCTAGCACACCCACCAAAAATCTTTTCAAAATTTAAAACTCAAGTTCATGCGGCCATTTCATCAAACAGCTTGTAGATTCAAATCAAACAAATCACAAACACTATTTTGAGCAGTAAATTTGGCCTAACTTGTTCCCTCTCTGGTTGCCACTAGTCCTTAGTAGATCATCTAGCTCCTTTAACTATCCTTAGCATCACTGTAAGCAAGCCTAGCCATCAATGGTGAGCGGGCCAAGAGCAAACTTGCCACCCCGTTGTCGCCGGCGAGCTAGAGGCCACACTAGCCTCGCCAACCTTGTCTGGGAGCTAGCCAGCACCCCACCGCCACTCCCTGTCCCAGCCTCGAGCAATGCCAGCCACTGGACCACACGCCCAGGCCATGCCAAACCTCTCTGCGACCATGCCGATAGCGCGCCCCGTGCGCCATGCTCGACCAGCACCCCTAGACCACGCGCCGCCCTCGCCGCGTGCGTAAGTGATCGCCAGCACCCCAGCACCATGCTAGACATGCCCGTTCGCCACCGCGTGGGCCATGCTCACTGTGCGCCATCAAAACCCCTGTCGGACCCACCCAGAGCGTCGAAGCGTTCCGACCAATCAGCACCGCCCCACGCCTCGCCACCACGCCGTTGAGCTTCACCAGGGAACATAGAACTGCCCCCTACCATCTCCCACGCCGATAGCTGCCTCTGCCGTCGACCACGATGAGCTCAGCTCGCGCTCGTCGGTCCCCTCTCGCCACTATAAATAGAGGCCTCCCCTACTCGATTTCTTCACACTAGTTCGCTCCCCACCTCTCACTGATCACCCTCACTCACCCCCGGAGCAAGGCGAGCACCAGGTGGCCGGAATTGCACCGGAGTTCGCCGCTTCAGAGGAGGAGAGGCGCCGTCGATTGGAGCCGCCCCAGGAGGAGCTGCCGGTGCTAAGAGAATCGCCGTCGTCGACTTCGTCATTCGCCCCCATCGCCGACCCTCGCCTGAGCCCCGGTGAGCCTCCCACGACCCCCACCTTCCGCGTTAGGGTTCTGTCTCGCCGGCGCTCCCCGACATGGACGATGAGCCGTAGCCGTTTGATTAGATTTAGATCGTGCGGCCGAGATCGCCCCGTACCGCTTCGCGTGTTATGAGCCACTGATGGGTGGAACCCACTGTCAGCTGAGCCCCGCGCTGCGGAGTGACACTGGGCTGGTGTAGCACCCCGGGTAAAACCTAATTATAATATCGCCTGTTGTCATCTATTTTATGCACCATCATTGCATCATGCTTATTATTATTTTTGGCTCAAACTATTTTACAAAGTCAATTTTTGTTTTTCCTAGATACCCCCGTCTTATTTTAAATCAAACCCTGGTCGTCTGGATATTTTGTTTTGTCTAAAAACTATTTGCAAAAAGTTTTATAAAATAAAATAAATAAAAATGTTTACCAGGGGGAGGTCGCTATCGGCCAGGCCCAAAGGCCCAACTGGCAGCAGCCAACTACCCCATCGAATCCTGGCCCTTGATCAAACCTAGATCTATCCAGAAACCCTAATCGCTTTCTACCCTAGCCCCCTATTTCCCACATGTCGCCGCCGCCACACCCTGGACACACACACGCGACGCACGCCAGCAACACGCACACAACACGCCTCCACACCCATCCGTCCCATGTGGACCCCATCCCGCGGTTCCCTCTCTCTCCCCTTCACCCTGCAACCCCATCTTCCCCGACGCCCACCTCGCTCGCAACCCCAGAGCACCGCCGTCGCTAGTTCCCCCCTCCCTGGCGCTCCCGTGACCAGCCCCGCTCCTCCTGGCCCCACCCCACTCTCGTGATTCTCGCCCACCTTCCACCGACGCTCCCTCGATCCCCCACCCTGTTCCCTTCCTCTCGCCACCAACCTCCCCCCATCGATGCGCCCTCCTTCCTACGGTCTCGCCCCCTCCTCCGCCCGCAGGCATCGCCTACCAGGGCCGCTCACCCTCATCGCGTCTCCTCGCCCCGTCTCTGGCCGTCCTCTGCCTGACGCCACCTCCGGCCCCGAGCTTCCTCTACCTCTCCTCGTGTTCTCCTGGCGTCGTTGCTCTGCCCGCATCCGGTCGCCCTCCTCTGCCTGCAAGCAGTCGCCGTGCCATGTACCCCTCCTCTGCCACCCATCCCTCCCGCCTAGCTCTGCCGTCCGCGCGGGCGCTGTCCTCCGCAGCAAGGCTGCTGTCGGCCGCCGTCCTCGCCATGTCTGCAGGGTCCCCAACCGGCCCGAGCGCCGCTGCGGGCCTGCTGCTACCTCGATCTACCCGGCAGCTATCCTTATTCTTGAGCATGGGCCCCACGCGTGCCTCGTTGTCCTTTTGCTAAGAAATCAGCTGCCGCCTTGTGTCTGTGCTGCTGTACGAGGGCTCCTGTTTGTTCCCTGCCTTTGTGCCTTGCGAGCACCCCGCATGGTCGCATCTAGTGCCGTGACGTGGACATGATAACCCTATCTCGGCCCAATTATGTTGATGTGGTGGTAGTGTGAAGATGTTACGGTCAAAGTCCAAGACGAGTCCTATTCCGGGAAACGCCATGATCTTCGAAAGATTAACCGATGCAAGTTTGGTGCGACAATGCCTCCTCATTGACAAGCAAGCACCAGCACGCCATCAAGGAACCGAGACGCTGGCTCTGAAGGCTGATCCGGAGATCCTCGAACCCTCGGCGAACCCCAAGATCGCCGGTACCCAATGTGTGACCCTATCCGAGACCCCCCTTATTTTTATAATACATGATATGTATTTGTTGTATAACAATTATTCATGCTTGCATACATATTTGTGTGGTTTGGGGGCCTTATGCCGATTCACCTCATAATTAAATATGGAGGCCATATGCGGGCGATTCTAGTATAATATTGGCTCCATGTAAATTTGTATAGCAAACCGATGCCATGTACTTGTTAAGACAACATTTAAATTGCGGGGTACCTAAACAACATGAACCTATTAATTAATTGTCGGGGCCCCGGTTCCGCTTAATATGGCCTAGTTGCATCGCATCTTTGCCATGTCATACATCATGCATGCATCATGCCCGATCTTCTGCCATAGTATTAAATAGTGCATCCGGTGTTTCTTCTAGTGCTTTGCTTCTTCACGGATTAGGCCGATGATTTGATGCGAGTGTTGATCCGATCTTCGAATGAACCTTCGGCAGTGTTTTTAGGCGAGCATTCCCCCCTTTCTACCTATTTTACATTTCTAGTCTTTATTTCCTCCTGTTGATCTATTGCTATCTGTGTTGCGATTGTCTAGTTTTCGTACCCGTGATATCCCTTGCAGCCTTATATAGCCTTGGACACATCCTATTACCTGTTGTTTGGTAGATAGTTGGACTTGCGCGTCGTAGTCGCTTGCTCAAGTGCTGTTGCGTGTCGTCAAGTACCAAAGTTGTTGGAGTAATGCCGCATGTTTAATGTTGGAGATGATCATGGATTTAATTACCGTTTAATAACTAAAATTGAAGGTAGGTAAATAATGCAGAGGAACCGGTGGGTAATAGACAATATTTGGTTTTTAACCGCTCACTGGTGTCCTGTAGGACCCCGAGTTCTTGACACTTGTTCCGAGATCGAGCGCGCTAACCACAGGTGGGGTGTGTGGGCACCCCCATCGATTAGTACCTGATTTCAAAGTACTGTACCGGGGCCACAAAGTAGTTTGGGCTTTATTACTATCCTGTACTTATGCCATGCTTTACTGCTTTATTTACGATTGCGCGTGGAGCGCTTGTATTGTTTAGGAACAAATGTGGAATGTTTTCGCGGCATCGACAAGACCAGTCACATTTTCGGATTCCGAGTCATTTACAGCCATTGTCACAAACCTCTGGGTCCGTCTCGGAGACCGGCCAAATTCGTTGCGGGTAGCTTAGTGGGGTGTCCCCCTGTGCTTGCTTTGGGTCTGGGAAATGTCGTGTCCGAAACCCCGTCGACATACCGTTGGGTGTATGTTTTGTGATCTTGTACCTACCTGATCTGACAACAAGGGTGTAGGTGCGTGTGGAAACTTTGGTGCACCCCTGCAGGTTTAATCTTTTCGAGAAGCCGTGTCCGCTGTTATGGATGACTTGGAGCACAGTTCTCGATCATAGACAACTATAACTAAAGTTTACTGTTATAATTTGACTTGTATCCGATATGACTAGTAATCAGCTTCACTACAACGGAATGGCTAAATAAAAGTACCAACAACTGCTGGGTTTGGGATATCTCATGATAATTGTATATGACTAGTAAGTGTTGCAACTCCAACGGAATGGTTAACTAAAAGTGCCCACTGCTTATTATATCAGGATGACTATCTATACCTGACTAGTAATTGCTGCAACGATAACTGAATAAATATACCTGACAACTGTGTGAGTTCCTAGGTTGACTTCCTCGTTTGGTCTCGAAGGGGAAATACCAGGATGGGTATGTTTGGTGCTAGTATCAGGTTGGTTCCGAATAGGTCTTTCTTATCCCTCTCTGATAGCTGATAGTTATATTGAGTCTCTCTATAGGTTGTTAGTGCATACTGCGCTGCCGCTTCAGTCCACCATACCTATGTAGGCGAGGACCGCCGAATTCTAGTCTCGCCGTGTACTGGCCTCAGTACTGACCGCTCTCTTTTTCCTTTGCCCTTTGCCGGCACCCCTTTTGTTTTTAGCAGGTTTTGAGATCGACGTTGTTAGCAGGGTTACCCTTCCGGCTTGGCCTGGGCAGGGTTGTGGACGCCATTGGTTATTCTTCAGGGCTCTTAGCCCCATTTGCATCTTGTCCCTAGTCGGACGTTGTATCGTCTTCAAGGTGATTTGGATCTTTGTATTGTATATCTGTATTCTTGACTCGTTGAGTCGCTGTTGTATATATATGTTTTGTGGGTTCCATCTAGGACTATTGTGTAATGATATTACTTTGTTTTCCACCCGCACGCAAGTGCCTGGTGGGCACCTTTGAATCGTTTCTATGCGGGTTTGGCGGGAAGCGCTAAAACTTGCATAGGGCCGATTCCGAGGGTGTTACAGCCGGCCCATTAACCTTTCCCGCGCAGCCCAACCGTTTGAATTTAGATTTTTCTATTTTAATTCAAACTCAGTTCTATACCTAGTTTCAAAAATCAAACTAGCTCGATTCAGTGAACTAAATTGCATGAAACCAATTTTGTTAGAAAGGTACTGAAATGCTTAATCCAAGCCCGTTGGATTCAAATAATTTGGATCTGTAGAGCAACCTTGGTAAAAATAACAATTCAGAAGCTTTTCTGCATTCAAACATTTTTCAAATTTCAACCATTATAGCTTTTGAGTTGATTCCAACTCTTAAAAATCAAATTTGATCATACCTTTCAGAATATATAAAAACGTTTGGGTTTACTTATAGAAATAATGTTCAAGTAATAAAATAATGCCACATAGGCATTTCTAGTAACTTTAATTATTTAAAATAAAAAGGTTAAACCTTATTAAATTGTGACACCACTTTAAATCACATTCCCATGTACTGAAATATGTGGTGATGACATGTGTCAACATGATCCCATGTTTGAGTTGGAGAATATTAAATCGTAAGTAGTTTTTCAATGAGTAGAAATTACTTTTCTCAAATTAAAATAAATAAGACAAATGCTTTAATTTTGTAATGATAGGTGATGATGCTAGATCATCTATAGAACACCTTTGTGTGATGATTAAAAATAGTTAAGTATTGTTTGGTGATTGTGTATCTCGTATTTATTTATAGACGCTAGTACCGACCAAGGATACGAGGAGGAAGGAGGATACTACGAAGAAGAAGCCGAGGAGAACTTCAACCACTGCTCTGCACAAGGCAAGCCTTACTAACCAAGTTGACCTATGCAAGCTGACACTTACAATTATGAAAGTTAGATAACCTATGCAATGCACTAAGCATGCTTGGTTAGACACATTTGATGATACCCAATCCTAGTTTTACTTGCAAGCTTTATACTTTATTTCTTTATCAAAGCTTTCGCTTAGAGTTTACTTAAGTGACTTGTATATTCTAGGAAGATAATTGAAGTTTGCATAAAGAGCATTAAATTTGGCCTAAGCTAGATAATCTTGATGTCATACTAAGGCATGAGATTGAACTTAATTAATCTCCACTTGTTTACCACCCCTCACTAGTACTTACCCCACTTGTAGATGCTAGTGCTAAGCATAAAACTTGATCAACTTTAGATGGGAATACTTGGTGAAAATGGTTATTAAAACCTTGGAATGATGAGTCATTCTACTGAAATATTTTGACATGTGTTTCCGAACACCAGATGATTTTGATGATGAAAATGTTGAGGCATGAGCCTTAGCCCTTTATAAAACTAATGGTTGTCTGGATGCGATACCATTCCAATTTTACCGTACAACCACAATACCCGAAAATTGGGTAGGGCTTGACTGGAAACTTATATACCTTAGTATGGGTTCCCTCATGGCCAAGGTCTGAGCTGAGGCTACCTTGTGAAGATTGTCCAACTGTGCAGTACCCAAGATGACAGTTGTTCATCGTTGGGAGGCCAAACTCACAGGAGAGGTGCCTATACTAGGGCGTGTAATTGAAAGGTTAGGATTGATTATCCGCATACTAAGTAAGGTGAATTTAGGATTTGTTCCTGACGGATGTATCGAATGTTGTGGTGAAAGTGTACAATCTCTGCAGAGTGTCAAACTATTCTAATAGCCGCGTCCGCGGTTATGGACAGTTGGAGTGGCCATACTGTTCCCCCGTCAGATGTTTTCAAAATGACTTATGAAGTGAATTGAGACTTTTACTTGACCACAAAAGAGTTGTGATATGAAATACAAGTTCCCACTTAGGTGTTATAAAACTTCAACTAGTTTTTCTTGCTTCTGAACTTACTAGAGGTAAATCTGGCTTTTTGCAAAACAACCCTAGAGCTTAGTGTCCTACTACAAAAACCCCCTTAACTTGTTAGTATTAGTTTGCGAGTACTTAAAGAGTACTCATGGCTTTGTCCCTGGCTATTCCCGTGGCCAGACTATGAAGAGGAGTACCAGGACGATGGACCGTAGGAAGGTTACGACAACTAGGATCATCTCCCATCGTCAGCATTGCCTGTGACCCCGAAGATGGAGCTTCTCCTATGCTACCTTTATTATTACGTTGTTCCGCTGCTTGAGTTGTATTAAGAACTGGATCATGAGATCCTTATTTGTGTAAGACCTTATGTATGGTTTGTAATGGATGATGTACTGTGATATCCAAATCTGTTATGTCTCGCAAAAATGGTAATCCCGGGATTGCGATGTATGGCATAACAGGCATCTGGGATTAAAAATCCAAGTGTTTACAAGTTGGTATTAGAGCCATCCTGACCATAGGAGACCCTAGTTAGACTGGACGCTTGAATCAAAAACTTAGTTTCAAAACCAAAGGAAGCAAATATTTACAAAAACTTATTCCCATTCTTATCACTTTGATTCTTTCATGAAAATTCATGTTCCTCAAAAACTCTTGCAAAATACATAAAATTTGACACACTTGATCACACTACTAACTTACTCATCCTATATTCTTATAGATGGACGTGAATTACAGCATGTTTTATCAGCTGGGGAATGGAGGAGACGTCATCTTTGAGCGGGATTTGGACCAGCTTTCGGAACTTCTAGAGCATCCACACCCCAAGTTCTTTAGAGCTCAGCTCAATGATCAGGAAGGAGAATATCGGCAATGGCTAGTTGTTGCAAGTCTCCGAGGAAAGATTGAACCTCCCACTGCCGAGGGAATTCAGTTCACCTTAAGAGAGAACAACTGGCTCGATGGACTTGCTAGGGCCATGCAGGAAGCTCTTGCCCATCTGTGTGGGCAGAGTATCAACCAGATCAAGGGTACCCGCTTTGAGTTTTGTCCAAGGCGTGATGCTATGGGACAGCCATTGGAAGCCCCATACCACCACGAGCTGAAGACTCAGTTGGACCACCTTAGCTTCATGATGTATGATCATCAACAAGAACTAGACAATGCCCGTGACTACTCCAACCACAAGTCCGCTATCATCAGGACGAAGGATTAGACCATCGCCATGCTAGCGAAGGATTGCAAGTCTCGCCGCCATCAGCTCGACAAGAAGGAGCGTGTCATTGCTCGTCTTCTCCACCGTATCTCGGATTTGGAGGAGACCATCCACGAGAGAGACATGCAGTTGGAGGAAAGGGATAATGCCAGAGAAGACCTTCACGGAGACCCCTACTCCTATCTCAACGATGATGATGATTTTCTGGAGGATCAGGCCATGGACTTCTTCACCGATGAGGAGGATTTTGCCTTCATCGATGACAATGAGGATGATGAGGATGATGATTACACCGACTCCGAGGAGTAGTAGCACTTGAGCACTAGCGTAGTGAGTTGTATTCGGTCCCATTGTATCGTAATTTCCAGAATGGTTCTTAAAACCATCTATTTTCCTTTGTTGTGGTGTGTGTTTGTATCGTGTGCTATGAATGAATGAATGAAAAGCAAGTTGCTAGAAAATCGGAGTCAAGCTTTAAAAACTTTTCAAAGTCCCTGAACCTTAGAAATTTCCCTCTTTTCTCATGATCTATCTCAATCTTCAGATGCCTCAGGGAGGAAGTGGTTTATCCCCGGACCCGATGTTGCAGATCCTGCAAATGTTGGTTTCTGCGGTGACCCAGCATACCACTTCATGATATAGTATACTATAGTCGTTGACATAACACCAATGAAACACCGTTCATGAGTATTACATCCCTCGATATGGCACAACAGAAATACAGCGGGTCCAATACATGGCTTAAAGGTTACAACTCACTCTTTACATAAGATCTAGAGAATAGTCTAGGTACAAGAGGAAGAAACAACTTCTTTACGAAGAAGTATCAAAGTTAAACAACACCAGAACAATTATGCTATTAAGTCTAATATTTAGACTAAGAGGCTGGCATTGCTGCTATTGCAATGCTCTACAGAAATAGGTTCTTTGGTTAGAGATAATATTCCTAACGATTCGGTAACCTTCGTTTTCACTTGAGTTGAGATAAATGTTGACTTCCATTTCTTTATTGAAGAGCTTCAGCTGGTCTTGATAAGTCATGGAGCATATCTTGATGTAGATATCGTTCTAATGGCTTCAGAATCTAGCAAGGGTTAAGAAGATATTTGAGTACGAGCGTACTCAGCAAATTCACTAGAAAAGGAGTGTTTGATACACTATATCTACAGCCATAGACCGTAGGTCGTAGGCAATGCAAGTTTTCATAAACATTTCTTTAAAGGTTGCTTTTATTTTGAAAAGCTATGTCCGTCAGCCTTCACGGGTTTACCAGAACCTTCATGGGGTTCCTTTCCCGCCGTGTTCGCAGCTCCTTCCCGGAATAGGGAGTAACAAGTTATAGTTCTTACACTCTGCAGAGGTGCGTTACTTTACCCATGAGAGATCAACTATTTGTTGCACAACCGGGCAGCTTATTCCCATCCACAATTCCATGATGTGGGGCCTAGAATATGATCCAAGCCAATCACTGCCCCCTTCGCGACCCCGCATGCCTCCTTGGTGTACACCATGCCCGCATAAAGAATTACGGCAATGGTTTGTACAAACCATTAGATGTCAGAACTATCGTGGGACGTTGAGGGTTCCCACCCATATGCTGCATATCCTCTACGAATTACCAATTAAAATGCACGCTACGAGGATAACAACCACGACCTGCACATTCGGCTTCATGCGAGAGGAAGAAGATACATCTGACTTCTCCGTCCCATTCCAAATCTCATGGTCAACGCGTAATATACGGCGCAAGAATCACTAGCGACATTTGTTGTTAACCCCTAGGTGATATAGTTTTGAACAGTGGTATTCCAACTGTCAGATTTAATAGATTAATTGATCACCCTGGATCAATAATCAATAATTAATAGATCAATAGTAGTGTGATGCATGTTTTAAGTGTAAATTCCGGAAATAATGTTGTTCTAAGGTTTGGATTTCGAAAGTGGTTACTTTGGAATGTGTGGTCCTTTTGGATAAATTTCGTAGTTGTATTTTTATTCGAGTTATGAGTGGTTGGAGTCAACACATATGTAGGAATAAAATATACATTCTTATGACATACTAGTTAGGACTACTTATACAAGATTTCTTATTTAAAGTGGCAAAAAGGATAACCTTCAAAGAAAAGGTTTCTCTTCTAAGGTCTAAATAACCTTGTGGTTAGTTAGTGATGGTTGATGTTATTTGTTTTAATCAAATGGCTTGAGTTTATGCTGCTTTATAGATTAACTACTTCAGACCAAAGTTAACTATAAAACATGTAGTCATGTGTATGGTATTATATTTGGACTCTTGGAGACTAAAGTTAACTTTAAAATATAGATAGTTTTTGAAAGTATGATACTTACACCCTGGTATCTTGTATATCTGAAATGTGTTCTTTAAGTTATTTAAGAATGCTTGTTCTATTACTTGAAATAATGGTTTCTTAATTCTATGATAGAGTAGTATCATTTACCTTTTATAGATAAGTGAGTAGAGTTTATAATTCCACATATAATTTCATTTAACTATCCTTAAATTTTTTTATAGTGTTGTTGTAATTGTTGATATTTGATAATTTAAAGTAAATGGAAAGGATCTGATTCATTCACAAGATGTTCTTTAAGGTTTCTATCATGAGTTGGAATCCTTTGAGAATATAATCTTCACTTAGAGTTGATGATAGTTTAATATAAAGATATTTATAATGTTTTTAAACTGTTAGAGTTTTATTTCATTAATATTTAAGATTTGTACTATATATTAAACTTATTTTACTCATTTTAAGGATATTATTAAATTTTATTTATTATTTTATGAATTATTAATGAAGTAAATAAGTTTATATTTGAGTTGTTAAAATATTTGAATTTTTTGGTTTATCTCAAAAGTAAAATTTTAGCTTTTTAATATGTAATTGTTATTTTTTTGATAATTTTAGTATATTACATGTATTTTTGTGATTTATACATAATAAAATATGATTTTTATAATGCTTATTACTTTTTACTTATTTAATAAATAATAAATATTAATTAAGCGAAATAATAATATGTGATTATATTTGAAATTATAATTCTTATTTTCCAAGATTTTTGAGTATTTTACTTATATTATAAACATTTATCGTTATTTAATATTTATTTAGTATTTTTCAAAAATACTATAATATTAATAAATAATGAAAGTGATTTTTATTTATTTTATCACCTTTCAATAATTTTGTAAAATTCCATAAGGAATATTTAAATTACAAAATTCTTATAAAAATTTGAATGTCCAAAATTTGATAACTTATTTTATTTGGATAGAGTGTATTATTGTGAATCCAAAAATATTTTATTTATAATTTTTGGACTATTAATTTATTTTCTATAATTTTATTGGGGTCAGGGGTATTTTGGTCTTTTCCAATTGATCAAATGATTTATTAAATAACCTGGGCTGGCCCGTTGGGCTTATTGGGCCAAAGTGGACCAATAGGGTAGGTTCAAATGGCTACCCCGAAGGGTTTTGGCCCACCCAGTCCACTCTGCCTCCTCTCTCTCCCTCAACCTTATCTCCTCATCCTCTGACTCACCCCCGTGGTCGGCGATGCCGCCACCGTTGATTCTCGCTGTCGTCGGTCGTTCCGGCCGCCGCCGTGGTGCGAGTTGGGGTTGTCGAAGATGCTCTTTAGTTTTATCCGCCTGTATTTGACTCCGGGGCTTCCCCGTGGTCAGTTCCACCCCATTCCCGAATTCTAGGGTTCGGAGAATATGTTGTCACCGCCGCCGCGATCCCGCCTGCGGTGGTGTGCTGGTATCGTGCGCTGTTGCGGCCGCCACCGTGGCAGGTGCAGGTTGCAGCGCCCCTCTGGGTGCTCCCTATGCCGCCGCGGTTCATCGGCCCCTCTGCTTCCTCTTCGATTCATCAGCGAGGACCTCGGGTAAGTGGTCTTTGTGGTGATTGTCCATGCTACTGCCATGATTCTTTTTGGTGTGTATCTAGTGGCTTCTCATGTTGAGTGACTATGTGCTGATTGAGTTCATCTCTGGATTAGGGTTCATAACCCCCCTGTTGATCATATCTATGATGCTTTAGATCTAGTGTTGATCATATTTGATCATGGGAAATGATTGCCTGTTGTGGTTAAAGATTGATAGTAGCTTTGATGATACTAGTTGCCTGTATGATTTAGTTCCAGTGGTAATCCCCCATGATTCATGCTAATGTTTCAATGGAATCCTTGATTGGATTATGTTGTTGATCTGAGAGTGTATTCTATTGTCAGAATGCTCATACTGACAGTAGTTCCTTTCAGTGGTTGCTTACTGTAATTATAGTGTTATTTTGTATGAGATTATACACATTGAATTAAATCATTACATGTAATGATTTTTTTTGTGGATGTATGAATTTAAGATTGATTCCTGGCACTTGGCTTCCGGAAAATGATGTGTAGTGGTTGTCCCTTTTTATCTATGGAAGCTAAGTGAAGCTTGGTTTTAGCTCATTAAGAACTTGTCCTTGTGATACCATTGTATTCTGGCACACAAGTGATTGGGTTTTTATTTCTGGGCTTAGCTTGATTATGCTGGTGATTAATACTACAAGTTGACATGAAAACTTGTATTAACTTTCCTGCCTATGATGTTGGTCTGAGGCTTTTGGTTTTAATTCCTAGTTGGTTGAATATTAGTTTGTTTGAATCTTGCAAGAGTAGAGGTGCTACTCTCTCTGAGATGTGCCCTGATCTTGATAAGATCAAATGAAAATGATCTAAGTTGCAAAGTAACACTGAACCCAGTGATGCTGGTCTGAGGGTTTAGTGTTTTTGATTGAGCTAGATTTCTTATCCTTATACTTGAAATCTCTAGGATAGATTCACCCCTCTTAGGTGCTTATTGAGAGATTATTGCATAAAGCAACACATGCCTTTGTTTAGACATTTTGATGAAAGCATGTGATGGTTTTATGAGACTCACCACAAGATTTGATGTTGGTGTTGTATATTGATGATGATCCTAATCTTGTTCTTGGTCTTGATCTTGATCTTGATCTGCTTTTGCTGGCTCCTGAGCTTGCTCTTGAGCTTGCCTGCTCCTCCTAGCTCCTGGGCTTGACCTTACTGTCCACCAGATCTATTCCCCTCCTTATGTCACCATTCTGGTGATGTTTGGGTTGATCTGGGTGGTTGGTTTGGTTGCTGTTCTTGGTTTAACTGTTGTTCATCCTTGCTGTGCTAGTGTATTGTGTGGTGGAGAGATGCACTAAGGTGCTCCTCCACGGCTGGCTATGGTTTTGTGATAATGGTTATGCTTGTGAGGTCGACAGCACACCCCTCTGCATGCTTGTGTGTGTGCAGCTTGTGTGCCTGCTATGGACATGAGGATAAGCTCAGAAAGTTTGAACTTACTATTACCAATCTACTTTTACCTTGGCTGGTGAATTGGTCCCTTTTGGCTATCATTTGCATTCTGGCCTTGAGTTTATGAAAGATGAAATCTTTCATATTGGTGAAACTTTCCCCTTTATAACATTTCTCAATGATGAGATTGTCAAGTGCACCTCACTAACATATCTGAGAGAAATATTCTAACACTGGTCCTATCTTGTTTTCTATTTAATCTTTGTTTTGCAGGTACAAAAGATAAAGATGAAGATTTAATGTAGTTTTAGGTATAGGATAGTTAGTGGATATACAAATGTAGTTTTCTTATTCTTTTGTAATTTATGTAATCTTTATTTGGTTCATTTGTAATAAAGATTATATATTTATTAATAAAGAATATTTTATTCTTTACTCTTGTGTGAATTGTGAAGTTTGGAATAACTTCTGTAAGTTATTCTTTGGGACTTGATTAAGTATGTAAAATGAATTTCACATACAATATTGTTTTTAGATAAGATTTAATTTATAATAATTTTCTCTTAATTAATTTAAGATTCCAATCTTATATCCAAATCATTTAAATTATAAAACACTTAAGTTTTAGAATCCAAACTCATTTCAAAACACACATAACTACTTTAAGTTCATATCAAAGTTTATAGCAATCCTTCTTTAATACTAAACCTATTCTCAAAGTAAGAAAGAAACATTGATCACTTAAGTTTTTATTTGGCGAAAATTTTACCCACATTTTCACAAATAAATGCATGCAACAATTCATATTCCTAAATCTACCCTTCGTTTGGTCCTAAATACTGGGATGTTACAGACTTCCCCCCTTAAATTAAACTTCGTCCCGAAATTTGTGGAGATGTACCAGAATAATTCTGGATAAACCTTTCTTAAATTCTCTTTCTTCTCCCATGTGGCTTCTCTCTCAGGGTGATGTTCCCACTGTACCTTGCAATATTCAATTGCTTTGTTCCTCAATCTTTTCCAATTTTCTTCCCGAATATTACAGGGCTTTCAAATATAAATTAGGTCTGCTTGTAGTTCTAACTCTTGATGTGCTATTGCCTCCTCTGGAATTTTCAAACATTTGCGAATTTGTGACATATGAAAAGCATTATGCACCTAAGCCAATCTTAATGGTAACTCTAAAGCATAAGCGATAGTTCTGTTTTGACTTAGTATCTTAAATGGTCCGATATATCTTGGACTCAATTTCCCTTTAACTCCCAATCTTTTTACTCCTTTCATTGGACTTTACTTTAAAATAGACCACATCTCCTACTTCTGAATGCCATGATCTTTGGCTTTGATCCGTATAACTTTGCTACCTGCTTTGGGCTATTTTCAGTCTTTCCCTGATCTTATCAATGATGTCTTGTCTATACTTCAACTAACTTCTCGGCATTATCCTTTTGGATTTACTGGAATAAAATGTGCACTCTGAGTGAGTCTGTCCACAATTACCCATATCATATCTTTCCTTTTTAGTGTCATAGGTGATCCTGTGATGGAGTCCATACCTATTTCCTCTCATTTCTATTCAGGAATTTCTAAGTTTGTAATGGTTGCTATACTCCCCACTCCATGACGATATTCAATGGATTTAATTGTAATATTCCATAACCTGATTAAATATCCTCATTTAGTTCTTTTTCTTGAATTAACAACTCCGTTACTATATTAATTACAATTTGGAAGTTCTCATTACCATGATTTTTTATATTTCTATATATGCATTTTAATGGTCAACAGACTATCTTACTATTCCTATAATTATATAGTTGATACTGGTATTCCTTCCAAGATTGAATCTGAACTCAATTTGTCCATACCCATTGGAAAAAAAATTATTCTCGACACTTGTTGCATTAGGGTTCTATATTACTTCTTAAGGATTACTGAAAAGTTGTGTCCTTTCAAGTTGGATTGTTTAAATGTATCCTTCATCACCCTCCAATTTGTACCTTCTTAAAAAATTTAATTAACTTTTCTTTATTACCCAAAGTATTTTCTTCAATGATCATTCTTAATGTTTACTCTTCCCCATTCAGTTTTACTAATAATTTTGAAACTCCATACATAGAAGCTATTGACTCTTGAACTAAAATGTTGGTTCCTGTTCAGTTTATATTTTACTGCTTTAAAGTCCAATGAAAGATTATACGGTGCATCCACATAGCTGTGGATTTCCAAAGCAATTCTTTCATCCCTAAATGTCGTACTTACTATTGGGCATTCCTGCTGAAATAACTGGATTTTTGCAAAGCATCTTGCCAAGATATCGTCTTTAGATCTATTAAACTTTCTTATGTCTTTCTGAACTTAGGCCAAATTTAATGCTCTTTATGCAACTTTTAATAAGGTTTGGTTAACTATCTCAACCAAATACCAGCTGCGGACAGAATACCAACTGTGGATTAGTTACTAGCTATGGATCAAATACCAATGGCGGATTATTACCAGCTGCGAACTGTCCTAAGGTGTGTTAATTACCCTATGGTTTCTCACATACCTCTCACATTCCCTCGGAATGGTCAGAGTTTGAATACAATTTTGGTTTCCAAAGCTAACTGCTTGTACTTATCAATGGTACTTCCATGAATTTGGTATAATTCCTACATTACTTTTGAGTAGTATTCCCTACTTCTATACCCAACTTTTTCTTGAGTTTGACTAGGAATACTCTATGTTCTATCTATTCTCTAAGTGGTGTTAACACTCCTTATATCTTGCTTCTTCCTTCTCGTAAGTCTTCTTTTGAAATCGTCGCTCCCTTACATGAATTCCCATTTCTATCTAGGTCTATATCATCAAGTAGTAAATGGGTGTTACATCATGCATTTGCACACCTAATTAAACTTCATGTACAGATCTAGTCAATCAAGAAAATGCAATAAGATCCAAATTTCAATAAACAACAAAACATATACCTTGTATAACACATAGGTTTTAACTAATTTACAAATGTACTAAATGTTCCAACTGTTTGCTCCATACCTATTTACACAACTATCTTACAAGAACTTCTTGTTCTTGTGGATATATCCTCACTTATTTCCACAAACTCTCCAAACTACAATACGCATTACCCTCTATGTACATTATTCAAGCCCGCATCCATTGGGATGTTATTTCTCTCTCGCTTTCATCTTCCTCTAGTCCTTCCTGAAGTTCCGTCCATGATGACGTGAAGTCCTACGACTGCCTTCTGGAGCATAGGAGCATCCAAGAGGTGCGTAATCTTGAGTAGAAGTACCGAGATTGAGATTAGTCATTGAAAAATGACTAGAGTTGGCGTAATATTCCACCGAATAGTTCAGGTTTTCTGGCACCGCCTCCTCATAGTAAGTTGGTTCCTTAGCTTTTTCTTGGATCCAGTCATATATGTTGGTGTAGTAGCTATTGGGATACTCTTCTAAGTTGATTGGATTAGTATCACCCCCATATGGTCCATAAGGATATCTATGGTTATAGTTGATCTCCTCCTAAATACCCGCATCATAATGTCACATCCCAAAATTTTCCAAATTTTGATATGTGAAAAACAAATAAACAAATTAAACAATTGTTGAAATTTAGGGTGAGAAGAAACTTTTTGATTTCCAAATGGAAACATCAAAACCTTATTTGATCAAATAAAATCCTAAAGGGATTTAAAAAGATAAACAAATAATAAATAAAGTTATAAAAGTTGGAATCACCATTTTTGAATCTTTAAATAAAAAGATATAGTTTTATAAGCAAAGATAGAAATAATGAATTAGGACTATTTTAAAGAGCCAAATTAAATCTTGACCAAGCATTTTACAATAAAATATTTTGTTTGATAAAATAGTAAAGGTTTATTAAAATAAAACCATGAGGATTTATTTATATCCAAATTTCATTCAAATATAGACATTTTCCAATTTTGAATTATCATTAAAAACTTATTAAAGTATTTTAAATTATATTTCAAAGTGTTATGTTTTTAATAAAACCTACTGAAAATATTTTTGTAGAAATTTAGATTTCAAATAGAGTTTTTAAAATATATTAAATCCTATTTGAATTAAAGACTAATGTCTATTTATTTAATTATTAATAGATCCTAAAAAATAAAAGAATTATTTTATTTTGAACTTTGGAATATGTTGTTAAACAGAATTAAACTATACCTAAAGTTTGGTGGAAGTTTGAATTCGTTTGGAGTTTGAATTATTTGAATGAAAAATCAAAACAGTAATTCAATACAGAAAAAGAAAAAGGTTTGTATAAAAAAAAGAGAAACAAAGCAGCCCACTAAACCTACCCAGCCAAGCAAAGCATCTGGCCCAGCAAGAGCCCATCCGGCAACCCTCACCCGAATCGTTTTCTCACGCGCAACCTCACCCGCGAAGTCACTGACGCAGGACCCCACTCCCCCTTCCTCTCTCTCGCTATCAACGCGGTCCCACGCCGTCAGATCGTCGTCTCCACCTCGACCATTCCCCCCTCGCCATTTCTGCCGGTGATGAATGCCATTGAATTGGCATAACACCACGAGTAAATCTCGCCAGCAACCACGCGCCTTTAAATTCCACGCTCTCCTCTTCCATTTCCCCCAACCACACCTCCCCTTTGCCTCCAGGCTGCGAGAATCGCGAGCTCGAACCCCTCTGCCCCGACGAGCTTCTCCAGCAAATTCCGGCACCGTCCAACCGCCCCTCGCCTCCCACTGCACGCGATCCTGCTCCCTATCTCCTGGCACATCTCCCAGTGCCAACCGCTTGGCCGCGCCCGCTCCACCGACGTCTGCCACTACTCCAGCAAAGCCCCCTGGTAAAACCCGACCTTCCCTTTCCCTAGCTTTGATGCTCACATGTTCAGCATATTTGCACGCATATAACTGAGTCATTATTTTGCGTTGGCTTGGCCTGCAACCTCGCCTCCGACAATGAGCAGACGGACCCGACGACACCAGGAACTCCGGCGAGCAATAGCCACTATCCCCGTGCGCCCCTTGACGAACAACCGCTACGTTGAGCTTCACCACAACCGCGCGAGCATGGTGAGCATCCTCACTCTCTCCCTCGCTTCCTGAATCGTCGCCAACTCCACCGCCCGAGCGTGCGCCGCCATCCGCCGTCGCCAGCGCTGCCAGCCCTTGGTCAAACACGTTGTGCCCGTTAGATCTTGATCTTGTGGCTGAGATTAGATTATAAACGAAGGGGTACGCGTCCATCTGCGCCGTTCATTTTAAGTAAGATCCAGCGACCAGTATTAGTCGAGCCGCACGAACT
The DNA here is from genome assembly GCA_916181665.1 of Avena sativa. Taxonomy (NCBI): domain Eukaryota; kingdom Viridiplantae; phylum Streptophyta; class Magnoliopsida; order Poales; family Poaceae; genus Avena; species Avena sativa. Next base: position 165,125,669 of record OV702297.1, read on the forward strand.
GTTACCGACCAATAGGATCGAGCCACGTGGACAGTGTTTGAATTAAAACAGAAATTAGAATCTATTAGATATGCAAAGATGTAAAATTCGTAACTTTAGTTCTACACGTCCAAATTTTGCAAATTTTATATTAATGGAATCAGCAGAACAAGTACTTTGCAACCATGCACTTTGTTTAATGTTTTGCTTCTGGAAAATTGGTTGAAATTGCAGAAACATGTGTAGGCATAATTTGAATATAAAAATTGTTCTAGATATATTTTTAAGGTGAAATCTTTGCAAAATGGATTGTTTTGAACCTACTGACCATAGGAACCAACTTATAGATTTAAGAATGTATTTTGTGAGGTTAAGGAATAAATATTTGAATTAGCACATTTCTAGAAAAATAAAAATATTGTTTATGGTTTAGAAATGAATTTTGAGTAAAACCTTTGGGAAATGATTTTATTCAAACCTTCTGACCCTAAACACCAAGTTTTGAGATTAAGGACATATTTGATGAACCATATAAAGTTATTGCTTTGCTAAAAGATATTTTCAACAACATAAAATACCACCTTAGCATAATATTTGGTTTATGAGATGAAACCTTTTGCAAATGGTTTTACCACTTTGGTAAATGACCACATTGAGCTTTAAAATGTTTAGAGCCTAATAAAACCACTTTTCTAAATAAAACCATCTTTTGCATGCTTGCATGCATGACCATGTTTTTGTTATTTTATGTGTGATAAATTGTTTGAATACTAGTTGAATATGTGTTTGCTTGATTGAATTGTAGTGAAATTAGAAGAGTGTGATATTTGCAAGATCAAGAACTGAACCAACATTCTCTACTAAAAAGGCAAGTGACACTATCATCCATGTCCTACTATTTTCATTACACTTAGTGGATTTTTGTAACATGCATGATAAGGACTACTATATTTTATGCTATGCTAAATCCTAATAGGATACCCTTATATCTTCCTTAGTGAAAACATTGTAGTTATAGTAAGCTTAGCCCTGCTATATATTTGGGATGGGATACATGATATGATTATATGAAGTGTTGGAAAGATATATGTTTTATATAATAAAACAAGTACTCAATGAACCACCTGGGTGGACAAGGATACTCAAGATTGGACAAGGTGGCAACAAAGGGAACCATGTTTATATGTCTATCTTTTTGTGTGTGCACTAGAATAAAACCACCCAGGGACTTAGAGATTGAACATGTTTCTCGTACAGTGGCTTCCGTGTACAGCCACATGCTAAATGGGCTCTGGCTTAGTCAACTACATAGTGGAAGACCCATGCATTGGCATCTTCAGGTTAACTAGAATTGTGTATGGGAAATTTATCCCTACATTGGTGCCTGGTTGACAAGCTAGCATTGTGTATTGGGAGGACTTCTATGGAAAGACTTTGTCATATTCTCGATCTGCCAGTACTCCATTTTGGTGAGTACTTATCCAGCGGCCACTGGTGGCGTCAAGACGAGATTGTGTCATGTGGGTAAAGTGTACAACTTCTGCAGAAGATCAAATTCTAAGTACTTAGACGTGTCCCCGGTTATGGACAACTCTGAGCAACTAAGGCTTGAAGCTATGGAAGATCTCGACATTCCAATTTCTCAAAGTAAAACTTGATGGTGACAACAAGGCATTAGAAGCACTTGGAGTTTTCCAAGGAGTTCAGAAATATTTTGAAAAGATTAAAACTATTTTGAAAAGATAGGATAAAACTATATTGCTTTCTACAAAAGAGCCTAAACTCTACTTAGCCAAATATGCATGTAATGATAGGATCCACTTATTTCTACATAGTAGTAAAACTTGCCAATACAATTCAAATGTATTGACCCTTGTGGCTGCAACTTATTATGTTGCAGGTTTGTTTGATGTTAGTGAAGTGTGTTGAATAGGATTACAAGTCTACAACCAACATGATTGCATGTGGCACTTTGAAGATGAAGGACCCATGCTATAGTAATTCCGCTGCATTGTAATGAGATAGCCAAAGGAGCTATGTAAGATGTAATAAATTATTTTATTCCTGGTTATAAAGTTGTATTATGACCTTTGTATCTTGATATTACATCTTAACTGTGGATGCTAGCTATTGATCCAGGGACTAGCATTGTAAACACAGGGATCTCTACCTTATTAAAGGTTGGGAACCTTACACACAAGGTATAGGATTCCCTATGGTTTTACCTTGAGATTCTACGTCTCATCCATACTTGTTAGGCTCGGGTTTATTTGGAATTACTTTATTCCATTCCTGTTGTTCGGAATTGTACTTGGTCCATAGGTCTTCAGGTGGCTTGAAGTCATTCTGGTAATAGGCATAATTTTCTGAGTTTGGGTCATCGAACTCAGTTTCCTCAAACACCTCTCCTGAAGGTATGCATTTGGGATGCCTGGCTTCTTTATCCAACTTCTTCCTATGAGCCATTGCTTTTTCAGGATTAGTAAAATCCTCAATGACCGTATCCAGTTCCTGGACTAAAACTTGGTGAGTATTGTGATAAGTGTTTAGTAAAGACCGATAACGATCCATATACTCTGCATCTAGAGTAGGTTCAGTTTGAACTAAGGTAGAGTGATCTAACACATGCTCTGAGTTTGAGGTTTCATGTGGTATAATGGTGTGAGTACTACCTTCTAGAGCTTGGGATTTATGCTCTCGGATCATGGTTATGGCTGCTGCTATGGCAATCTGGTATGCAGATGCCATGCACCTTGCCTCTCCTGCTGGCATTTCTCCTTTAAATCCTAACTTCATGGGTAACATGATCATGACACGGTATTTAGCTAATACCTGCCCATCATAGAAAATGTAAATCTTGACCAAAAGTCTTGATTCACATTCCAAACTCCATAGAAGTTGTCGGAGATTGTCTGTCCAATCCCATCCGTAGTCATCCAACGTCCTGTTCATCACTTGAACATTCTAGGGTGGATATCGAGGTGCCATGTGGAACTGTGGATAAGAAATTATCATCAGTCACATAGAGTTAAAAATCTTGGGTAATGTTTGGAATTGCAATCATATAAAAGGGTTATCGCACTAGTAACATAACCGGATTATTCTCAAGTGAATAGCCCTCATATCACTAGAGAACTCTTCATTATTGCTAGGATGTGTCCTACAGCTTCTACCCATTTACTAGGTTTCCATCCTAAGGTCAAAGCATATGCTCTGATACCAACTGCGATGACCCAGCATACCACTGCATGATGTAGTATACTATAGTCGTTGACATAACACCACTGAAACACCGTTCACGAGTATTACATCCCTCAGAATGGCACAACAGAAACACAGCGGGTCCAATACATGGCTTAAAGGTTACAACTCACTCTTTACATAAGATCCAGAGAACAGTGTAGGTATAAGAGGAAGAAAGAACTTCTTTACGAAGAAGGATCAAAGTTAAACAACGCCAGAACGATTATGCTATTAAGTCTAATATTTAGACTAAGAGGCTGGATTGCTTCTACTGCAACGCTCTACAGAAATAGGTTCTTTGGTTAGAGATAATATTCCTATCGATTCGGTAACCTTCGTCTTCACTTGAGTTAAGATATATGTTGAATTCCATTTCTTTATTGAAGAGCTTCAGCTGGTCTTGATAAGTCCTGGAGCATATCTTGATGTAGATATCGTTCTAATGGCTTCAGAATCTACCAAGGGTTAAGAAGATACTTTGAGTACGAGCGTACTCAGCAAATTCACTAGAAAAGGAGTGTTTGATGCACTATATCTATAGCCATAGACCGTAGGTCGTAGGCAATGCAAGTTTTCATAAACATTTCTTTAAAGGTTGCTTTTATTTTGAAAAGCTATGTCCGTCAGCCTTCACGGGTTTACCAGAACTTTCATGGGGTTCCTTTCCCGCCGCGTTCGCAGCTCCTTCCCGGAACAAGGAGTAACAAGTTACAGTTCTTACACTCTGCAGAGGTGCGTTACTTTACCCATGAGAGATCAACTCTTTGTTGCACAACCGGGCAGCTTATTACCGTCCACAATTCCATGATGTGGGGCCCAGAAGATGATCCAAGCCAATCACTGCCCCCTTCGCGACCCCGCATGCCTTCTTGGTGTACACCATGCCCGCATAAAGAATTACAGCAATGGTTTGTACAAACCGTTAGATGTCAGAACTATCGTGGGACGTTGAGGGTTCCCACCCATATGCTGCATATCCTGTACGAATTACCAATTAAAATGCACGCTACGAGGATAACAACCACGACCTGCACATCCGGCTTCATGCGAGAGGAAGAAGATACAACTGACTTCTCCGTCCCATTCCAAATCTCATGGTCAACGCGTAATATATGGCGCAAGAATCACTAGCGACATTGGTTGTTAAGCCCTAGGTGATATAGTTCTGAACAGTGGTATTCCAACTGTCAGATTTAATAGATTAATTGATCACCCTGGATCAATAATCAATAGTTCTCGTTATCATTGGAAAATAGTGTTTTCTGACCTTCTTCAAATGCAAGTGAAGACAACACTGGATTTGTAAAATACTTTACAGAAAATAAACAATGGACATGAGCAAGTGTGAACTTGCCTTTTGTGGTTGCAAGATTATGCACTCACGGTCTTCGAGTCAATATAAGATCCAAAATTTTGAAATCAGCATCATTGGTCCGGTAAGGACTAATGTTTAAAGAAGCAATATGCTTTTATGCATAAGTAGTATGATGCACGTTTTAAGTGTAAATTCCGGAAATAATGTTGTTCTAAGGTTTGGATTTCGAAAGTGGTTACTTTGGAAAGTGTGGTCCTTTTGGATAAATTTCGTAGTTGTATTTTTATTCGAGTTATGAGTGGTTAGAGTCAACACATATGTAGGAATAAAATATACATTCTTATGACATACTAGTTAGGACTACTTATACAAGATTTCTTATTTAAAGTGGCAAAAAGGATAACCTTCAAAGAAAAGGTTTCTCTTCTAAGGTCTAAATAACCTTGTGGTTAGTTAGTGATGGTTGATGTTATTTATTTTAATCAAATGGCTTGAGTTTATGCTGCTTTATAGATTAACTACTTCAGACCAAAGTTAACTATAAAACATGTAGTCATGTGTATGGTATTATATTTGGACTCTTGGATACTAAAGTTAACTTTAAAATATAGATAGTTTTTGAAAGTATGATACTTACACCCTGGTATCTTGTATATCTGAAATGTGTTCTTTAAGTTATTTAAGAATGTTTGTTCTATTACTTGAGATAATGGTTTCTTAATTCTATGATAGAGTAGTATCATTTACCTTTTATAGATAAGTGAGTAGAGTTTATCATTCTAGATATAATTTCATTTAACTATCCTTAAATGTTTTTATAGTGTTGTGGTAATTGTTGATATTTGATAATTTAAAGTAAATGGAAAGGATCTGATTCATTCACAAGATGTTCTTTAAGATTTCTACCATGAGTTGGAATCCTTTGAGAATATAATCTTCACTTAGAGTTGAAGATAGTTTGATATAAAGATATTTATAATGTTTTTAAACCGTTAGAGTTTTATTTCATTAATATTTAAGATTTGTACTATATATTAAACTTATTTTACTCATTTCAAGGATATTAATAAATGTTATTTATTATTTTATGAATTATTAATGAAGTAAATAAGTTTATATTTGAGTTGTTAAAATATTTGAATTTTTTGGTTTATCTCAAAAGTAAAATATTAGATTTTTAATATGTAATTGTAATTTTTGTGATCATTTAGTATATTACATGTATTTTTGTGATTTATACATAATAAAATATGATTTTTATAATGCTTATTACTTTTTAATTATTTAATAAATAATAAATATTTAATTAAGTGAAATAAATATGTGATTATATTTGAAATTATAATTCTTATTTCCAAGATTTTTGAGTAATTTACTTTTATTATAAATATTTATCCTGATTAAATAGTTATTTAGTATTTTTCAAAAATACTATAATATTAATAAATAATGAAAGTGATTTTTATTTATTTTTATCACCTTTCAATAATTTTGTAAAATTCCATAAGTACTATTTAAATTACAAAATTCTTATAAAAATTTGAATGTCCAAAATTTGATAACTTATTTTATTTGGATAGAGTGTATTATTGTGAATCCAAAAATATTGTATTTATAATTTTTGGACTATTAATTTATTTTCTATAATTTTATTAGGGTTAGGGGTATTTTGGTCTTTTCCAATTGATCAAAAGATTTATTAAATAACCTGGGCTGGCCCCTTGGGCTTATTGGGCCAAAGTGGCCCAATAGGGCAGGGTCAAATGGCTACCCCGAAGGGTTTTGGCCCACCCAGTCCACTTTGCCTCCTCTCTCCCTTGACCTTATCTCCTCCTCCTCTGACTCACCCCCGTGGTTGGCGATGCCGCCACTGTCAATTATCGCCATCATCGGTTGTTCTGGCCACCGCCGGGGTGTGAGTTGGGGTTGTCGACGACGCTCTTTCGTTTTATCCACTTGTATTTGACTCCGGGGCTTCCCCGTGGTCAGTTCCACCCTATTCCCAAACTCTAGGGTTCGGAGAATATGTTGTCGCCACCGCAGCGATCCCACCTGCGGTGGTATGCTGGTCTTGTGCGCTGCTACGGCTGCCACCGTGGCAGGTGCAGGTTGCAGCGCCCCTCTGGGTGCTTCCTGTGCCGCCGCGGTTCGTCGGCCCCTCTACTTCCTCTTCGATTCATCAGAGAGGACCTCGGGTAAGTGGTCTCTGTGGTGATTGTCCATGCTACTGCCATGATTCTTTTTGGTGTGTATCTAGTGGCTTCTCATGTTGAGTGACTATGTGCTGATTGAGTTCATATCTGGATTAGGGTTCATAAGCCCCCTGTTGATCATATCTATGATGCTTTAGATTTAGTGTTGATCATATTTGATCATGGGAAATGATTGTCTATTGTGGTTAAGGATTGATAGTAGCTTTGATGATACTAGTTGCCTGTCAGATTTAGTTCCAGTGGTAATCCCCCATGATTCATGCTAATGTTTTAATGGAATCCTTGGTTGGATTATGTTGTTGATCTGAGAGTGTATTCTATTGTCAGAATGCTCATACTGACAGTAGTTCCTTTCAATGGTTGCTTACTGTAAATATAGTGTTAGTTTGTATGAGATTATACACACTAAATTAAATCATTACATGTAATGCTTTTTTTTGTGGATGTATGAATTTAAGATTGATTCCTGGCACTTGGCTTCAAGAAAATGATATGTAGTGGTTGTCCCTTTTTATCTATGGAAGCTAAGTGAAGCTTGGTTTTAGCTCATTAAAAACTTGTCCTTGTGATACCATTGTATTCTGGCACACAAGTGATTGGGTTTTTTATTTCTGGGCTTAGATTGATTATGCTAGTGATTAATACTGACAAGTTGAAATGAGAACTTGCATTAACTTTCCTGCCTATGATGTTGGTCTGAGTGTCACCACCCGGATATTTAATCCCAGATGCATGTTATGCCATACATCGCAATCCCAGGATTACCATTTTTGCGAGACATAACAGAATTGGATACCATAGTACACCATCCATTACAAACCGTACATAAGTTCTTACACAAATAGGGATCTCATGATCCAGTTCTTAATACAACATCAAGCATCGGAATACGTAATAATAATGGTAGCGTAGGCGAAGCTCCATCTTCGGGGTCACAGGCAATGCTGACGATGGGAGATGATCCTAGTTGTCGTAACCTTCCTGGGGTCCATCCTCTAGGTAATCCTCTTCATAGTCTGGCCATGGGAATAGCCAAGGACAAAGCCATGAGTACTCTTTAAGTACTCGCAAACTAATACTAACAAGTAAAAGGGTTTTTGGATAATAGGACACTAGGCTCTACGGTTGTTTTCCAAAATCCAGATTTATCTCTACTAAGTTTGGAAGCAACGAATGCTAGTTGAAGTTTTATAACACCTAAGTGGGAACTTGCATCTCATGCCACAACCCTGTTGTGGTCAAGTCAAAGTCTCAGTTCATTTCACAAGTCATTTGAAAACATCTGATGGGGGAACAGTATGGCCACTCCAACTGTCCATAACCGCGGACGCGGATATTCGAATAGTTTGACACTATGCAGAGATTGTACACTTTCACCACAACATTCGATACATCCGTCAGGAACAAATCCTGAATTCACCATACTCAGTATGCGGATAATCAATCCTAACCTTTCAATTACACGCCCTAGTATAAGCACCTCTCCTATGAGTTTGGCCTCCCAACCATGACCAAATGTCATCTTGGGTACTGTACAGGTGGACAATCTTCACAAGGTAGCCTCAGCTCAGACCTTAGCCGCGAGGGAACTAATACTAAGGTATATAAGTTTCCAGTCAAGCCCTACCCAATCTTCGGGTATTGTGGTTGTACGATAAAATTGGAATGGTATCGCATCCAGACAACCATCAGTTTTATAAAGGGCTAAGGCTCATGCCTCAACATTTTCATCACCAAAATCATCCGGTGTTCGGAAACACATGTCAAAACATCTCAGTAGAATGATCCATCATTCTAAGGTTTTCATAACCATTTTCTCCAAGTATTCCCATCTAAAGTTGATCAAGTTTTATGCTTAGCACTAGCATCTACAAGTGGGGGTGAGTACTAATGAGGGGTGGTAAACTAGTGGAGTTTAACTAAGGTCAATCTCATGCCTTAGGATGACATAAAGATTATCTAGCTTAGGACAAATTTTATGCTCTTTATGCAGCTCTCACATATCTTTCTAGTATCTACAATTCACTTAAGTAAACTCTAAGTAAGAGCTTTGATAAAAAAAAAATATAAAGCTTGTAAGTAAAACTGGGATTGGTTTATCAAGTGGGTATGATCACATATGCTAAAGGCATATAGTGGTCCTAGTAGAAAATAAGGGTTTGCTTGCATCAGTAGCATATCTTGCAAGGGTTAGCTTGCACATTCACTAGTGGTATTAGGCTTGCACAATATCAGTATAAGCTTGCTAAATTGCAAGTGCTAGCTTGCATTGGTCCATTTGGTTAGTAAAGCTTGCCTTGTGTAGAGCAGTGGTTGAAGTTCTCCTCGGCTTCTTCTTCGTAGTACCCTCCTTCCTCCTTGTATCCTTGGTCGATACTAGCGTCTATGAATAAATACGAGGTACACAATCACCAAACAATACTTAACTACTTGCATTCATACCACACAAGGGCCCTATAGATGATCTAGCATCATCACTAACATTACAAGATTAAATCTTGGTTTAATTCCTTTTATTTTTATAAAAGTAATTTCTACTCATTGAAAAACTACTTAAGATTTAATATTCTCCAAACCAAACATGGGATCATGTTGACACATGTCATCACCACATGTTTTAGTCCATGGGAATGTTATTTAAAGTGGTGTCACAATTTAATAAGGTTTTACCCTTTTATTTTAATTAATTAAAGTGGCTAGAAATGCCTATGGGGCATTCTTTTATTACTTGAACAATATTTCTATAAGTAAACCTATATATTTTTATATATTCTGAAAGGTATGGGTAAATGTGATTTTTGAGAGTTGGAATCAACTCAAAAGCTATTATGGTTTTAATTTGAAAAATGTTTGAATGAAGAAAAGCTTCTGCCTTGTTATTTTTACCATGGATGATCTACAGATCCAAATGACTTGAATCCAACGGGCTTGGATTCAGCATTCTCAGTCCTTTCTAACAAAATTGGTTTCATTCAATTTGGTGCACTGAATCAATCTGGGTTGATTTTTGAAACTGGGTACAAAAGTGTGTTTGAACTAAAATGGAAAAGGTTTAATTCAAATAACTGGGCTGCGCGGGAACTGTTAACGGGCTGGCCCAGTGACACTCAGCGGCGCGGGGCTCAGCTGACAGGGGGTTCCACCAGTCAGTTGCTCTTTAAAAGCGAAGCGGTACGGGACGCTGTGGTGCGTTCGATCGGGTTCTAATCCAACGGCTGAGAGTCATCGTCGATGTTGGGCAACGCCGGCGAGACAGAAACCTAGCGTGGCCAGTGGGGGTTGCTGGGGGCTCACTGGGGTTCAGGCGAGGGTCGGAGAGGCGGGCGAACGACGAAGTCGATGACGACGAACATCCTGGTACCGGTGGCTTCTCCTGGGGCGGCTCCAATCGCTGGCTCCTTTCTTCTCTAGAGGCGGCAGGCTCTGGTGAAATTCCGGCGATGCGCTGCTCGCCTTGCTCCGGGACTGAGGTGGGGTGGTTCTGGGTGAGAGGGGAGTGGAATGGTGTGAAGAATTCGAGCGGGGGAGGCCTCTATTTATAGTCGCGACGGTGAGACCAAACGGCATGGGCAGGCGACGGTGGCGACATGGCTACGGGCTGCTAGAGGCATGGCCGGTGGTGGCGATTGCTTGGTGGTCTCCTGGCGATGCTCTACGGCTTTAATGCGCTTGTAGGGGCGGTGCGGTTTGGTCTGGAACACGCGATGCTCTGCGCGGCAGAGGCGACGTCTTCGACGGCGAGCGTTGGCTACGGGGCACGGGCGGTGAAATGGGCATGTCTGGCGTGTTCCTAGGACGGTGGTGATCGTGTATGCACGCGGCGAGGGCGGCGCGCGGTCTGTGGGCGTCGGTCGAGCGTGGCGCTCTGGCGCATGCTCGGCACGGTTGACAGAGGCACGGGCGCGACGTTCCTGGGTGCTGTGTTCGACGTCTTCGAGGCAGGGCTGGTCGAGAGGGGGCGGTGAGGCATGGATGATCTCCCATACAAGGTTGGCACGGCTAGTTTCTTTCCTAGCTTGTTGTCTACACTGGGGTGGCATGGGTGGCTTCGGTTGTTCACCATTGATGGCATTGGCGAGCTCGCAGTGGTGCTAGTGATTAGTTAAGTTCGTTAGATGATCTACTGAGGCTATTGTGAGCTAGAGAGGGAACCAGTTAGGCTCAAAACACTGCACACTATAGTGTTTTGATTTTGTTTGATTTGTGTCTGCCAAGTGTTTGATGAAATGGCCGCAAGAACTCAAGTTTTGAATTTTGAAAAGATTTTTGGTGGGTGTGCTAGATTGGTGCTGGTGAGTCTGCAGATGCTTGGGTTTTGAAAGTTGATCTTGTTGGAGTGGTTTTTGAAAAAGTGGGATCTTCCCATATGATAAAGATTCAATTTTGAATTGTCATTTAAACCATGAATTTGAAAGTTTTTGGATGATCACAAAGTGGGCCTTGATACCTTGTTATGAGTACAATCAAGGGGTGCAAAGATCCAGAAAAGTTTATGTTGGGTTCTGAAAGTTTGAGACAACCAAAGTAGGCATGGGAGTTAAATTGGTCAAAATGACCATTCCCTTATTTTATTTGTTTTGATTTACTTGTTTTTGGGAAAAGATTGGGAATTGTTTAGATGATGTTTATTTCACCTAAGCATCCATTTACAAGCAAAGGAACACACAAACAAGTTGGTTCAAAAGAATTTCAAATGAAATGCATACACATATGAATGCTTTCATAATTTTATTTAGAAAAGTTTTTGTTAACCCTAATTTTGATGCTTACAGTTTGATGATCCAAGTTTAGTATTTTTGGGATGTTACAAACCTTCCCCCCTTAAACAAAATCTCGTCCCGAGATTTGAAAAAGGACGAAAAAGATTACCTAGGATTTGAAGAGATCGGGAAACTCTATCCTGATGTAATCTTCGCGCTCCCAGGTAGCTTCCTCTTCTGTGTGGTTGCTCCACTGAATCTTGAGAAACTTGATGCTTCGGGTTCGGGTACTTCAAAACGCTTCTTCCAAAATACTGTGGGTACTTCGGGATAGGTCAGGTCATCGTTGATCTCTATGGTCTGTTGATCGATATTTTTGAACACTTCGGTCTTCTCGGGGACTTCGAGACACTTGCGAAGTAATGAGATATGGAACACATTGTGCACAGATGACATCTCTTCGGGTAGTTCCAATTGATACGACACTTCTCCTCGATGGTTCAGAATCTTGAAAGGTCCAATATATCTGGGGGCTAACTTTCCTTTGAGTTGGAAACGCTGCATTCCCTTCAATGGCGACACTTTCAGATAAACAAAATCTCCTATGTTGAAGGCGAGGTCTCGACGTCTCTTGTCGGCGTAACTCTTCTGTCTGGATTGGGTAGTCTTGAGGTGCTCACGAATCTTGTGAACCTTCTTTTCGGCTTCTCGTAGGATACCGGGTCCAAAAATTTGACTTTCTCCTACTTCCGACCAGTTCAAAGGGGTGCGACACTTTCTTTCGTACATAAATTCAAATGGGGCCATTTGCAGACTGGCTTGATAACTGTTATTGTATGAAAACTCTGCAAACGGCAGACAGTCTTCCCACTTGGATCCATATTCTAACACACATTCTCTCAGCATATCTTCGAGTATTTGGTTTACTCGCTCTGTTTGTCCATCGGTCTGAGGGTGATACGCAGTACTGAAATCTAGGCGGGTTCCTAAACCTTCTTGGACTTTCTTCCAGAATATCGAGGTAAACTGAGTTCCTCGATCCGATATGATGTTCTTGGGGACTCCATGCAAACTAACTATTCTAGCGATGTACAACTCCGCTAGCTTCGAACTCTGATATGTGGTCTTGACGGGCAAGAAATGGGCGAATTTGGACAATCTATCCACTATGACCCAGATAGAGTCATTTCCCCTACTAGAAGTAGGCAGTCCGGTGATAAAGTCCATTCCAACGGAATCCCATTTCCATTCCGGAATCTGTAAGGGTTGCAACAATCCAGTGGGCCTTTGATGTCCTGCCTTGACTCACTGACAAATATCACACTTGGCGATATAGCTTCCGATTTCTCTCTTCATCTTATGCCACCAAAATTGCTCTTTTAAATCTTGATACATCTTAGTTCCTCCGGGATGGATAGAATAAAGAGTATCATGAGCCTCCTTAAAAATCACTTCTTTCAACTCAGAATCTGCTGGTACACAAAGGCGTCCTTTATACCACAGAACTCCTTCTTCGTCTTCGGTGAATCCAGGTACTTTGCCTGTACCGATACGACGCTTGATTACGTCGATACTAGCATTTCCTTTCTGCGCCTCTTTAATCTGACTGATCAAAGTGGGCTGGAGTTCTATGCTAGCCAAAAATCCTTCACTTACTAATTCCATTAGAAAATCTTCCATCTCTTTGTGCAAGCTTGGTTGCTCCTTCAAGATCATGGAGTTCAAGTGGCACGGCAATCTGCTAAGGGCATCGGCTACCACATTGGCTTTACCAGGGTGATAGTGAATGCCCAGATCGTAATCCTTGATTATCTCAATCCATCTCCTATGTCTCATATTCAGCTCCTTCTGAGTGAATATATACTTCAGACTCTTGTGATCCGTATAGATCTCACAACGGTTTCCCATCAGGTAATGTCTCCATGTCTTCAGGGCTAGAAGTACGGCTGCGAGTTTGACATCATGGGTTGGGTAATTTTGCTCATGTTGCTTCAATTGTCGAGATAGATAAGATATAACTTTGCCTTCTTGCATTAGCACACATCCGAGACCGATCTTGGATGCATCACAATACACATCGAAGGGCTTCGTGATATCCGGCATGATCAAGATTGGGGCTGAAAACAATCTCCTTTTGAGTTCTTGAAAACTCGCTTCACACTTGTCGGTCCATTCAAACTTCCTGTCCTTCTTCAGCAATTGGGTTATGGGTATGGCGATACTCGAGAATCCTTCTACGAATTTGCGGTAATATCCCGCCAATCCTAGAAATGCACGAACTTGGGTTTGAGTGGTTGGGGCTTGCCAATCCTCGACATCTTTTATTTTTGTAGGGTCAACGGCAATTCCTCTGGCTGATACAATGTGACCGAGGAATCCTACCTCCTGTAACCAGAATTCACATTTGCTAAACTTTGCATACAGCTGATGCTCTCTAAGAGTTCCAAGAATGCTCCTTAGGTGTACCTCATGTTCTTCTTCTGATTTGGAATAAATCAGAATGTCATCAATGAAAAGAATGACAAACTTATCCAGGAAGTCCATAAAATCTTATTCATGAGATTCATGAAATAAGCGGGGGCATTGGTTAATCCAAAAGACATGACTGTATACTCGTATAATCCATAACGGGTGGTAAAGGCAGTCTTGGGAGTATCCTCTGCCCGAATCTTGAGTTGATGATAGCCAGTCCTAAGATCAATCTTAGAAAACACTTTGGCACCGGTCAACTGATCAAACAAATCCTCTATCTTGGGCAAGGGGTACTTGTTCTTGATGGTGACATCATTCAACTTCCGATAATCCGTACACAAACGGTTACCTCCATCTTTCTTGTCCACAAACAAGACAGGTGACCTCCATGGTGACGCACTTGGTTGAATAAATCCAATTCCCAACATGGCATCCAGTTGCTTCTTCAGTTCGGCTAGCTCTGACGGGTTCATACTATAGGGTCTCTAGGCTATGGGTCTTATTCCGGGGATTAGTTCGATGATAAACTCGATATCCCGATCTGGGGGCATAACGGGAAAAACATCTAGAAATACATCAGGGTATTCACAGACTATCTGGACTTGGTCAATGGTAGGTTGGGCTATACTCTTGTTGCACTTGAATTGACGAGGTAAGGTTTCAGATATATGCTCGACTAATATTCCGGCTGTACTGGTCATGGTGATGGCTTTCTTGGCACAGTCAATCAATCCTTTATGTTTGGGCATCCAATCCATTCCTAGTACTACTTCAAAACCTTTAGTTCCGAGTACTATCAGATTAGCATAAAAATCTATGCCATGGATTCGGATAGGGACGGCTTTGCAAATTTTCCTAGCCTTGGTGGTTGATCCGGGAATTTGAACAATCATGACATGCTTCAATTTGGTTGGTTGAATTTTACTAGTGCATGCAAATCCCTCGGTGACAAATGAGTGTGATGCACCAGAATCAAACAACACTCGTGCAAGTACTGAATTAACAGAAAACATACCCAGCACGACGTCTGGCGCTTCCTGAGCTTCTTCGGCATGCATGAGAAAAAGACGGCCATTGCGGTTGAGTGAATTCCCTAGGGAAAATCTTCTACCTGGCTGAACACGACGCTGCTGTTGAGCTGGGGAATTGGTATTGGGGGTTGCGGCATTCTTCTTGTTGGGGCACTCGTTGGAGTAGTGACCCTTATTTCCACAGTCATAACAAGTCACTTGCGGCTTGTCCTTTCCTGCGACAGGCACAGCATTGCTTCTAGTCCTCGGGGTAGTGTTGGTGTTGGTGGTAGCATTGTTGTTGTTGAACTTGGGTGGGGCACGGTTGAAATGGTTAGAATTGCCGGGGTTGTTGTGATTTCCTCCGGGCCTAGGGTTTCCATGGTTGGGATAGGTCGGACGGTTCATCGGGGGTCTGTTGGTTCTTGGGGCAAATCCTGGAGATGGGTTAGGGCGATACTTTGGGGTCTGATGGGTTCCTGGATGATGCATCATGCGACGCTTGCGGTTCTCGTTGGCTTGGTTGATATTTCCTTCCATCTAGATAGTAGAGTCTACAAGGGCTTCAATATCGGCAAAGGGGATATTGACTAACACCGTCTGCATCTCATCATGCAGACCATTCAGGAATCTTTCTTTCTTCTTGGCTTCGGTGTCGATCTCATCTGAGGCATACCTAGATAATGACAAGAATTTGGCATGGTATTCCACTACGGTCATCCTTCCTTGCTTCAGCTCTCTGAACTCGTCTCTCATTCTCTTGATCAAACCTGGTGGCACATGGGTTCTGCTGAACTTGACCTTGAATTCCTTCCAGGTCATCATCTGGCCTCCGGTCATTGCGTGAACACTGTTCCACCATGCTCTGGCATCTCCGGCTAGGTAATGGGTGGCAAACAGAACTTTCTTGTTGGCTTCTACTCCGGTGACTTCTAGGTTATTTTCCATGGTTTGCAGCCAATCGTCGGCGTCTAGGGGCTCTTCTGACTTAGTGAAAACAGGTTGGTTGGTATTGTGGAAATTCTTGAGCTTAGATCCATGGTTGTACTGATTTCCGTGGCCTTGGTTGTTGTGGGCTAGCTGGGCTATCTGCTGCAGGGTGGCTAGGTTGGCTTGACGTTCCGCTCTTTCAGCTTCACGGTCAGAAGTCAACATTTGCAGGATCTGCAACATCGGGTCCGGGGATGAGCCACTTCCTCCACGTGGCATCTGAAGGTTGAGATAGATCATGAGAAAAGAGGGAAAGTTCTAAGGTTTCGGGGATTTTGAAAAGTTTTTAAAGTTTGACTTAGATTTTTCTAGCAACTTGCTTTTTCATTCATTCATTCATAGCACACGATACAACACACACCACAACAAAGAAAAGCAGATGGTTTTAAGAACCATTCTGAACACTACGATACAGTGGGACCGAATACTACTCACTATGCTAGTGCTCAAGTGATACTACTCCTCGGAATCGGTGGCTTCGTCATCTTCATCATCATCAATGAAGGCGAAATCATCCTCATCGGTGAAGAAATCCATAGCCTGATCCTCCAGAAAATCATCATCATCGCTGAGATAGGAGTAGGGGTCTCCATGAAGATCCTCTTCGACATTCTCCCTTTCCTCCAACTGCATGTCTCTCTCGGGGATGGTCTCCTCCAAAGATGAGATGCGGTGGCGAATACGGGCAATGATGCGCTCCTTCTTGTCGAGCTGCCGGCGGCGAGACTTGCGATCCTTTGCTAGCATGGCGATGGTTTGATCCTTCGTCTTGATGATGGCAGACTTGTGGTTGGAGTAGTCACGGCAGTTGTCCAACTCCTGCTGGCGATCGTACATCATGAAGCTAAGGTGGTCCAATTGAGTCTTCAGCTCGGGGTAGTATGGTGCTTCCAGTGGTTGTCCATTTGCATCACGCCTTGGGCAAAACTCAAAGCGAGTTACCTTGATCTGATTGATGCTCTGCCCCACACAGACGGGCAAGACTTTCCTGCATGGCCCTGGCAAGTCCGTCGAGCCAGTTGTTCTCTCTTAAGGTAAACTGAATTCTCTCAATAGTGGGAGGTTCAATCTTTCCTCGGAGACTTGCAACAATTAGCCACTGCAGATCTTCTCCTCCTTGATCATTGAGTTGAGCTCCGAAGAACTCGGGGTGCGGACGCTCCAGAAGTTCCGAAAGCTGGTCCAAATCCCTCTCAAAGATAAGGTCTCCTCCATTCCCCAACTGATAAAACTTGCTGTACTTCACGTCCATCTATAAGAATATAGGATGAGTAAGTTAGTAGAGTGATCAAGTGTGTCAAAATTTTATGTATTTTGCAAGAGTTTTTGAGGAACATGAATTTTCATGAAAGAATCAAAGGGATAAGAATGAGAATAAGTTTTTGTAAATATTTATTTTCTTTGGTTTGAAACTAAGTTTTTGATTCAAACGTCTAGTCTAACTAGGGTCACCTATGGTCAGGATGGCTCTGATACCAACTTGTCAACACCCGGATTTTTAATCCCAGATGCCTGTTATGACATACATCGCAATCCCAGGATTACCATTTTTGCGAGACATAACAGAATTGGATACCATAGTACATCATCCATTACAAACCGTACATAATTTCTTACACAAATAGGGATCTCATGATCCAGTTCTTAATACAACATCAAGCAGCGGAATACGTAATAATAACGGTAGCGTAGGCGAAGCTCCATCTTCGGGGTCACAGGCAATGATGACGATGGGAGGTGATCCTAGTTGTCGTAACCTTCCTGGAGTCCATCCTCCAGGTACTCCTCTTCATAGTATGGCAATGGGAATAGCCAGGGACAAAGCCATGAGTACTCTTTAAGTACTCGCAAACTAATACTAACAAGTAAAAGGGTTTTCGGATAATAGGACACTAGGCTCTAGGGTTGTTTTGCAAAAGCCAGATTTATCTCTACTAAGTTTGGAAGCAACGAATGCTAGTTAAAGTTTTATAACACCTAAGTGGGAACTTGCATATCATGCCACAACCCTGTTGTGGTCAAGTCAAAGTCTTAGTTCATTTCACAAGTCTTTTGAAAACATCTGATGGGGGAACATTATGGCCACTCCAACTGTCCATAACCGCAGACGCGGCTATTCGAATAGTTTGACACTATGCAGAGATTGTACACTTTCACCACAACATTCGATACATCTGTCAGGAACAAATCCTGAATTCACCATACTCAGTATGTGGATAATCAATCCTAACCTTTCAATTACACGCCCTAGTATAAGCACCTCTCCTGTGAGTTTGGCCTCCCAACCATGACCAACTGTCATCTTGGGTACTGCACAGGTGGACAATCTTCACAAGGTAGCCTCATCTCAGACCTTGTCCGTGAGGGAACTAATACTAAGGTATATAAGTTTCCAGTCAAGCCCTACCCAATCTTCGGGTATTGTGGTTGTACGATAAAATTGGAATGGTATCGCATCCAGACAACCATCAGTTTTATAAAGGGCTAAGGCTCATGCCTCAACATTTTCATCACCAAAATCATTAGGTGTTCGGAAACACATGTCAAAACATCTCAGTAGAATGATCCATCATTCTAAGGTTTTCATAACCATTTTCACCAAGTATTCCCATCTAAAGTTGATCAAGTTTTATGCTTACCACTAGCATCTACAAGTGGGGGTGAGTACTAATGAGGGGTGGTAAACTAGTGGAGTTTAACTAAGGTCAATCTCATGCCTTAGGATGACATAAAGATTATCTAGCTTAGGCCAAATTTTATGCTCTTTATGCAACCCTCACATATCTTTCTAGTATCTACAATTCACTTAAGTAAACTCTAAGTAAGAGCTTTGATAAATAAATAAAGTATAAAGCTTGTAAGTAAAACTAGGATTGGTTTATCAAGTGGGTATGATCACATATGCTTAAGGAATATAGTGGTCCTGGTAGCAAATAAGGGTTTGCTTGCATCAGTAGAATATCTTGCAAGGGTTAGCTTGCACATTCACTAGTGGTATTAGGCTTGAACAATATCAGTATAAGCTTGCTAAATTGCAAGTGCTAGCTTGCATTGGTCCACTTGGTTAGTAAAGCTTGCCTTGTGCAGAGCAGTGGTTGAAGTTCTCCTCGGCTTCTTCTTTGTAGTATCCTCCTTCCTCCTCGTATCCTTGGTCGGTACTAGCGTCTATGAATAAATACGAGGTACACAATCACCAAACAATACTTAACTACTTGCATTCATCACACACAAGGGTCCTATAGATGATCTAGCATCATCACTAACATTACAAGATTAAAGCTTGGTTTAATTCCTTTTAGTTTTAGAAAAGTAATTTCTACTCATTGGAAAACTACTTAAGATTTAATATTCTCCAAACCAAACATGGGATCATGTTGACACGTGTCATCACCACATGTTTTAGTCCATGGGAATGTGATTTAAAGTGGTGTCACAATTTAATAAGGTTTTACCCTTTTATTTTAATTAATTAAAGTGGCTAGAAATGCCTATGGGGCATTCTTTTATTACTTGAACATTATTTCTATAAGTAAACCTATATATTTTTATATATTCTGAAAGGTATGGGTAAATGTGATTTTTGAGAGTTGGAATCAACTCAAAAGCTATTATGGTTTTAATTTGAAAAATGTTTGAATGAAGAAAAGCTTCTGCCTTGTTATTTTTACCATGGATGATCTACAGATCCAAATGACTTTAATCCAACGGGCTTGGATTCAGCATTCTCAGTCCTTTCTAACAAAATTGGTTTCATTCAATTTGGTGCACTGAATCGATCTGGGTTGATTTTTGAAACTGGGTACAGAAGTGTGTTTGAACTAAAATGGAAAAGGTTTAATTCAAATAATTAGGCTGCGTGGGAACTGTTAATGGGCCGACCCAGTGACACTCCGCGGCGCGGGGCTCACCTGACAGGGGGGTTCCACCAGTCAGTGGCTCTCTAAACGCGAAGCGGTATGGAGCGTTGTGGTGCGTTCGATCGGGTCCTAATCCAACGGCTGAGAGTCATCGTCGACGTTGGGCAACGCCGGCGAGACAGAAACCTAGCGCGGCCAGTGGGGGTTGCTGGGGGATCACCGGGGTTCAGGCGAGGGTCGGCGAGGCGAGCGAACGACGAAGTCGATGACAGCGAACCTCCTGGTACCGGTGGCTTCTCCTGGGGCGGCTCCAATCGCTGGCTCCTTTCTTCTCTAGAGGCGGCGGGCTCCGGTGAAATTCTGGCGATGCGCTTCTCGCCTTGCTCCGGTACTGAGGTGGGGTGGTTCTGGGTGAGAGGGGAGTGGAATGGTGTGAAGAATTCGAGCGGGGGAGCCCTCTATTTATAGTCGCGACGGTGAGACCGAACGGCATGGGCAGGCGACGGTGGCGACAAGGCTACGGGTTGCTAGAGGCATGGCCGATGGTGGCGATCGCTTGGTGGTCTCCTGGCGATGCTCTACGGCTTTAATGCGCTTGTAGGGGCGGTGCGGTTTGGTCTGGAACACGCGACGCTCTGCGCGGCAGAGGCGGCGTCTTCGACGACGAGCGGTGGCTACGGGGCACGGGCGGTGAAATGGGCATGTATGGCGTGTTCCTGGGACAGTGGCGATCGTGTATGCACGCGGCGAGCGTGGCGCTCTGGCGCATGCTCGGCACGGTTGATAGAGGCACGGGCGTGGCATTCCTGGATGCTGTGTTCGACGTCTTTGAGGCAGGGCTAGTCGAGAGGGGGCGGTGAGGCATGGGTGATCTCCCAGACAAGGTTGGCACGACTAGTTTCTTTCCTAGCTTGTTGTCTACACTGGGGTGGCATGGGTGGCTTCGGCTGTTCACCATTGATGGCATTGGCGAGCTCACAGTGGTGCTAGTGATTAGTTAAGTTCGTTAGATGATCTACTGAGGCTATTGTGAGCTAGAGAGGGAACCAGTTAGGCTCAAAACACTACACACTATAGTGTTTTGATTTTGTTTGATTTGTGTCTGCCAAGTGTTTGATGAAATGGCCGCAAGAACTCAAGTTTTGAATTTTGAAAAGATTTTTGGTGGGTGTGCTAGATTGGTGCTGGTGAGTCTGCAGATGCTTGGGTTTTGAAAGTTGATCTTGTTGGAGTGGTTTTTGAAAAAGTGGGATCTTCCCATATGATAAAGATTCAATTTTGAATTGTCATTTAAACCATGCATTTGAAAGTTTTTGGATGATCACAAAGTGGGCCTTGATACCTTGTTATGAGTACAATGAAGGGGTGCAAAGATCCAGAAAAGTTTATGTTAGGTTCTGAAAGTTTGAGACAACCAAAGTAGGCATGGGAGTTAAATTGGTCAAAATGACCATTCCCTTATTTTATTTGTTTTGATTTACTTGTTTTTGGGAAAAGATTGGGAATTGTTTAGATGATGTTTATTTCACCTAAGCATCCATTTACAAGCAAAGGAACACACAAACAAGTTGGTTCAAAAGAATTTCAAATGAAATGCATACGCATATGCATGCTTTCATAATTTTATTTAGAAAAGTTTTTGTTAACCCTAATTTTGATGCTTAGAGTTTGATGATCCAAGTTTAGTATTTTTGGGATGTTACACTGAGGCTTTTGGCTTTAATTCCTAGTTGGTTGAATATTAGTTTGTTTGAATCTTGCAAGAGTAGAGGTGCTACTCTCTCTGAGATGTGCCCTGATCTCGATAAGATCAAATGAAAATGATCTAAGTTGCAAAGTAACACTGAACCCAGTGATGCTGGTCTGAGGGTTTAGTGTTTGTGGTTGAGCTAGATTTCTTATCCTTATACTTGAAATCTCTAGGATAGATTCACCCCTCTTGGGTGCTTATTGAGAGATTATTGCATAAAGCAACACATGCCTTTGTTTAGAGATTCTGATGAAAGCATGTGATGGTTTTATGAGACTCACCACAAGATTTGATGTTGGTGTTGTATATTGATGATGATCCTGATCTTGTTCTTGGTCTTGATCTTGATCTGATTTTGCTGGCTCCTGAGCTTGCTCTTGATCTTGCCTGCTCCTCCTAGCTCCTGGGCTTGACCTTATTGTCCACCAGATCTATTCCCCTCCTTATGTCACCATTCTGGTGATGTTTGGGTTGATCTAGGTGGTTGGTTTGGTTGTTGTTCTTGGTTTAACTGTCGTTCATCCTGGCTGTGCTAGTTTATTGTGTGGTGGAGAGATGCACTGAGGTGCTCCTCCATGACTGGCTGTGGTTTTGTGATAATGGCTATGCTTGTGAGGTCGACAGCACACTCCTCTACATGCTTATGTGTGTGAAGCTTGTGTGCCTGCTATGCACATGAGGATAAGCTCAGAAAGTTTGAACTTACTATTACCAATCAAATTTTACCTTGGCTGGTGAATTGGTCCCTTTTGGCTATCATTTGCATTCTGGCCTTGAGTTTATGAAAGATGAAATCTTTCATATTTGTGAAACTTGCCCCTTTATAACATTTCTCAATGATGAGATTGTCAAATGCACCTCACTGACATATCTGAGAGAAATATTCTAACACTGATCCTATCTTGTTTTCTATTTAATCTTTGTTTTGCAGGTACAAAAGATAAAGATGAAGATTTAATGTAGTTTTAGGTATAGGATAGTTATTGGATATACAAATGTAGTTTTCTTATTCTTTTGTAATTTATGTAATCTTTATTTGGTTCATTTGTAATAAAGATTATATATTTATTAATAAAGAATATTTTATCTTTACTCTTGTGTGAATTGTGAAGTTTGGAATAACTTCTGTAAGTTATTCTTTGGGACTTGATTAAGTATGTAAAATGAATTTCACATACAATATTGTTTTTAGATAAGATTTAAGTTATAATACTTTTCTCTTAATTAATTAATATTCCAATCTTATATCCAAATCATTTAAATTATAAAACACTTAAGTTTTAGAACCAAACTCATTTCAAAACACACATAACTACTTTAAGTTCATATCAAAGTATATAGCAATCCTTCTTTAAGACTAAACCTATTCTCAAAATAAGAAAGAAACATTGATCACTTAAGTTTTTATTTGGCGAAAATTTTACCCACATTTTCACAAATAAATGCATGCAACAATTCATATTCCTAAATCTACCCTTCGTTAGGTCCTAAATGCTGGGATGTTACAGTTTCTGACCGCGAAGATGAAAGAGCCGAACGTCAAGCCAACTTAGCCACCCTTTAGCAGATAGCTCAGCTGGCCCACAACAATCAAGGCCAGGGAAATCAGGACAACCATGGATCTAAGCTCAAGAATTTCCAGAACACCAACCCACCTGTTTTCACCAAGTCCGAAGAGCCCTTAGACGCAGATGATTGGCTGCAAACCATGGAGAACAACCTGGAAGTCGCCTGAGTGGAAGCTAACGAGAAAGTTCTGTTCGCCACACACTATCTAGCCGGAGATGCAAGAGCATAGTGGAACAGCATTCGTGCAATGACCGGAGGACAGATGATGACCTGGGAGGAATTCAAGGTCATGTTCAGCAGAACCCATGTGCCACCGGGTTTGATCAAGAGAATGAGAGATGAATTCAGAGAACTGAAGCAAGGAAGGATGACCATAGTGGAATACCGTGAGAAATTCTTGTCATTAGCTAGGTATGCCTCGGATGAGATCGACACCGAAGCCAAAAAGAAAGAAAGATTCCTGAATGGTCTGCACGATGAGATGCAGACGGTGTTGGTCAATATCCCCTTTGCTAATATTGAAGCCCTAGTCGACTCTGCCATCCAAATGGAAGGAAAGATCAACCAAGCCAATGAGAACCGCAAGCGCCGCATGATGCATCAGCCAGGAACCCATCATACCCCAAAGTATCGCCCCAACCCATCTCCAGGATTTGCCCTGAGAACCAGCCGACCCCTGATGAACCGTCCGACCTATCCCAATCGTGGAAACCCAAGTCCCGGATGAAATCACAACAACCCCGGCAACCATAACAATTTCAACCATGCACCACCCAAGTTCAACAACAACAATGCTGCCGCCAACACCAACACTGCCCCGAGGACTCGAAGCAATGTTGTGCCTGTTGCAGCAAAGGACAAGTCGCAAGTGACTTGTTATGACTGTGGGAATAAGGGTCACTACTCCAATGAGTGCCCCAAGAAGAATTCCGTAGCCCCCAATGCAAATGCCCCAGCTCAGCAGCAGCGTCGTGTTCAGCCCGGAAGAAGGTTTTCCTAGGGAATTCGCTCAACCGCAATGGCTGTCTTTTTCTCATGCATGCTGAAGAAGCTCAGGAAGTGCCAGACGTCGTGCTGGGTATGTTTTATGTTAATTCAGTACTTGCTAGAGTGTTGTTTGATTCTAGTGCATCGCACTCATTTGTCACCGAAGAATTTGCATGCACTAGTAATATTCAACCAACCAAACTAAAGCATGTTATGATTGTTCAAATTCCCGGTTCAACCACCAAAGCTAGGCAAATTTGCAAAGCCGTCCCTATCCGAATCCATGGCATAGATTTTTATGCTAATCTGATAGTACTCAGAACTAAAGGTTTGGAAGTAGTACTAGGAATGGATTGGATGTCCAAACATAAAGGATTAATTGACAGTGCCAAGAAAGCCATAACCATGACTAGTATAGCTGGAGTATCAGCCGAGCATGTATCTGAAACCTTACCTCGTCAATTCAAGTGCAACAAGAGTATAGCCCAACCTACCATTGACCAAGTCCAGATAGTCTATGAAAACCCCGATGTATTTTCAGATGTTTTGCCCAGTATGCCCCCAGATCGGTATATCGAGTTTATCATTGAACTAATCCCCGGAACAGGACCCATAGACCAGAGACCATATAGGATGAACCCGTCTGAACTAGCAGAACTGAAGAAGCAACTGGATACCATGCTGGAAATTGGATTGATTCAACCAAGTGCGTCACCATGGACATCACCTGTCTTGTTTGTGGATAAGAAGGATGGAGGTAACCGTTTGTGTACAGATTATCAGAATTTGAATGATGTCACTATCAAGAACAAGTACCCATTACCCAGGATAGAAGATTTGTTTGATCAGTTGACCGGTGCCAAAGTGTTTTCTAAGATTGATCTTAGAACTAGCTATCATCAACTCAAGATTCGCGCAGAGGATATTACCAAGACTGCCTTTACCACCAGATATGGATTATAGGAGTATACTGTCATGTCTTTTGGATTAACCAATGCCCCCGCTTATTTCATGAATCTCATGAATAAGATTTTTATTGACTTCCTGGATAAGTTTGTCGTTGTTTTCATCAATGACATTCTGATTTATTCCAAATCAGAAGAAGAACATGAGCTACACCTAAGGACCATTCTTGGAACCCTTAGAGAGCATCAGTTGTATGCCAAGTTTAGCAAATGTGAATTCTAGTTACAGGAGGTAGGATTCCTCGGCCACATTGTATCAGCCGGAGGAATTGCCATTGACCCTGCAAAGGTGAAAGATGTCGAAGATTGGCAAGCCCCAACCACTCAAACCCAAGTTCGTGCATTTCTCGGATTGGCGGGATACTACCGCAAGTTCGTAGAAGGATTCTCGAGTATCGCCAGACCCATGACCCAATTGCTGAAGAAGGACAAGAAGTTTGAATGGACGGACAAATGTGAAGCGAGTTTTCAAGAACTCAAGCAAAGATTGATTTCAGCCCCAATCTTAATCATGCCAGATATCACGAAGCCCTTTGACGTGTATTGTGATGCATCCAAGATCGGTCTCGGATGTGTGATCATGCAAGAAGGCAAAGTTGTATCTTATCTATCCTGACAACTGAAACAACATGAGCGGAACTATCCAACCCATGACCTCGAGCTCGCAGCCATAGTTCTAGCCCTGAAGACATGGAGGCATTACCTGATGGGAAAACGTTGTGAGATTTATTCGGATCACAAGAGCCTGAAGTATATATTCACTCAGAAGGAGCTGAATATGAGACAGAGAAGATGGATTGAGCTAATTAAGGATTACGATCTGGACATTCACTATCACCCCGGTAAAGCCAATGTGGTAGCAGATGCCCTTAGCAGATTGCCGTGCCGCTTGAACACCATGATTTTGAAGGAGCAACCAAGCTTGCACAAGGAGATGGAAGATTTCCGAATGGAATTAGTGAGTGAAGGATTTTTGGCTATCATAGAACTTCAACCCACTTTGATCAGCCAGATCAAGGAGGCACAGAAAGGAAATGCTAGCATCGATGGAATCAAGCGTCGTATCGGTACAGGCCAAGTACCCGATTCACCGAAGACGAAGAAGGAGCTCTGTGGTACAAAGGACGCCTTTGTGTACCAGCAGATTCTGAGTTGAAAGAAGTGATTCTGAAGGAATCTCATGATACTCTTTATTCTATCCACCCCGGAGGAACTAAGATGTATCAACATTTGAAAGAGCAATTTTGGTGGCATAAGATGAAGAGAGAAATCGGAAGCTATATCGCCAAGTGTGATATATGTCAGAGAGTCAAGGCGGGACATCAAAGACCCGCAGAATTGTTGCAACCATTGCAGATTCCAGAATGGAAATGGGATTCCGTTGGAATGGACTTTATCACCGGATTGCCTACTTCTAGTAGGGGAAATGACTCTATCTAGGTCATAGTGGACAGATTATCCAAAGTAGCCCATTTCTTACTAGTCAAGACCACATATCAGAGTTCAAAGCTAGCGGAGTTATACATTGCTAGAATCGTCAGTTTGCATGGAGTCCCCAAGAACATCATATCTGATCGAGGAACTCAGTTTACCTCGAGATTCTGGAAGAAAGTCCAAGAAGGTTTAGGCACCCAACTAGATTTCAGCACAGCTTATCACCCTCAGACCGACGAACAAACGGAGCGAGCAAATCAAATACTCGCAGACATGTTGAGAGCCTATGTGTTAGAGTATGGATATAAATGGGAAGACTGTCTGCCGTTCATAGAATTTTCATACAACAACATTTATCAAGCTAGTTTGCAAATGGCCCCATTTGAATTCATGTATGGAAGGAAGTGTCGCACCCCTTTGAACTGGTCGGAAGTAGGAGAGAGTCAGATTTTTGGACCTGACATCCTACGAGAAGAAGAAGAGAAAGTTCACAAGATTCGTGAGCACCTCAAGACCGCCCAGTCAAGACAGAAGAGTTATGCCGACAAGAGACGTCGAGACCTCGCCTTCAACATAGGAGATTTTGTGTATCTGAAATTGTCGCCATTGAAGGGAATGCAGCGTTTCCAACTGAAAAGAAAGTTAGCCCCCAGATATATCGGCCCCTTCAAGATTCTGAACCGTCGAGGAGAAGTGTCGTATCAATTGGAACTACCCGAAGAGATGTCGGCCGTGCACAATGTGTTCCGTATCTCATTACTTCGCAAGTGCCTCGAAGTTCTGGAGAAGACGAAAGTGTTCAAGAATATTGATCACCGGACCATAGAAATCAACAATGACCTGACCTATCCCGAAGTACCCATCCATATTTTGGAAGAAGCTTTCAGAACTACCAGAACTCGAAGCATCAAGTTTCTCAAGATCCAGTGGAGCAACCACACAGAAGAAGAAGCTACCTGGGAGCGCAGAGATCACATCAAGATAGAGTTTCCCGATCTCTTCAAATGCCAGGTAATATTTTTCATCCTTTTTCAAATCTCGGGACAAGATTTTGTTTAAGGGGGGAAGGTTTGTAACATCCCAAAAATATTAAACATGGATCATCAAACTCTAATCATCAAAATTAGGGTTAACAAAAACTTTTCCAACTAAAAATATGAAAGCATTCATATGGGTGTGTTCAAAATTTGGATTCTTTTGAATTGCCATGGTTCTGTGTTTCTTTTTGTAAAATGATTCTTAGGTGAAATAAACATCATCTAAACAATCCCCAAACTTTTCCCGAAGACAAACAACTCAAAATAAACAAATAGTGAATGGTCACTTTGGCCAAATTAACTCTCATGCCTACTTTGGCTATCTCTAGTTTTCAAAACTCAACAGAAACATTTGTGGATCTTTGAACCCCTTGTTGGTACTCATAAGAAGGTACCAAGGCCCACTTTGTGATCATCCAAAAACATTCAAATGCTCAGTTTAAATGACAGTTTAAAATTGAATCTATCTCATATGGGAAGATCCCACTATTTTAAAAACCACTCAAATAAACTCAATTTTCAAAACCCAAGCACCCACAGAATCCTCAGCACATGCCTAGCACACCCACCAAAAATCTTTTCAAAATTTAAAACTCAAGTTCTTGTGGCCATTTCATCAAACAGCTTGCAGATTCAAATCAAACAAATCACAAACACTATTTTGAGAAGTAAATTTGGCCTAACTTGTTCCCTCTCTGGTTGCCACTAGTCCTTAGTAGATCATCTATCTCCTTTAACTATCCTTAGCATCACTTTAAGCAAGCCTAGCCATCAATGGTGAGCAGGCCGAGAGCAAACTTGCCACCCCGTTGTCGTCGGCGAGCTAGAGGCCACACTAGCCTCGCCAACCTTATCTAGGAGCTAGCCAGCACCCCACCGCCACTCCCTGTCCCAGCCTCGAGCAATGCCAGCCACTGGACCACACGCCCAGTCCATGCCAAACCTCTCTACGACCATGCCGAGAGTGCGCCCCGTGCGCCACGATCGACCAGCACCCCCAGACTGCGTGCCGCCCTCGCTGCGTGCGTAAGTGATCGCCAGCACCCCAGCACCCTGCCAGACATGCCCGTTCGCCGCCGCGTGAACCATGCTCGTTGTGCGCCATCAAAACCCCCATTGGACCCGCCTAGAGCGTCGAAGCGTTCCGACCGATCAGCACCTCCCCACGCCTCGCCACCACGCCGTTGATCTTCACCTGGGAACATAGAACCGCCCCCTACCTTCGCCCACGCCGATAGCTTCCTGTGCCGCTGACCACGACGAGCTCAGCTCGCGCTCGTCGGTCCCCTCTCGCCACTATAAGTAGAGGCCTCCCCCGCTCGATTTCTTCACACCAGTTCGCTCCCCACCTCTCACTGATCACCCTCACTCACCCTCGGAGCAAGGCGAGCACCAAGTGGCCGGAATTGCACCGGAGTTCGCCGCTGCAGAGGAGCAGAGGCGCTGTCGATTGGAGCCACCCCAGGAGGAGCTGCCGGTGCCAGGAGAATTGCCGTCGTCGACTTCGTCGTTCGCCCCCATCGCCGACCCTCGCCTGAGCCCCGGTGAGCCTCCCACGACCCCCACCTGTCGCGTTAGGGTTCTGTCTCGCCGGCGCTGCCCGACATGGACGATGAGCCGTAGCCGTTTGATTAGATTTAGATCGTGCGGCCGAGATCGCCCCGTACCGCTTCGCGTGTTATGAGCCACTGACAGGTGAAACCCCCCTGATAGCTAAGCCCTACGCTGCGAAGTGACACTGGGCCGGCCCATTAACCTTTCTCGCGCTGCCCAACAGTTTGAATTTAGATTTTTCTATTTTAATTCAAACTCAGTTCTATACCTAGTTTCAAAAATCAACCCAGCTCGATTCATTGAACCAAATTGCATGAAACCAATTTTGTTAGAAAGGTACTGAAATGCTTAATCCAAGCCCGTTGGATTCAAATCATTTCGATCTGTAGAGCAACCTTGGTAAAAATAACAAGTCAGAAGATTTTTTGCATTCAAACATTTTTCAAATTTCAACCATAATAGCTTTTGAGTTGATTCCAACTCTCAAAAATCACATTTGATCATACCTTTCAGAATATATAAAAATGTTTGGGTTTACTTACAAAAATAATGTTCAAGTAATAAAAGAATGCCACATAGGAATTTCTAGTCACTTTAATTATTTAAAATAAAAAGGTTAAACCTTATTAAATTGTGACACCACTTTAAATCACATTCCCATGTACTGAAATATGTGGTGATGACATGTGTCAACATGATCCCATGTTTGAGTTGGAGAATATTAAATCTTAAGTAGTTTTTCAATGAGTAGAAATTACTTTTCTCAAATTAAAATAAATAAGACAAATGCTTTAATCTTGTAATGATAGGTGATGATGCTAGATCATCTATAGAACACCTTTGTGTGATGATTAAAAATAGTTAAGTATTGTTTTGTGATTGTGTACCTTGTATTTATTTATAGACGCTAGTACCGACCAAGGATACGAGGACGAAGGAGGATACTACAAAGAAGAAGCCGAGGAGAACTTCAACCACTGCTCTGCACAAGGCAAGCCTTACTAACCAAGTTGACCTATGCAAGCTGACACTTGCAATTATGAAAGTTAGATAACCTATGCAATGCACTAAGCATGCTTGGTTAAACACATTTGATGATACCCAATCCTAGTTTTACTTGCAAGCTTTAAACTTTATTTCTTTATCAAAGCTTTCGCTTAGAGTTTACTTAAGTGACTTGTATATTCTAGGAAGATAATTGAAGGTTGCATAAAGAGCATTAAATTTGGCCTAAGCTAGATAATCTCGATGTCATCCTAAGGCATGAGATTGAATTTAATTAATCTCCACTTGTTTACCACCCCTCACTAGTACTTACCCCACTTGTAGATGCTAGTGCTAAGCATAAAACTTGATCAACTTTAGATGGGAATACTTGGTGAAAATGGTTATGAAAACCTTGGAATGATGAGTCATTCTACTGAAATATTTTGACATGTGTTTCCGAACACCAGATGATTTTGATGATGAAAATGTTGAGGCATGAGCCTTAGCCCTTTATAAAACTGATGGTTGTCTGGATGCGATACCATTCCAATTTTACCGTACAACCACAATACCCGAAAATTGGGTAGGGCTTGACTGGAAACTTATATACCTTAGTATGGGTTCCCTCACGGCCAAGGTCTGAGCTGAGGCTACCTTGTGAAGATTGTCCAACTGTGCAGTACCCAAGATGACAGTTGGTCATGGTTGGGAGGCCAAACTCACAGGAGAGGTGCCTATACTAGGGCGTGTAATTGAAAGGTTAGGATTGATTATCCGCATACTAAGTATGGTGAATTTAGCATTTGTTCCTGACGGATGTATCGAATGTTGTGGTGAAAGTGTACAATCTCTGCAGAGTGTCAAACTATTCGAATAGCCGCATCCACGGTTATGGACAGTTGGAGTGGCCATATTGTTCCCCCGTCAGATGTTTTCAAAATGACTTATGAAGTGAATTGAGACTTTGACTTGACCACAACAGAGTTGTGATATGAAATACAAGTTCCCACTTAGGTGTTATAAAACTTCAACTAGTTTTTCTTGCTTCTGAACTTAGTAGAGGTAAATTTGTCTTTTTGCAAAACAACCCTAGAGCTTAGTGTCCTACTACAAAAAACCCCTTAACTTGTTAGTATTAGTTTGCGAGTACTTAAAGAGTAGTCATGGCTTTGTCCCTGGATATTCCCGTGGCCAGACTATGAAGAGGAGTACCAGGACGATGGACCGCATGAAGGTTACGACAACTATGATCATCTCCCATCGTCAGCATTGCCTGTGACCCCGAAGATGGAGCTTCGCCTACGCTACCTTTATTATTACGTTATTCCGCTGCTTGAGTTGTATTAAGAACTGGATCATGAGATCCTTATTTGTGTAAGACCTTATGTATGGTTTGTAATGGATGATGTATTGTGATATCCAAATCTGTTATGTCTCGCAAAAATGGTAATCCTGGGATTGCGAGGTATGGCATAACAGGCATCTGGGATTAAAAATCCGGGTGTTGACATCCTCCACCAACAACAACAATTACATCTACTTTGATGAATAGACACTGAGGTCTTAAACAAAATTTAAAGAAAACCATAAGGCTCTTTTCGTTTGCCAACTTACAATAAGGATCATTGCATACATCATATATAATCACAATCATGGCCATATCACATCACAACACAAGCCCTGCAAAAACAAGTTAGATGCCTCTAATCTTCTTTTCAAGTTTTACGTGGCTGGGTCTTTTGCATAAGAACCATTCTAACTTATGAACATGAACCACAACGTTGATACAAGTATTGTCAAGTGCCTGTTGTAAATTGAATCTTCACTATGGTGGGAGAGATAGATGAAGGGTTTCGCAGCATAGTAAATCAAAATTTTCTACGGAAGCGAACAGAGGGAAAGCCAAGATCTAATCTAGGAGATGCAAACAACGAGAGAGATTGGATTAGATCTTCATACCCTTGAAGATTCGCACAGCGGAACGTTCGTCGGAACGTGGGTGATGTAGTCGTACTCGCTTCTCCTCCTCGCGATCCGATCCGATCTAGCACCACAAGTGGCGGTGCCTCCGTGAGATGCACACGTGCAGCACCTCGACGTCTCCTCCTTCCTCGGACCATAAAGTATGGTGGAGAGATAGATTGGATCTACAACGCGATGGCGCGGTGTATATGGTGGAGAATTTCTGCAGCAGGGCTTCGCCTACAAACAGTCGGGAGGGAGAGAGGAAGGCAGCAGGGCTACTAGGGTTTGGAGGGAGGTGTGTCGGTAGGGAGGGGGCGCACCAGCCCTCTATATATAGAGGGGGTGCGGCCAGCCCTTGCCCATCCTCCAAGCCTATCTCTAGTTTAAACGATTTAAACTCTCCCTTATCTAGAAACCCTATCTTATCTCTAGTTTAAACGATTTAAACTTATCTAGGATCGGCTGGGCCCTATGGGGCCTTGTGCCCCTGGCCCAATGCGGCCAGGACACTCCCTCATAGGCCCATGCCCCCTCTCGGAAGGTGGGACCACGTTGTCCCCCTTCCGGAAGGTTCTAGAAGCTTCCGGTACAATACCGATTAACCCGGAACAATTCCGAACTCCAAAAACTGCACTGCCTTATATGAATCTTATTCTCCGGACCATTCCGGAACCTCTCGTGATATCCCGGATCCCATCCGAGACTCCGAACAAAAATTCATAAACCAAGTATCCAATCTATCCTAGCGTCGAGACACGTTAAGTGTGTGACCCTGCGGGTTCGAGAATATGTAGACATGATCTTCTATCAATAATCAACAGCGGGGTCTGGGCACCCATATTGACTCCCACACATTCATCGATGATCATATCGGATGAACCACGATGCCAGGATTCAATCAATCCCATATATATATTCCCTTCGTCTCGCGATATTTTACTTGCCCGAGATTCGATCGT
This sequence comes from Avena sativa, assembly GCA_916181665.1. Classification (NCBI taxonomy): domain Eukaryota; kingdom Viridiplantae; phylum Streptophyta; class Magnoliopsida; order Poales; family Poaceae; genus Avena; species Avena sativa. The sequence goes on from OV702297.1 coordinate 165,158,655, forward strand.
CGGTACCGTCATACCTAGTTCAATCTCGTTCACAGCAAGTACTTTACTCGTTCCGTAATCCGATATCACTTTGTGATTAACTCCTTAACCACATGCTTGCAAGCGGTGTTGATATCGATTACCGAGTGGGCCCGAAGTATATCTCTCCGACTTGGGAGGGACAAATCCCATCTCGATACATACAACCCAACAGATACTTTCCGATCACCTGAGAGACACCTTTATGATCACCCTCTCATAGGATGACGTTTGATGACCTCAAAGCTTTCTTCCTATACCAGGGAGTTGCATTATCTCATGGTCTAAGGAATACAATATTTGACATAAGAAAAGCTTCGCAAAGATGAACACAATGACACGATCTAATTGCTTCGCTTAGTTTGGGTCTGTCCACCATATCATTCTCCCAATGATATGATCTCATTATCAATTGACAACTCATGTCTATGGTTAGGAAACCTTAACCATCATTGATCAATGATCTAGTCCATAGAGGCGTACTAGGGACACGGTGTTGTTCACAAACCACACAAGTATTAATGTTTCCGCTTAATACAATTCTAGCATGGAATATAAACTTTATCATGAACAAGAATTATAATAATAACATCTTTATTATTGCCTCTAGGGCATAATTCCAACAGTCTCCCACTTGCACTAGAGTCAATAATCTAGTTTACATTTGGCAACAATCTTACACCCATGGCACTGAGGTGCTGATCATGTTTTACACGTGGAAGAGGTTTAGTCAATGGATCTGCGACATTCAGATCTGTATGTACTTTGCTGATCTTCAGATCTCCATCTGCTATATAATCTCGGATTATATGAAACTTGCGGTTGATATGCTTGGTCTTTGGATGATATCTTGGTTCCTTAGCGAGTGCTATGCCGCCAGTGTTGTCACACAATATCTCCAGTGGGTCCAATGCACTTGGAACCACGCCAAGCTCAGTGATGAAGTTTCTGATCCAAACTCCTTCACTTGACGCTTCTGCAGCAGCCATGTATTCCGCTTCTACTGTAGATCCCGCGACCACGCTTTGCTTGCAGCTTTCCCAGCTCACAGCTCCTCCATTCAAAATATACACGTATCCTGTCTGAGATTTAGCATCATCCTTGTCGGTGTCGAAACTAGCATCGACGTAACCTTTTACGACGAGCTGTTCATCACCCCCATAGACTAAGAACATTTCTTTAGTCCTATTTAGGTACCTTAGGATGTTCTTCACGGCTGTCCAGTGTTCCACTCCTGGATCACTTTGATATCTGCTCGTCAAACTGAGAGCATTGGACACATCCGGTCTAGTACACAGCATGGCATACATGATGGAACCTATGGCCGAGGCATAAGGCACTTTGCTCATAGCTTCCCTATCATTTACCGTAGCTGGACACTGAGCCTTGCTCAATATCTTACCTGACAACATAGGCACTGAACCTTTCAATGCCTTATCCATTCTGAACCTTTTCAGAACTTTGTCTAGGTATGTACTCTGGCTTAAAGCTATCAGGCGTCTTTGTCTATCTCTATAGATTTTGATGCCCAATATATAAGCAGCTTCACCTAGGTCTTTCATTGAAAAACACTTGTTCAAATAACCCTTCACATCGTTAAGCATGTCGATGTCATTTCCAATAATCAATATGTCATCCACATATAGTACCAGAAACGTCACCGAGCTCCCACTCACTTTCTTGTAGATGCAAGCTTCGTAGCAATTTGGAACAAATCCAAAGCTCTTGATTACTTGATCAAAACGAAGGTTCCAACTCCGAGACGCTTGCTTCAGTCCATAAATGGAACGCTGAAGTTTGCATACTTTATCAGCATCCTTAGGATCGACAAAACCTTCGGGTTGCATCATATACAACTCTTCATCAATGTTGCCATTGAGGAAAGCAGTCTTGACATCCATTTGCCATATTTCATAATCATGAAACGCAGCAATTGCTAATAAAATCCGAATGGACTTAAACATCGCTACGGGAGAGAAAGTCTCATCGTAGTCAACACCTTGAACTTGTCGAAAACCTTTCGCAACAAGCCGTGCTTTATAGACGGTAACATTACCATCCGCGTCCGTTTTCTTCTTGAAGATCCATTTGCACTCAACGGCCTTTCGGTCGCTAGGAGGGTCCACCAAAGTCCATACTTGGTTTTCGCTCATGGATCCCAATTCGGATTTCATGGCTTCTAGCCATTTCTCGGAGTCTGGGCTCATCATCGCTTCCTCATAGTTCGCAGGTTCGCTGTCTTCTACTAACAAGACAGTCAAGACAGGGTTGCCGTACCACTCAGGAGGGGCACGCGACCTTGTCGACCTGCGACGTTCAGTAGCAGCATCGTCCGAAGCTTCATGATCCTTGTCATTAGCTTCCTCTATTGTTGGTGCAGGCGGCACTGGAACAATTTCAGGTGCTGCGCTACTCTCCAATTCAAGAGAAGGTTCAATAACCTCGTCTAGCTCTACTTTCCTCCCACTCACTTCTTTCGAGAGAAACTCCTTCTCAAGAAAGGAACCGTTCTTTGCGACAAACACTTTGCCTTCGGTTCTGTGATAGAAGGTATACCCAATAGTTTCCTTAGGGTATCCTATGAAGACGCATTTCTCCGCTTTGGGTTCGAGCTTGTCCGGCATCAACTTCTTGACGTAAGCTTCGCATCCCCAAACTTTAAGAAACGACAACTTAGGTTTAGCACCAAACCACAGTTCATACGGTGTCGTCTCAACGGATTTAAATGGAGCCCTATTTAAAGTGAATGCAGCGGTTTCTAATGCATAACCCCAAAATGATAACGGCAAATCAGTAAGAGACATCATCGATCGGACCATATCTAATAGGGTTCGTTTCCGGCGTTCAGACACACCATTGCGCTGTGGTGTTCCGGGTGGCGTGAGTTGCGAAACGATTCCACTTGCTTTGAGATGCGTGAGAAAATCATAACTCAAATATTCGCCCCCACGATCGGATCGTAGAAACTTAATCTTTCTGTTACGATGGTTCTCCACTTCATTCTGAAATCGTTTGAACTTTTCAAATGTTTCAGATTTATGTTTCATTAAATAGATATACCCATATCTACTTAAGTCATCGGTAAAAGTGAGAAAATAGCGATATCCACCGCGCGTCGAAACACTCATCGGTCCGCATACATCGGTATGTATGATTTCCAACAAGTCCGTTGCTCGCTCCATCATACTGGAGAACGGGGTTTTGATCATCTTGCCCATGAGGCATGGTTCGCATGTGTCAAATGATTCAAAATCAAGAGACTCCAAAAGTCCATCAGAATGGAGTTTCTTCATGCGCTTTACACCAATATGACCTAGACGACAGTGCCACAAATAAGTAGTATTATCACTATCTACTTTGCATCTCTTAGCCTCAATGTTATGGATGTGGGTTTCATCCCTTTCGAGATTTAGAAGAAATAAACCATTCACAAGAGGTGCATGACCATAAAAGATGTTACTCATATAAATAGAACAACCATTATTCTCCGATTTAAATGAATAACCGTCTTGCAATAAACACGATCCAGAAATAATGTTCATGCTCAACGCAGGCACATAATAACATTTATTAAGGTTTAAAACTAATCCCGAAGGTAAAACTAAGGAGAGCGTGCCGACGGCCATCACATCAACTCTTGATCCGTTGCCAACGCGCATCGTCACCTCATCCCTCGCAAGCCGCCGTCTATTCCGTAGCTCCTATTTCGAGTTATAAATATTAGCAACTGAACCAGTATCAAATACCCAGGCACTACAACGAGGGCTAGTAAGGAAAACATCAATAACATGTATATCAAATATACCTTTGATGGTGCCAGCCTTCTTGTCCGCTAAGTACTTCGGACAGTTGCGCTTCCAGTGACCCTTGTCCTTGCAATAGAAGCACTCAGTGCCCGGCTTAGGACCAGACTTGAGCTTCTTCTCAGCAGGGGCAACGCGCTTGCCGCCGCTTTTCTTGAAGGGCTTCTTTGCACCCTTACCTTTCTTAAAGGAGGGCTTGTTGACCATCAACACATGATTATCCTTCTTGATGTCCACCTCCGCAGCCTTCAGCTTTGAGAAGAGCTCGGTGATCGTATCAGTGGAACCAATCTGATTATGAGTCACTACAAAACTTTTGTAGCTGGGAGGGAGTGATTGCAGAACCCTGTCAATCTTGAGCTCCTCTGGAATCTTGCAGTCCAGTTGCTCAAGGCGTTGAGTGTAGCCCGACATCTTAATGGCGTGCTCACTAACGGAACTCCCTTCCTCCATCTTGCAGTTAAAGAACTTCTCGGAGATCTCATATCTCTCAGAACGGGCCTGAGTCTGAAACATGGTTTTCAGCTCTTCGAGAATCTCAAAGGGCCCGGGATAGTTTTCAAAACGATTTTGAAGTTCCGGTTCCATAGCAAACAACATGGTGCTCTTAATCACACCATAATCATCTTTGCGCGACTGATAGACAGCTTTCTCATCAGCCGGCGCAGTTGCAGCAGGGGGTTACCTAACGCTTTCTCAAGGACATAGTCCTTTTGACCGCCAGAGAGAATGATTCTCAGATTGCGGAACCAGTTGGTGAAGTTAGACCCATTGTTCTTAAGCTTTTCTTTCTCAGCAAAAACGTTGAAGTTGAAGTTGGACTTAGCCATGTGATCTACAATATTTGCAAGTACAAATTAGACTATGTTCATGATAACTAGTTCAACTTTTAATCAAATTACTAGATGAACTCCCACTAAATTCAACATCCCTCAAGTTGTTTAGTGAACACGATCCAAATTCACCACACCTAATCCGATCTTCACGAGAAGAGATGTGGTTTCAATGGTGGACAACGAAGTGTCGATCATATCATTCATATGACTCATGCTTAACCTTTCAGTTCTTGTGTTCCGAGGCCATGTCTGTACATGCTAGGCTCGTCAAGTTAGACCCAAGTATTTCCGCGTGTGCAAAACTGGCTTGCACCCGTTGTATGTGAGCGTAGAGTCTATAGCACCCGATCATCACGTGATGCTTGGACACGACGAACTTTCGCAACGGTGCATACTCGGGGAGAACACAGTTTTTATCTTGATCTTTAAGTGAGGAATCATCTTATAATGCTACCGTCGCGATCTAAGCATAATAAGATACATAAAAGGATAAACATCACATGCATATAACTTTATGTGACATGGTATAGCCAATCTTCGCGCAATGATCTCCATCTTGTGCGTTCCGGCATGATCTCCATCACTTCACCATGATTGCCTCCACCACGAATAGCAACTACAACTATTGCTAACTACTTAGCGATAAAGTAAAGCTATTACATGGCGTATAAGAAGTTGACTCGCAGGTCATACACAATTATAAAGACAACCATATGGCTCCTGCCGGTTGTGTACTCATCGACATGCAAGTCGTGAAACATTACAAAACATGATCATCGCATACAATATACACATCACATCTTGGGCCATACCATATCACAGAAAACACTCCCTGCAAAAACAAGTTAGACGCCTCTACTTTGTTGTTGCATGTTTTACGTGGCTTATGGGAGTAGATGCTAAGAACGATTCTTACCTACGGAAAGCCACAACGGTGATATTATGGTTGCCAAACTCCAGCGTTAATCCCATGACAACTATAGTGAGAGAAACTGACATCCACCAGCCGCATGTGTGGTACAAGCCACACGTCAAGTGCGGAGCCAGTCTCGTGAACGACATCGCGTAAGGTTGGCCTGGACCGCTTCAATCTCACTATCCCGCGTCATAAGAAGAACACAAACAAGAGGCTTGCAACAGAAAACATCAACGCCCGCAACAACCATGTTGCGTTCTACTCGTGAATCACATCTACGCATAGATCTAGCTCTGATAGCACTGAAGGGTTTTGCAGCATAGTAAATCAAAATTTTCTACGGAAGCGAACAGAGGGAAAGCCAAGATCTAATCTAGGAGATGCAAACAATGAGAGATATTGGATTAGATCTTCATACCCTTGAAGATTCGCACAGCGGAACGTTCGTCGGAACGTGGGTGATGTAGTCGTACTCGCTTCTCCTCCTCGCGATCCGATCCGATCTAGCACCACAAGTGGCGGTGCCTCCGTGAGATGCACACGTGCAGCACCTCGACGTCTCCTCCTTCCTCGGACCAGCAAGTATGGTGGAGAGATAGATTGGATCTACAACGCGACGGCGCGGTGTATATGGTGGAGAATTTCTGCAGCAGGGCTTCGCCTACAAACAATCGGGAGGGAGAGAGGAAGGCAGCAGGGCTACTAGGGTTTGGAGGGAGGTGTGTCGGTAGGGAGGGGGCGCACCAGCCCTCTATATATAGAGGGGGGGTGCGGCCAGCCCTTGCCCATCCTCCAAGCCTATCTCTAGTTTAAACGATTTAAACTCTCCCTTATCTAGAAACCCTATCTTATCTCTAGTTTAAACGATTTAAACTTATCTAGGATCGGCTGGGCCCTATGGGGCCTTGTGCCCCTGGCCCAATGCGGCCAGGACACTCCCTCATAGGCCCATGCCCCCTCCCGGAAGGTGGGACCACGTTGGCCCCCTTTCGGAAGGTTCTAGAAGCTTCCGGTACAATACCGATTAACCCGGAACAATTCCGAACTCCAAAAACTGCACTTCCTTATATGAATCTTATTCTCCGGACCATTCCGGAACCTCTCGTGATATCCCGGATCCCATCCGAGACTCCGAACAAAAATTAATAAACCAAGTATCCAATCTATCCTAGCGTCGAGACACGTTAAGTGTGTGACCCTGCTGGTTCGAGAATATGTAGACATGATCTTCTATCAATAATCAACAGCGGGGTCTGGGCACCCATATTGACTCCCACACATTCATCGATGATCATATCGGATGAACCACGATGCCAGGATTCAATCAATCCCATATATATATTCCCTTCGTCTCGCGATATTTTACTTGCCCGAGATTCGATCGTCGGTACCGTCATACCTAGTTCAATCTCGTTCACAGCAAGTACTTTACTCGTTCCGTAATCCGATATCACTTTGTGATTAACTCCTTAACCACATGCTTGCAAGCGGTGTTGATATCGATTACCGAGTGGGCCCGAAGTATATCTCTCCGACTTGGGAGGGACAAATCCCATCTCGATACATACAACCCAACAGATACTTTCCGATCACCTGAGAGACACCTTTATGATCACCCTCTCATAGGATGACGTTTGATGACCTCAAAGCTTTCTTCCGATACCAGGGAGTTGCATTATCTCATGTCTAAGGAATACAATATTTGACATAAGAAAAGCTTCGCAAAGATGAACACAATGACACGATCTAATTGCTTCGCTTAGTTTGGGTCTGTCCACCATATCATTCTCCCAATGATATGATCTCATTATCAATTTACAACTCATGTCTATGGTTAGGAAACCTTAACCATCATTGATCAATGAGCTAGTCCATAGAGGCGTACTAGGGACACGGTGTTGTTCACAAACCACACAAGTATTAATGTTTCCGCTTAATACAATTCTAGCATGGAATATAAACTTTATCATGAACAAGAATTATAATAATAACATCTTTATTATTGCCTCTAGGGCATAATTCCAACAATAGACACCCACAAAGCCACTTATGAAATGAAGTTGCATGTTGAGCGTGGAGAAAGTCTCATGAATGATGTCATGTAAGGTTAGCCCGGGAAGCTTCATACCACCATCCCGCAAGATGCAAAGTACACAAAAAGCAATCGACAACAAAAGCATCAACACCCATAATAACCATTGTGTTCTACTCGTGCAACAGATCTATGCATAGGCACGGCTCTGATACCACTATCGGGGTTCGCAGCATGGAAAACAAAAACTCGCAATCGAACACACAAAATCCAAGATCTAATCTACGAGATGAGTGCAATGATTTCATAGAGTACTAACCCTCGAAGATCCAAAGCGTTTAACAAGATCGGATTCTCATGGTTGATGTAGTCGTTCACTTGCTGATCTCAAGGTCATGAAGACGATCCTTCCGGCGCTGTTTTTTGGAAGTGCTTCCGTAGTCGGTCGCACGTTCAGTACTCTATAAAGACCTTCCTCTCCCTTGTTCCAGCAGGCAGTGGAGGTTGTAGATCTCCTCGCGATTCTAGCAGCACGACAGTGTGGTGGTGGAGGTGGAGGAGTAGATCCCGCAGGGCTTCGCCTAAGCCGGATCAGGTTAGGTGGAGTACAAGGGTTCCTTGGTGGCTAGGGTTAAGGCACGAAGGAGAGGAGGTGGCATCCGCAGAGGATAGGGCGGTGGCGGTGCAAGGCGGCAGTGCTTGGGCGGCGACGACAACGTGGGGCTAGCGTTTAGGTTGAGGGGAGAGGGGCGTCCCCCTCCCCTCCTTTTATGAGAGGGAGAGGAGGTTTGGGGAGGGGGTGGCCTAGTCCTCCCCCAACTCCCTCTCCTTGGCTGGCGGTGGAGGAGAGGAGGTTTTCTCTCCTCCCTCCACTAGGATTTGACTTTCAAATTCGGGTTTGACTTTTTCAAACACTCGTTTGACCTAATCAAACTATGGTTTAATTTCTCTCTTCCTTTAACCAACCAAGTGACCTAGGTCATGAAACAATCATCCCATTAGGGTTTAGTATATTCCATGTACCCCTTCCCCCCAAAGCGGTGGACCTTCTAGAAATTTCTAGAAGCTTCCGGTCAAAGCACCGAAAACATTTCCGAACCCCGGAAATTGACTTTCCTTATATGAATCTTATTCTCCAGACCATTTCAGATCTCCTCATGATGTCCCAGATGCAATCCGAGACTCTGAACAACATTCGGTCTACAACACATTTCCATATCTACTAAACAACATCGAATCCTTAAGTGTGTCGCCCTACGGTTTGTGAATTATGTAGACATGACCGAGACACTTCTCCGATCAATAACCAATAGAGAAATCTGGAAATTCATATGGCTCCCACATATTTCTACAATTACTTCATGATCGAATGAACCATTTACATATGATACCAATTTCCCTTTGTCTTGCTATATTTTACTTATCCGAGGTTTGATTGTCGGTATCACCAATACCTAGTTCAACCTCGTTACCGATAAGTACTCTTTACTCATTCCGTGATATGACATTCCATAGAGAGGGCCTAGAGTATATCTATCCTTCATATGGATGGACAAATCCCATTCTTGATCCATGTGCCTCAACACATACTTTCAGAATACCTAATGCCACATTTATAACCACCCAGTTACAGAAGTGGTGTTTGATGTCATCAAAGCATTCATCCGGTGATGGTGATTAACATGATCTCATGGTTGAAGGATTAGGTTACTATGTATTTGAAAGCTTGTCACAAATGAACTCTAAATGACTTGATCTTACCTACGCTTACTATAGGAGTGTGTTCATCATATCTTTCTCCTAATGACATGATCTTGGTGTTAATAACATCTAATGTCCATGATCAGGGAACCATGATCATCTATTAATCAACAAGCTAGTTTAACAAGAGGCTTTACTAGGGACTTCTTTTATGTTTACAAAACACACAAGTATTATTGTTTCTGGTTAATACAATTATAGCATGGGATGTAAACATTTATCATAAACACAAAGATATAATAATAACCATTTTATTATTGCCTCTTAGGCATATCTCCAACAATCTTCTCAACACTTTCAGGACCCCCTATGGCGTACTTGTTGACAATCCGACAATAGCTGGCGCCCATCGTGGGGTAGGTGAATTTCGAGCTTCGTTCTGGGCGGAATCTGCGTGTGCAGAAATCGGCGGAACAATCACCATGGGTCGTGTGGTCTACGCCAGTGATGTCCCTCTCGTTATTCTCGACGAGACCTGGATTCCAGCTAGAGAGCCCGCGAGAACCTACAACATCATGTCCATCAGTGAGATCGACATCTACCTCAGCTTTGTTTATCCCGCCCAACCCACCCCTGAGGTGATGACCATGGCAGAAGAAAAGTTTGGATCTGCTCTTTCCGTAGAGGCAAAAAAGTTCAAGATCCCGGAAAAACCTGAACCCACCAAGCCCGCTCTTGTAGTGGAAGAAGTGGTGGAAGAAAAATACGGATCTGATCTCCCTGTTGAGATCGCATACACAGATGAAGAGTATATTTGCTTTGGATCCGGTTCTACCGATGCTGGAGCAGAAAAACACTCTTGGGGCACATGATAAAGCAGATGATGAAGCGCCCCTACATCAATTACAAAGCAATCACCAAGATCAAGCAGAGCTTTGAGATGGTAGAGGCGGAAACCCAGCTGTACCATTACCTCGAGACCATGAAGAAAGAGAAGCTTTGCTTCGTGCACTATGTGGGCTCTAGATCTGACTCTGTCGATGCTGGAGCCAGTAATGGTTCAGTTCTTGATGCCATCAGAGAAAATACTGACTCACCTGCTTCCCCTCAAGAATCACTGATGTCGCAGGAACTCCAAGACTTTGAGAAGGAGATGGAAGCATGTGAAGAAGAATACGCCTCAAAGCAAGTGCTAGGTAAGTCGTAGAATCCTCCGAGTCCATATGATAGCATGGACAAAGACTACACCGCACAAGATGACATGGACACCGGAGATCCATCCGAGGTCGAGAAGCCAACTATGACAGAAAGTACTGAGGAAGTAAATCTCCCGGTACTGGACCGAAATCCATCTTTGCCACTAGTACGCATGTTAAGGCTACTGGGCGGTCAAAGAAGAAGAAGAATAAGAACAAAAACCCGACACTGGCTGAGCCGGTAGAGGAAGCCAACAAAGAAGAGGTTGATGAAGAGATCGAGATGGAGAATCGGGATGGGGATCTGATTAATCCCACACCGATCAACCCTCCTGTGGATGGGCACGTTGTCACCAAGGGTGCACATGAAATCTATGGAGATGCTCTCACGATACCAAGCCCAACTGCTTCGGATCTCACTCCGGAGGAGCTGGAGAAAAGGGCAAAGGACCTGGAAAAGCATCGCTTGTTTTTGTTCAAAGAGGCTGCCCACATCGTCAAGCTCAAACAATAGATAGACATCAATCCTTCCCAGTACCAGTCATAATTCAAGCGACTGCCAAACAAGACAAGGGGAGGTCCGGTTCTTGCTAATAGGAACCCAGATGTCCACAAAGATTTATTCAACGGTAAAACCGGAGAGAAGATCCGAGTTTACAACATGCCAGTGGAGAACGCTGCGGCTGCTCGAGCCATCCTCGCCAATAATTCATCTCCAGAATAGGTCCGGCAATGCGTAGCATTGCTCGAAAAAGGACTAAAATAGAAAAGATGGCCACGTAATTCAGTGGAAAGCTGGCCTCAAGTTCGGAATTTTTCCACACTGGCGCAAACCAAAGCGTTGATGAAAGACCCTGCGGGGATACAAATCAACGTCATCATCCTCGGGAAGAAGAAAATTAAAGGACCGGATCAAACGGTCACCTCGCAGGGGCCGCACGGGACTGGTCAGGATTTATTCCGAGTGTGTCTGAAGATGCCATGAGGGCATTGGTGCCTCACAAGGGCCATCATCGGCAGAATAATCGCCACAGGGAAGACCCAGAGGTACGCCGCCAGCAAGAACAAGATCAGCTAAGGATGCCGCCCCCAGCCATCCGGCTAGCAGCACCAGACAATGAAATGACCCGGATCATCCTGAATCAAGCAGGGACAGGGCTTGATGAAATCAACCTCGGAGTTAGCATAATGAGGCTCCCGAACCGCGCCGCTCAGACGGAAATAACCCGCCAGAGCCACCATCACCGCTCGACAGCGGCCATGAAGGATCTCATCATAGACATGGAAGCCGCAGGGGCGGAGGCAGCAACGGTGGAAGGAGAAGTAGGAATTCGACTCTGTCACGTAGAAGCCGCAAGCCTCCAAGGCGTAGGTCTCTCTCGCCAAACGATGCTCGCCATTGCATGGAGTCCAACATTTCAGCACAATAGTATGAGGAAGAGGACATATATGTGGTACCCAAATGCTTTGGCCCACGTATTCGTCCAACCAAGTTTCCGGTTGACTTCGGCATTGCCAAACATATTCAACCCTATGACTTCACAGCTCGGCTAGATACTTGGCTTCAAGATTTTTTCTAGGCTTGCTGCATCACCAAAGGAGGAAACATCCTGGTCGCAGTTAAATAGCTCCCACTCATGTTGCGGAAGACTGCTCGATCATGGCTCCACGAACTACGAGAGAACTCAATTCACAACTGGTATGATATGCAAAGTGGAACACCCTCGGATCGACCCTATGCAATTTTTAGCGATTCCCGCCAAACCCGCATAGAAACAATTCAAAGGTGCCCACTAGGCACTTGCGTGCGGGTGGAAAATGAAGTAATATCATTACACAATAGTCCAGGATGAAACCCAAAAAACAGATATATACAACGACGACTCCAAGAGTAAAGAATACAGATATACAGTACAAAGATCCATATCACCTTGAAAACGATACAGCGTCCGAGTACGGACAAGATGCAAATTGGGCTAAGAGCCCTGAAGAATAATAAAATGGCGTCCACCCTGCCCATGCCAAGCCGGAAGGGTAATGCGGTGACCCAGCATACCACTGCATGATGTAGTACAGTATAGTCATTGGCATAACACCGATGAAACACCGTTCACTAGTATTACATCCCTTAGAGTAGTACAACAGAAACATAGCAGGTCCAAGACATGACTATAGGTTACAACTCAACTCTTTACACAAGATCCAGAGAACACTCTAGGTTAAAGAGAGAGAAAGAAACTTCTACAAAGAAGAATCAGGAATAAATAACTCATAGCTACCATACCTATTAAACTAATAGCTGAACTACTAGGCTTGCATTGTTGCTATTGCAATATTCTACAGAAGTAGGTTCTATGGTTAGGAATCCTATTCTTATCTAATCAGCAACTTCGTCTTCGCTTGAGCTGATGTATATGTTGACTTTCTTGACTTCATTGAAGAGATTTAGCTTTTGATGATGATTCCTGGAGCATGCTTGATGTAGACGTCGTCTGTACTGAATTTAGAACCTAGCAAGGCTTAAGAAGATACTTTGAGTATGAGCGTACTTAGCAAGTTCACTAGAAAAGGCATGTTTGATGCACTATATCTATAGCCATAGACCATAGGTCGTAGGCAATGCAGGTTTTCGTAAACATTTCTTCAAAGGTTGCTTTTATTCTGAAAAGCTATGTCCGTCAGTCTTTACGGGTTTACCAGAACCTTCATGGGGTTCCTTTCCTGCCGCGTTCGCAGCTCCTTCCTGGAACAGGGAGTAACAAGTTACAGTTCTTACACTCTGTAGAGGTGCGTCACTTTACCCATGAGAGATCTTAGCTTTGTTGCACATCCGAGCCGCGAACCCGTTCACACTTCCTTGGTGTGAGGCCCAGACTAAGACCCAAGCCAATCACTGCCTTCTCCGCGACCCCGCATGTCTCCTTGGTGTACGGCAGCCCACCTATTGAATTACGGCAATGGCAGTACAGACTGTTCAGATGCTGGAACTATCGTGGGACGTTGAGGGTTCCCACCCATATGTTGCATATCCTCTATGAATTACCATAAATAATATGCACGCTACGAGTGATAACAGCCACGACCCGCACATCCATCTCCATGCGAGAGGGAAAAGATACATCTAACTTGTTCGTCCCATTCCAAATCTCATGGTCAACGCGTAATATACGGCGCAAGAATCACTAGCGACATTGGTTGTTAATTCCTAGATAATATGTTCCTTTACCACCAGAACTCTTATAGTAGGTTATAACCTATAATCACATTATTATGAAAATAGTGTTTTCTGTCCTTTTTCAAATGCAGGTGATGACAACACTGGATTTGTAAAAAATACTTTACAGAAAATAATCAAAGGACATGAGCAAGTGTGAACTTGCCTTTTGTGATTACAATATTATGCACTCACGGTCTTCAAGACAATATAAGATCCAATAGCGGAAATCTGCATCATTGGTCTGGTAAGGACTGATGTTTAAAGAAGCAATATGCTTTTATGCATAAGTAATGTGATGCAAGTTGATAAACATGAATCTCGAGAATAACGTTGTCCTAGGGTTTGGATACTGGAAAGGGTTCCTTGTAATGTGTTGCACTTTTAGATTAAGTTTCACACATGTGCTTCTTATTAAGGCTTGTGAGTGTGTGGAAAACAACATGTATTTATACAACAACAAAATACACAGTATGGAATGCAACTCAAGGTTGCTTACATCTTAATTGTTTATCTTCAAGTTTTACTTTACAAGTAATGTCACTTATACAGAATTTAAGTATTAACAATCTTATTATACAAGTAAAGTATAAAGTAAGATGTTTACTATTAATTGTCATATGTTGATTGAAGTGGCAAAACGAATAACTTTTAAAGAAAATCTTACTCAACTAAACAGAAGCATTTAAGCTTTTAAGTTAATCTTATGAGGTGTTCTTTCTAGTTATAGTCTTTAAGTAAGAAAGAATTACATTTACTGGAATAATGATTTCTTTACATTTTAATGGTATAAAGGGATTTACCTTCCTATAAGGGTGTGGTTAATGTTTGTGAATAAGTAAACAATATTATTTATTACTTATGAACTCACTTATAGTGTTTTGATTTGTTTATAAACTTGTGGTTACAATAAAGGAATAGATTTTATCTCTTTACAAATTATTCTTGGAGATTTTTATTAGATAAGAATTCTTTTATAAATTAATTTATACTTATGTTTGAAAGATAATTTAATAAAATTGTATTTAAATTGTGCTAACTCATTTTGGCTTCACACAACAATATTTAAGACTAATACTTTTTATTAGACTCAATTCATTAATTTAAGAAATATTAACAAATTTTATTTGATATAATATGAATTATTAACTAACGAAATAGGTTTAAATTCAAGTTATGAAGGTGTTTAACTTTTTATTTAACTCAAAAGTGGAATAGCACATTTTTAACATGTAGGTATTATTTTTGTGATCATTTTGGTATATTACATTTATTTTTGTGGTTTATAAATAATAAGATATGATTTTAATAAGGTTTATTACTTTATAAATACTTAGTAAATAATAAATATTTAATTAAGAGGAATAATAATGCATGATTATAGTTTTAAACTCTAATACTTATTTTTCTAAGATTTTTGGTATTTTATTTAGATTTTTAACATTTACCATTATTAAAATATTAATTATCAAAGTATTAAAACTTTGTAAAGTATTTATTAAATAATATTTATTTAAATAATCATCATAATAATATTTAATAATAGTTTTAAATTGTAGATTTTATTTTTCTAAACATTTTCATATATTATATGTATTTTTTCTGATTTATAAAACAAAATATATTAAATTTACAAGATTTAATCATTTTATTTTATTTTTGGAATATTGAAATTTGAATTCATATTGTTTTAATTCTTTTCTAAACAGACATGAAACTTTTTACACTCAGATGGGATCTACCCATGGTTACAGACATGTGGGGCTTAGGCCACGTCATAAGCCACATCAGCAAAGACTAGCCAATAGAGTGGACCAGGTCAAGGGTGACCTCACCCTGATGTCACCATGATGCTCGAATTCGCGAATCGGCTACGTGCGCGGGGCAGTGCCTGGGCTTAATGTAAAGAGGACGTCGCCGTGAACCTTATAGTGGCGGCACCGCTCTGTTTTAGTCATCGGATGTTGGTCGGCGACGAGCGTTTGTGGCGGTAGATTTGGCATCCCCGTGGGTTGATAGCTACGGCACGCGAGCAACGAATCGGACAGGATCACGAAGTTCAGGGGCTCACCAGGAGCATGATGAAGGGCTCGGCGGGGCCAGAGGTGGTCGGGAGCGATCTAATCGTAGGCGATGAACTTCGTCGGAGTCAGAGAAGATTGTCACGATTCGGTCGATCCTGTACATACCGGCTCGATTCCTTCCTCCGGGATGACGAGGGCGATGACACGGAGCTCATAGTATCCTCCGACGGCTCCAGGGTGGTCTCTGGACGGCGGCGCGCATCAGCAGTTAAAGCTAGGGTTTGGCCTCTGAGAGGAAACAAAGAGGAAGAAGGGGATTAGGGTGCTCCGGTGGCGACGCTGGGTTTAAATAGACGATGTAGAGCGGTGGCGCGGATCTTGACGCGGCCGGCGATGGGGTGGCCGCCAGCGAGCTGCTTCGTCGGATCGTGAGGTCGCCAGTGGCGCGAGGAAGACGATGCAGTTAGAAGGTCGAAGAGGTACGAGCTTCTGGCAGGCTGATGCTGGGCTAGGTGGGCTGCATTTAGCTGCTCGTGGGCGACGAGTAAGAAAGTGGAAAAATGGGCCACGGGCCAGAAACCACTCAGTGTTATTCCTTTTATTTTTCTTTACCATTTTCTATTTTCTGTTTTATTTTCAGATTTGAATTTTTTTCACAATTGATTAAAATTTCTTTATAGAAATTACTTGCTAATTATTTGCAGCAGTAATGAGGTGTATTATATAATGATCTTTTATTATACCTTGTTATAATTTCTTTATTTTTTTTATAGATCCTTTTCTATTTAATTACAACTACATATGAGTTAAAGTTTGAATTGAAAATGCTTACCATAAGTTCTTAGAAGATTTAATATTCTCATATTTCTTTTATGGATGTGAATAAGGGTTAATGGCTAAACATATTATCTTTATGTTTATGATCTTTATTAATATCACCTTTTAAATAGGAAGTTATTATTTGAAATGAATTATGAGAGAGAATTGATAATTATAATTTCTAGGCATATATGATTGAAATAAAAGTTAGGGTTTTAAATTGTAATTGTTTACCATAGATTTTAGGAGTTTTAATATTCTTGTCCAACCCTTTATTCATATGAATAAAGATTATTGGTTAAGACAGATTGTCGTTATGTTTGTGATCATGAATTATATCACCATTTATAAAAGAAAGTTATTTCCTGGAAGGCCTTATGGAATAGATTTGATAAAGTTAACTCCTAAGCACATACGGTTATGATAATTATAAATGATAAAGATATGCTTAAGGGATTTGCTATAGGAAAATATTCCTATGAAACATTAAAGAAATAAGATGATTGATTTAAATAGATGAATTAGATTTTATGTTTGGTTAAGATTTAGGGTTTAATACTTAACAAGGATTTCTATACTTCATAATTCTGGATTTTTGATTAAGGAATTCCTTTCCTAGATATATTATTTCTTTATATCCATCATCATGTTCTAACATGATGAGCTTTACTTCACAAGAATATTCTTATCCATAATTTCTCCTCCTAAATTCATTTGTAATTCTGATGAGCTTGACATTAAAGCTCTATATGATCTTCTCATAACAATAACTCTCATCACTAGAGTACTTCTTTTTATTCTAATTCCACTTGAATAATCACCTTCTTACTTCTTAGATTACTTTGTAATCTCTCTTAAAAATCTCAGAAGCTTGTCACTGAAGCCTTCCTAAGCTTCTCATAGCTATACTTGGTTCTATTAACTACTCTACTGCTGATAACCTTCAATCCAACAAGTGGTTACTTCTAACTACATTCATACTCTAATCTCTCATTGTATTAATGTGACTTGCCATGGCTAACCTAGAATAACATATCTATACTAGGGTTCAATCATGTTTTATCCACCAATGTCACTAATACATGGTATAAGCATTCAATATTGGTGAATAAGGCATGGTCATTATACTCCTTTGATCTTTTATGATTCAGGTTTCCAGTTGGCTAATCAAGGCTTCTATCCATTCAACATTACAGTGGTATTATAATTATCTTCTGTTTAGCTCTATTGGATTAAGAGATATAATTCATGGACTATACCGACTTGATCCATTAGGACTACTCCTTGTAACTATCTTTAGACTTCATTCTTGTAATCTTCTTTGTTACTATATTGATTTGATTTCCTCAAATCAGTCCCATCCTATAGATGACATCTAGAACTAACATCACTACTTATCTCTTCTTACTTCTTTCTTTATAAGCCTTAAGTGAATGCCATAATAAGGACAAGAGTTGATAGATCAAGAATTGATAGGTTAAGAACGGGTGAATCAATAGTTGATTACTCAACATTGATGAACAATAGATATTGAGATAGGATTCCATAAGGATTGATATGGAAAGGAGGATATGTGGTGAATGACCTTAACTTGCTTTCTTTCCTACTCAATCTCAAATAAAAGTTAAAGTTGGGTATTTCCATGATACTCATGGTATAAGTAGATGAGATTAAGATATAGTTGTTACATTCTTATTATTTGTGTTATATTTATAATTTGGTATTCATGAGTGATTATAATGAATACTATGATATGATCACCTAAGGATCAAATGTAAATCATTAACTAATGTATTAGGGTTTAATTTTATTCCATTTGATCTACCCTTAGATCAAATCTTGTTTACCCAAAATAAGGTTTTAGCAAAGGTCATATTGAAACTGATCGCAGTCAACTTGATGATCTACTTCCATTCCATCAAGTTAAGAGAAGCTTCAATCATTTTGACAAGTTTTTATTTAAAAGCACGAAAATTATTCAGATTTTCTATGCATGAATGCAATCACACATCTGTGTTCAGCTTATTTCTAAGATCTAATGCTAGGATGTTACAGACTCTCCCCCTAAAAATAAACTTCGTCCTCGAAGTTCGCACTCTCATGTTTCGGAGTAAGGAATTGTCTTGCAATGATTACGATATGTCTCAACTCCATGTTAACCTCAATGGGAATAATTGTATTATTCCATATCCAGATCCTTTCCTTGAATTCTGACTGTACTTGGCAATCTCCAACTTGTTGTCTCCAATACTCCAAAGTTCCTTTTACTTTACTCCCTTAGGGATATGTCCTTGTAAAATCCTTAAATTGAGGTCGCTCCTTTAGTTGATTTCCCTCATTAAGTATCCTAATCCAACTTCTTTACTTGATCATCGAACTTTCTTACTATACTATGTAAGGTCTAGGAAGTCTCACTAAAACAGGTGTTAAATTTTATTAATAAATAGTGTGGTCAAAAGACTAATATTTGATTTATCATTGTATGAGTTGTATTGGTAATTTTTCCCAATATTGATTTGGAACACATTTAGTCCATACCCATTGGAATTTCTTGTTCCTCTATACTTGTTCAATTGGATGTGATTATTCACTTTTAAGGACCACTTAAGAGTTGTTTCCTCTAGACTTAGTTTATTAAGATTAATCTATTTTATCACCCCTAAGCTCTTGTCTTAGCAAGATTTAGATAATGTTTTCATTATTACCTTAAGTACTTCTTCAACTTCCATTTAATAATTTCCTACTCTCCCCCTTAGGGTTTACTAATGGTCTCTAAACTGCCTTATAAAGTACTTCTTGGTTCTATAAATAGAATGATGGGCTTTGTTCAGCTTATACTTTACCTAATTTGTTCTTATGAAAGATTGTATGGTGTATCAACACAATTGTGGATCTCCAAAGTGAATCTTTCAGCATTACTTTGTCTTACTTACTATTTGGTCACTTTTGCTTTGATAGGTCAATTTTCACGAAGAGTCTCGAAAGTCGATCGCTTAAATTTTATACTCTTTTAGGTCTTACTTAGCTTAGGCCAAATTTTATGCTCTTTATGCAACCATTTAGATAATCTGGTTAACTATGTCAACCAACACCAGCTACGGTCAAGATACCAACTGTGGATCAATTACCACTATGGATCAAATACCAGCTGCGGATAATTACCAGTTGCGAACCATCCTAGGGTGTATGTATTATCCTATCGTTTCCATCATACTTCTAGCATTCTCTCTGAATTGTCAGAGCTTGAATACCATTTTAGTTCCAAAGCTTCGTATTTGCATTAATTCATGATGCTTCCATGAACTTGGTACTACTACTCCATTACTTCTTAGAAACATTACCTACTTTGATTGAACCTTAAGTTCATTACTTATTGTTGCTCCATCTATTCCCTACATTAACCTTTCTTCTTATTATGGACTAACAATGATTTGATCTTGATTCATCCTCCAAATTGGATTGATACTCCTCATATTTGGCTTTACCCTCCAGGTAGGTCTTCATATTGGTCTTCGGAACTCGTAAGTCCCTTACACGAATTCCCATTTCTATCTAGGTCTATAACATCAAGTAGTAACTGGATGTTGTAACATGTATTTGCACACCAGGTCAGACTTCATGTACAGATCTAGTCAATCAAGAAGATCCAAGAAAAACAAATAAATCCAAATGTGGTACATATAACACACAATATTCTAAGCCCAAAATATAATAGTTGAGTATAATATCTCTAGAATTCCGGCTTAGTTGTGTAGTATATGACACCTCCTCATATAGGTTTACATTGTGATACTTAGCACATAGGGTCAAACTATTCTTTGTTTCTTAATTTACCCAAATTTCTCAATTGCAATAGGATAATCTTAAGCAAAGTGGTCTCAAATTTGGTATTGACTAAACTTTTGTCTCACCTTTGGAATGAATAGCTATAACCATCCTTTCTTTATTAGTAAACTAACCTCACCTGATTACTCCAAAAGAATAATCGGATTCTATTTGCTAACTTAAACCAAATATTATTGGAAATTTCTAGCACCTATGACTTCTATCATAGTTCTACCAGGTTATCTTCTTACTCTACCTAACGATAATTTACTAATTCCTTATCATAATTATACTCTCATCATGGTTTCGGAGCTAATCTCACCATGATCTTATTATGTTTTACCTGTACATTATGATTTAAGAGTTAATCTAGCCTTGATAACTTTACTTCTCACAACACTATTATTAAGTCATTACATAATTGCACTTCATCACGTAGAATTCTCCAGTGAATCCCACATGATTAATACACTTTACATCCACATTTATCATAATGATATCATCAGGTTGTCTTTGGTTATCAACTGACACTAGGATTTTACTGTTCTTACTTAAATTCTAGGATTAGGCTACACCATTAAGACTACTTCAATTGATGGCTTACACTTTCCTACAGTCTCTTGGTGGTTTATGTCTCCCTCGGGAAACACTAAAGAGCACTATAATTGAGAAAAGATAAATAATTACTCCTAAGAAAGAATGACTTAAACATATGACTTAGGTCTGACAAGGTTATCCTCAAGTGGATACTCATCACAAGTCATACGAACATTTGGTTTAGATAAGATGGCTCCTATAGTCATTATCCAACCTACAGATCTTCCTAAAAGGTTTTAATCCTAAGGTCAAAGCATATGCTCTGATACCAACTGCGGTGACCTATCATACCACTTCATGATGTAGTACACTATAGTCGTTGACATAACACCAATGAAACACCGTTCACTAGTATTACATCCCTCAGAGTAGTACAGCAGAAACATAGCAGGTCCAAGACATGACTATAGGTTACAACTCAACTCTTTACACAAGATCCAGAGAACACTCTAGGTTAAAGAGAGAGAAAGAAACTTCTACAAAGAAGAATCGGGAATAAATAACTCATAGCTACCATACCTATTAAACTAATAGCTGAACTACTAGGCTTGCATTGCTGCTATTGCAATATTCTACAGAAGTAGGTTCTATGGTTAGAAATCCTATTCTTATCTAATCAGCAACTTCGTCTTCACTTGAGCTGATGTATATGTTGACTTTCTTGACTTCATTGAAGAGTTTAGCTTTTGATGATGATTCCTGGAGCATGCTTGATGTAGATGTCGTCTGTACTGACTTTAGAACCTAGCAAGGGTTAAGAAGATACTTTGAGTACGAGCGTACTCAGCAAGTTCACTATAAAAGGAGTGTTTGATGCACTATATCTACAGCCACAGACCATAGGTCGTAGGCAATGCAGGTTTTCGTAATCATTTCTTCAAAGGTTGCTTTTATTCTGAAAAGCTATGTCCGTCAGCCTTCACAGGTTTACCAGAACCTTTATGGGGTTCCTTTACCGCCGCGTTCGCAGCTCCTTCCCGGAACAGGGAGTAACAAGTTACAGTTCTTACACTCTGCAGAGGTGCGTCACTTTACCCATGGGAGATCTTAGCTTTGTTGCACATCCGAGCCGCGAACCCGTTCACACTTCCTTGGTGTGAGGCCCAGACTAAGACCCAAGCCAATCACTGCCTTCTCCGCGACCCCGCATGTCTCCTTGGTGTACGCCAGCCCACATATTGAATTACGGCAATGGCAGTACAGACCGTTCAGATGCCGGAACTATCGTGAGACGTTGAGGGTTCCCACCCATATGCTGCATATCCTCTACGAATTACCATAAATAATATGCATGCTACGAGTGATAACAGCCATGACCCGCACATCCACCTCCATGCGAGAGGAAAAAGATACAGCTGACTTCTTCGTCCCATTCCAAATGTCATGGTCAACGCGTAATATAAGGCGCAAGAATCACTGGAGATATTGGTTGTTAATTCCTAGATAATATGTTCCTTTACCACCGGAACTCTTATAGTAGGTTATTACCTCATGGTAAATAACTTATAATCATATTATTATGAAAATAGTGTTTTCTATCCTTTTTCAAATGCAGGTGATGACAGCACTGGATTTGTAAAAAATACTTTACAAAAAATAATCAAAGGACATGAGCAAGTGTGAACTTGCCTTTTGTGATTGCAAGATTATGCACTCACGGTCTTCAAGAAATATAAGATCCAATAGCGGAAATCTGCATCATTGGTCCGGTAAGGACTAATGTTTAAAGAAGCAACATGCTTTTATGCATAAGTAATATGATGCAAGTTGATAAATGTGAATCCCGAGAATAACGTTGTCCTAGGGTTTGGATACTGGAAAGGGTTCCTTGGAATGTGTTGCACTTTTAGATTAAGTTTCACACATGTGCTTCTTATTAAGGCTTGTGAGTGTGTGGAAAACAACATGTATTTATACAACAACAAAATACACAGTATGGAATGCTACTCAAGGTTGCTTACATCTTAATTGTTTATCTTCAAGTTTTACTTTACAAGTAATGTCACTTATACAGAATTTAAGTATTAACAATCTTATTATGCAAGTAAAGTATAAAGTAAGATGTTTACTATTAATTGTCATATGTTGATTGAAGTGGCAAAACGAATAACTTTTGAAGAAAATCTTACTTAACTAAGCAGAAGCATTTAAGCTTTTAAGTTAATCTTATGAGGTGTTCTTTCTAGTTATAGTCTTTAAGTAAGAAAGAATTACCTTTAATGGAATAATGATTTCTTTACATTTTAATGGTATAAAGGGATTGACGTTCCTATAAGGGTGTGGTTAATGTTTGTGAATAAGTAAAAAATATTATTTATTACTTATGAACTCACTTATAGTGTTTTGATTTGTTTATAAACGTGTGGTTACAATAAAGGAATAGATTTTATCTCTTTACAAATTATTCTTCGAGATTTTTATTAGATAAGAATTCTTTTATAAATTAATTTATACTTATGTTTGAAAGATAATTTAGTAAAATTGTATTTAAAGTGTGCTAAATCATTTTGGCTTCACACAACAATATTTAAGACTAATACTTTTTATTAGACTCATTTCATTAATTTAAGAAATATTAACAAATTTTATTTGATATAATATGAATTATTAACTAAAGAAATAGGTTTAAATTCAAGTTATGAAGGTGTTTAACTTTTTATTTAACTCAAAAGTGGAATACCACATTTTTAAGTTGTAGGTATTATTTTTGTGATCATTCTGGTATATTACATTTATTTTTGTGGTTTATAAATAATAAGATATGATTTTAATATGGTTTATTACTTTATAAATACTTAATAAATAATAAATATTTAATTAAGAGGAATAATAATGCATGATTATAGTTTTAAACTCTAATTCTTATTTTTCTAAGATTTTTGGTAGTTTATTTAGATTTTTAACATTTACCATTATTAAAATATTAATTATCAAAGTATTAAAACTTTGTATAGTATTTATTAAATAATATTTATTTAAATAATCATCATAATAATATTTAATAATAGTTTTAAGTTGTAGATTTTATTTTTCTAAATATTTTCATATATTATATGTATTTTTTCTGATTTATAAAACAAAAGATATTAAATTTACAAGATTTAATCATTTTATTTTATTTTTGGAATATTGAAATTTGAATTCATATTGTTTTAATTCTTTTCTAAACAGACATGAAACTTTTTACACTCAGATGTGATCTACCCACGGTCACAGACATGTGGGGCTTAGGCCACGTCATAAGCCACATCAGTAAAGACTTATCAACAGGGTGGACCAGGTCAAATGTGACCTCACCCTGATGTCACGATGACATCAGCAATGGCATTGCTCTCAGATGATGCTCGAATTCGCGAATCGGCTACGTGCGCGGGGCTGTGCCTGGGCTTAACGTAAAGAGGACACCGCCGTGAACCTTATAGTGGCGGCGCCGCTCTGTTTTGGTCATCGGATGTTGGTCGGCGACGAGCGTTTGCGGCGGTAGATTCGGCATCCCCGTGGGTTGATAGCTACGGCACGCGAGCAACGAATCGGACATGATCACGAAGTTCAGGGGCTCACCAGGAGCATGATGAAGGGCTCGCCGGGGCCGGAGGTGGTCAGGAGCGATATAATCGTCGGCGATGAACTTCGTCAGAGTCGTAGAAGATTGTCACGATTTGGTCGATCCTGTACATCCCGGCTCGATTCCTTCCACCAGGATGACGAGGGCGACGACACGGAGCTCATAGTATCCTCGAACGCCTCCGGGGTGGTCTCTGGACGGCGGCGCGCATCGGCAGTTAAAGTTAGGGTTTGGCCTCTGAGAGGAAACAAAGAGGAAGAAGGGGATTAGGGTGCTCTGGCGGCGATGCTGGGTTTAAATAGACGACGTAGAGCGGTGGCGCGGATCTTGATGCGGCCGGCGATGGGGTGGCTGCCAGCGAGCTGCTTCGCCGGATCGTGAGGTCGCCGGTGGCGCGAGGAAGACGACGTAGTTAGAAGGTCGAAGAGGTACGGGCTTCTGGCAAGCTGATGCTAGGCCAGGTGGGCTGCATTTAGCTGCTCGTGGGCGACGAGTAAGAAAGTGGAAAAATGGACCACGGGCCAGAAACCACTCAGTGTTGTTTCTTTTATTTTTCTTTACCATTTTTTATTTCCTGTTTTATTTTCATATTTGAATTTTTTTCACAATTGATTAAAATTTCTTCATAGAAATTACTTGCTAATTATTTGCAACAGTAATGAGGTGTATTATATAATGATCTTTTATTATACCTTGTTATAATTTCTTTATTTTTTCTTTATAGATCCTTTTCTAGTTAATATATTTAATTACAACTACATATGAGTTAAAGTTTGAATTGAAAATGCTTACCATAAGTTCTTAGAAGATTTAATATTCTCATATTTCTTTTATGGATGTGAATAAGGGTTAATGGCTAAACATATTATCTTTATGTTTATGATCTTTATTAATATCACCTTTTAATTAGGAAGTTATTATTTGAAATGAATTATGATAGAGAATTGATAATTATAATTTCTAGGCATATATGATTGAAATATAAGTTAGGGTTTTAAATTGTAATTGTTTACCATAGATTTTAGGAGTTTTAATATTCTTGTTCAACCCTTTATTCATATGAATAAAGATTATTGGTTAAGACAGATTGTAATTATGTTTGTGATCATGAATTATATCACCATTTATAAAAGAAAGTTATTTCCTGGAAGGCCTTATGGAATAGATTTGATAAAGTTAACTCCTAAGCACATATGGTTATGATAATTATAAATGATAAATATATGCTTAAGGGATTTGCTATAGGAAAATATTCCTATGAAACATTGAGGAAATAAGATGATTGATTCAAATATATGAATTAGATTTTATGTTTGGTTAAGATTTAGGGTTTAATACTTAACAAGGATTTCTATACTTCATACTTCATAATTCTGGATTTTTGATTAAGGAATTCCTTTCCTAGATATATTATTTCTTTATATCCATCATCATGTGCTAACATGATGAGCTTTACTTCACAAGAATATTCTTATCCATAATTTCTCCTCCTAAATTCATTTGTAATTCTGATGAGCTTGACATTAAAGCTCTATATGATCTTCTCATAACAATAACTCTCATCACTAGAGTACTTCTTTTGATTCTAATTCCACTTGAATAATCACCTTCTTACTTCTTAGATTACTTTGTAATCTCTCTTAAAAATCTCAGAAGCTTGTCACTGAAGCCTTCCTAAGCTTCTCATAGCTATACTTGGTTCTATTAACTACTCTACTGCTGATAACCTTCAATCCAACAAGTGGTTACTTCTAACTACATTCATACTCTAATCTCTCATTGTATTAATGTGACTTGCCATGGCTAACCTAGAATAACATATCTATACTAGGGTTCAATCATGTTTTATCCACCAATGTCACTAATACATGGTATAAGCATTCAATATTGGTGAATAAGGCATGGTCATTATAATCCTTTGATCTTATATGATTCAGGTTTCCAGTTGCCTAATCAAGGCTTCTATCCATTCAACATTACAGTGGTATTGTAATTATCTTCTATTTAGCTCTATTGGATTAAGAGATATAATTCATGGACTATACCTACTTGATCCATTAGGACTACTCCTGGTAACTATCTTTAGACTTCATTCTTGTAATCTTCTTTGTTACTATATTGATTTGATTTCCTCAAATCACTCCCATCCTATAGATGACATCTAGAACTAGCATCACTACTTATCTCTTCTTACTTCTTTCTTTATAAGCCTTAAGTGAATGCCATAATAAGTACAAGAGTTGATAGATCAAGATAGGTTAAGAATGGGTGAATCAATAGTTGATTACTCAACATTGATGAACAATAGATATTGAGATAGGATTCCATAAGGATTGATATGGAAAGGAGGATATGTGGTGAATGACCTTAACTTGGTTTCTTTCCTACTCAATCTCAAATAAAAGTTAAAGTTAGGTATTTCCATGATACTCATGGTATAAGTAGATGAGATTAAGATATAGTTGTTACATTCTTATTATTTGTGTTATATTTATAATTTGGTATTCATGAGTGATTATAATGAATACTATGATATGATCACCTAGGGATCAAATATCAATCATTAAGTAATGTATTAGGGTTTAATTTTGTTCCATTTGATCTACCCTTAGATCAAATCATGTTTACCCAAAATAAGGTTTTAGCAAAGGTCATATTGAAACTTATCGCATTCAACTTGATGATCTACTTCCATTCCATCAAGTTAAGAGAAGCTTCAATCATTTTGACAAGTTTTTATTTAAAAGCGCGAAAATTATTCAGATTTTCTATGCATGAATGCAATACACACATCTGTGTTCAGCTTATTTCTAAGCTCTAATGCTGGGATGATACAGGTAACCTGCTAATGACGTCAATCTCAAAACCTTCTAAATAAAAGGGGTACCGACAAAAGGGCAAAGGAAAAAAAGAGCGGTCAGTACAGAGGCCAGTACACGACGAGTCTTAGAATTCGGCGATCCTCGCCTACATAGGTATGGTGAACTGATGCGGTAGCGAAGCATGCGCTAAACAACCTATAGAGACTCGATATATCTAGCGTCTATTAGATAGGGATAAGAAAGACCTATTCGGATCAAACCTGATACTATCACCAAGCATACCCATCCTGGTATTCCCCTCGAGACCAACGAGGAAGTCATACCAAGGAAACTCACACATTTGGCAGTTTTATTCATTCCGTTGTATTTGCAGCACTTACTAGTCAGGTATAGATAGCATGAGGCATCCTGATATAATAAGCAGTGGGCACTTTTAGTTAATTATTCCATTGTAGTTGCGATACTTACTAGTCTGATACATATAGCATGAGGCATCCCAATTCTAGCAGTTGTTGGTTCTTTTATTTGCATTCCATTATAGTGAAGTTGAGTACTATTCATCAGAAAGTCAAATTTATAACACTATATTAGTCATAGTTGTCTATGATCGAGATACTGTGCTCCATGTCATCCATAACCGCGGACACGGCTTTCAGAAAGTTTTACCCTGCAGGGGGGCACAAATAGCAACACACACATAATCATCCTCGGAAAAACCAAATGAAAATCCAACGAGGTATCACGACAAAGCAATCACAAGATTCATATAATATTTTAGGGGTCCACCCCACCAAGCTACTCGCGACGAAGTTTGCCGGCTGCAAAACGGACCCAGAGGTTTGCATCAATGGCTGTAAATGACTAGGAACACGAAAGTGTGACTGGGCTTGTCGATACCGCGAAAACACTCTGCTTACCTAAATAGTATGGGCGCTCCACGTGCAATAGTAAATAAAGAAGTAAAGCATGGCATAAGTACATGATAGTAATAAAACCCCAAACTAGTTTGTGACCCCAAGAAATAAGATATGATTCAAGCTCTTGCTAAGGGGATTCATAGTCCCACATGCGGATAGTGTGAATAGTCAATGAACGGGTATCAAGTACTCGGGGTCCTACGGGAGACAAGTGGGCGGTTAAAAACCAAATAACATATATTGCCACCGATGCCTCTACATTAATTATAACTATTCCCAGCATTTTAATATCAAGTTGTAATTTAAGTCATGATCATCTCCAACATAAAGCATATGGCGACGTTCCAACAATTGTGGTACTTGACGATATCGAAACAACACCTGAGCAAGCAACTAGGACTCGCAAGGCCGACTATCTACCAAACAACAGGTAATAGGAGGTGTCCAAGGCAATATAGTGGCTGCAAGGGATGTCACGGGTACGAAAACTAGAGCATCGCAACACAGATAGGAATAGATCAACTGGAGGAAATAAATACTATAAAATAAGATAGGTAGAAAGAGGGAGAATGCTCGCTTGGAAACACTGCCGAAGATACACCGGAGATCAGGTCGACGCTTGCATCAACTCATCGGCCTAATCCATGAAGAAGCAAAACACTAAAAGAAATACTGGATGCACTATTTAATAGTACGACAAAAGATTGGGAATGATGCATGCATGATGCATGACATGGCAAAGATGCGATGCAATTAGGCAATATTAAGTGGAACCGGGGCCCGACAATTTATTAGATGGTTCATGTTGTTTAGATACCCCGCATTTTAAATGATGGCTTAACAAGGCAAAATTATATCATCGGTTCGCTACACAAATTTGAATGGAGCCAATATAAGACTAGAAAAGCCTGCATTTGGCCTCCATATTTAATTATGAGTTGAATCGGTATAATGGCTCCAAACCATAAAATATGTATGCGACGTGAGCAATTAAATGCAACAAGTATATATCAATTATAAAAATAGGGTCTTGGCAAAAGGGATCACACATCTTGGTTCGACGATCTTAGGGTTCGAAGGAGTCCGGGTTCACTCTTGGACTCCAGGATCGCTCTTTGGATCCTTGGGTTCGGGGATCGGGGTCATCAGGGGTCTTGGTCATCAGATTCGGGAAGGCGATATTGGCATCCTGGCATCATTGGATCCATGAAGAAGAACTTGCATGTCTTCTCGGAATCCCTCAGGTACATTTTCAGGCATCGGCGGATCCGTGTCTGGGTACTTGGGTGACTTCTCGGTACATGGTTAATAACATTGTGTCAACAGAGAAAATCTTGCTGGGGGAACTTGGTCCTTGGGGAAACAAGGCAGAGCTTATGTCATATGCACACAACATCAACAAGGTTTCATCTGGGTTTTCCATCAACTAATATCTCCGGAATTCACAAAACCAAACACCAATGTCCACGGTACGGTTGAAACCTGCAGAACATCATCGGGTACTGGCACGCATGGTGAAGACGCACAGGAGGTTGCCTCAGTGGTGGCAGCTTGGTCCTTGGTAGCTGGGAGAAGACGAGTAGGGAACTGAAGGCCGCCAGGTACTGCTCGCGTCCGGATCTCGCAGAGGCAGTGGGAGGTGGGTCCGAGCAGGGAGAAGGAAGGCGCGGCGAGGACAGAACCCCGCGGGAGCAGCGACTGGTGGTCGAGCTCATAGAAGGCGAAGGAGGCGCAGCCGCGGCCGAGGAAGCTCATGCCGTCTCGGCGGCGACCGGGGGTGGCGGTTCTTGGGTCGGCGAGGAGGTGGAGGCCATGGCGCCGGTTGACGATGCTTGGGACGGACAGAGGAGGCGCGGGGCGTAGGCCAGGCGGCGGGGGTCACGTGGAAGGAGGCCAAGCGGCCGGAGGGCACCTGTGGTGTCGGCGACGGTCAAGAGAAGAGAGGGAGGCGGCAAGGCAGGCCGGCCGCGGGCACCAGTGGCGACAGATGGTGGTGAGCCAGGGGAGGAAGGACGGGGTGGGTTGGTACGCGAGGAAGAGGCCATTTCTGCTGGCCCGTCAAAGTTAGCCTTCAAAACGGACCGAAAACGTAATATAATAGCTAGCGTTCGGTGGTCTGGTGGTTGCGTGTAGTGCAGCGAAGCCTCTGGTCGCGAGTTCGATCCCTGTGAAAACTCTTTTTTGCCTACATTTCAAAAATCCATAAAAGCACAAGCTAAATGGGCCGGGCCGGGCCGGGCTATTCTCACGGGCCTACGTGCCGGCACGTCTGAGGGCGGTCCATTGGCCAGATTTGCTAGCGGGGCGCGTCATGTGGTCGGGGTGGGGCCCGGTTAGCGGGGAGCGTCCGTGGTTCCTGTGCGATACGGTAGGGAGCGTGTCGATCGCGTGCTTGGTGTGGGACCGGGAGGTTGCATGCGTGCGTGATTTATGTGTAGTGCGGCAGCGGGGTGTGTGGTGGCCAGGTCCAGGGCGGGTTGGGTAGGAAGGAGGGATAGTTTAGAAAGGTTTTAGGGTTAGGGTTTCCTTAGGATAGAGGGGTGGTAGGTGGCTGCGGGATAGGCTTTTGGGACTGGCCTACGGCTGCCTCCCGCGATAAAATTGGTTTACTTTATATTTTTATAGTTTTATTTTAAAGATTTTTTGTAAATGATTCTTGGACAAAACAAAATATCCGGAAAAAACCGAGATTTCAATTTGAAATAGATAAGGGGATAATTACAAAACAACATAGGCTTTTGGGAAATATTTTTAGGCAAACACATGCACGATGATGCATAACATACAAACATCCGTGATTTTTGTAACACCCCAGTTTTTAGTTATTCTTATATTAGGGTTTGATTGTGCATCATGACCATCATATTATAAAATGCATGCAATAAGAAATAAATCAAAACCCTAATACCCTTCCTCTCTTGAAAACTTCTGCAATGGTTTTGAAAATGTTTGAAAAGTACAAAATATGCGGAGCCCAAACAGTATAGAGGGCCTCTATGTGTTTCAAATAATTTTATAAAGTTCTGGTATTTTCAGAATGTTGAAACTAGAAAAGGATTTGAAGATACAAATGGACAAATGAAAACAGAAATAGAAAAACAATTTTGCAAATAAAAACAGAGCCAGTAACTCAACCAGGCCGGCCCATCTCCCTCTCCTACTTTCTCTCTCGCGCGCAGCAACTAGTTGCCTAGAAGAAGGCCCACTTCGGCCCAGGCCCAGTTACCCCATCGCTATTGTCTTCCTCCTCCTGGCAAGCTCCTCGGTGTCTCGAGCGGCCGCCCGATGCTCCCTGCCGCGATTCCCACCACCGAGATCACCTTGGCAGGAAAAGATTGCCACGAGAGCCGCCATGACCCACTCTCTCTTCTCATACCCATCTCACCTCCCCTCGAGCCCTCTCGCGTTTTCCCCCTTTGGTCCTGAAACCCTAGCTCTGGCTACCGCTCGTCCCCCCGTCTCCGGCCACCCCTCATTCAGACGATGTTCCCAGGAGCTCCTCCGCGTCTCCCTCGTCCTCCATGCCAAAGATTGCAAGATGGGAAGCCCTTTGTGCGTCGAAATCTAGCTCGGCACCGCGTCGGCCGCTGCAGTACTCGTCGTTTATTTGCCGCCGTTTGACCTCTCCTTGCCTCGCCGACCCCTTCATCGTCTTCAAGGTGAGCCACTGGTGCTCAAGATCCTCTCCATTCTCCTCCTCGCTCTCTGTATCGTGCCCGCCTCGTGCGCGTATGTCTGCCGCCACAGATGCTCGTCGGAGCCGAAGCTCCGATGACCAATCTAGGGCGGCGCCACCACCTTTACATATCTCGCGCCACGTTCTCTCCGATGCCCCCAACCACGCATGCACGTGTGATGGGCTCAGTTCACTATAGAGCCTCGTTTGGCAACCCCAAGAGAAAGGTGTGATGAGCACAGCAGCAAGTTTTTCCTCAGTTATGAAACCAAGGTTATCAGTAGGAGCAAGGAAACAACTCCAAGGTGTTGCTAACAACTTGGAACCTGCACAACACAAACTCAAAACTTTGCCCCAACTTACAATGAGGTTGTCAATCTCACTGGTTTGCTGAAAACAAAGGATTAAACGTATAGTGTGGAAGATAGTAGTTGCTTGTAGAGAGTAAACGGTAACAGTAGATGATGTATCAATGATAAAGGAATGGACCGGGGTCAACAATTCACTAGAGGTGTTCTCCTTAAGATAGATAGCATGGTGGGTGAACAAATTACAGCGGGGCAATTGACAGATTGAGAAAGCATAACAATGCATATACTAGACATCTTGACTCCTATGATATTTGATTAGGCATTACAACATAATACATAGACCGTAATACAAATGCATATATGACTAATAATCCACCTTTAGCTTCTCATCCGAACCCCTTCCAGTATTAAGTTGCAAGCAACAGATAATTGCATTAAGCAATGTGTGTAAAGTAAACAATACAATTGTTCCATGAACAAAGGATTGTTGTTTTCTCCCTAGTAGCAACAACACATCTACAACCTTAGATATTTCTATCACTTCCCCAGATTACTAGAGGCATGAACCTACTATCGAGCATAAATACTCCTTCTTGGAGTTGCAAGCATCTACTTGGCCAAGATAGCTACTAATAATGGAGAGCATGCAAGATCACAAATAACATAGACATGATAGAATCAATAATCAATCTGACATAGTATCTCAATATCCATTGGATCTCCGCAAACACAACATGTATGATTACAAATAGATGATCTTGATCATGAACGGAACTCACAAGATCTAAACATGATAGCACAAAGGAGGAGAAACAACCATCTAGCTACTATATGGACCCATAGTCCAAGGGTAAACTACTCATGCATCATACCGTAGGCTGGCATGGTGATGAAGAAGGCCTTCGGGATGATCTCTCCCCTCCGGCAGGGTGCCGGGAAGAGCTTCAGATCCCCCATATATTGGGACGATGGTGGCGGTGGCTATGGACTATTTCGTGGAGATTTGATCGGGTGCTTAGGGTTTATGCATCGGGGTGCTTTTATAGGCAAAAGGGCAAGGTCGGTGGGCGCCCGAGGGGACCATGTAACACCCTCGGATCGTCCCTATGCAAGTTTTACCGATTTCCGCCAAATCCGCATAGAAACGATTCAAAGGTGCCCACCAGGCACTTTCGTGCGGGTGGAAAACGAAGTAATATCATTACACAATGGAACCCACATAATAGATATATACAATAACGACTCCATGAGTCAAGAATACAGATATATAGTATAAAGATCCAAATCACCTTATAAATGATACAACGTCCGAGTAGAGACAAGAAGCAAATGAGGCTAAGAGCCCTGAAGAATAACCAATGGCGTCCATAACCCTACCCAGGCCAAGCCGGAAGGGTAACCCTGCTAACGACGTCGATCTCAAACCTGCTTCAACAAAAGGGGTGCCGACAAAGGGCAAAGGAGAAAGAGAGCGATCAGTACTGAGGCCAGTACATGGAGAGTCTTAGAGTTCGGCGGTACTCGCCTACATTGGTATGGTGGAATGAAGCAGCAACGCATCATGCACTAAACAACATATAGAGACTCAATATGACTGTCAGTTATCAGAGATGGATAAGAAGGACCTATTCGAAATCAAGCTGATACTACACCAAACATACCCATCCTGGCACTTCCCCCCTCGAGACCAAATGAGGAAGTCCTGCCGAGGAAACTCACATGGTTGGCAGCTTTATTCATTCTTTCTATGGCGGTTATCCAACTTCCTAGTCATATCCGATACAAGTCATATTATAACAGTAAACTTTAGTTATAGTTGTCTATGATCGAGAACTGTGCTCCAAGTCGTCCATAACCACGGACATGGCTATTCGAAAAGATTAAACCCTATAGGGGTGCACCAAAGTTTCCACACGCACATACACCCTTGCTGTCATATCAGGTAGGTACAAGATCACAAAACATAGACCCAATGGTATTTCGACGGGGTTTCAGACACGACGTTTCCCAGACCCAAAGCATGCACATGGGGGCCACCCCACTAAGCTACTCGTAATGAAATCGACCAGTCTCAGAGACGGACATAGGGTTTGTGTCACGGTTGTAAACGACTGGGAACCCGAAAGTGTGACTAGGCTTGTCGATACAGTGAAAACGTATCACAGGGTTCCTAAACAGTATAGGCGCTCCACGCGCAATAGTAAATAAAGCAGTAAAGCATGGCATAAGTACAGGATAGTAATAAAGCCCCAAACTAGTTTGTGGCCCCCAGTGCAGTACTTTGAAATCAGGTACTAAATCGATGGGGGTGCCCACACACCCCACCTATGGTTAGCGCGCTCGGTCTCGAAATAGGTGTCAAGAACTCGGGGTCCTACGGGACACCAGTGAGCGGTTAAAAACCAAATATTGTCTATTACCCACTAGTGTCTCTGCATTATTACCTACTTTCAATTTTAGTTATTAAATAGTAATTAAATCCATGATCATCTCCACCATTAAGCATATGCCAACCACCCAACAACGGTGGAACATCGACGACGTGAAGCAGCACCTGAGCAAGCAACTACGACTCGCAAGGCCGGCTATCTACCAAACAACAGGTAATAGGAGGTGTCCATGGCAATATAGAGGTTGCAGGGAAGTATAAAGGGGTACGGAATCTATAGCATCGCAACACAGATAGCAATAGATCAACAGGAGGAAATAAAGACTAGAAATATAAAATAGGTAAAAAGAGGGAGAATTCTCGCCTGAAAACATTGCCAAAGGTTTGACGAAAATCGGGTCGACCACGCATCAACTCATCGACCTAATCCGTGAAGAATCAATGCACTAAAAAAACACTGGATGCACTATTTAATACTACGGCATAGGATCAGGCATGATGCATGTATGATGCATGACATGGCAAAGATACGATGCAATTAATAAATATTAAGCGGAACCGGGGTCCCGACAATTATTTAATAGGTTCATGTTGTATAGATACCCCGTAATTTAAATGTTGTCTTAACAAGGAAAAAATAGTATCAATAGTTCACTACACAAATTTAAATGGAGCCAATATTAGACTAGATTTGCTCGCATATGGTCCCATATTTAATTATTAGGTGAATCGACAAAATTCCCCAAACCCGCAAAAATATATATGCGAGATGAATGATTTAATGCAACAAGATATATCATTTATTAAAATAGGGTCTCGAGAAAAGGGGCCACACATAGAGAACTCGGCGATCTTAGGCTCCGAAGGTGTTGGGGTTTGGTCTCGCCGGGATCTGTCTTCGGGACGACGGCCTTCGTATTCCGTGGATCGGGGTCTCAGGTTTTTCCGTGAAGGAGAGCTTGGTGTTTCGTGTTGGCCTTGGTTCCCTGATGTAATTCATCGGGTTTCTCATCTTTGATCCTTTAGGTTGGTCTACACGCGTCGGTGCATCTTGGGGAGTATCAACGCCATAGCAGGACTTTGTCGGGCATCACCAGGTACACGCGGATCCCCGCATTGAAAACAAACAACGCCACATACACATCACTGTAGGCCATCTTAGCACAATAAGACATAAAGGAGGCAAGCAGCAGGGGCCGGTGGCCAGGCTCGATGGCGAGGAAGATCTTGACGGCGGGTACTACGAGGATTCGATGCGGCGGTGCGGTAGACAAGGGGTGGGGCGGTGGCACGTCTCGGGCTTTGGGGCAGCGACCTTGTAGCAGAGGAGGTGCCGGCGGCCGGGCGTGCAAAGGCAGCGACTGGTGGTGCTGCAGCGGCCTGGGGAGGGAAGCAGCGACGCAGAAGCACACGGCTGCAGCGACCACGGGCTCGGTCCCTGGCGGCGAGGTTGAGGGAGGCCGGGCGGGGCTCCGGTGAAGGTCGATGAAGGGGAGGAAGGCCGCGGGTGGACGCGGGCGGGCAGGAGACGTAGCGCCGAGGCCGAGGGAGCTCGCTGGGCGGCGGCATCTAGCGCGGAGGTGGAGGCGACAATGAGGGTGCTCGGGATGGAGGCGAGGAAGGGAGGCGAGTCCAGCGCTGGGTCGACGGGGCGGTGCCTGGCGAGGTGGCGGCCAGCGGCGGCTTGGATGGCAGGCTACGCGGCCGAAGGGCGAAGCGCGGTGGCGCGCGGAGGAAGGTGCAGAGGAGCGGGGGAGGGGATTCGGTCAGGGGTGGTTGGGAATCGAGGAAGGGAGAGGAGCGGGGCGAGGAAGAGAGCGGGGTGGGGTCCACGCAAGGCCACGCGGGTTGCTGGGGTGCGTTGTAGTGTATGTGTTGGTTTCTAGGGTTTGTTCAGCGTGTACGGTTGTGTACCTGGTGGGGTGGGTCGGTGTCATGCGCGCGTGAGGGAGGGTGTGAGTGGCGGCGGATGGTGAGATGAGGTCTGGGGTAGGATAGGGAATTAGGGTTAGGGTTTGGTGGAGGGACCAGGTATTTTATTTTCTGGGGTTATAGGTGGACTCTGGTTGGGCCTTTTGGCCTGGCCGGTGGTCTGCCTCTCCCAGGAAGAAATGTTTTTTTGTTTTTATTTAGTTAGTTTACAAATAGTTTTAGACAAAACAAAATATCCAGAAAAGTCCGGAGTTTTCTCATTTGAAAAGAAGGCGGGGATAATTATAAAACGACATAGGCGTTTGGAAAAATAGGTTTGGGAATTAATATGCATGATGATGTCATGATTATGCGCAAGTACAAACAACATCAATTTCTAGTAGCGGTTTTTACCCGGGGTGCTACAGCCCTCACCTCGTGGCGGCGCCCCCCCTGGGCCGCGCGGCCCAGATGTGATGTTGCTACTAGGGATAAAACAACAATCTTTTGTTCATGGAACAATTGTACTATTTACTTTACACACATTGCTTAAAACAGTTATCCATTGCTTGCAACTTAATACTGGAGGGGGTTCGGATGATAACCTTAAGGTGGATTACTAGTCATAGATGCAGTTGGATGGCGGTCTATGTATATTGTTGTAATGCCCAATCAAATATCATAGGATTATGAATAATTAGTATTGCATTGTTATGCCTTGCTCTGTCCTGTCAATTGTTCTGCTATAATTTGTTTACCCAACATTTTATGTTATTTATCTTAAGGAGAACACCTCTAGTGAACTGTGGACCCCGGTCTACTCTTTACCATTGATACATCTTCCACTATTACTTTTTACTTTCTGCAAGCTACCATTACCTTCCACACCATACATTTAATCCTTTGTTTTTAGCAAACCGGTGAGATTGACAACCTCACTGTTCGTTGGGGCAAAGTCTTGATTTTGTGTTGTGCAGGATTCCAAGTTGCTAGCAACACCTTTGAGTCGTTTCCTTCCTCCTACTGGTTCGATAACCTTGGTTTTTTACTGAAGGAAAACTTACTGATGTACTCATCATACCTTCCTCTTGGGGTTTCCCAACAAAGCTCTACAGTGATTTGAGCTGCATCAAGACGTTTTCTGGCGTTGTTGCCAGGGAGGCTAAGGACGGCTTCACAAGGGGAGTCCTTCACAACCTTTCTCTTTACTTTGTTTTTGTTTTGCTTAGTTTCTTTTGCTTTCTTCTTTTTAACAAAAATTCCAAAAAAAATTAGATTCGTTTGGTTTGCCTTTTCTTATCAAAAACACAAAAAAATAGTTCTTACTCTAGTTGTTGCTGTTGTTGGCTCGCTCCACCTTTGCAAAAATGAACTATGCTAAGAACACCAAGTTGTGTGCCTTTGATACGTCGGAAACGTATCTATAATTTTTGATGATCCATGCTTGTTTAGTATCTACTTTGCTTTGCTTTGTCTACACTTTGAGGTGTTTTTTACATGTTTTCTGGTACTAACCTATTAACAAGTTGCCACAGTGCCAGTTGCCTGTTTTCTGCTATTTTTGGTTCCAGAAAATCTAGTAAGGAAATATTCTCGGAATTGGACGGGACAAACGTCAAAGTCAATAACTTTCCGTGGGGAACAAGAAGTCCAAAGGGGAGCCGGAGAGGCAGGCCAGGGTGCCCAGACCCCCCTAGGAATGGGTGGGCCCCGCCTCGCACCTAGGCAGGGTGTAGGGCCCCTGGCCACCGCCTCGGTCTCCCCCTTCGCCTATAAGAAGCCCCCGATGCAAAAACCCTAAGTACCCAATCAAATCTCCACGAAACCTTCTGTATCCGCTGCCACCATCATCCCTAGATCGGGGGGATTTGGAGTTCTTCCCGGCACCCTGCTGGAGGGGAGATCATCCCGGAGGCCTTCTCTCCGGTATGATGTGTGAGTAGTTCCAGCTTGGACTATGGGTCTATGTAGTAGCTAGATGATCGTATCTCCTCCTTTGTTCTTTCATGTATAGATCTTGTGAGCTCCTTTCATGATCAAGATATAATCTATTTTGTAATCATGCATGTTGTGTTTGCAGGGATCCGATGGATATTGAGATTATTATGTTGGTTTGATTAATGGTTTTATCTTTATGATTCTATCATGTCTGTGTTGTTTGTGATCTTGCATGCTCTCCGTTGTTAGTAGCTATCTTGGCCAAGTAGTTGCTACTGACTCCAAGAGGGGGTATTTATGATCGATAGTGGGTTCATGCCTCTAGTTTCCAAGGGAAGTGACAATAATCTCTTCGGTTGTAGATGTGTTGTTGCTACTAGGGAGAAAACAACGGTCTCTTGTTCATGGAACATGTGGACTGTTTACCTTACACACTTTGCTTAAAGCAGTTGTCTGTTGCTTGCAACTTAATACTAGAGGGGGTTCGAATGATAACCTGAAGGTGGACTTCAAGTCATAGATGCAGTTGGATGGCGGTCTATGTATCTTGTTGTATTGCCCAATCGAATCTCATAGGATCTTTCTGACTTGTAATTGCATTGTTATGCCTTGCTCAGTTCCTATCAATTGCCCTGCTATAATTTGTTTACCCTTCATGCCATGTTGTTTATCTAAGGAGAGCACCTCTAGTGAACTATGGACCCCGGTCCAATATTTACCATCGATACATCTTCCACTGTTACTTGTTTACTTGCTGCAAACCATTACCTTCCACACCATACGTTTAATCCTTTGTTACAGCAAACTGGTGAGCTTGACAATCTCACTGATTCGTTGGGGCAAAGTCTTGAGTTTGTGTTGTGCATATCTCCGCGTTGCTTGCAACACCTGTGTGACGTTTCCTTCCTCCTACTGGTTCGATAACCTCGGTCTCTACTGAGGGAAAACTTGCTGCTATGTTGCTTCACACCTTGCTCTTGGGGTTCCCAACAAGACTCCACATCAAGCACCAAGTTGTCTGGCGCCACCAAGGAGTCATCAACAAGTTTTCTGGCGCCGCTGCCGGGGAGGCTAAGGACGTCTTCACTAGGGGAGTCCTCCACTTACTTTCTCTTTACTTTGTTTTTAGTTTGCTTTGTTTCTTTTGCTTGGTTTTGTTTGCCTCTTTTCAAACCCCCCCCCCAAAAAAATAGTCTAGTTTGGTTTGCTTTCTTTATTCAAAAACACAAAAAAAATTAGTTACTACTCTAGTTGCCACCATGTCTTGTTTTGGACCAATCTTTGTTTCACCTATGGAAGAGATCTCCACTTTTAAGCAAAAAAGTGAAGAGAGTTTCAAAGAATCTTGGTCTAGAATCTCCGCTTTACAGGAGAAAACCGAGCCTAAGATGAGTCTTGGCTTGGTTATTGATAGTTTCTACCGTGGTATTGCTCTTCGTTATAGATATGCTTTGGATGCCATGGCTGAGAAAGATATTTTTCTATGCACTGAGGATGAAGCTTTTGATGCCATAAAAAAATTGATTATAATCTATGAGACACCTAGCAAGTCTAATTCCTCCTTCACAAATATTTTTGTTAGGTTGAACACTCTTAAGACCAGTATTGCTACTATGAATTGTCACATCCCAAAATTTTCCAAATTTTGAAATGTGAAAAATAAATAAACAAAATAAATAATTGTAGAAATTTAGGGTGAAAAGAAACTTTTTGTTTCTAAATGGAAACTTAAAATCCCATCTTGAACAAACTTGAGTAATGTTTGAATCTAACTAAATTCAAATCAAGTGAAATGCATTCTTCATAAATGCATCTGGAAATTTAAACACTAGGGAAATAAACCCAAACCATAAAATCCTAATGGGATAAAATCATTTCCAAGATATCTCTAAGACCCTGGTTTTTGTCGTGGGAATGGTCACGACAGATGCTGCAATCGGCAGCGAGTAGTAGAACGAGGGGCAAGGGCGGCCAGCCAACTGCGGTGCGAGATGAGGGCGGAGACACAAGGATTTACCCAGGTTCGCCCCCCCGGAGGGTAAAGACCTACTCCTGCTAGATTGTATTATGTAGGTGGTACAATGGGCGAGCTCGGGGTCTAGGCGGCGAGTCGCTTGGGTGTATGATGGAACGTATCTCTACACGCCCTGCAGGGAGGTTTATATAGGCTCACCTCCCCTAGGGTTTACATATCTCAACCGAATCAGTTAAGGCTTCGGTACTCGTTTAACCTAATCCGACTGGGCCTATCTACTCGCCTGGGCCTTCAGCTTCCAGTCGCTTGGATCCACACCGGGCCTTGATCCAGTCGCCGTCTTGCAGGCCCACTCGCCAGTTCCTGGGCCAGTCGGAAACGTCCTGCTGGGTATACCCCGGTAGGCACATCCCCATCAGTAGTCCCCGAGGCAGTCGTCGATTGGGCATAGGTGGCTGCTGGCAGTCGGAGTATACGGCTTCAGAGTAGACATCCAGTCGAATCGTCGGCGGGCTCCTATATAAAGGAGAAAACTAGTCATTCTGATCGCAACTCTTGGCGAGTTGAGTCGGCGAAATACTCAGTCACTGTCGTAGTGATCGGGTTGGCGAGCCGAGTGGCTGAAGTTGGACCGTTAAACATGGTCAAACTAGCCGTTGTGGTAATCCAACGGTAACTTTTGGCGTAATCACCGCGTAGTAACGGCTCCCTGATTTGGCGGGTAACAACCGCTATATAAGGGGGATGGCAAGCGAACAGAGAACCATCTTCTCGCCATTTCCTCCGATTGCACGCACTTTCGCCTTCCTTCGCATCGCGATCCAGTCGACCCGAAATCCTCCGACCCCCCACAAATCCTTCCGCCATGGCCCTCTCCACCGAGCCTTGGGGTAGATCTAAGTGTACGAGGGCGCAACTGGCGTCCTTCGAGGAGGCTGGGATTCTGCGCGCCGGCTGTTGGCGCATCCCCGCGGCCGGAGAGGTGACCCCGAACCCGCGTGAGGGAGAATTCATCTGTTTCACCAGCCACCTAGAACGGGGGGTGGGATTCCCTACGTCCCTGTTCTTCCGGCGCTTCTGCGCCTACTACGGGATCCAACCGTCGGACCTGGGTCCACACAGCATCGAGCAGCTCGCCATCTTCGTGGCATTCTGCGAGTGCTACCTGGGCTGCCGGCCCTACTTCCCTCTATGGCAAGATCTGTTCCATGGACGGATCAGCCGCGAGGAAGCGGGCGGCCGAATGCTCGCCGCGGGCGGCCTGACATTCCAGCTCAAGTCGAAGGCTTCATTCTTTGACTTGATGCTGCCCACCAAAGCGGCGAGCGACTGGAAGAAATCTTGGTTCTACGTCGCCGAGGCGACCCCGGAGGGCGAGACGGCGATCCCACGATACTCTGCCAACCGGTCCGAACTGCGCCGACTTCAAGTCGGCAAGCTCCCCAGCGACCAGCGGATGGTCGTGGACGAAATGCTTCAAACCATCCGCGGTCTGAAGAAGAAGGGCCTCTAGACGATCAACTTATACAACTGCTGGCTCGAGCGGCGGCTCGTCCCTCTGGCTCGGCGCGACCACTACATGTACCAATACATGGGCCGGGAGGACTCGACGAAGTCCTGCCTAGCCGAGTGGAAGCTCGAGGACTACACCCCAGCACTGAAGAAGATCACCCAGGCGGTGTACCTGGACGCAAAGGCTGGGGTCGCCCCCTACACCGCAAAGCATCCAGCCCCAACGGTGAGTCACCTCGCATCATTCGCAGTCGCAGTTTTTGCAGTCGTGGTCATTCTAATTTCATTTTATGTTCATTGCAGCTATTCCAAGTGGTGGAAGGATGGCTCCCGCCTTCAGACGACGAGAACTCGAGCTCGTCCGTCCGGGACATGGGAGAGTCGCCTCCCGCCAAGGGCGACACCGAAAGCGACGAGAGCAACGGCGACGACGAATCCGAAGAGGAGGTCGCCCCACTGGTCCGCAAGACCCATGGGCAGCGTCAGCGTGAGCTTGAGGCGAGTAAAATCCTCGAGCGTCATGACGACGATGACGAACTTCCGGAGACCACATCGCGCCGCCAAGCTACTCCGTCGAAGAAGAAGAAGAAGAAGAAGGAGATGGAGGCGAAGGCCCCTCCGAAGAAGAAGACGAAGCTGATGAGGACGGCCTCGCCACCGCACTCGGCGAGCAGCTCCGACGCCCCCAGCCCGATCAAGGACGAGGCGCTGCCGACGGCAACCGCGCTGGACGCGGCCACTGTCGAGGTGCCACTGGCCTCGATGCCTCCGCCATTCGCCCCAGTCTCTGGGCTAGGGGCCGCTCCGGCCGCGGCGGCTTCACCTCACAAGGAAGCTCCTGCTGAAGACGTCCCAGAAGCTCCCGTTGCAGCCTCAACGACGAAGAAGCCGTCCGTGTCTTGGGAACGCGACGTCCTAGAGATGGGCCTCAGCCGCCGACTGGGCCCTGAACTGGAGAAGCCGGCCGGCATCCGCACGGGGCTACGCTTCATTCCAGTCGCCAAGTGAGTTCGCTCACCTACCCTTGTCTTTCATAGCAGCTTGAATTATCTTGCTCACACGATCGATTTACAGGACCGGAGCAAAGAAGATAGGCCACCCGACCGTGGCTAAGGTGCCCCCCATCGTCAACGAAGAGGATCCCTCCCGGAAGAGGAAGGCAGACGAAGTCGTCGTCCCTGGCGATGGCGCCAAGAAGGCCAAGGGTGACGATGTCGTCACGATCTCCGACGACACGGCAGTCGCGCCAAATGAACCCGCAATGGAGGCGGTACTACCTACGAAGGAGGGTGCTCCCTCGCCTGGGGTGACCGAGCCGGCCTCCTTTGGTGCCGGTGCCTCCATCGCCACGTTCCCACGCTTCATGGCCAGGTCGGCTACAACGAGTGGGACCTCGCCCTCGAGCCGTGCACCTGGGGTCGTCGACGCGGAGGTCGAGCAGCGTCGTGGGCACACACCGGCTCTCCTCGCATCCATGGATGCGATACAACTTCACGGCATGCTTGGCACAGCCATCCAGGTATGTCCAGTCCCCGAGGATCAGGCCGGTGGGTTGCAGCGGTCTGATTCTTTTAGTGTCTTGTGTTTTATTTTTCGCATCCAGTCCCCGAGTGCGCACTCGCTGAATTTCAGCGGGAGGGCACTTAGGATTTCTTGATTGCCAGTCCCCGAGTGCGCACTCGCTGAATTTCAGCGGGTGGGCACTTAGGATTTCTTGATTGCCAGTCCCCGAGTGCGCACTCGCTGAATTTCAGCGGGTGGGCACTTCGGATTTCTTGATTGTCAGTCCCCGAGTGCGCACTCGCTGAATTTCAGCGGGTGGGCACTTAGGATTTCGCTTTGGTTAACTGTTTGAATTGTGTGCGGGGTCTGCAACGTGAGTCGGCTGACCGATTGGCAGCGAAACACCGCGCGGAGAAGGAACTGGCCACCGTCCAAGAGGCGAATAAGGGGCTTCAGGCAGTTGCCGTGAAGGCAGAGGAGGCTCGCCAGGGACTTGTCCCCGCGGGTGAGTTGGCGGCGGCGCAATCGGCGTTGAGCTTGGCTGAGAAGCGGCTCGCCGATCTCGAGCGCGAGCTGGGGGAGGCGAAGGAGGAAGCGAGCTCGGCGGATGGGCGAGCCAAGGCCGCCGTTACGGCCGCCGCAGAGGAACGTAAAGTGTCCGA
Source organism: Avena sativa (assembly GCA_916181665.1). Lineage (NCBI taxonomy): Eukaryota > Viridiplantae > Streptophyta > Magnoliopsida > Poales > Poaceae > Avena > Avena sativa. The sequence goes on from OV702297.1 coordinate 165,202,817, forward strand.
CGCCCTTGTTGCTGGGCTTCAGGACGACTATACTTCGCTTCAACGCTTCATCACGGATCTCTCCCGCCCCTTGATTGGTGAGTGTATCTGCCCCTGCATGTGCCTTTTTGTGATATCCGATGTACTCACTGTTATCTTCTATTCGCAGGTCGCATCCTTGATAGCGCGGAAGAGGCGAGCTCATTCGACGCGCGGCAATGTGTGGCCACGCTCGTCGACTCGGCGACGCTGTCGGCGACATGCATCCAAGCCTACCTCCAGGAGATATCGCCCACGGAAGTAATTCCTAGCGACCTCGTCAAGGTGTGGAAGTACTTGGAGAAGGCGCCCTCGGTCGTTGAGTTCATGACGCGATCGGCGTTCCAGCGCGGAGCGGCGACGACACTTAGCCTTGGGCTTGCTCACTTCCCGGAGGACTTCGACCTCGACGACGTGACGAGTGGCTACCCGTCGTCGACTGGCGCGGTGGAGCTCTCCGAGGTGCTCATGTTGACGGACCGCGCCGCGATGTACTCCGAGCGTGTCTGGGCAATGGGTGACCTCCTTCCGTACCAAGAGACGGTTGTCGCACCCAACGACCCCGAGCCGCAACACCGGGACTTCAAGGTCGAGCAGCCCTTCCGCGTGGAGATGGCGGGTGAGCTGACGACGTACCCATCAAACCCCTACACTCCGTTCATCCACAATCGCAAGGGTGCTGGCGAGTCGTCGTCGAAGCCTGCGGAATAGAATAGTTTGCCCTGGGGCGTTAGTAGCAGATCTGCCGTTTGGGCATATTTTGTATTCTGAGAAGATTGCAGCATGCTATTAATGTGATATCGCGTTTGTTTTGTGACTTGTCATGTGTATTCCGATTGAGGTTTGAACGAGTCCCCGAGCGCGTCCGCCCTTTTGTGGGTTTTACCTCGTGTGTGATGTGTTTGTGGTTTTTGAATGTTTTGTTATTATGGTCGGCTCGCCCGGACTCGAAGACCCAGTCGCAAGGCAACTCCCTTGAGCGCTCTGTACTTCACCGTTTTCCCTTGCACGAACGAGGTCGGGTGGCCGAGTCCCCGAGCGTGGTACTTGGTTGTTCTAGGCGCGACTCGAGGGTGGGTGAGGACTTGGCGCGTTAGTGTGAGCGCATCACTCTTGCCTGGCCCGTTGGGTCAGTCGCGTGGCGAGTCCTGGGCATGCTCTCATACTTGGCGTTTTCCCGAGCCGCTCGCGCTGGCCTGGTCGTCAGTCCCCGAGCGTGGTACTTGGCCGTTCGAGTCGCTATGTCGAGGATGCGGAGAATAATGGTCGCCGTGAGAAGCGAAGGTAGTTGTCTTGGCTCGTAGAGCCAGTCGGGCTGGGCGACTCCAATGGGGCTCCGGGTAGGCGTTTTTCGTGGACGATGCAAGACCTGAGGTGACCCAGTGCTCTTGCACCGCACTACTTAGCCGTGCCGATCGCTGTACCAGAGGTTGACTTCTGCGGTTAGCTTGACGCTGTTACTACGAGTGCGAGTGGCACAAGACACGGAGAGTAGGCGCAATTTGCGGTAACCAATTCTTTTTATTTCATAGCGACTGGAGAGTACATATGTGGGGTTCTAGGAGTAGAACTTCCGTAGGAGGTTTACATTCCATGGTCGCTTGACGTCGAGTTCGCCGTCTCCGTGGACGTCGATGAGGTAGTAGGCGTCGTTGCCGAGTACTCGCCCGATGGCGAATGGTCCCTCCCACGGAGGGGAAAGCTTGTGCATGCCCTTCTTGTCCTGGATGAGGCGCAACACCAGGTCGCCTTCTTGGAAGGTGCGAGTTTTCACCCGCCGGCTGTGGTAGCGGCGGAGTCCCTGCTGGTAGATGGCGGTGCGTGACCGAGCGAGGTCACGTGCCTCGTCGAGTTGATCGACTCCATCCTGGCGGGCGAGTTCGTTTGCAGCCTCCGTGTAGTGGACGACCCACGGCGAGTCGTGCTCGAGGTCGGTGGGCATGACTGCCTCGGCGCCGTACACCATGAAGAAGGGGTGAATCCTTTCGACCTGTTGACCGAGGTGCGGATCCCCCAAATGACGGAGGGTAGCTCCTCGACCCAGCACCCGGCGGTGCGCTCGAGTGGTACTTGGAGTCGCGGCTTCAGGCCGTGGAGGATGCTTTGATTGGCCCGTTCCGCCTGGCCGTTGGATTCCGGGTGGGCGACTGACGCGAGGTCGAGCCGGATGTGGTGTTCTTCGCAGAATTCGGCCATGGCTCCTTTGGCGAAGTTGGTGCCGATGTCCGTGATGATGCTGTTTGGGAACCCGTAGCGATATATGAGCTCGCGTAGGAATTTAGTGGCGGTCTTCCCGTCGCATTTCCGGACTGGCTTGGCCTCCACCCACTTTGTGAATTTGTCGACCGCGACCAGGAGGTGGGTGTAGCCGGAAGGAGCCTTTTTGAAGGGGCCTACCATGTCCATGCCCCACATAGCGAATGGCCAGGTGATGGGGATTGTCTTGAGCGCTGAGCTCGGCACGTGCGTCTGGTTGGCGTACTTCTGGCACCCGGCGCACCGCTGGACAATGTCGACGGCATCGGCGTGTGCGGTGGGCCAGTAAAAGCCATGCCGCATAGCCTTGGCGACCAGAGAGCGGGCGCCGGCGTGGTGGCCGCAGTCGCCGGAGTGGATGTCGTGGAGGATCTTGCGTCCTTCGGCGGGTTGGACGCAGCGTTGGAACACACCGGTGACGTGCGCTTGTGGAGCTCGCCGTCGATGATGGTGTAGGACTTGCATCGGCGTGCGATCATCCGAGCGTCCGTCTCGTCTGCCGGCAAGGTGCCGGCCTCCAGGTAGGCGATGTAGGGCTTGGTCCAGTCGTCTGGCTCGGTGACGAGTGCCACCAGGGCTGCCTCCGGTTGTAACGGGACTCCGATGTCGATCTCCCTCGGGGGAGATACTGATGGCTTGGTGATCGTGTCGAGGAAGACGCCGGCGGGTGGTGCGAGTCGGGCCGACCCAATGCGAGAGAGTGCGTTGGCCTCCTCGTTCTTCCGCCTGTCGATCCATTCGACGGAGTAGCCTGCGAAGTGTCCGCCCAGCTTGTCCACTGCTTGGCGTTACGCCGCCATGGTGGGGGAGACGGCGTCGCAGGTACCAGCGACTTGCCCAGCGACGAGGTCGGAGTCGCCGTAGAAGCGTAGGCGGTTAACGTTCATCTCCCTGGCAGCTCGCATGCCGTGGAGTAAGGCCTCGTACTCGGCCATGTTGTTGGTGCAGGGGGTGAAGTCGAGGCAGAGGACGTAGCGGAGCTTGTCGCCCTTCGGTGAAGTTAGCACGATCCCTGCTCCTGCGCCGTCCGCGTTCTTGGAGCCGTCGAAGTGCAGGCTCCAGTAATGGAGGTATGGCAGCTTCTCTGGCTGCTGGGCCTCTTCCCAGTCGGCGATGAAGTCCGCTAGAGCCTGCGACTTGATCGCCTTCCGTGGCTCGTATTTGATGTTGTGGACGCCGATCTCGACGGCCCACTTGGCGACTCGACCAGTCGCCTCACGGTTGCGGATGATGTCCTGCAACGATGCTGAGGAGACGACCGTGATCGGGTGCTCCTGGAAGTAGTGCGGCAGGCGCCGCTGTGCTCTGAAGACTGCGTATACCAGTTTCTGGTATTGCGGGTATCGCTGGCGCGACTCGGTGAGGACCTCACTGATGTAGTACACCGGTCGCTGTACTAGGCGCTCCTTTCCTTCCTCTGGCCGTTCAACGACCATGACGGCGCTGACGACGCGCTCGGAGGCCGCGACATAGACCAGCATGGGTTCTTTGTCGGCGGGGGCGGCGAGTAGTGGTGCGGCGAGTAGCACCTTCTTGAGGTCGCGAAGCGCGTCGTCCGCCTCCTTGTCCCACTGGAAGGTGGGGTTCTTGCGCATCAGACGGTATAGGGGCATCGCCTTTTCGCCCAGGCGAGGGATGAAGCGACTGAGGGCCGCTACTCGCCCAGCCAGCTTCTGGACGTCACGCAGGCACTCTGGTTTGCCGAGTCGGGCGATCGTGTCGATCTTAGTGGGGTTCGCCTCGATCCCTCGCTTGGAGACGACGTACCCCAGCAGTTATCCTGCTGGTACACCGAAGGTGCATTTGCCTGGTTTAAGCTTTATCTTGTATTTTCGCAAGTTGGCGAACGTTTCCGCCAGGTCGGTGAGTAGATCGCCCTGGCGAGCGGACTTTACGACCACGTCGTCGATATAGACGTGGATGTTGCGGCCAATTTGGCTCGCGAGGCACTTGCATGCACCGCTAGTAGGTCGCCCCGGCGTTCTTGAGGCCGAAGGTCATGGCGGTGTAGCAGAAGGCTCCGAATGGCGTGATGAACGCCGTCTTCTCCTCGTCCTCGACAGCAATTTTCATCTGGTTGTACCCAGAGTAGGCATCGAGGAAACATAGCGACTCCGAGCCCACGGTGGAGTCGATTATTTGGTCGATCCGCGGGAGGACGAACTGCTCCTTTGGGTAGGCGCTGTTCAAGTTTGTGTAGTCGATACACATCCTCTGGGTCCCGTTCTTCTTCTCGACCAGGACTGGGTTTGCCAGCCACTTGGAGTACTTGATTGGCCGGATGAAGCCTGCAGCGAGTAGACGCTGCACCTCCTCGGCGATGGCTCGGCGGCGCTCTTCATTGAAGGGCCACAGCGACTGTTTGACGGGTCGCACTTTGGGGTCGGCGTTTAGCTTGTGCTCAACGAGATCCCTAGGGACACCAGGCATGTCAGAGGGCTTCCATGCGAAGATGTCCCTGTTCTCACGGAGGAACTCGATGAGCGCGCCTTCCTAGGCTGGGCTCATGCCCGTCCCGATCGTCACCGTCTGGCTGGAGTCGCCTGGGACCAGCTCGACGGTGCGAGTGTGCGTCGTTGCCTCGAAGGCTGAGGTGTTTGCGCCCTCCTAATTGGGCTTCTTGAGTATGGTGGGGTCGTCATTGTTCACCCCGCTCGCGTACTTGGCGAGCTCGTCGGCGTGGTTGGCTTCTGCCGCGATGACGGCGTCGGCGAGTTCGGCTCCTTTGGCCTCGCACTCGGCGGCCATGTCTGGGTCGCCGTTGATGGTGATGATGCCGCACGGCCCAGGAAGCTTCATCGCGTTGTACGCGTAGTGTGGCGCTGCCATGAACTTGGCGAACGCCTGGCGCCCCAAGACGCAGTGGCAGGGGCTGTCGATGGGCACCAGCTCGAAGACGATCCGCTCGGTGTGGAAGTTTGCTCGTGTGCCGAAGGTGACTGGCAGCATGACCTTGCCGATCGGGTACGCCTTCCGACCGGGGACGATGCCGTGGAACGTGGTGTGGGTTGTCTCGATCATCGACTGCGGGAGCCGCAGCCGCCTGAAGGTGTCCAGGTACAGGATGTTGATGGAGCTGCCGCCGTCCATCAATGTCTTGGGGAGCCAGTAGTCGCCCACCTTTGGTTTGACCACCAGGGCGACTCGGCCTGGATACTCGATGCGCGGCGAGTGGTCCTGGCGGCTCCAGGTGATGGGCTGCTCCGACCAGTTGAGGAACTGGGGAACGTCCACCTGGGCCACCGCGTTGACGGCGACGGCGCGGGTGATGACCTTCTTCTCGCGCTTCGTGTTGAAGCCGGTGAAGGTATGGAGCGAGCCGGCCACGTTGCCGAACTTTCCGCCGTTTGGTGGGTTGTTGTCGGGGTCCTCCCTTGCTCGTCGTGCCTTCTCAATCTCCCTGAGGGTGTGGCAGTCGGCAGTCGTGTGTGTTGCGGGTTTGCCTTCCCTGCTATGAAACGCACAAGGTTGGTTAAGGAGGGCCGCAGGGTCGAACCTTGGCTTGGCCTTGTAGTTGCCGCCGTCGCGGCGTTGTCCTCCGCCGCGGCGGAAGCTTTTGGGCTCGCGTTGTGCGTGCTCGGCGTTGGCGACGAAGTCGACTCGCCCGTCACTGCGGCGCTTGCCGGTGAGGCGGGTGTTGCTGTAGCGTAGGTCGGACCGTCGTCCGCTGTCGTTGCCGCTCGTGCGGCGTTGTCCTCCCGACTCGTCGTCGGTTTCCTGGTTTGGATCTTCCTCCGCGTACCGTTTGGCGATCTCGAGGAGGTCCGGTATGTTGTCGAGTGTGCGAGAATGTCGCTTGAGCTTGGTGACCAAAGGCTCGTAGCGGCACGAGGTCTTGAAGCAATGGATCGCGGTGTCCGGGTGGATGTCGACCGCGTTGTACCAGAGTTCTTGCCACCACTGGACCCAGTTGCGGGTCGACTCGCGGGGTCCCTGGACGCATCGCTCCAGGTCCTCGATGGTGGTTGCGCGAGTGTAGGAGCACTCGAAGTGCCTGACGAAGGCGTCGCGCATCTCCTCCCAGGAGTTGATACTATCCTGGAGGAGGGTGTTGATCCACTGCCTGCATGTCCCCTCCATCATCAGGGGGAGGTAACAGGCGGCTAGCAGGTCTGTGTGGCCTGCGATCCCAATCGCCATGAGGTATGTATCGAGCCAGACGGCGGGGTCATACGAGGGGTCGTACTTTTCTATCTCCTTCGGCGCCTTGAAGTTCGGTGGGTACTTCTCGCCTCGGATCATCGGTCCGAAGCACTTGGGGCCGAGTCGACTTAGCGACCCCATTGGCTCGCCGTCGCGGCGATTAGTTAGGGTGTGTCGCAGGTCGTCGGGCTGGCGTGCGCGCCAGCTTTGGTTGTTGATGATGTGGGTGCGGGCGTTGATGGGTTGACCATTGGCGGCGACGAAGTTGGTCGCTGGCCTGGGGTCGTTGGTGGAGAGTGCCGCGTTCGCGGGTCGGTGTTGGAGCTGCAGTGGCTCTGGTGGCGGGCAGTTGAGGGTGTTTGCCGCCATTGGGCGGCTGCTTGAGGCCGCTCTGCTTCCCGAAGAACGCGAGTACACTCGACCCTGCGAGTCGGCGCCTGCGTTTTGCTGCTCGACGGCCTTTGCAAGCAGGGCCCTGACGTACTGGATCTGTAGGGCGCCGTCGCTGGTGGCCGTGATGTTGTCGGCTACTGCTCGGCCCACCACGAGGTTGTCCATCGGGGTGGAGAACAGTGGGAGGCCGTTCGCGTCCCGCTCCCGTGAGGAGACTACTATCCGCGGCTGATCCCTGGGGGGTGTGCGGTTGGGTGGAGGTGGGGCGCCCATCGCCGTCGACCCTGGCGGGGGCCGGGCGCTTCCACCTGGTGGCGCATTCTCACAGATCGCGCGCTCGGCCACGCGGGCCGGGTCGTTTTCGTCGTCGAAGTTCAGGGCGCGCCCCTGGACGGTGGGGTTCAGGCGCGACCTGATTCGCTGCTGGTGGTAGCGTGATAGCTCCTGCGTCGTCACCTGCTCGAGGCAAAAAATTTCGCTCTCGGCTTGCTCCTTGCGCACTGCCTCCGCTAGCTTCAGGCGGAGTTCCTCGACCTCCGTTGCCATGGCGTTAGGAGGGATCGGGGTGGAGAAGGGGTCCTCCGACGGTTCGGTGCCGGTCGCCATGTAGGTAGTGGCGTGGCGACCGGTCCCGTCGCGGGGGTCGCCGGAATTTTCTGACCCGGAGTCGAAGTCGAAGATCCCAAGGATGGAGGGGTCCTCGAAGTCTCCCATGTTGGAGACCTGGGTGATGGAGCCCGCGGGTGAAGCCGCGGTGATGGATCCGGCGAATGACGTCGGGGTCGCCGAATCGGCGTCATCGTTGAGGGCCGCGTCTTCTGTGGACACTGAGTTTTCAGCCACGTTGCTGTGGGCCGAGTTGTACTCGGAGGCGAGGTGATGGATCGTGCGGATCTGGCTCTCGGAGAGCCGATCGCGTGGCGGCGACTCGCGGATGCGAGCCGAATCCTCCGAGACGATGACGTCGGTGAGGCCGACGAAGAGGCTGATCGTGCCGACCGGAAGGATCACGCTATGCGTGACGGGTCGCGCCGCCGGGTCGTAGCTGCTCGGCAAGATTTGGAGCATCTCGTCGATCGCTATCATGCGGCCGGTGGCGACCGTCTCATTGATGGGCAGATTGGATCTCGTCGCAGATCACCGGCCAGACCGGCCAGTCCCCACGGTGGGCGCCACTATCGTGGGAATGGTCACGGCAGATGCTGCAATCGGCAGCGAGTAGTAGAACGAGGGGCAAGGGCGGCCAGCCATCTGCGGTGCGAGATGAGGGCGGAGACACAAGGATTTACCCAGGTTCGGCCCCCCGGAGGGTAAAGACCTACTCCTGCTAGATTGTATTATGTAGGTGGTACAATGGGCGAGCTCGGCGGCTAGGCGGCGAGTCGCTTGGGTGTATGATGGAACGTATCTCTACACGCCCTGCAGGGAGGTTTATATAGGCTCACCTCCCCTAGGGTTTACATATCTCAACCGAATCAGTTAAGGCTTCGGTACTCGTTTAACCTAATCCGACTGGGCCTATCTACTCGCCTGGGCCTTCAGCTTCCAGTCGCTTGGATCCACACCGGGCCTTGATCCAGTCGCCGTCTTGCAGGCCCACTCGCCAGTTCCTGGGCCAGTCGGAAACGTCCTGCTGGGTATACCCCGGTAGGCACATCCCCATCAGTTTTGATCCATATAAAAATTTGTCAACAAACATTTATAAATGATCAAGAATGACAAATAGAAATATTATAAAACCATAGAAATTGATTTCCCTTAATTTGGAGCCATAGATAAAATCTTATGAATTTAATAAGATAAGGAAATTGAATTTCCAATGCTAATAAAGCACCTATCTAAAAATCCATACCAAATGGTGAGCAACTAATCTTAAAGATATTTAAAAGGATAAATAAATATTAAACAAGATTTTACAAGTTGGAATCATCATTTTTGGATCCTTAAATAAAAAGATATGGTTTTTATAAGCAAAGGAAGAAATAAATAAATAAGGACTATTTTAATAGGCCAAATTAAACTTGGCCAAGCAAATAAAATAAAAGATTTTTGTTTAATAAAAAGAGTAAAAGATTATTTAAATAAAATCATGAGGATTTTGTTATTATCCAAATTCATTAAAGTAAAGACATTTCCCATTTTAAATAAACATTAAAACACAATAAAGTATTTTAAATTATATTTCAAAGTGTTGTATTTTAAATAAAACCTACTGAAAAGGTTTTGGTAAAAATTTAGATTTCAAATAGAGTTTTAAAACATATTAAATCCTATTTGAAATAAATACTAATATCTATTTATTTTAATAATTAATAAACCCTAAAAATTAATTATTCTAAATTTGACTTTGGAGTGTATTAATAAACGGTATTAAAATCTACACAAAATTTGGCAAAGATTTTGAATTCAAATAGTTGTTTGAAATGTTAAACAAAATCAAAACAGGAAAAGAGAATAGAAAAAGAAAAATGAATCTGTATAAAAAAAGTAACAACCCAACCCACTAACTAGGCCCAGCAAGCCCATTTCCCTCTTCCCCCGCAGGAAATGATTCATACTCAGCAGCGAACCCACACCGTCACTAGTTGCTGGACCCCACAGCAAACCTTTCTCTCTCACTGATGGAACGGTCCCGCCTGTTAGTTTTCGTTTCCACCCGCCGTGACCAATTCTCCCCAAACCACATCGCTGTTACTGACTTGATTCCGTGGCCGTAATTCCCCTTAACACCGCGACCATTACTCGCAGGGATCACGCCACTTAATCGCACCACCCTCCTCTCTCTTTTCCCTCTCGCACCCTGCCTAGTGAGCCACAAAACAACGCAAATTTTGCTCTCGACCTCTCTGCTCCGACGACCTCCCTCAGCCGATTCGGACCAGCCCATGCCCCCTTGCTCCATGGCGCATACGAGCACACTCCCTGGCCTCTAGCGCATCTCCCAGTGTCACCCGTGCAGCCGCGCGTGCTCTGCATTGTCGTCAACGTCAACGCAAAGCACCGCCGTCATCTGTTTCCTTCTCCGGCGAAGCCCCCTGGTAACACCCGGCCGCGCCTCCTCTTCTCTTTGATGCTCCTATACTCCCCACTCTTCCGTGCATCTAACGATGCTATTTTCTTGCTCTCTCGTGCTCAGTAGCGACGCCACCAACGAAGCCCGTGCGTGTCCGACGGCGCCAAGAACTCCGGTGAGGAATTCCCATCGTCCCTATGTGCCCCCTGCCCAACGACAAACACCTTGAGCACCACCGCAACGTTGCGAATCTGGTGAGCCCCTCCTTTTTAAAGGAAAGGATCCATGTGATTGCAATGCTAGTCCCTGGATCAATGCTAGCATCCACAGTTTAAGATGAAGTACACAGAAACAAAGGTCATTATTACAGTCATTCCAGAGACAACATAGTGTTTTACAACTCCATGGCCACAGGCCTAGTACAAGAGTTTAAATAAGCAAATAGATAAAAGTCTTCATCTTCATGTGCCACAGGCAAACATGTTGAGTGTAGACTCATGACTCCTAATCCTCATCACAATAACCTGCAACATCACAAGTTACAGCCACAGTGGGTCAATACATTTGGAATAGTATTGGCAAGTGATACCTTAGTAGAATATTGGTGGACTAAATAATGTATGCTTTTTGGCTAAGTGTAGCTTAGGCTTGCTTTGCTCAAAAATAGGTTTTGCCTATTAGTTGAAAACACTAAGTTTTCTTTTGTCAAAAACTTTTCCCAAGGAACCACCAATAGACATTGGGGTCCTTCACCCTTGTTCAACCACAAGTTTTACTTAGAAATTGGGATGAGGAGATTCTTGATAGCTTCCATGTCTTGATGCTCAAGTTGTCCTTTTCCAGGGACATGGCTAAGTACTTAGATTCTTCCATCTGCAGAGGTTGTGCACTTTACCCACAAGACTTGATTATCACCAAGACAGGACCTTTCAGAAGCCTTCCCTTAGACCAAATGGACGCGTTCCAACCTATCATCCCACTACCACCAACTGTCCAAATGGCTAAGTTATTGCAACCTATGTGATCCAGGCAGAGCCCATATTGCCAAGTGGCTGCACTAGAAGCTTCTTAACATTTGGCCTCTCAAATCCCTTTGTTCCTGGGTAGCTTTCCACAAGTGAGATACACAAGGTAAACCATAGAAATGGGCCTTGTGTAACCACTCAACATAAACCATTCCTTCCATTCCACCCAGGTGTTTCATTCACTTAGTTGTTTTATTAAGCAAAAACACAAGTCCAAAGACTTAGAAATATTTTTCCATAGCATGAATAATTCACCACCCTTGGTTGCTACTAGCTAGGCTAAGCATAGTATAGATAAGCATCTTAACTTAGAAATTTCTAGCAATTCTACAACTACTAGGATTTCCCAAGCATAGCATATAAGCAAAATATAACCATGCAAGACTAGCAAAATATTTCTAATGCATAGTAGAAAACATAGGAATAAAAACATGAAGCACCACTTGCCTTGGTAGCTTGGAGAGTAGCTACACTCCTCACAATCACAATCACTATTGGCACCAAAATCTACACATAAAATCATTGCAACAAATCACATACAAAATAAATACAAGCAAAAATATATGGATGCATGCAATATGATATGTGATGATTTTACTCAACAAGACAAGTGCACAGTACTGGTTCATAAACAAGTTCAAAACTTGCCAAACAACATTTATTTAAACACTAAAACATTTCTCAAATAACTTATATACACAAAATAGGCCTACGCATGTTTCTGTAAATAAAACCATTTTAACAGAAACAAAACATTAAACACATTGCATATTTGGAAAGGTCTTGCTCTCCTGATTCCATTGATATAAAATTCATCAAATTTGGATGTGGGGATCAAAAGTTATGATTAAAACAAGTTTGAACATTCAATAGATTCAAATCCTGATTTTAAATCTAAACCCTAGCCACGCGTCATGTTCTGATTGGTCTATACCGCTTCGCACGGATCGGGCGATGCAGGCCGTTGGATTAAAGTGACCGCGCACGGTCCAGATCTAAGCGTACTGTTTCGTTAAGTGATCTATTCCTATGCGCTGGATCTAGATCCAACGGTCATCGATCAAGCGACCACGGATGGGCGGCGCTGGCGGTGGCAACTGGTGGTGGCGTGCTCTGTCTACGGCGGCGGGGCGCTACATGGGGTTCTGGGGTCATCGAAGACGCTTACCAGACTCGCGACGATGTACTGAAGCTCAACGTGGTGACGGCTTGACAAGGGGCGTGCTGCAGTGGCCGTGGGAGCTCGTCGGAGTTGATGACAGCGTTGGGCTCGGGTGGACGGCGACGTTGGCGACGTTCCTGGTCACCCTTGCATGAATCAATGGTATCAGGGGGTGCGCAAGGCTACGGCGAACACGTTCGTGTGAGTCAGAAACGAAGGGGAACATGGGGCTCACCGAATTTAGTCGCCGGAGTCGAAGACGTCGTCGGGATCTTGCTGCGCTTGATGGAGTCGTCGACCTGGGGCAGTATAGGACGAACCAAAGACGTCAGAAGGAACGCAAAGAGGTCGTGAAGCTGTTCGTATGAACCAGAGAGGAAGGGGCGCACGGTGCTCACCGGGATTGGTCGCCGGAGAAGATTCTGCCTGCGGCGGTGCAAGGGCGATTACGGGCAGCCTGGTGGCAGAGTGGTGGCGCTAGGTGAGGGGAAATGTTCGCGGTGCAGAGGGGGTTAAGTAGGCAGGAGGGGGGCGGCGATTACGCGCAGAATCAATGGCAATTAAGCTCGCAGTGACTGCGACGAGGTAATGGCGGAGCGAGCGCCTCGGCCACGCGTGATTGACGACGACGACGTGGTCGCAGGGTCCACTTGTCAGCGAGTGAAACAGAGAGGGGGTGGGGTCAGGTGGTCAGTGACTTGGCGGGTTTGTCTGCGAGTGAGAGAGAGAGGGGGGAAACCCGGCTGGGCTTAGTGGGCTGATTCTGTTGTTGGGCTAGAAAGGTGGCGCCGGCCCTTTTCTTATTCTTTTCTCCTTTTCTTTTTCTGTTTGCAATTTCAGGAATCAAATTCAAATGATTTCAAAAGTTGTTTGAATTCAAATCTTTTCAGGATTTTTGTAGAGTGCAACACTCACAAATCTGGACACAAAACCATGTGGTCACTTTGAATTAGCCTGGTCACTTGGTATAAAACAAAATAAGCAGTGGCATAGCACTAGTTTAAATAGGTTTTGAAATTGGTTTTCAAATCATATTTGTTTTGAAACTTTGGTTTAAATCCTAGCAATCTAGCAATACAATCTGAGAGCAATAAGACAACAAGGTTTGGTCGATGAAAAACAATCTCTCATTGGAGAGTAGCATTTGCTTTAAATGCTGATCACATAAAATAATGAGCTCATATGCTCCTGTTTTTGAATTGGTTTGTTTGAAATGAACTCTACATGATCATGGATGCATGGATGATATGCATGAGTTTTGAAACATTATTTTAGGGATGTTACATCCTTCCTCTCCCTCTCTTCCTAGAATAGCCGGAACTCCTCTGCCCGAGCGTCGCCGCCGCGCAGCCACCGCCAGCGCCGCCCACCTATGGTCGCTGCATCGTGAACCGTCAGATCTAGATCGGAGCGATAGGATAGTTTCACTTAACGAAGGGGTATGCAATGATCTGAGCCGCACAGGTCCCTTTTAATCCCGCGATCCACGTTGCTTGATCCGGACGAACCGGTACCAGCCTGTCAGAACAAGACACGTGGCCCAGTCTGTTTTATAAAAACCAGAATTGATCTATTAGATGTTCAAATTTGTAAAATTCATAACTTTTGATCCACACGTCTAAATTTTACAAATTTTATATCAATGGAATCAGCAAAACAAACCCTATCCAACCATGCGCTTTTTTTAATGAATTGCTTCTATTAAATTGGTTGTTTTGCAGAAACTTTTGTAGGAATAATTAGAATATAAAATTTATTCTAGGAAATTTTTTAAAGTAAAATATTTGGAAAATGGATTTTTTTAACCTAATGACCATAGAAACCAAATTGTGGATTCAAAAACATATTTGGTGAACTTAAAGAATAAATCTTTGAATTGAAACATTTCTACTCAAATAAAAATGTTGTTTATATGTTAAAAATACTTTTTGGAGAAAAACCTTTGGTAAATGATTTGGATTAAACTCTCTGACCCTAAAACACCAAGTTTTAGGATTTAAAAATATATTTGATGAACCCTATAAATTATTGCTTTGCTGAAAGGCATTTTCAACAACATAAAATATTGATTTGGTATAAAAATGGTTTATAAGTAAAACCCCTTTGCAAATGGTTTAATAATAAACACTTGACCATAAAACACTAACATTTGTGTTTAAAATGTATTTGTCAAACACTAGAAAATATTACCTTGATTTAAACCATTTCTAGCAAAACAAAAATGACTTAAAGTGACCATTTTCACTAACTTGATATCCAATGATTTTGCCACTTTTTTAAATGACCAATATGTGTTTTAGAATGTTTATACCTATTAGAAACCACTTTTCCAAATAAAACAACCTTTGGCATGTTTGCATGCATTGCTTTGTTTTTATTATTCTATGTGATGATTGCTTGAATGGTAGATTGAATATTTGCTTGCTTGATTTAATTGTAGTGCAATTTGAAGAGTGTGACTATTACAAGATCAAGAGTGAACTTATAATTCTCTACCAACAAGGAAAGTGGTGCTTCATACTTTTGTCCCATTATTTTCACTATGCATTAGTGATATTTCTAAGTAGGACTTGCATGGAATTTTTGCTAAGTATAAACTATGCCATGGGAAATCCTAGTAGATGATACCTTATTAGAATTTTCCTAAGTTAAGATTCCTACTACTATTATGCTTAGCCTAGCTAGTAGAAAACAAGGGTGGATTATATTCATGCTATGGAATATTTCTAAGCCAAGGACTTGTGTTTTGTTTAATAAAACAACTAAGTGAATGAATCACCTGGGTGGACAGGGACTTGCTTGGTGGTTTTTGGTTGAGTGGTTACACAAGGCCTGTTTCTATGGTTTACCTTGTGTATATCACTTGTGGATTTCCACCCAGGAACAAAGAGAATTGTGATGTCAAATGTTGAGAAGCTTCAAGTGTAGCCACATGGCATTATGGGCTCTTCCTGGATCATATAGGTTGCAATAACTTAGCCAAATGGACAGTTGGTGGTAGGGGATTGATAGGTTGGAACGCGTCCATTCTGGTCTAAGGGAAGGCTTCTGAAAGATCTTGTCTTGGTGAAACCAAGTCTTGTGGGGAAGGTGCACCACCTCTGTAGAGTGTAAAATCTAAGTACTTAGCCATGTCCCTGGTAATGGACAATTTGAGCATCAAGACATGGAATCTATAAATAATCTCCTCATCCCAATTTTCTAAGTTAAAACTTGTGGTTGAACAAGGGTTGAAGGATCACCAATTTCTATTGGGGGATGCCTTGGGTGATTTGTCAAACAAAAACTTAGTGTTTTCAAAGGATAAGGAAAATCTATTTTGAGCAAAGCAAGCCTAAGATCCACCTAGACAAATGCATATAGATGATAGACTCCACTATACTACCATAGTATCACTTGCCAATACAATTCAAATGTATTGACCCTTGTGGCTGTAACTTATTATGTTGCAGGTTTGTTTGATGTTAGTGAAGTGTGTTGATTAGGATTACAAGTCTACAACCAACATGATTGCATGTGGCATTTTGAATATGAAGGACTTCATGCTATAGTTATTTCCGCTGCATTGTAATGAGATAGCCAAATGAGCTATGTAAGATGTAATGAATTATTTTATTCCTAGTTATAAAGTTGTAATATGACCTTTGTTTCTTGATATTACATCTTAACTGTGGATGCTAGCTATTGATCCAGGGACTAGCATTGTAAACAGGGATCTCTACCTTATTAAAGGTTGGGACCTCTACATGAATAGTTGCTATCACACGCTTAGGGATTACCATGATTATGTTCCCATAAATTCTGAGCCTTCAAAGTGGTTTCCCACAATCAAAGTCTCTATAAATACTACACTTTTTGATGCTCGTTGTGATATCATGTCTGAATTTTGTCTCATGCCTAAAGATATTTATGATTCCTTGAATCTTTGGGGGCTTTCTGAAGGAGGAGATGAAGTCTCTCTTACTAATAATGCCACCTTATTGCCCATTGGAATAGTTGAAGGTGTGTTTACAAAAATCTTAGGGAAAATGGTGTCTACTGATTATCTTGTTATTGAATGTGTAGGCAAAGGATATATCAGACTTGGAAGATCCCTACTGAAACACCTTGGAGCAGTAATAGATGTGGGAAAAGGCATTATGCATTTTTACCCTCCGGTAAGCAATCATATCTTTCCTAAAGAGAAGAAGGAAGGTAAGAACAGAAAGAACAAGAAGGTTGCTTCTTCATTTGACAATACTTGATTCTTCTTGCTTCTTGTGCCTAACTTAAAGGCGTTAAAGAAAAGTACTTGTTGGGAGATAACCCAATAGTTTCCTTGAGTCTTGGAAGTTATTACTTCTGTAATGACCTCTCTTTATCCTTTTTGTTTGATTTTTGTGCCAAAAATGACCTCTAATGAGAGGGAAGTAAGATTTGGGGAGTTGCTGTCCCAAAACAGATTTCTGTCCTCCACCAAAAAACTTCGTGAGGAAACTCTATAACTAGGATTGATATGACAATTTATGAATAAATCCCCCAGTATGTTAGATAACTTTCGTTAGTTCAACACTTTTTGATTTGAGCAACAGAAGATCTTCGAAAAAATCGGTTTCAACCTACTGGTCTGTTTTGACAGATTTCTGCCATTATTTGCATTTGCTTTTTATTGATTCCTTTTTGTGTTCTCTTTTGGGGAATTGAGCTTTTTGAAGGAGTTACTATAGTAGCTTTTGTTTTTAGTGAAAAGCCTTTCTGTTCCAAAGCTTTGCCAGAGGTGTAATATCTTTTGAATAAACTAATGTTGCTAATGAAGATTGTGTGGAGTTTTGTATGAAGGAAAAATTTCAGGTGTAGAGATAGAATGATGCAATGAGATGAATAATGGACAAAAGTTCAATCTTGGGTATGCCACCATGGTGTCATCCCAAGAAATATCCAAGAGGTACAAGCGTCAAAGCTTGGGGATGCCCAAGGCATCCCCTTCTTCATCAATAAAAAGCTCAGGTCTGTCTAGACACTTCATTTTTATTGTTTCATGCACAAGTTGTGTTGTTCTTGGAGTGTCTTAGTTTTCGTTTGATTTTCTTAGGTTGTTTAGTTTGCTTGAATAAAGTAGTTTGGACCCCCGTTCTCGCTATGTTGTTTTGCAAATAAGTTGCTTGGTGTTTGGAAAGGAGTGGTAAGTTCTTGCTTGTAAGTGCAAGAGGAGCTTGCATTGACTATGGCTTAGACTTTAGCATGACATGCTTGGTGTTGTTTTGGCATTATGATTAGTGATTATTCCTATAGCATGTCTTGTTCCAAACAATTGGGATTTCTTAGTGTGCCTTGAAGAAATTATGCATTGTTTTAGCATGCAAAAGCATAGTATTGCGGTATTCTCCTTCGATGCTTTGCTTGGGTTGACTTGCCACATGCTCACACCATGTTATGACTATGACAAGTCACCATAACCTCTATCATCATTTATTCGTTGACTTGTAGTACCACTCTATGCTTTGATTAGTAATGTTTTTATTCTCTGCATGATTATGGCCATTATTGCTCTCTTAGTTGGTTGCTCCCAGTCTTTTGCTAGCCTCCACTTGTATGAGTAAGCTCTACTCATGCTTCCAACTCCCAAGAAACCAAGTTATTCCAAAGGTCCACTATAAATTCCTATCCATGGTGTGTTACACAATTCCAAGTATATTCTTGTTTTCAGCTATCTTCCAATTAAAAACTATTTTGTTATGTGAAAACTTAGTGATTAAAGCCCTCACGAACTTGATGGCACACTTTATATTCTTTGACCCTAATAAACTTGAACCATTGTGTCATCTACGTTGTATATGCTTGCACTTATACGTTGGATTATCAGAACTGTGTTGTCACAGGGAACGTTTTCAACATTGCACTTGTACTTTTACTCACTTGATATCATGCTCTTTTGTCTATGGATGTCACCGGTATGCAATAAAAAGGGAGCTTGTAAGTCCATGGATTTTGTATCCTGTGTTAGAGAAATGCCTGGGCCGCTAGCCTAAGCCATGCCTAATCATGGTGGAAACATGCAGCATCACCATAGTGAGCTATCAATGAAGAATCCTCAATAAAAATCTATGCATATGGTAAATAAAAAGATTGCTGAGATGCTCATTGTCTGCTTGCCTTGTCATTTTGGTTATGGGAAAGCTCTTGTACCATGTGCAAGGGGTACCCCGTTGGCAGTTCTCAATGATATGAAATACTTACAATGATAAGAACTTACAGGTGACTAAATTTGAGTAGCATGAGGTGTGGCCCTCATATTCAAGGGACTTGAGATTGCCAACTTATACTTCATCAAGCATATACTCCATATTTGTTCACTTTACCTTAATCACTTCAAGATTCTTATGATAGAGGCAATGAGGGCTGAAAGCTAACAAGTACCATAATTTTTGGAAGCTCTTTTTGAAACTTGAAATCCCTGCTTCCTTTATAAAAGGCCTTTCTTCCACCACTATTGAGTCTCCACCTTCTACTTTTAGGAACCATTAAGATAACATAGTTGTCATTCTATGTGCAGTGTTCCAAAGCTTATTGATTGATGCATATTGTGATATTACTTGTTCTTGTGCTATTTGTTTCTAGTCACCCTTGTGAACTTTGAAGGTGTCCTATGCATTTATTTGCTACTCTATGAGGGACAAGATGATTGTCACTGTGCTATGTTTTCTATATGTGAAAGAAACAAACGTTTTTTAATGCATGTTATTCATGATCTTTGTTTGTAGCCTTTCATGTTGCATGCATAGTTACTGTGTCCAATTGTTAGAACTCCATCTTTCTTGCACATGTTTAGAGTTCTTTGATCCCAGCTTTCAATGCTTGCAAATGGTTGGATCTTTATTGTGAGGGTGCATGTCACCTCAAAAATTATTCTTTTTATCACTTACCTACTCGAGGACGAGCAGGAGTTAAGCTTGGGGATGCTTGATACGTCGGAAATGTATCTATAATTTTTTATGCTCCATGCTTGCTTAGTATCTACTTTGTTTTGCTTTGTCTACACTTTGAGGTGCTTTTTACATGTTTTCTGGTACTAACCTATTAACAAGTTGCCACAGTGCCAGTTGCCTGTTTTCTGCTATTTTTGGTTTCAGAAAAGCTAGTAAGGAAATATTCTCGGAATTGGACGGGACAAACGCCAAAGTCAGTAACTTTCTGTGGGGAACAAGAAGTCTAGAGGGGAGCCGAAGAGGCGGGCCAGGGTGCCCAGACCCCCCCCTAGGTGCGGGTGGGCCCTGCCCTGCGCCTAATCAGGGTGTAGGGCCCCTGGCCACCTCCTCGGCCTCCCCCTTCGCCTATAAGAAGCCCCCGATGCAGAAACCCTAAGTACCCGATCAAATCTCCACGAAACCTTCTATATCCGCCACCATCGTCGTCCCTAGATCGGGGGATCTGAGGTTCTTCCTGGCACCCTGTCGGAGGGGAGATCATCCCGGAGGCCTTCTCTCCGGTATGATGCGTGAGTAGTTCCACCTTGGACTATGGGTCCATATAATAGCTAGATGGTTGTATCTCCTCCTTTGTGATTTCATGTATATATCTTGTGAGCTCCGTTCATGATCAAGATCTAATCTATTTTGTAATCATGCATGTTGTGTTTGCAGGGATCAGATGGATATTGATATTAGTATGTTGGTTTGATTAATGGTTTTGTCTTTATGATTCTATCATGTTTGTGTTGTTTGTGATCTTGCATGCTCTCCATTGTTAGTAGCTATCTTGGCCAAGTAGTTGCTAGTGACTCCAAGAGGGGGTATTTATGCTCGATAGTGGGTTTATGCCTCTAGTTTCCAAGGGAAGTGACAATAATCTCTTCGGTTGTAGATGTGTTGTTGCTACCAAGGAGAAAACACCGGTCTCTTGTTCATGGAACATATGAACTGTTTACCTTACACACTTTGCTTAAAGCAGTTGTCTGTTGCTTGCAACTTAATACTGGAGGGGGTTCGGATGATAACCTAAAGGTGGTCTTCTAGTCATAGATGCAGTTGGATGGCGGTCTATGTATCTTGTTGTATTGCCCAATCGAATCTCATAGGATCTTTCTGACTAGTAATTGCATTGTTATACCTTGCTCAGTTCCTATCAATTGCCCTGCTATAATTTGTTTACCCTTCATGTCATGTTGTTTATCTAAGGAGAGCACCTCTAGTGAACTATGGACCTCGGTACAATCTTTACCATCGATACATCTTCCACTGTTACTTGTTTACTTGTTGCAAACCATTACCTTCCACACCATACGTTTAATCCTTTGTTACAGCAAACAGGTGAGCTTGACAACCTCATTGATACGTTGGGGCAAAGTCTTGAGTTTGTGTTGTGCAAATCTCCGCGTTGCTTGCAACACTTGTGTGACGTTTCCTTCCTCCTACTGGTTCGATAACCTCGGTCTCTAATGAAGGAAAACTTGTTGTTGTGCTGCTTCACACCTTGCTCTTGGGGTTCCCAACAAGACTCCACATCAAGCACCAAGTTCTCTGGCGCCACCAAGGAGTCATCAGACTTCACTAGCACAAACAACAATGATTTCCTGAGTACACCTATTTCTCCACCTGCTCCTGATGCTACCTTTTATGAAATTAAGCCTGCTTTGTTGAATCTTGTGATGAAAGAGCAATTTTCTGGTGCTAGTTCTGATGATGCTACTGCCCACCTCAATAACTTTGTTGAACTTTGTGAGATGCAAAAATATAAGGATGTAGATGGATATATTATTAAGCTCAAATTTTTTCCTTTCTCCTTGAGAGGAAAAGCTAAAGAATAGTTGCTATCCTTGCCTAGAAATAGTATTGATTCTTGGATTTAGTGCAAAGATGCTTTTATTGGAAAATACTATCCTCCTGCTAAGATTATATCTATGAGAAGTGAAATAATGAAATTTAAACAACTTGATAATGAACATGTTGCTCAAGCTTGGGAGAGAATGAAATCTTTGGTTAAGAATTGTCCCACTCATGGACTAACTGCTTGGATGATTATCCAGACTTTTTATGCAGGGTTAAATTTCACTTCAAGAAATTGGTTGGATTGTGCTGCTGGAGGTACCTTTATGACCATTACTTTGGCTGCTGCAACAAATCTCCTTGATTTTATGATGGTTAATTATTCTGAATGGCACACTGAGAGAGCTCCACATGGTAAGAAGGTAAATTCTGTTGAAGAAACCTCCTCTTTGAGTGATAAAATTAATGTTATCATGTCTATGCTTGTTAATGGAAAAGCTCATACTGAACCTAATGTTCCTTTAGCCTCCTTGGTTTCTCAAGAAGAGCAAGTTGATGTGAACTTCATTAGAAATAACAATTTCAACAACAATGCCTATAGGAATAATTTTGGTAATAATAATAATTATAGGCCTATCCTCTTAATAATGGCAATACTTATGGAACTTCCTACAACAATACTAGAAGTGCCCCCTCTGAACTTGGAGTCATGCTTAAGGACTTTATTAGTAAACAAACTACTTTCAACAAGACTGTGGAGGAAAAGCTTTTGAATGTTGAGAAAAATATTTCATCTTTGTCTAAAGCACAATCCTCTTTGATTAATAAAATGGCTGCTAAACCTGAAACCTTGGAAAGTACCTTTGTTGCTACTCATATCATACAAGTTACTATTGATGAAAATGTTAGACTATTAGCTAAACTACATACTATGTGGGAAAGATAAGCTGAAATTGATAGAAACAATAGTGTTTGTACTATTACCACCACCAATATGGATGCTAGCAAACCACAAGAAGTCCCTATTCCTCCTACAACAATTCCTAAACCCAATAAGTCTACTACCTATGATGCTAAGTTTGATTTTGATCTTGATGGTTGCAATATCTCTGAAGTGATTATGTTCCTACAAAAGCTTGCTAGAAGTCCTAATGCTAGTGATAAGAATGTAGCATTCACTAAACACATTATAGATGCTCTCATTAAAATTAAGGAAGAAAAATTGAAACACAAAGCTTCTATTCCTAGGAAAGTAGAAAATAGTTGGGAACCCATCATTAATATGCAAGTGAATGACTTTGATCTCAAAGCTTCATGTGACCTTGGTTCTAGTGTCTCTATTATGCCTAAAAAGATTTATGAAATGCTTGATTTGCCACCTTTGGAAGATTGCTATTTGGATGTCCCACTTGATGATAATGCTAAAAAGAAACTC
Source organism: Avena sativa (assembly GCA_916181665.1). Taxonomy (NCBI): domain Eukaryota; kingdom Viridiplantae; phylum Streptophyta; class Magnoliopsida; order Poales; family Poaceae; genus Avena; species Avena sativa. The sequence continues at coordinate 165,225,003 of OV702297.1, forward strand.
ATGGGGAGTGTTAATATGTTCTTATTGTGGTTAACAATGCCTATGTACCTATTGATTTCTATGTTTTGGATGTTTAATGCAATGCTTCTTGTCCTATTACTTTGGGAAGACCTTTTCTTAGAACTTTTGGTGCCATCATTGATATGAAAGAAGGCACCATTAAATATCAATTTACATTCAAGAAAGGTATTGAACACTTCCCTATGAGGAGAGAGAAGTTACCCTTTTCTCCTACTTTTAAAGCAAAATTTGATGTTAATGCTTCTTCATTTGAAACTACTTGATTCTTGCTTCTTGTGTCTAACTTAAAGGCGTTAAAGAAAAGTACTTCTAGGGAGATAACCCAATATTTTTCTTGAGTCTTGGAAGTTATAACTTTTGTAATAACCTCTCCTTATCCTTTTTATTTAATTTTTGTGACAAGAATAACCTCTAATGAGAGGGAAGTAAGATTTGGGGAAGTGCTGTCTAGAAACAGATTTTTGTGCTCCACTGTAAAATTCTTGAAAAATCTCTGTATGCCGGATTGAGCTGTAATTTTCTGAATAAATCCCCCAGGTTGTTATCTAACTTTCTTTAGTTCAGCACTTTTTTATTTGAGAAACAGAAGGTATTCGAAAAAATCGGTGTCTACATGCTAGTCTGTTTTGATAGATTTTTGTCGTTATTTGCATTTGCCTCTTTATCGATTTATTTTTGGGTTCTCTTTGGTATATTGAGATTTTTGAGGGAATTGCTACAGTAGCTTGTGTCTTTAATAAAAGTTTTTCTGTTTTGAAACTAAAACCCAAAGGTCTATTATCTTTTGAATGCACTAATGTTGCTAATGAAGATTGTGTGAAGTTTTGTATGAAGGAAAAATTTCAGGTGTAAGGGAGGAATGATGTAATGAGATGAAGAATGGACAAAAGCTCAAGCTTGGGTATGCCACCCCGTGTCACCCCAAGAAATATTCAATAGGTACAAGGGTCAAAGCTTGGGGATGCACAAGGCATCCCCTTCTTCATCTATAAAAATCTTAGGTTTTTCTAGACACTTCGTTTTTATTGTTTCATGCACTATTGTGTTGTTCTTGGAGTGTCTTAGTTTTTGTTTTTGGTTTTCGTTTGCTTAGTTTGCTTGAATAAAGTAGTTGGACCCCCGTTTTCGTTGTGCTGTCTCAAATAAGTTGATTGGTGTTGGAAAGGAGTAGAAAGTTCTTCCTTCAGTACTACAAGGAGGAGCTTGCTTTGACTGTGACTTAGACTTTATCATGTCATGCTAGATGTTGTTTTGACCTTATGCTTAGTGATTATTTCTATAGAATGACTTGTTCCAAACAATTAGGATTTCTTAATGTGCCTTGATAGAATCATGCGTTGTTTTAGCATACAAAAGCATAGTATTGTGGTATTCTCCTTTGATGCTTTGTTTGGGTTGACCTGGCACATGCTCACACCATGTTATGACTATGAACCAGTCACCTTGGCCTCTATGATCATTTAGTTTTTGACTTGTGGTACCACTTTATGCTTTGATTGGTAATGTTTTTTTGCTCTGCATGATTATGGCTATTATTGCTCTCTTAGTTGGTCGCTCCCAGTCTTTTATTAGCCTCCACTTGTATTGAGTAAGCTCTACTCATGCCTCCAACTCCCAAGAAACCAAGTTATTCCAAAGTGTCCACTATAAATTCCTATGCATGGTGTGTTACAACATTCCAAGTATATTCTTGTTTTGTCTACCTTCCAATTAAAAAGTCACTTTGTTATGTGAAAATTAGTGATTAAAGCTCTCACAAACATTATGTCACACTTTATTTTTCTTGCCCCTAATAAACTTGAACTATTGTGTCATCTATGGTGTACATGCTTGCACTTATAAGTTGGGATTAGCAGAAGCGTGCTGTCATGGGGAACGCTTTCAACACCTGTAAATATATACCCAGTTGATATCATGCTCTTTTGTTTACGGATGTCGTCGGTGTGAAATAAAAGGGGAGCTTGTAAGTCCATGGAGTTATGTATATGTGTTAGAGAAACGCCTGGGCCGCTAGCCTAAGACATGCCTAATTATGGCGAAAACTTGCAGCATCACCATAGTGAGAAATCTATGAAGCATTCTTCTTATAAAAAAGGAGGGATAGAAAAAAGAGATTAAAAAAAGATGAGAAAAGAGGAAAGATAGAAAAAAGCACCATTTTCCCATGGTAAATAAGAAGATTGCTGAGATGCTCATTGTGTGCTTGCCTTGTCATTTTGATATGGGATAGCTCCTTTATCATGGGGCAAGGGGTACCCCATTGGCGGTTCTCTATGATACACATGTACTTACTATGACAAGAACTTACCGGTAACTAAAGTTGAGTAGCATGAGGAGCGGACCTCGTACTCAAGGGACATGAGATTGCCAACTTATACTTTGTCAAGAATATACTCCATATTTTGTTCACTTTAACCTTAATCACTTCAAGATGCTTATGATAGGGGCAATGAGAGCTGAAAGCTAACAAGTACCATAATTTTTGGAAGCTCTTTATGAAACTTGAAATCCCTGCTTCCCTTTATGAAGGGCCTTTCTTCCACTATTATATTGAGTCTCCACCTTCTGTCCTTAGGCACTAATTAAGAGAGCATAGTTGTCATTCTTAGTTTTATGTGCATTGTCCCAAAACTTATTGATTGATTCATATTGTTGATATTGCTTGTTCTTGAACTATTTGTATCTAGTCATCCTTATGAACTTAGAAGGTGTCCTATGCAATTATGTTTTGCTACTCCATGAGGGACAAGTTGAATGCCACTATGCTATGTTTTCTATATATGAAACAAACAAACGTCTTTCAATGATTGTTATTCATGAATCTTTGTTTCTATCTTTTCATGTTGCAGCATAGTTACTTTGTCTTACTGTTAGAACTTCATCTTTCATGCTCATGTTTAGAGTACTTTGATCCCACCTTTCAATGCTTGCAAATGGTTTGATCTTGATTGTGATGGTGCATCTCACCTCAAAAATTATTCTTTTTATCACTTACCTACTCAAGGACGAGCAAGAGTTAAGCTTGGGGATGATTGATATGTCGTAAACGTATAATTTTTTATGTTACATGCTTGTTTAGTTTCAACTTTGCTTTGCTTTGTCTACACTTTGAGGTATTTTTATACGTTTTCCGAAACTACCCTATTAACAAGATGCCACAGTGCCAGTTGCTTGTTTTCTGTTGTTTTTTGTTCTAGAAAAGACAGAAAATAAATATTCTCGGAATTGAACGGGACGAAAGCAACATGAAGCTAGAAGACGAGACGGAGGAGGGCCACGAGGGGCCCACACCCCTGGTCGCGCGGCCAGGCCTGGCCCGCGCCTGGGGAGGTGCGGCCACCTCGAGCACCCCCTCGGTCTCCCCCTTCACCTATAAGAAGCCTCTGATACCTAAACCCTAAGGACCCGATTAGATCTCCACGAAACAGTCCGTAGCCGCTTCCACCATCGTCCCTTGATTGGGGAGCGGGGGTCTGAAGCTCTTCCCGACACCCTTCTGGAGGGGAGAGATCATCCCGGAGGCCTTCTTCATCACCATCCCAGCCTCCGGTATGATGCGTGAGTAGTTCCACCTTGGACTATGGGTCCATACAGTAGCTAGATGGTTGTTTCTCCTCCTTTGTGCTACCATGTTTAGATCTTGTGAGCTCTGTTCATGATCAAGATCATCTATTTGTAATCATGCATGTTGTTTTTGCGAGGATCCGATGGATATTGAGATTACTATGTCAGATTGAATAATGATTATATCATGTCTGTGTTGTTTGAGATCTTGCATGCTCTCCGTTTCTAGTAGCTATTGTGGCCAAGTAGATGCTAGTGACTCTAAGAGGGAGCATTTATGCTCGATAGTGGGTTCATGCCTCTATTGAATCTGTGGAAGTGACAGAAATATCTAAGGTTGTAGATGTGCTATTGCTACTAAGGAGAAAACAACAATCTTTTGTTCATGGAACAATTGTACTATTTACTTTACACACATTGCTTAAAGCAGTTATCCGTTGCTTGCAACTTAATACTGGAGGGGGTTCGGATGATAACCTGAAGGTGGATTACTAGTCATAGATGCAGTTGGATGGAGGTCTATGTATATTGTTGTAATGCCCAATCAAATCTCATAGTATCATGAATGTCTAGTATTGCATTGTTATTCCTTCCTCTGTCCTGTCAATTGCCCTGCTGTAATTTGTTTACCCAGCATGTTATGTTATTTATCTTAAGGAGAACACCTCTAGTGAACGGTGGACCCTGGTCCAATCTTTACCATTGATACATCTTCCACTATTACTGTTTACTTTCTGCAAGCTACCATTACCTTCCACACCATACGTTTAATCCTTTGTTTTTAGCAAATCGGTGAGATTGACAACCTCACTGTTTGTTGGGGCAAATTCTTGAGTTTGTGTTGTGCAGGATTCCAAGTTGCTAGCAACACCTTTGAGTCGTTTCCTTCCTCCTACTGGTTCGATAACCTTGGTTTCTTACTGAGGGAAAACTTATTGTTGTACTCATCATACCTTCCTTATGGGGTTTACCAACGAAGCTATACAGTGATCTGAGCTGCATCATGGTTTCAAGGGTGATGCTAGAAGATCCTATGTTACTTCTTGTCATGCTGGTTTTGGAGCTCAGATGGATGTTGAGGTTGGTATTGACCAGTATGCAATAGAGAATGATGAGCGTGGTAAAAGGAAAGTTGTGGCTGAGATGGATTTGTCTTCTGATAGTGATGATGATGGTACTCCTTCTCTTGAGGAGAAGCTCAGGGCCCTTGGTGCTCTTCCTAAAAAATTCTCTACTGATGCCTCTGCTTCATCTAGGAAAAAAGCTGAGCTTCTTCCTCCTGTTGATCAATACAACCAATACCTTGAGTTCATTAAAAGATCCAGAATTCTGGCTCCTGGTGTGGTTGAGAACCCATATGAACCTCTCAAGTGTGAATTAACCTATGAGGAATTTCTCAAGCAGCTACTGGAATCCAATAGTGATAAGAGGTATGAATGGAGGCATCATCTTGCTAGACTGTGCCCAAGTGGAGCCACCGGTTGAATCTCCTGAGAATAGTGCTGCTCATTCTAGTTCTTATGGTTTAGCTGACAGTGATGGTGTGTCTAAAGATTTGTCCCAACCACACATTGTGCAAAGCTCTATGATTCGTATTACGGAGATGCCTTCTGAAGATGCCGAATCATCCAGAATTACTTCTGTTGTTAGGACCACTATGCAGACAATCCCTACTCCAGAGAAGCCAATGACTACCAGGGTCAGTGCTAGGATCCAAGCTACTGGGACTGCGAATATTCTTGTTCTTTCCAGGGCGATGGAGCATAATAAGGATAGAGATGTCTCAGGTACTACTCTTTTAGTAGCTCTTTTAGCCACTGCTAATTCTTTTGTTGTTCTCAGTGATGATGAAATTGTGAATAAAGCTCTAGCAATAGGGATTTATGTGAAAAAATTACCTTTGGCAACGGTGCATTTACTGAAAGATTTGGAGAAAGCTAGGGATTGTCTAATACAAAAAGTTAATTGTGTGCGTGAGGTTCCTAGTTCAGGGGATGGTGGTGTAGTGGAACACCCTCGGATCGGCCCTATGCAAGTTTCAGAGATTCCCTCCAAACCCACATAGAAACGATTCAAAGGTGCCCACCGAGCACTTTCATGCGGGTGGAAAACTAAGTAATACCATTACACATTAGTCCATAATGGAACCCACAGAACGGATATATACAACAACGAATCAAAGAGTCAAGAATACAGATATACAGTACAAAGATCCAAATCACCTTAAAAACGATACAACGTCTAAGTACTGACAAGATGCAAATTGGGCCAAGAGCCCTGAAGAATAACCAATGGCATCCATATCCCTGCCCAAGCCAGGCCGAAAGGGTAACCCTGCTAACGACGTCGATCTCAAACATGCTTAAACAAAAATGATGCCAACAAAGGGCAAAGGAAAAAAGAGAGCGGTTAGTACTGAGAACAGTACACAGGGAGTCTTAGAATTCGGCGGTCCTTGCCGACATAGGTATGGTGGACTGAAGCGGCAGCGAAGCATGTACTAAATAACCTATAGAGACTTGGTACAACTGTCGGCTATCAGATGGAGATGAGAAAAACCTATTCGGATCCAACCTGATGCTACCACCAAACATACCCGTCCTGGTATTTCCCCCTCGAGACCAAACGAGGAAGTCAAGCCGAGGAAACTCACACGGTTGGCAGTTTTATTCATTCTTTCCATGGTGGTTATCCAACATACTAGTCGTATCAAATACAAGTCAAATTATAACAGTAAACTTTAGTTTTAGTTGTCTATGATCGAGATACTGTGCTCCAAGTCGTCCATAACTGCGGGCATGGCTTTTCGAAAAGATTTAACCCTACAGGGGTGCACCAAATTTTCCACATGCACTTCGACCCTTTTTGCCAGATCAATTAACATACTTCCATCGGTATGTCGGCGGGGCCTAGGACACGACGCTTTCCCAAACCCAAAGCAAGTACATGGGGGCCACCCAAAAGAGCTACCCATAGGAGGTATAGCTAATCCTCCTCGTACGGACTCTAGGGTTGCGTACACTTGCACGGGAGCAGAGGTCATAGACAAAATATTCCCGTGACAGAGTGCCACACCTACGCAACAGTAATAAACGTTCATCGAGCAATAGGTAATAAACATGGCATACATGGCATCACGTGGCATGAAAACTTCAAACTAGTTTGTGGCCCCTAGTACAGTACTTTGAAATCAGGTACTAAGCCGATATGGGTGCCCAGACACCCCACATCTGGTTAGCACGCTCAGTCTCGGAACATGTGTCAAGAACTCGGGTCCTAGGTGGACACAAGTGGGCGGTTAACAACCAAATCTGAACTATTATCCACCAGTGTCTCTTCATTAGTTATATTGATTTTTAATATTTAAGTAACCAACTGTAATTAAAACCATGATCATCTCCACCTTTATGAATATACCAACCCCCAACATCAGTGGAACATCGACAATACTAAGCAGCACCTGAGCAAGAAACTACGACTTGCAAGGCAGACTGACTACCAAACAACAGGTAATAGGAGGTGTCCAAGGCAATATAATGGCTGCAAGGGTTATCACGGGTACGAAAACTAAAGCATCACAACACATATAGAAATAGATCAACAGGAGAAAATAAAGACTATAAAGATAAAATAGGTAGAAAGGGGGAGAATGCTCGCCTGGGAACCGAAGGTACACCGGAGAACTTGTCGAAGCTCACATCAACTCAATGGCCTAATCCGTGAAGAAGCAATGCACTAAAAGAAAACATCGGATGCACTATTTAATACTACAATAGAAGATCAGCATGATGCATGTATGATGTATGGCATGGCAAAAATACGGTGCAATTAGGCAATATTAAGCGGAACCGGGGTCCCGACAATTAATTAATAGGTTCATGTTGTTTAGATACCCCGTATTTTAAATGTTGTCTTAGCAAGGAAAAATATCGCACCAGTTCACTACATAAATTTAAATGGGGCCAATATAGGACTAGAAAAGACCGCATATGGACTCCATATTTAATTATGAGGTGAATTGACAAAATATCCCCAAACCACAATAATATGTATGCAAGCATGAATGATTATATGCAACAAGGTATTTTATATTCATCAAAAATAGGGTCTCGGAAAGAGGGGTCACACATCTCGGATTGACGATCTTGGTTCGGAGGGTTTGGCTTCGGTCTCGGACTCCAGGACTAGTGCTCCGGATCCATGTCGCCGCACATGGGGTCTCGGCGTATTTGGGTTCTATGAAGCCGAATCCGTGAAGGGGATCTTGGTGCGGCGGTGGTTTCATATCGGTCTTCAGATTGGGGCTTCGGGGTTTTCGGCTTCGGAAAGGCGATCTTGGAGTTCCACAGTTTTGATGTTCCGGTCCATTGACGACCTCCGGGTACCGCGGGTTCTCGGTGTCTTTGGCTTTCGATTCTGGTTGTCTCGAGGCTCCCTGACGAAGATCTTGTGGTTCTTTGCACATATGGTGGAACTGGTCGTGGACCGACAGACCAAAGACTCAAGGTATGCCACGGGACCAAACAAACACATACAGTGACACGCGCATGTGTACGGATGCAGCAACATCCGAAGGCCATGTTGTACGCGGCGATAGAGTTTGTAGAAGCGCGACACACGCACATGTCCTGGACGATGTCGTGGATGGATAGGGACGGCGCAGCAGCACTACCGGGGGCAGAAGCTCGTGTTATGTGTTGGTCCAAATTCTACAAAGTATAGGCCAACTTCTGACGAGTGGAGCGAGGCCCGCACCGTGCCCAACGGGGACGCCTGTGGGGGTGTGGGGGGCGACAGCCCCCCGTGGTACGGTACAGATCGTCGAAGACCTAGGTTTCCACTGATATATAAACCCCTTGTAAGCCGCCGGTTGGGAAGAGTTGCATCTGTGAAATCCCCGGCGTTTGTAAACACTCCTCGATATAGTGAAGTTTTGCTGGCTGGCGCCCGTGGTTTTTTCCTCTCTTTGTTGGAGAGGTTTTTCCATGTTAAATCTGTGTCCCCTTGCTGTGTTTTTTGTTTTCGTTCTTCGTTATCTTCTTGTCGCAATTGTAACAAGTGGTATCAGAGCCCCAGGTTCTAATCTAGGGTTTTGCGACATGTCATCATTGAAGTTCGATCTATCACAGCTGGACTACACCACAAGATTCTCCTTGTGGCAGGTGAAGATGCGGGCGATTCTCGCCCAAACTTCTGATCTTGATGAAGCACTGGATGGATTCGGTGAAAAGGATGCTAAGACCTGGTCCGCCGAAGAGAAGCGGAAGGACTGTAAGGCTTTGTCTTTGATTCAACTTTATCTGTCCAATAATATTTTGCAGGAAGTACTGGAGATGAAATCTGCTGCTTCCCTATGGAAAAAACTGGAAACGATCTGTGTGTCAAAGGATCTAACCAGTAAGATGAACGTGAAGATGAAGTTGTTCTCGCATAGGCTACAAGAAGGTAGATCGGTAATGAATTACATATCTATTTTTAAAGAGATTGTTTCAGACTTGCAGTCTATGGAGGTAAAATATGATGATAAGGATTTAGCTCTTCTACTCTTATGTTCGTTGCCTAGTTCCTATGCACACTTTCGTGATACAATATTATTGAGCCGTGATGAACTAACCCTTGCCGAAGTACATGACGCCCTCGAATAGAGGGAAAAGATGAAAACTATGGTAGGGTCAGATGGAACGTCATCCAAGGCTGAGGCTCTGCAGGTTCGTGGCAAGACCGAGCAGAGATACAACAACTATGGCAACAAGGATAAGAGCAAGGATGGTAGAAGTCATTCAAAGTCCAAGGGAAAGGATAAATTATGCAGGTATTGTAAGAAATCTAATCATGTTATTGATGATTGCTAGAAGTTGCAGAACAAGGAGAAAAGAAACGGAACTTACCAACCGAAAGATAGGTCCGAAGGTACTGGTAAGTCTGCTGTTGTTTCTGATAGTTCTGATGGTGAATGCTTAGCTGTTTTTGCTGCTTGTGCTTCTCGTGATGATGAATGGATACTTGATACTGCATGTTTGTTTCATATTTGTTGTAACAAAGATTAGTTTAGTTCATATGAGTCTGTGCAGACTAGAGATTTTGTGCATGTGGGGAATGACAACCCATGCCATATTGTTGGTGTTGGATCTGTTAAGATCAGGACACATGATGGTCTGACACGCACGTTGAGTGAGGTGAAGCACATACCAAGCATGGCTAGAAATTTGATCTCCCTGAGTACCATGGACGTTGATGGATACAAGTATGCCGGTGGGCATCGAGTTCTGAAGGTATCAAAAGGTTCTCTTATTCACATGATAGGTGATATGAATTCTGCTAAATTATATGTTTTTAGATGTAGCGCTTTGCCTCGTATTGTTGTTGCTGTTACTTCTAATGATTCTGATGATTGTGGTAAAACACATCTGTGGCATATGCGTCTTGGGCATATGAGCGAACAAGGCATGGCAGAGTTGGTCAAGAGAGAGCTGATTGATGGTTGCAACTTGAGTAAGTTTGAGTTCTGTGAGCACTGCATCTTTGGTAAGCATAAAAGAGTTAAATTCAATGCTTCCATTCACACCACCAAAGGCATATTAGATTATGTGCATGCTGATGTATGGGGTCCGTCCCGTAAGACTTCTATTGGTGGTGCTAATTATATGCTTACTATTATTGATGATTACTCAAGAAAAGTGTGGCCTTATTTTCTGAAGCATAAATCTGATGTTTTTGATGCTTTTAAGAAGTGGAAAGTTATGGTTGAAAAGCAAACTGAGAAGAAGGTAAAGGTACTACGTACTGATAATGGTATGGAATTCTGTTCTAATGAGTTTGATGAGTTTTGCAGTAACGATGGCATGATCAGACATCACACCATCCCATATACTCCTCAGCAGAATGGCGTGGCAGAGCACATGAACAGAACCATCATCTTGAGGGCTCGTTGTATGTTGTCTAATGCAGGTATGCATAGGCGTTTCTGGGCTGAAGCAGCCAACACAGCGGGTTACCTCATCAACATGTCACCTTCTATTCCACTTGAGAAGAAAACTTCCATTAAGGTATGGTCAGGTTCGCCTGCTGATTATTCACAGTTGAGAGTTTTTGGTTGCACTGCATATGCTCATGTTGATAATGGAAAGTTAGAGCCTAGGGCTGTTAAATGCATATTCCTTGGTTATGGTTCAGGAGTTAAGGTTTATAAACTATGGAATCCTAAAACTAAAAAGATTTTGCTAAGTAGAAATGTTGTTTTCAATGAGTCCGTTATGTATCATGATAGCTTGCCATCAGATACCTCTCCTGTTGCTGTTGGAGAGGAGGGAGTTAGTGTGCAGGTGGAGAACCTGCAGAAAACTGTTGATAATGATGCTATCGTTGAAGATACACATGAGGAAAACATTGATGATATTGTTGTTCAGCACTCACCTACTATTTTGCAGCAGCCACATGAGTCCATTGCTGCTGATAGACCGAGGCGTAACTGTGGTCCTCGTCCTCGTTTAATTGAAGAGTGTAATCTTGTACATTATGCTTTGAGTTGTGCTGAACAGGTGGAGAACGATTCTGAACCTGCTACATATAATGAAGCCATTGCATCCGTTGACCGCGAGAAGTGGGTTTCTGCTATGCAAGAAGAGATGCAATCGCTTGAGAAAAATGGCACATGGGATGTTGTGCGCTTGCCTAAACAAAAGAAGGCGGTCCGCTGCAAGTGGATCTTCAAGAAAAAGGAAGGTCTGTCTCCCAAAGAGCCTCCAAGGTACAAGGCAAGGTTAGTAGCAAAAGGGTTCAGCCAGATTCTAGGTATTGATTACAATGATGTGTTATCTCCAGTTGTGAAGCATAGTTCCATTCGTACTTTCTTTAGTATTGTTGCTATGCGTGATCTTGAGCTTGAGCAGTTAGATGTCAAGACTGCTTTTCTGCATGGAGAGCTTGATGAGGAAATATATATGGACCAACCAGAAGGGTTCATAGTGCCTGGTAAAGAGGATTTTGTGTGCAAATTAAAGAAGTATCTTTATGGCTTAAAGCAATCTCCAAGACAGTGGTATAAAAGGTTTGATTCATTTATGATCTCACATGGTTGTGAGAGTTCTAAATATGATAGTTGTGTTTATATCAAGTTTGTTGATGGGTCACCTATATACTTGCTGCTATATGTTGATGATATGTTAATTGCTGCCAAGGGCATGAAAGAAATCACTACTTTGAAGGCACACCTAAGTAGCGAGTTTGAGATGAAGGATCTTGGTGCTTCTAAGAGGATCTTAGGTATGGAGATTACCCGAGATAGAAAATCTAGTTTGTTATTTCTTAGTCAGCAAAGTTATATTAAGAAAGTTCTTCATCGTTTTAATGTGGATGGTGCCAACTCAGTTAGTACTCCTATTGCTCCTCATTTTAAATTGTCAGTTTCTCAATGTCCTACTACTAATGAAGAGTTTGAGTACATGTCAAAGGTGCCATATTCTAGTGATGTTGGTTCTTTGATTTATGCCATGGTTTGTTCTCGTCCTGATTTATCATATGCTATGAGTTTGATAAGTAGATACATGGCTAATCCTGGTAAAGAACATTGGAAGGTTGTTCAATGGGTTTTTAGGTACCTTCTTGGCACTTCCAATGCTTGTTTGAAGTTTGGTAGGACCGGTGAGGGACTCATTGGCTATGTGGATTCAGATTTTGCTGCTGATTTGGATAAGAGAAGATCCCTCACAGGTTATGTGTTTAATGTTGGTGGTTGTGCTGTTAGCTGGAAGGGTACATTGCAGGTTGTTGTTGCACAATCTACAACTGAAGCTGAATACATGGCTATTGCTGAAGCTTACAAAGAATCTGTTTGGTTGAAAGGTTTGTTTGCTGAGCTTTGTGGAGATGATTCTTGCATTACTTTGTTTTGTGACAGTCAAAGTGCCATATACCTTACAAAAGATCAGATGTTCCATGAGAGAACTAAGCACATTGATGTCAAGTACCATTTTGTTAGAGACATTGTTGCTCAAGGTAAATTAAAGGTATGCAAGATCAGCACTCATGATAATCCTGCTGATATGATGACTAAACCGGTTCATGTTTCTAAGTTTAAGGCTTGCTCGAACTTAGTTGGTTTAACTGATTAGCCCAAGTGGCTATTGGCACCGAAAGTATTTGCTTTGTTTGTTCAGGGAGATGGTTGTTGTTGATGCTACAAGGAGGAATTTGTCTCAAGGTGGAGTTTGTTATGTGTTGATCCAAATTCTACAAAGTATAGGCCAACTTCTGACGAGTGGAGCGAGGCCCGCACCGTGCCCAACGGGGACGCCTGTGGGGGGTGCGGGGGGCGACAGGCTGAAGGGTTTCGCAGCATAGTAAATCAAAATTTTCTACGGAAGCGAACAGAAGGAAAGCCAAGATCTAATCTAGGAGATGCAAACAACGAGAGAGATTGGATTAGATCTTCATACCCTTGAAGATTCGCACAGCGGAACGTTCGTCGGAACGTGGGTGATGTAGTCGTACTCGCTTCTCCTCCTCGCGATCCGATCCGATCTAGCACCACAAGTGGCGGTGCCTCCATGAGATGCACACGTGCAGCACCTCGACGTCTCCTCCTTCCTTGGACCAGCAAGTATGGTGGAGAGATGGATTGGATCTACAACACGACGGCGTGGTGTATTTGGTGGAGAATTTCTGCAGCAGGGCTTTGCCTACAAACAGTCGGGAGGGAGAGAGGAGGGCAGCAGGGCAACTAGGGTTTGGAGGAAGGTGTGTGTGGGGAGGGGGCGCACCAGCCCTCTATATATAGAGGGGGGGTGCGGCCAGCCCTTGCCCATCCTCCAATCCTATCTCTAGTTTAAACGATTTAAACTCTCCCTTATCTAGAAACCCTATCTCCAGTTTAAACGAGTTTAAACTTATCCCTTATCTAGAAACCCTATCTCTAGTTTAAACGAGTTTAAACTTATCTAGGATCGGCTGGGCCCTATGGGGCCTTGTGCCCCTGGCCCAATGCGACCAGGACACTCCCTCATAGGCCCATGCCCCCTCCCGGAAGGTGGGACCACGTTGGCCCCCTTCCGGAAGGTTCTAGAAGCTTCCGGTACAATACCGATTAATCCGGAACAATTCCGAACTCCAAAAACTGCACTGCCTTATATGAATCTTATTCTCCGGACCACTCCGGAACCTCTCGTGATGTCCCGGATCCCATCCGAGACTCCGAACAAAAATTCATAAACCAATTATCCAATCTATCCTAGCGTCGAGACACGTTAAGTGTGTGACCCTGCGGGTTCGAGAATATGCAGACATGATCTTCTATCAATAATCAACAGCGGGATCTGGGCACCCATATTGACTCCCACACATTCATCGATGATCATATCGGATGAACCACGATGCCAGGATTCAATCAATCCCATATATATATTCCCTTCGTCTCGCGATATTTTACTTGCCCGAGATTCGATCGTCGGTATCGTCATACCTAGTTCAATCTCGTTCACAGCAAGTACTTTACTCGTTCCGTAATCTGATATCACTTTGTGATTAACTCCTTAACCACATGCTTGCAAGCGGTGTTGATATCTATTACCAAGTGGGCCCGAAGTATATCTCTCTGACTTGGGAGGGACAAATCCCATCTCGATACATACAACCCAACAGATACTTTCCGATCACCTGAGAGACACCTTTATGATCACCCTCTCATAGGATGACGTTTGATGACCTCAAAGCTTTCTTCCGATACCAGGGAGTTGTATTATCTCATGGTCTAAGGAATACAATATTTGACATAGGAAAAACTTCGCAAAGACGAACACGATGACACGATCTAATTGCTTCGCTTAGTTTGGGTCTGTCCACCATATCATTCTCCCAATGATATGATCTCATTATCAATTGACAACTCATGTCTATGGTTAGGAAACCTTAACCATCATTGATCAATGAGCTAGTCCATAGAGGCGTACTAGGGACACGGCGTTGTTCACAAACCACACAAGTATTAAAGTTTCCGCTTAATACAATTCTAGCATGGAATATAAACTTTATCATGAACAAGAATTATAATAATAACATCTTTATTATTGCCTCTAGGGCATAATTCCAACAGTCTCCCACTTGCACTAGAGTCAATAATCTAGTTTACATTTGGCAACAATCTCACACCCATGGCACTGAGGTGCTGATCATGTTTTACACGTGGAAGAGGTTTAGTCAATGGATCTGCGACATTCAGATCTGTATGTACTTTGCTGATCTTCAGATCTCCATCTGCTATATAATCTCGGATTATATGAAACTTGCGGTTGATATGCTTGGTCTTTGGATGATATCTTGGTTCCTTAGCGAGTGCTATGGCGCCAGTGTTGTCACACAATATCTCCAGTGGGTCCAATGCACTTGGAACCACGCCAAGCTCAGTGATGAAGTTCCTGATCCAAACTCCTTCACTTGATGCTTCTGCAGCAGCCATGTATTCCGCTTCTACTGTAGATCCCGCGATCACGCTTTGCTTGCAGCTTCTCCAGCTCACAGCTCCTCCATTCAAAATATACACGTATCCTGTCTGAGATTTACAATCATCCTTGTCGGTGTCGAAACTAGCATCAACGTAACCTTTTACGACGAGCTGTTCATCACCCCCATAGACTAAGAACATTTCTTTAGTCCTATTTAGGTACCTTAGGATGTTCCTCACGGCTGTCCAGTGTTCCACTCCTGGATCACTTTGATATCTGCTCGTCAAACTAAGAGCATTGGACACATCCGGTCTAGTACACAGCATGGCATACATGATGGAACCTATGGCCGAGGCATAAGGCACTTTGCTCATAGCTTCCCTATCATTTACCGTAGCTGGACACTGAGCCTTGCTCAATATCTTACCTGACAACATAGGCACTGAACCTTTCAATGCCTTATCCATTCTGAACCTTTTCAGAACTTTGTCTAGGTATGTACTTTGGCTTAAAGCTATCAGGCGTCTTTGTCTATCTCCATAGATTTTGATGCCCAATATATAAGCAGCTTCACCTAGGTCTTTCATTGAAAACACTTGTTCAAATAACTCTTCACATCGTTAAGCATGTTGATGTCATTTCCAATAATCAATATGTCATCCACATATAGTACCAGAAACGTCACCGAGCTCCCACTCACTTTCTTGTAGATGCAAGCTTCGTAGCAATTTGGAACAAATCCAAAGCTCTTGATTACTTGATCAAAACGAAGGTTCCAACTCCGAGATGCTTGCTTCAGTCCATAAATGGAACGCTGAAGTTTGCATACTTTATCAGCATCCTTAGGATCGACAAAACCTTCGGGTTGCATCATATACAACTCTTCATCAATGTTGCCATTGAGGAACGCAGTCTTGACATCCATCTGCCATATTTCATAATCATGAAACGCAGCAATTGCTAATAAAATCCGAATAGACTTAAACATCGCTACGGGAGAGAAAGTCTCATCGTAGTCAACACCTTGAACTTGTCGAAAACCTTTCGCGACAAGCCGTGCTTTATAGACGGTAACATTACCATCTGCGTCCGTTTTCTTCTTGAAGATCCATTTGCACTCAACGGCCTTTCGGTCGCTAGGAGGGTCCACCAAAGTCCATACTTGGTTTTTGCTCATGGATCCCAATTCGGATTTCATGGCTTCTAGCCATTTCTCAGAGTCTGGGCTCATCATCGCTTCCTCATAGTTCGTAGGTTTGCTGTCTTCTACTAACAAGACAGTCAAGACAGGGTTGCCGTACCACTCAGGAGGGGCACGCGACCTTGTCGACCTGCGACGTTCAGTAGCAGCATCGTCCGAAGCTTCATGATCCTTGTCATTAGCTTCCTCTATTGTTGGTGCAGGCGGCACTGGAACAATTTCAGGTGTTGCGCTACTCTCCAATTCAAGAGAAGGTTCAATAAACTCGTCTAGCTCTACTTTCCTCCCACTCACTTCTTTCGAGAGAAACTCCTTCTCAAGAAAGGAACCGTTCTTTGCGACAAACACTTTGCCTTCGGTTTTGTGATAGAAGGTATACCCAATAGTTTCCTTAGGGTATCCTATGAAGACGCATTTCTCCGCTTTGGGTTCGAGCTTGTCCGGCATCAACTTCTTGACGTAAGCTTCGTATCCCCAAACTTTAAGAAACGACAACTTAGGTTTAGCACCAAACCACAGTTCATACGGTGTCGTCTCAACGGATTTAGATGGAGCCCTATTTAAAGTGAATGCAGCGGTTTCTAATGCATAACCCCAAAACAATAACGGCAAATCAGTAAGAGACATCATCGATCGGACCATATCTAATAGGGTTCGATTCCGGCGTTCAGACACACCATTGCGCTGTGGTGTTCCGGGTGGCGTGAGTTGTGAAACGATTCCACTTGCCTTGAGATGCGTGAGAAAATCATAACTCAAATATTCGCCCCCACGATCGGATCGTAGAAACTTAATCTTTCTGTTACGATGGTTCTCCACTTCATTCTGAAATTCTTTGAACTTTTCAAACGTTTCAGATTTATGTTTCATTAAATAGATATACCCATATCTACTTAAGTCATCGGTAAAAGTGAGAAAATAGCGATATCCACCGCGCGTCGAAACACTCATCGGTCCGCATACATCGGTATGTATGATTTCCAACAAGTCCGTTGCTCGCTCCATCATACCGGAGAACGGGGTTTTGATCATCTTGCCCATGAGGCATGGTTCGCATGTGTCAAATGATTCAAAATCAAGAGACTCCAAAAGTCCATCAGAATGGAGTTTCTTCATGCGCTTTACACCAATATGACCTAGACGACAGTGCCACAAATAAGTAGTATTATCACTATCTACTTTGCATCTCTTAGCCTCAATGTTATGGATGTGTGTTTCATCCCTTTCGAGATTTAGAAGAAATAAACCATTCACAAGAGGTGCATGACCATAAAAGATGTTACTCATATAAATAGAACAACCATTATTCTCCGATTTAAATGAATAACCGTCTTGCAATAAACACGATCCAGAAATAATGTTCATGCTCAACGCAGGCACATAATAACATTTATTAAGGTTTAAAACTAATCCCGAAGGTAAAACTAAGGAGAGCGTGCCGACGGCCATCACATCAACTCTTGATCCGTTGCCAACGCGCATCGTCACCTCACCCCTCGCAAGCCGTCGTCTATTCCGTAGCTCCTGTTTCGAGTTACAAATATTAGCAACTGAACCAGTATCAAATACCCAGGCACTACAACGAGGGCTAGTAAGGAAAACATCAATAACATGTATATCAAATATACCTTTGATGGTGCCAGCCTTCTTGTCCGCTAAGTACTTCGGACAGTTGTGCTTCCAGTGACCCTTGTCCTTGCAATAGAAGCATTCAGTTTCTGGCTTGGGTCCAGACTTGAGCTTCTTCTCAGCAGGGGCAACGCGCTTGCCGCCGCTTTTCTTGAAGGGCTTCTTTGCACCTTTACCTTTCTTAAAGGAGGGCTTGTTGACCATCAACACATGATTATCCTTCTTGATGTCCACCTCCGCAGCCTTCAGCTTTGCGAAGAGCTCGGTGATCGTATCAGTGGAACCAATCTGATTATGAGTCACTACAAAACTTTTGTAGCTGGGAGGGAGTGATTGCAGAACCCTGTCAATCTTGAGCTCCTCTGGAATCTTGCAGTCCAGTTGCTCAAGGCGTTGAGTGTAGGCCAACATCTTAATGGCGTGCTCACTAACGGAACTCCCTTCCTCCATCTTGCAATTAAAGAACTTCTCGAAGATCTCATATCTCTCAGAACGGGCCTGAGTCTGAAACATGGTTTTCAGCTCCTCGAGAATCTCAAAGGGCCCGGGATAGTTTTCAAAACGATTTTGAAGTTCCGGTTCCATAGCAAACAACATGGTGCTCTTAATCACACCATAATCATCTTTGCGCGACTGATAGACAGCTTTCTCATCAGCCGGCGCAGTTGCAGCAGGGGGGTCACCTAACGCTTTCCCAAGGACATAGTCCTTTTGTCCGCCAGACAGAATGATTCTTAGATTGCGGAACCAGTTGGTGAAGTTAGACCCATTGTTTCTAAGCTTTTCTTTCTCAGCAAAAACGTTGAAGTTGAAGTTGGACTTGGCCATTGGATCTACAGTATTTGCAAGTACAATTTAGACTATGTTCATGATAAATAGTTCAACTTAATCAAATTACTAGATGAACTCCCACTAAATTCAACATCCCTCAAGTTGTTTAGTGAACACGATCCAAATTCACCACACCTAATCCGATCATCACGAGAAGAGATGTGGTTTCAATGGTGGACAACGAAGTGTCGATCATATCATTCATATGACTCATGCTTAACCTTTCGGTTCTTGCGTTCCGAGGCCATGTCTGTACATGCTAGGCTCGTCAAGTTAGACCCAAGTATTTCCGCGTGTGCAAAACTGGCTTGCACCCGTTGTATGTGAGCGTAGAGTCTATAGCACCCGATCATCACGTGATGCTTGGACACGACGAACTTTCGCAACGGTGCATACTTTGGGGAGAACACAGTTTTTATCTTGATCTTTAAGTGAGGAATCATCTTATAATGCTACCGTCGCGATCTAAGCATAATAAGATACATAAAAGGATAAACATCACATGCATATAACTTTATGTGACATGGTATAGCCAATCTTCACGCAATGATCTCCATCTTGTGCGTTCCGGCATGATCTCCATCACTCCACCATGATTGCCTCCACCACGAATAGCAACTACAACTATTGCTAACTACTTAGCGATAAAGTAAAGCTATTACATGGCGTATAAGAAGTTGACTCGCAGGTCATACATGATTATAAAGACAACCATATGGCTCCTGCCGGTTGTGTACTCATCGACATGCAAGTCGTGAAACATTACAAAAACATGATCATCGCATACAATATACACATTACATCTTGGGCCATACCATATCACAGAAAACACTCCCTGCAAAAACAAGTTAGACGCCTCTACTTTGTTGTTGCATGTTTTACGTGGCTTATGGGAGTAGATGCTAAGAACGATTCTTACCTACGGAAAGCCACAACGGTGATATTATGGTTGCCAAACTCCGGTGTTAATCCCATGACAACTATAGTGAGAGAAACTGACATCCACCAGCCGCATGTGTGGTACAAGCCACACGTCAAGTGCGGAGCCGGTCTCGCGAACGACGTCGCGTAAGGTTGGCCTGGACCGCTTCAATCTCACTATCCCGCGTCATAAGAAGAACACAAACAAGAGGCTTGCAACAGAAAACATCAACGCCCGCAACAACCATGTTGCGTTCTACTCGTGAAACACATCTACGCATAGATCTAGCTCTGATACCACTGAAGCGTTTCGCAGCATAGTAAATCAAATTTTTCTACGGAAGCGAACAGAAGGAAAGCCAAGATCTAATCTAGGAGATGCAAACAACGAGAGAGATTGGATTAGATCTTCATACCCTTGAAGATTCGCACAGCGGAACGTTCGTCGGAACATGGGTGATGTAGTCGTACTCGCATCTCCTTCTCGCGATCCGATCCGATCTAGCACCACAAGTGGCGGTGCCTCCGTGAGATGCACACGTGCAGCACCTCGACGTCTCCTTCTTCCTTGGACCAGCAAGTATGGTGGAGAGATGGATTGGATCTACAACACGACAGCGTGGTGTATTTGGTGGAGAATTTCTGCAGCAGGGCTTTGCCTACAAACAGTCGGGAGGGAGAGAGGAGGGCAGCAGGGCAACTAGGGTTTGGAGGAAGGTGTGTGTGGGGAGGCGGAGCACCAGCCCTCTATATATAGAGGGGGGGTGCGGCCAGCCCTTGCCCATCCTCCAAGCCTATCTCTAGTTTAAACGATTTAAACTCTCCCTTATCTAGAAACCCTATCTCCAGTTTAAACGAGTTTAAACTTATCCCTTATCTAGAAACCTTATCTCTAGTTTAAACGAGTTTAAACTTATCTAGGATCGGCTGGGCCCTATGAGGCCTTGTGCCCCTGGCCCAGTGCGACCAGGACACTCCCTCATAGGCCCATGCCCCCTCCCGGAAGGTGGGACCACGTTGGCCCCCTTCCGGAAGGTTCTAGAAGCTTCCGGTACAATACCGATTAATCCGGAACAATTCTGAACTCCAAAAACTGCACTGCCTTATATGAATCTTATTCTCCGGACCACTCCGGAACCTCTCGTGATGTCCCAGATCCCATCCGAGACTCCAAACAAAAATTCATAAACCAATTATCCAATCTATCCTAGCGTCGAGACACGTTAAGTGTGTGACCCTGCGGGTTCGAGAATATGCAGACATGATCTTCTATCAATAATCAACAGCGGGGTCTGGGCACCCATATTGACTCCCACACATTCATCGATGATCATATCGGATGAACCACGATGCCAGGATTCAATCAATCCCATATATATATTCCTTTCGTCTCGCGATATTTTACTTGCCCGAGATTCGATCGTCGGTATCGTCATACCTAGTTCAATCTCGTTCACAGCAAGTACTTTACTCGTTCCGTAATCCGATATCACTTTGTGATTAACTCCTTAACCACATGCTTGCAAGCGGTGTTGATATCGATTACCGAGTGGGCCCGAAGTATATCTCTCCGACTTGGGAGGGACAAATCCCATCTCGATACATACAACCCAACAGATACTTTCCGATCACCTGAGAGACACCTTTATGATCACCCTCTCATAGGATGACGTTTGATGACCTCAAAGCTTTCTTCCGATACCAGGGAGTTGTATTATCTCATGGTCTAAGGAATACAATATTTGACATAGGAAAAACTTCGCAAAGACGAACACGATGACACGATCTAATTGCTTCGCTTAGTTTGGGTCTGTCCACCATATCATTCTCCCAATGATATGATCTCATTATCAATTGACAACTCATGTCTATGGTTAGGAAACCTTAACCATCATTGATCAATGAGCTAGTCCATAGAGGCGTACTAGGGACACGGTGTTGTTCACAAACCACACAAGTATTAAAGTTTCCGCTTAATACAATTCTAGCATGGAATATAAACTTTATCATGAACAAGAATTATAATAATAACATCTTTATTATTGCCTCTAGGGCATAATTCCAACACAGGCCCCCGCGGTACGGTACGGATCGTCGAAGACCTAGGTTTCCACTGGTATATAAACCCCTTGTAAGCCGCCAGTTGGGAAGAGTCGCATCTATGAAATCCCCGGCGTTTGTAAACACTCCTCGATATAGTGAAGTTTCGCTGGTTGGCGCCCGTGGTTTTTTCCTCTCTTTGTTGGAGAGGTTTTTCCACGTTAAATCTGTGTCCCCTTGCTGTGTTTTTCATTTTCGTTCTTCGTTATCTTCTTGTCGCAATTGTAATAGCTCGCACGGCGTCGAGGGGTCGAGGCCGGCGAAGACGGTCGCTAGTGGGCTTGGCGGCGGTCGAGCGGAGGAGGAAAGGCGTCGGGCTTGGTCGTGTGGTGGAGGACGAGGCGGCCGATGCGTCCTTGGCAACAGGAAAAAGACGATGGGGCGAGCAGGCACTCTATAGCCGGAGGAGAGGAAGGCCACGGCCGGAAGAAATCGAGGGGCCGACGACAGGGCTCTAGGGAGGAGGCATCGAAGGCGCTCGGAGACACGGACGACGACCGACAGCGGGGACAGGGGCCATGGAGAAGGTCGCGGACGCGGCTTTGCTTGCGGGGCTCGCAGGAAGGAAGGGGGCGCTCGGCAGGAAGGAGGCCTGGCGGCCAGAGAGGCGAGCGGCAACGCGGGACTGCGAGGTGAGAGGCGGCGCCAGGGGGAGGGCGACAAACGGCACGGAGATGAGCAGGGCGGAGGCCGGCTCAGGGAGGAAGGTGGAGGCGGGGACGCATTCCTGGCGGTGGCCTCGCTGGGCAGAGGAAGGGAGGAGGGTGGTCAGGGAGGCGGCGTGGCGAGGCGCTCCTGGCGGCGCGAGGAGAGCAGAGGCGGGGCGAGGGATGGTCGGGGGAAGACGGGAAACGAGTGGGATTCGAGGGAGAGATGCGTGTGTCGATTGCGGGCAGCGGGGTGGGGCCAGGGCGTGTTGGTGTGTGGGGTTCGGTATGGTGTGGTAGAAGCATGTTGCGTGCGCTGCATCGTTGCAGGGTGTGTGCGTGTTGGAGGGAACGTGGGTGGCGGCGGCAAGGTGGAGGGATGTGGGGGTTAGGTTAGGTTTTAGTAGGGGCTCTAGGATAGGGTTTCAGCCGACTGGGCCTTTTGGGCCTGGCCGGTTTAGGTCTAGGATTTTTATTTATATTTATATTTAAAATATTTGTTATTTTCTTTTCATTTATTAAAAATCATTTTTGTAAATATCTTTACACGATTTAAATATGAAGGGATATAATTTGAATATAAAGAGGAGATGTAAAGTAGAAAATAACATAGGGTTTTACTAAAACAGTTTAGAGACAACGTATGCGTGAAAATGATGTCATGATGATGCAAAAATAGAAACAACGAGCATTATTATAATTAGGGTTTATCCGGGGTGTTACATGTAGCTGTGGGTTCACTTCTTGGAAATAATAGTGTATCTAAAAAGTGTGTGGGGGGAATATCATGATGTGGATTATCAGAATGTGTTGGATGAGGATGACTTTACTTCTGTCTTGTCTAATAGAACTAAAAAACAAATGAGAAAGAAGAATAATACTCTAATAAAAGCTAGTGGTGTACCCCTTGGTGGTACTATAAATATGGGTAGGGTCAATCAGAATCACCCTTTGTCTGATATTCTTTCTAGCCCTAGGTTACGTAGTAAAAATAACAAATATTCTTGTTAGGTCTCATTATGAATTGTCGAGGGGTGGGAAAGAGAGGTATGGCTTTTTGTCTTAGGGATTTAATTGTGGAATATAAGTTTGATTTTATTGGTCTTCAAGAGACTATGAAGAAACATGTGGATGTATCAGTTTGCAGATCCTGATAATGAGTATGTGTGGTTTTGGTCCCCCTCTGTGGGAAAATCTGGGGGTATCATGTGTGGAGTTAAATCCTCTGGATTTAATGTTATAAATATGGTCACTCATAGGCATTTTATTAAGGCTAGAATTTTTTATTTATAAATCCGCCAGGAGCTATACCTAATTGTAGTATATGGCGTTGCTCAAGTTGTAGATAAGGTTGATTTTCTCACTGATTTTGCAAGTATTTGTGTTGATCTGAATATTCCTTCTTTGATTGGAGGGGATTTCAATATTATCCGGTTTGCTTATGAGAAAAATAAGTTGGGGAGATGCTTCCAGTACACTAGTTTGTTTAATTCCATCATTAACTCCAATACGCTTAGAGAAATTCAGTTTTCTAGTGGCCAGTTTACGTGGACAAATAATCGAAAAACACCTGTTTTGGAAAAATTGGACCGAATTTTAGTGAATCCTGAGTGGGAATCTTTAATTCCCCTAACTCAAGTCAAAAAAAATCCCTCGTATTATGTCTGATCACAACCCCTTAGTGGTTGATACATGTGAGAAAGTTGATGGAAGGAAGAAAGAATTTAGATTTGAGAAGAATTGGATTTCTCATCCTGAGTTCTTAGAAAGGGTAAATTTTGCTTGGCATTCCTCGGTTGATGCATCTGATAATATGGGTAAGGTTCAACAAAAGATTAAAATGTGAAGAAAAATCTCAAAGGTTGGGGTGAATGTTAGAGGCCAATCTATTAAAGAGAAAAAAGAACTTGTTCTAGAATTGGAAAATCTGGAAATGTTAGAAGAGGATAACCTTTTAACTGGTGATCAGTTTAATAGAATGGAGTTGTGCAGTTGAAATTAATGCATATTTATGAAGAGGAAGAAAAATACTGGTTTAGTAGGTCCAGTGCTAAGTGGCTGTTGCAAGGTGATAATAATACTGCTTATTTTCATAGGATTGCTAATGGTAGGAGAAGAACACTATGTATTCTCTTCTGCATAATGATATTGTTATTCAGGGGACTTGTGACCTTCTGACTCGTGCTACTGATTACTATAAGCTTTTGTTTGGTAAGAGGGAGCGAGACTTGGTTTGTTTAGATCCTAATATTTGGAGTGATAATGAGAAATTGAATAGTAATGATAATGAAGACCTTGATAGACCTTTCTTGGAGGAGGAGGTTAAGTATGCTTTAGATTTCATGGTTAGGAATAAAGCCTCTGGTCCTGATGGGATTCCTGTTGAATTCTATCAAACCTGTTGGCCCATTATTAAAGATGATATTGTGGCCTTGTTTGATGATTTACATGCTTGCAAGTTGGATTAGTTTAGAATAAATTTTATTATGATTATTCTTCTTCAAAAAACTCCCGATGCTGATACAATTTCCAAGTATAGACCCATTTGTCTACTTCAGGTTATATACAAAATTATTACTAAAGTCATTACCATTAGACTTGATCCCTACATGGATATACTGATTTCCAGCTCTCAGACTGCTTTTATTAAAGGGAGGAACATCATGGAGGGGGTAATATCCATGCATGAGATTCTTCATGAATCTAGGAGGATTAAGTGTCAGGGGGTTGTTCTGAAAATTGACTTTGAGAAAGCATATGATAAGTTGGATTGGAGTTATCTTCTAAAATGTGTTGCTAAAAAAGGTTTTAGTGAGTTTTGGTGTGGTTTGATTAAAGTAGTTGTGGAAAATGGTATCTTATGTGTTAAAAGTAATAACAATAGAGGAAAAGATTTTGGGAGTCATAGGGGTGTGAGGCAAGGAGACCCTTTTTCTCCTTTCTTGTTTAATCTTGCTGCTGAAGGTTTGGCAAAAATGATTTTCCAAGCCTAATGTAATGGTTTGGTGACTGGTCTTGTTCCACATCTTATTAAAAATGGGGTTGCTATTTTGCAATATGCTGATGACACCATCCTTTTTATTCAAGATAATATTGAGAAACCAATTCATGTTAAGCTCATTTTGTATATGTTTGAGGCTATGTCAGGTTTCAAAATCAATTTTAATAAAACTGAATTAATCATGGTTATGGAAGATAGTGTGAAAGGGCTTAGATATGCTGAATTGTTTGGTTGTCAGCTTAATCAGTGGCCAATTAAATATCTTGGTGTCCCTGTTTGTGGCACTAGATTGCATGTTGCTGATGTGCAACCTTTGTATGACAAGCTTAGGAAAAAATTTGATGGTTGGGTTGGTAATACTTCTTCAATTGGGGGGAGACTGACCTTGATTCAGTTCTCTTTGAGTAGCTTGCTCATTTACCACTTATCAATGTACTTGGTTGCTGATACTAATTTGGAAAACTTCACCAAAATCATCAGGAAGTGGTGGTGGAAATTGGAATCTGAGGATGGGAAGTGGCAGAGGATTGTGAGAGCTAAATATGGAATATATCATGGGATATGGAGAGTTAAAATGAAACAAGGAGATTCTGTTGTTTGGAAAGACTTGTTGAAAATCAAACAGATTTATCTGCAAGAAGAAAAATGGTTTTAGGGGATGGGAGGAGCCCTGATTTCTGGCATGATCAATGGTTTGGTCCTTTCTCCCTCTGTGAGAAGTTCCCTGATTTATATGATGTTTGTAATCAACAGATTGGTATAGTTGGGGAAATGTCGGATCTGGGTTGGTTATTTACATTCAGGAGGTGGCTCTCACCCAGGCTTTCTTCTCAGTGGTTGGAACTAAGGAATATGTTGGCTTTGGTTAACTTGAGTGATGCTAGAGACAAGACTCTTTGGATATACACCATATCTGGTGTTTTCACTGTCAAATCTCTATATAATAAAATTTCTGATGTGGGGCCTGACAGGTCCTTTAAGCACCCGTGGAAAGAAAAATTACCTCTTAAGATTAAGATTTGGTTGTGGATGATTTGGCATAATGCAATTGCAACAAAAGATAATATGAATAAAAGAAAATGGGTTGGGAGTTATATTTGTCGTTTTTGTCCTATGGTTGAAACTATTAATCACCTTTTCTTTGAGTGTCCTGCTGCTGGGTACATGTGGGGTACTGTGGCGACTATTTTGGGTGCTAAGAATAGACCTTCATGCTTTACTTAGTATTTTTGGTGGATTGTGAAACTTCTTCCCTTTGGTTTTAATGTGCACATTGTTTGTGTGGCTGCTTTGTGTTGGTCCCTTTGAAAGACTAGGAACAAAGCATGTTTTGAAGGGAAATTGATTTCTTCCCCTCTGGGATTAATCTGTTATATGTGTACGTTTCTTCGATATTGAGCAGGACTCCGGAATTCTCAGGATAAGGAGGTTTTGATTGATGGTGCTGGACTCATCCAACAGTTGGCATCGCGTGTGCACGAAGCGGCCAGGCAAGCTGCGACTCTGCGCATCAAGAATGGCGAGGTGGATGAGGATGTTGATGTTACTGGAGATTGAGTGGATGTGTGTTACCTTTAGGGGGGAGAAACCTTGCTATGTCGTCCTTTGGTGGTTGTGTTGCAACTAGTAGTTTGGATGGATTTCTGTTTGCTGTTGTTGGTATGAAAACTATGTCTTCCTATTGAGTTGTTAGTTCCTGGTACTTTGCTTTAGTTACTTTTGGTTGCGGTTTAGTTTGTAGTAATTATTAAGACATATGTTCTGTTATCTTATGATAATGGAACATGGCTCATTGGAGAGTAGTATGGAAAAAATATCTAGAAGTTCCAAAAATTCTGAAACTAAATATGTATATACCGAATGATATATTGTATAAGCGTGCAAAAGCTCAATTCATTTTTTTGTATTTTGAGCTGCATAAAAGTACAAAATCTAACAACTTTTGGATTTTTAAAAATGTGCATTATTTACTATAGTTAAATCCACGTTTCTGCATTTTTGTGTACCATAGAATATAAACTAGTTTCCACTGAGATTTCACAAGTTTGTGGTATATATCATTCACTACATCGAGTTTCTTTTCAATCGTTTTAACTTACAAATATGATTCTTGTTTATTCTCGTTTGCAACTTTCCGCTGAAAAGACAGCAAATCATTCATATTACTAGTAAAGAAACTGCCAACAACTAATTGTTTCAATTGAAATGAAGTTACAATGAAGAGGTTATAGCAATTCCTTGGTCCCTAGCGTTTGACTAGTCTTACTTCCTTCAATTTTTGCCAGGCGCCCATCTCTTCCCGCGCGAGAGCACATTCTTGATACATCAGTGCGTCGTCAGCGATGGCGAGTCGGCCGAACCGTCGAAGAGTGCCTCCATCTCCTCGAGGGTCCTCCCCTTGGTCTCCGGCAGGCAAGCGTAGACGAACAGCCAGGCTGCTGCCGCGCACCCCGCGAAGATGTAGAAGCTTCCGGCCATACCCACCGCCTCGTAGAGCGAGATGAAGGACATCCCCACCACCGCGCTCATCACCCGGTTCACTGCCGTGCCGATGCCGGTGCCCTGCGCGCGAAGCCGGAGCGGAAGGATCTCCGACCCGTACATCCATATCACCGGCCCGAACCCAAGCGAGAAGGTCGCCATGAACGCTGCCGCCGCCGCCACGCTCGTGGCCGCCGCCCACCATGCAGCATCCGCGTCCGCTACCGGCGACACGCGGAGAGAGAAGCCAAGCACGAGCAGAGACGCGGCCATGCCGCCTGCGCTCGTGAGCAGCATGGGGCGCCGGCCAAGCCGGTCGGCGAGGAAGAGCGGGATGACGATGGAGACCGTCTTGGAGACGCCGATTAGGATGGTGGCGCCGAGCACCGCGCTCTGCGTGGTGACGCCGGCGCGGTTGAACACGCGTGGCGCGTACAGCACGAGAGCAGCGACGCCGGACGCCTGCTGGAAGAACTGGAGGCCGAGGACAGCGAGCAGCACGCGCCGGACGGCCGGCGTCGGCCGGACCAGCATGTCACGCCACACGCTCGTCGACGGCTGAGTCTCTTTCTTCGCGTCGCCCAAGACAGCTTGCTTCGAGCTCTCCTGGGCGGAGGAGACGATCTCTCGGAGGCGGCGGTCGGCGAGGGCCGCGTCGCCGGTGGTGCGCGTGAGAACTCGGCGGGCTTCGTCGTGGTGGCCGTTGAGAACGAGCCAGCGCGGGGTCTCCGGCATGGCGAGCAGCGTGGCGGCCGCAAGAAACAACGGCGGGACGGCGCCGACACCCATCATGAGGCGCCAGTTGAGAGACTCGGGGAGGTCAGCTAGCGCGAAGTCGGCGATGTAGCTGAGCAGGATACCCGAGTTGCCGGCGATCTGACGTGGCAAACATACAAAAGAGTGAATAACGGTTATTATATAGTAGTACATGAAAGCATGGAATGGAAGTTCGTTTACGAACTTTTCAGTTTGTTGCCTTTGTAACCTATATCTATATCTATATCTATATATATATATATATATATATATATATATATATATATGATGCGTACTACTCCTTTCGTTTAGAAATATATATAAGACGTTTTAGTTTTATAAATTAAATATATCTAGATATCTTTCAGTGTATAAGTTTGAAGTAAACCTACATAGTAAAAAAAGTCTAAATACATTTATTTTACAAATCTAAAACATTTTATATTTTAAAACAGAGAGTACCTACCATGAGAGATACTAGTACTCAGTTACTCACGCATGCAGCAACTAGGTCTCTATGACACCGTGAGACTATGCGCTAAGAAACCTTCCAATTCTATGTCAAGTGAATCCTGGTCAATTTTTAATCCTAAATTTGTTTGGCGCACCAGAAAGTCGACAAACTCAACTGTGATAACATGATTATTATTCTCTCATTGACAATAATATGTGTCCACACCGGCCACATCTATCTTCTTCCCCAATCTTAGATGCATCGGACGAGGTTAAGATTTTGTTAAAGACTATCAGAGTTATTTCGCAAAGAAAAAAAAATATCAGAGTTAAAATGGCAAAACTCAAAATTTGGGCCGCTCACCGCACCGGAACCATGCCTTTTGGTCGAGACTCGAGATATTCAGCACCACTCAGCGCCGCGCTTGACAGATGCCCTTGGAAAGCAAAGGGGTGGACTTGCCAGCCTCCTTGTAATCATGATATACTAGCAAATTCGCTTTCGGTAACAATAACTGGCTAAGCATGACAGTCTTTCAACCGTGTTGCATTGGTAGGAAACAACTTGTCCGTCCATGTGCCAGCGAACCACGTATACTAGGATAATAACTGTACATTACATCAGGGAAGTTCGATGCGATTTGCTTCCCAGAAAAAGAAAAGATTCGGTCGGTTTCGCTTTAATAATTTCATATGGTCCAGTCAGACGTGACACAACTGATATCTGTCATACTAGTAATTATTCTGCTCTTGATCTCTCTCTCTCCTATTGGAGAACATGTTTTCAGTAGACAGAGTACTAGGACTTGCATTTTTTTAATGCTGGCCACGTTCGAACAGATCCAACAATCCTAGGATCAAATGCGATCTCTCGACACCAAGTACTACTGTAGTACAAATTAAATAATGCCAGCCGCTTTAATTAGAAGTCAATCCACCCCTAATTAGCACTCGATCGGGAGATGCACTTGAGTGATTAATTAAGCGCGATGAGGTGTAATAACAGGGTGTAATGGAGCTAACCTCTGGGATGGACGAGAGGAAGCCTCGGGACGCCGCCGGCGCCATCTCCGCGATGTAGACGGGCGCCACGACGAGGCCGAACCCGCACGCGACGCCGGCCACGATCTGTCCGGCCATGAGCACGGCGTACCCGGAGGCCAAGCTGGTGATGGCGGAGCCGGCGAAGAACAGGGCCGCCGAGAGCGCCATGGTGCGGCGGCGGCCGGCGCGGTCGCACGCCCATCCCGCCGCAAGCGAGCCGACCAGGGAGTAGATGCTGGTGGCGCCGATGAGCACCTCCAGCTGCGCGTCGCTGATCCCCAGGTCGTCCTGCACGAACTTCTGCGCCCCGCTCATAACCCCGCGGTCTGCAAACGAATCACGGCATGGAATTGGTGGAGAGTTTTACTAGGCACGCCACAATCTTATAATCCAGGTAGTATATACTGTAATACTAGAGAACAAGATACTAGTTTCCTGAACGATAGCTAGCTCATGCCATTAATTGGGTCATATCTGGCACCTAGAACAGAGACCAAGATAATTTGGACGCAAAGATACACGCATGGCCAGCATGCATATGCATGCATGAACATCTGGAAAGGTTGCGCAGGTCGGAAACTTACTGTAACCGTAGATGATGGAGATGGCGGAGGCGACGAGGGAGCAGACGAGCGCGTAGGCGCTTCCGGCCGCCGCGGCCGTCTTCCCGGCCGCATCGCCGTCGCCGGGGAGCAGCTGCGCCTCGAGCTCGTGCTCTTGCCGTTGCTCCTTCTTCATCATACTACTAGTATATTATTCTTATGGAAAGAAGAATTACTAGTTGACCGCCACCGTCGTCGATCCTCGATCAGGTATAGAACGAGACCGGAGTTTTCCTTTCTTTTAGAAAAGCCAGAAGGAGTTTTGAATTGAGATTGGATCGACTTCGCCGGACACAAATATAAATAGGACTCTTATTAATTACCGGCTTACGGCCGACGATTAATCACGTGTTACCGGTATGAACACGAATAAAAACACGAGTTCACGCGGAGGATATGAGCTGGTCTGTTGGTGAAACTTGCTACTACCCCTAGATTAACCTCAGGCTCTGACACGTGGGTATGCTAGGGCCTATTACAGGTGGGGCCTTCCAGCCAGCAAGTAGGCTGGCAAATTTATTTTGGAATTACGTGAGCTGGCACTTAATTCTGTCCGAGTAAAATAGAAGCGTATATGTTGCTCGAGCGTCTACGTCTATACTTGCACCGCTACTACGCATCGCAAAAAAAGAAGATGCCACTGCAGATTCTCTAAACGTGCAACGGCAGAATCACAGGCCAATGGCACCTCTCACCAGGGAAAATATCTCGTCAAAATATCTTATAAGGGACGAGAAAAGATATATGACCACTAGTAGAAAAGAGCTTCGGTTCGGTTCAGAGTTTAACGCTAGTCCCGATTTGTCATGGGTCGAAACTAGTATGAGCACTAGTTCTGTTTCATACCGTTTTCAGCGGCTAGAAGTCCGAGAAACTCTAGTTCCGGATTATTTCAGACCTTTAGTTTCGGGTCGTTATACAGCCCGGAACTAAAGGAGTGCGGGTGCGGGCAACACCTTTTAGTTTTGGGTCATGATATGGTCCGGGACTAAAGGAGTAACCTTTAAGTTCCGGGTCATGAAACGGTCCAGGACTAAGGGGATGACCGTTTAGTCCCGCCCCTGTAGTCCCGGATCGTGATACGGTCCGAGACTAAAGGGGTGTGGGGCAACTTAAAATGGCTATAACTTTTGCGTATTGATGTCGGAAAAAAACGTACAACCTATTAAAATGTGCGAAAAACAAATTTGAGTTCGATTTCAACAGCCATAGGCAGTTTGGGATTCTTTTAGATTTTTAAAATTAGAAAAAGAAAAAAAGTTATTTAAATAAATTATTATTTTTAGCAAATTTTTTATGCCATGTTTGGATTCCTCACATTTTTCTGATAATAATGGATATATTATTTATAGAATTTTGATTTACAGATTTAAATATATTATTTATGTCATATTAAATGAATAAATGGAAAAAATTAATAAAATATTATTTTATTTAGTTTTTTACTTTCATTAGATTAAAATATTATTATTATTATTATTTATTTATTGTTATTTACTTAAATAGTTGTTTGTAATTTTGAAAAATAAAGATGTATGACATATTGATATGGTAGTGTTGACAACAAGGTACAAATGGACTTCGCGCAAGGACATCCTGATGGAACAGAGAAGTTAAGCGTGCTGGGGTGGAGTAGTGCTAGGATGGATGACCGACCGGAAAGTTTGACCACAAGTGTAATTTGACCTAAGATTAAGTATAGTTAATGTTAAAAATATTTTAAGTGAGAGGATTAAAGAGTCAAATAATTCAAAAGTTTAAGAAAAAATTCGAAAACAAATTTTGAAAAATAAAATAAAAATAATTGAAAAAAAATTCCTAGTCCCGGGCCCGTATTATGACCCAGAAATAAAGGTCCTCCGTCCCCGTGCTGCAAAAACGGCTATATGGTGTCCTCTAGTCCAGGGTTATAGCAAACCGAGACTAAAAGTAGGGGCCTTTAGTCCCAATTTCGTAGTCCTAGATGCAAAACCGGGACTAAAGTCCCTTACAACCCGAGACTATAGGCCATTTTTCCACTAGTGGACGTTGATACTATACTGTGTCAACATTTGCGCAACGGATTAAGGTGATCCATAAAAGAGGACATTCGAGAAGAGCAATGACCTCTCTTGCCATGTTGGTTTTATGGGAAATTTGGAAGGAACATGATAGGCGTGTCTTTCGCAACCAATCTGAAAGGATCGTATGGGCACCTAGAGGGGGGGGTGAATATGTGCTACTTCAAATTTTCTTCTTTTTCAAATTAGGGTTTGACAATAAGGTAAATTCTCTAGATAATGCAACTAAGGTGAATTTACCTATATGACAAACATGAATAAGATAATGCACAACTAAGTAAGAGCAAGTAAGTAAAGTGCGGTAATGGATAGAAGTAACCAAAGTGGTGGACACGGAGACACAAGGATTTGTTTCCCGTAGTTCCTTCCTTTTGAGGGGAAGTACGTCTACGTTTGGAGAGGGGGTGATTTCAAACCACCAACGCCACGAGAGGCCTCCCTTGTTCTCCGATGAATCTCACCCCAACAGGATCGATTCACCTTCCACTATATCGGCAACCTTCAAGGTGGAAGCCGACACCTTTACTAGTTTGGGGCACACATCCACAACTTAATCGGAGGCTCCCAAATACAAGCAAGCTATCAAAGCAATCAAAGACAAGCTTGTAAGAACCAAAACAAGAACTAGGGTTTCCAAGAAAACACTAGAGCAAAGGGTCCCTCAACGAAATGAGGGGGAAATGAAGATCTCTTTTGGTGCAGTAGTAGATCGGGGCCTCCTCCTTCGTTTCCCCAAAGATCAAAGACTTTGGGTGGTGGATTGAGGAGATCTTGAAGATTTGGTGGCTCCAATGGTGGTCTTGACTTTAATGTGGATGAGCACTTTGTCCCAAGGTAGGTGGAGTGGTATTTATACCCCTCCAAAAAATCTGGCCGTTGGAGCCATTAATGCAGTGGTAGTACAGGAAGTTTAAGCGGTACTACCTGAAAACTCCGGTACTACCGGACCTGGTACCGGAAGAGCAACCTGCAAAGTTCATATCCCCTGGCCACAGCGGTATCACAATGTGGTGCTACCGTAAAGCGGTAGTACCGCTTATGGGAATCGGTACTACCGGACGGGTAATGGAATCTGCAACTTGGTCGAAAAACTTTCTGTCACGCAAGGTAGCAAAATGCGGTACTACCGCATTTTGCTACCTAGGCATCCAGTGACTTTTGCCAACATACAAAAGGCTAATGCCACGCTAGGTACTAAAATGCGGTCCGCATTTTAGTACCGGGGCGAGCAGTGGCCTTTTATAGATTGGAAAAAGCCTCTGTTGCGCACGGTACTACATTTTAGTACCGGAGCGGGTAGTAGCTTTTGACAAGTGGTTAAAAAGCTACTGTCGCGCTAGGTACTAAAATGTGGTACTACCGCTTTTTAGTACCTAGCCCGGCAGTGGCTTTTTGACAACTAGTCTAAACCTACTGCCGCGTCCGATAGCAAAAAGTGGTACTACCGCTTTTTGGTACCGCGCCTGGCAGAAAGTTCTGGACAGTTGTTTAACCATTTCAAAACCTTTTTCAATGCACCTGCAATACACTTGGCAAATAATTAGTCCGATATGTGTGTTGTTATAAAACACCGAAATCACTAGGGATAGAAAATGCTCTTTCAATCTCCCCCTTTTTGGTGTTTGATGACAACACACATTTTGCAGGGTAATCCAATGATGACAAGATAGAGATGGGGCTCCCCCTAGATATGTAGAATCAAGCCCCATTCTATCTAATAAGCTACCTGGGAGTAGAAGTCGCACTTAGAGCACATATCTTTGCTAAATAACATGTGATGACCAATATTTATTAGGAATAGGGAAGGTCGTCACATACACCACATAATATGGATCCAAATGAGAATAGCCATATTACACACAAGATGGATCCATACGATAACCACATAGTCTCACCATACATAGCACAAATAGTTAGTTCACACATAATAAGAGGCAAGCAAATAAAGTTCACAAGCGAATAAGAATCAATGGCAAGAACGAGCTTGTGACTTTTCCCTCGCAAATCCCTCATACCTAATGTGCAACTTCTCCCCCTTTGGCATCAAGACGCCAAAAAGGGACAAGAGCAACACTAACGTCCCGGAGATCACTCGTAATCATCATCATCATATGCATCCCATGCATCATCATGAGTTGGCGGGGCACGGAAGGAGGAGGTGGCATCATCATCCTAGTGGCTGTGCTTGGAGATCCATTGGTCTTCTGGGGTAATGTTGTTCTCGGAGCCCTTGGAGACGGTCAAACCTTGATCCTCCATCATTTCCTTCTGACGAGCACATGACTTCTTGGCATAGACATGGGCCTCATACATGCATTTCTGATTGTCCACTTGGAAGCAGAATACCTTCTTGAGTTTGGCCTCAATCCTCTTGGCCCAAGATGGCTGAGCAGGCTTGCGACGTGAGACCACAAAGTCAGCATCCTTCTGGGCATCATCAGCATCACCGGATCCCTCCACAACAGGGTTCCCATCCTCATCAACAATCTGACCATCGGCATTGCGTGGTTTGAGATAGGTCTTAATCAACAGATTCTTGTGGCGGTGAGTGACAAGGTGAAGAGAAGGCATGTCACGGGCAATCACGGGGCACTTGCTAATAATGAGAGCCATGATATACGGAGCAAAAGGAGGCACCCTCCTTTGAAAAGTGGCACAGACCATTTCATTCCAAATAACATCCATCACATCCATAGGTTGGCCAGAGTCACGATGGTGAAAGGTGGCGAGCATGATATCCACCATGA
The DNA here is from genome assembly GCA_916181665.1 of Avena sativa. NCBI lineage: Eukaryota > Viridiplantae > Streptophyta > Magnoliopsida > Poales > Poaceae > Avena > Avena sativa. The sequence continues at coordinate 165,260,496 of OV702297.1, forward strand.
AGGCATGTATCTCATCAACATTCCCAGCTCGGGGGGCGACTGTCTCACGAAAAATGCGATGCAAGATGTCATATGTAGGTAGAAGCCCTTTGATCTTTCCAGGGATACCGTGCCCCCGGATGTACAGTGGTGCAAGAGCATCCTTCTTCATGGGGCGATCACTGTTGTGGCACCGAAAGCCAACGGGAGTGTCCTTGCCATGGTCTTCGTACCTGAGAATAGCCGCGAACTCAGCCAAAGTTGCTCGCTTGACAACACCCTCGGTCATCCAGGTGAGTGTCCGAGTCTGATTCTTGGCAAAGTGAATGGTTGCATAGAACTGAGTAATGAGCATTGGGTCATAGTTGCACCGGAACTCCATAATTGGAAGCAAGCCAATGTTGGTGCAAATCTCAAGAGCTTCACCAAAGTATTGCAGGTTCTTCCTCACATGATTCATCTCGATCCACTTTTGAGGGACCACAAGTTGTCATCTTTCATGAGTATCTCATGGAACACCCGCTCCTAGAAATCCGTATAGAAGAGGCTACCTTGCCGAGCTTGAGATAAAGAAGCCACATATGGATTGACAGTCCGCAGTTCATGAAATTCTGTCTCAGACAAATCAGATAGCAGCTTTGGCCCAGATGGCCCTGAACTGTGGCTCTTGCGAGGACCGGAGGGAGGAGGAGGTGGAGGAGCCTTACCACGACCAGCACTTTGCTTGACCCCCCCACCCCAACGACCACGAGTTGTTTGCAGTTTCAGACGGTTGCTAGGTTGAGGCATGATCTCCTCTTCTAACTCAGTCTCTGACTCTGACTCATAGTCTTCAATCTCACGGTGAGCTTTGGAGCGTTTGCGAGATCCTCAGGAACCCCCTGCACCCGTGAAAGAACGAGGGAGATAGCATAGGGGTAAGGGCACAAGAACCCGATACAAACAGATAATGGAACTCTTGGTTTTAAAAAAAATTGTTGTCAGTACACAGCGGTAGTACTGGAAAAAGATTCCCGGCACTACCGGCCAGCGACCACAGTGCAGATCTGAGACATAGATCCATGTACGGGCAGTAAAATTGATGTAAAACATGAATTCCATCGGTCTAAGAGGTAGATCTGGTAGATAGCACATGGTACAACCTCAAGAATACGTGTTTTAGCCAAGAATCAAAGTCACCCTAGATTCAATGGAGAAAACAAGTGATAAGAAGAGGAGGGCGGTAGTACCGGTGTCCATGGTGGTGGAAAATAAGGAGGAGCCCGCGAGAAGGCCGGATCCGGGAAAAGGAGAAGGGGGGCGGGGCTCCGGCGGCATTCTCCTGCTCCGGCAACGGCGGTGGTGAGGAGTGGAGACGGGGGACTAAGGAGGCACTGAGAGGTGCCTCTCCCACGTCTCCAATCTTAACCGAAACGCAGAGCGGTAGTACCGGAGCCACGCGCGGTAGTACCGCTAGGCGGTAGTACCGTATAAAACTACCGGTAGTACCGCACCTGGGAAGTTTCTAGACAGGACCCTGGAAACTTATCCAGAAGCGGTAGTACCGCTAGCCTTTTACGGTAGTACCGTTTGGTGGTAGTACCGCTAGTGAGCACCGGTAGTATCGTAACCACCAGAACAGAGAGCCAGGATACATAAAGTGGAAGGTTCTTGTGCAGAGTAGATGAGTTTTGTCGAGGGATAAGAATGGCTTGGGTTTAGATAATTGTACTTGGAAGCACATGCACTCTAAAAATCGAGAAAAGGGTGTCAAGAACCAAACTAGAGTGCATGAGACTAATATCAATGAAAACAACTCAAAAGATGACAAACATGAGTAACAACCAATTCAAAAGTGACAAACACGAGTAAGCACATCAACCTCTCGATTGAGAGGGGGAGGTGGCCTAGGCCACCATGTTTGAGTATACTCGGCTTGGCATCACGAAGATATATCTTGGGTCCATTACCGAAACTCATCATTAAGCTCACATATCACAAAATGATATTAAGAGGAATGATTTTGTTTACTTTGCGCATAATGGGGGGAGGGATGGTCCAATCAATTAGGACCGCACTCCCCCTATGTCCATGCCTACACCTAAACCAAATATGGGTCGAATATTAGGTGAGAGTGCAAGATAATCAAGTCAAGCTCCTTGGATCTACGATATTTAGTTCATTCCTCAAGTAGCAAAACCTTGCTTCATCAAATGGCTTCGTGAAGATATCGGCAAGTTGATCTTTGGTTGACACATAGGATATATCAATATCACCTCGAGCAACATGATCTCTAATGAAGTGATGACGAATCTCAATATGCTTTGTCCTTGTGTGATCCACCGAGTTGTATGCAATCTTGATGGCACTTTTATTGTCACATAGAAGAGGCACTTTGTCACTATGGACACTGTATTCCTTTAAAGTTTGCCTCATCCATAGCAATTGAGTGCAAGCACTAGCGGCAGCGACATACTCGGCTTTGGCGGTAGAGAGAGATACACAATTTTGCTTCTTAGAAGACCAACATACCAAGGACCTACCAAGAAATTGGCAAGCCCCTGATGTTGATTTTCTATCATCCTTCTCACCCGCCCAATCCGAATCCGTGTATCCACAAAGGGCAAATGTTGAGCCTCGAGGATACCAAAGACCATAAAATGCGGTATGAACTAAATATTGAAAGATTCTCTTGACCGCCATCAAATGGATTTCTTTAGGAGCCGCTTGATATCTTGCACACACACCTACACTCAACACAATATCGGGTCTAGATGCACAAAGGTAAATCAAAGAACCAATCATGGACCGGTATACCTTTTGATCCACATCTTTACCATTTGGATTTTGTTCTAGATGAGTCTTTGTAGCCATGGGAGTAGGAGCTCCATTTAGATCTTGCATTTTGAATCTCTTGAGCATATCTTGAGTATACTTGGCTTGATTTAAGAATGTCCCTCCTCTAACTTGCTTGATCTCAAAGCCAAGAAATACTCTCAACTCTCCCATCAAATACATCTGGAACCTACTAGTCATAATCTTTGAGAATTCATCATTAAAGGCTTTGTTAGGTGAGCCAAAGATAATATCATCAACATATATTTGGCATACAAAAAGCTCCCCATTGACCCTCTTAGTAAAAAGAGTGGGATCGATTCCCAACCTCAAATCCACGGTCAAACAATAATTCTCTAAGGTGCTCATACCACGTGCGTGGGGCTTGCTTGAGCCCATAGAGCGCCTTATCAAGTTTGTATACATGGTTTGGGAAGTTGGGGTCCTCAAATCCCGGGGGTTGCTTAACATATACTAATTCATTTAATGGGCAATAAAGAAATGCACTTTCTACATCCATTTGTTGCAACTTGAAGTTATGATGTGCCGCATAAGCAAGAAGGATACGGATGGACTCAAGGCGAGCCACGGGTGCATAAGTCTCTCCATAGTCAATGCTTTCAATTTGAGAATACCCCTGTGCAACCAATCTAGCCTTGTTCCTTACTATAATTCCATGTTCATCTTGCTTGTTATTGAATATCCACTTTGTTCCAATAACATTGCGGTAATCCTTTGGCTTCTCAACTAACTTCCATACTTTGTTTCTCTCAAAGTTGTTGAGATATTTGTGCATAGCTTCCAACCAATCCGAATCTTCAAGAGCCTCCCACACTTTCTTAGGTTCAATCATGGAGATGTGAGCTTGATGTTCACTGAACCTCTTCAATTGTGATCTTGTGGAAATGCCTTTCCTTAGGTCACCAACAACATTTTGTAGAGTGTGGTCTCTTAATTCCAACATTCTTTCCTTTCTAGCTTCACGACGAGCGTGGATCTCCATGTTGTTTCTTGGGGGACCCTCTTCATCATTTTGATCCTCGTCTTGACCATCATCTTGACCATGATCATCATTGGAATCATCCTCTACATTGGGAGGCAAGGATTGACCTTGGTCTTGATCAAGTGATCTTCTAGCATCAATTTGAGCTTGTCTCAAAGCAGTTTGTACGGATCTTCCTTGAGTAATTGTCTTGGCACCACTTGACATCTTGGAGAATGAATCAAGCTTCCCTTGACTAGAGTTGTCACTTTGATTGCCATGTTGAGGGTCCACATCTTGTCTTTGGCTTGAGTCAATGTCCTCTTCGGTGGATGGAGCATGTTGAGGTTATGAAGATGAGGGCTCCAGTTGAGTGGAGCATAGTTCTTCTCGATCCGCCATAAGGGGTTCCTCAACGGGGCGGATATATCCCACACCCATTCTTCCTATGGCATCCTGAGGCATTTCATCATCTGCATCACAAGCATCAACACGCTCCCCTTGGGGACCATCATATTCTTCGAAGGTCACACTGCAAGATTCTATGACGGCTCCGGAGAGCTTATCATAGATTCTATAAGTGTGAGATTCGAGACCATAGCCAACAAAAATACCCTCTAATGCTTTAGACTCGAATTTGGACAACTGAACACCTTTTATGAGATAGAAACACTTACAACCGAACACCCGGAAGTAGGATATGTTGGGCTTATTACCGGTAAGTATTTCATATGGAGTCTTGTTGATTTCTTTGCGGAGGTAGAGCCGGTTTGAAGCATGGAAAGCGGTGGAGATGGCTTCGGCCCAAAAGTTGTATGGAGATTTAAACTCCACCAACATGGTCCTAGCCATCTCAATAAGAGTCCGGTTCTTCCTTTCGGCCACACCATTTTGTTGAGGGGTGTATGCAGCGGAATATTGATGTTTTATCCCCTCATCACTAAGAAAATCATTCAAGGTGTAGTTCTTGAACTCGGTGCCATTGTCACTTCTTATGATCAACACGGGAAGATTGTATTGTCGTTGGACCATGTTGATGAAGTCGATGATGGTATTTTGGGTCTCACTCTTCAACTTGAAGAAGTACACCCATGAGTATCTTGAAAAGTCATCAACGATCACCAAACAATATTTCTTCCCACCAAGACTTGCATGAGATGGAGGACCAAAGAGATCCACATGGAGGAGTTCCAAGATCTTGGCAGACTTGATACGGTTCTTAGGCTTGTGAGGAGCGTCATGCATCTTCCCTAGAACACATGTCCTGCAAACACGATCTTTAGCAAAGGAAACAATTTCTTTTAGTCCAACAATATGGCCCTCCTTATGGATACTTTGCAAAGTTCTCATATTGACATGGGCTAGTCGGCGATGCCATAGCCAACCCACATCGGCCTTTCCGAATAAGCACATCGGACCTGTAGTGGCTTGCTCCGAAAAGTCCACCACATACAAGTCATGTTCGACGTACCCAACGAGAGCGACCTTGAGAGACTTGCTCCACAAGAGGAACACAATATCAACATCAATAAAGACGGCAAAGCCCATCTTTCCAAGAGCAAGGACTGAAAGTAAATTGTATCCAAGGGTCTCAACAAGCATGACGTTCACGAGTGTAATGTCGTGAGCAACCACTACCTTGCCGAAACCCATTACCTTAGACTTTGATTTGTCAGCATATGTCACGGTGATTTGATCATCATTTGGCTTTAACTCCTTGACAATAGACGAGCTTCCGGTCATATGACTTGTGCAAACACTATCAAGCACCCACTTTGACCCTCCGGAAGCATAAGTCTACAAAAGATCAAGCTAATTTTTAGGTACCCATTTTTCAATGGGTCCTATTTTGTTAGCAACAAGGGTCTTGGGAACCCAAATAGACCAAGCAATATACCCATCATAAGGGCCAACATATTGTGCATACACATCACCATAATAATTATGCATTAGAACATAGTGAGGGTTAGCACTTCCCGCAAAGTCATCATGAGACATAGTTTTACCACTTGTGGTCTTACTATCCACAATGGTCTTGTTGGTCTCTTGTGCGGGCTTGGCCTTCTTCTTGTTGTTGTTCTTATTCTTCTTAGTATTGGAGACAAAACCAATGCCCCCTTTATCACCACTAGGCCTTTGCTTTCTCAAAAGATCATCAATGGACTTGTTGCCTTGTGGAAATGTTGCCTTAGCAAGCTCCCCCTTCAACCTAGCATTCTCTTCAAGAATAGTTGTACTACTAGATGGAATGAAGTTACTAGGTGAAGGAATATTGGCCAATTGAGTTTGAAGAGTTTCATGGGACTTTGTGAGTGACAAGAGTTCACTCTCCAAAGCCTTGTGGGCCTTGTTAAGCAAACTAAAGTCCTCGACAAGTTTTTCATGAACCACACCAAACTCAATCTTGTCCTTTTTAGCCCTTTTGTATTTAGCAATAGCATGATCATGCTCTTTGATGAGTTTGTTAACAATAGTGTCATTGGCCTCATCAATCCCTTCAAGTTTTAATTCAAATGACAACCTAGTTTCTTGTTCTTATTCTAGAGCATTGTTTAAAGCCTCTAGATCAATCATGTGTTCATGCCCAAGTTTACATCTCACATATAGAAGCTCTTGAGTATGTGAAAGTTGATCTAAGATGTTTCCAAAATGTAACTTAGCATCTCCTTCTAGGTTAGTCATAAACTCATCAAAGGCAATTAATTCCTTTTTAACATCAAGAGACATCTCATCATCAATTTTATCATTATCTAAGGGAGTAGAGTGGGATGATGAGGATTGAGGATACCTCCGTTCCTCTTGCCATAAGGCAAGTGACGTTCTTGGTGGGAGAGTTCTCATTTGGAGAATCGAAGAGAGAGAATGTAGGAGTAGAAGTGGTGGCTAAAGCAGCCACACCATTAGAAGTTTCCTCTTCCTCATCTTCATCATCTGTCGGAGGAGTATTCTTCATGAGTGATCAAGACAATTTCTCCCGACTTGTTGTTGATGGGATTCTTCTTGATGAAAGGTTTCTTGTAAGGTGCTTTGAGAGTCTTCTTCAACACAAGCTTACCCCCGTGATCTTATCTTTTCTCATAAGGGCAACTAGCCAAAAAGTGATAGTGGTCACCACAATTGAAGCAAGTTCTCAATCTAGTATTGTTTTCTATTTTCCCATTTGGATTGCTTCTACGTTGCATTTCCATCTTGGCCTTGGCAGGTTTTTTCCAAAAGTTTTTTGCATAGAAGGCCATATATTGACTATGAGCAATCTTGACTTCATCAGGATGGTCCATGGACAGTCCTTCATCACTATCATCTTCATCCCCATGATCCACAACTTTGGCCTTCAAAGCAACATTGACAACATTGCTCATACCAAGGGCACGAGCACGAGCATCTTTGGCATTCTTGGCGGCAACCTTGAAAGCGGCCATCTCTTGCATAACTTCATTGGAGGTCATGAGATGGTAGTTATGTCTTCCTTGTAAGCTCTTCAAGTCCGTGGGCTCAAAGGGCATGAGTGCACTCACATATTTCCTTTTTATCCATGCATCATCCACATGTGAGGCACCCACATTTCTAAACGCGGTGGCGGTGGTCTTGAGCCTTCGGTACATGTCTTCGTGATCTTCACCTTCTTTTATGTAGAAGCCTTCGGCTTCATTGCTTAGAGAATCATATCGGTTCCTCCTCATACTCTCATTTCCAACAAACAATACAGTGAGGGCATCCCAAGCTTCCTTGGCAATGCTAAAGTGCTCAATGTGTGGATAATCCTTTGTCCCCAATCCTTGTTGAATCATATGCAAAGCAGTGGCATTGAGTTGACTATTGACAACCTCTCTTCTTGTCAAGTTGTTTGGATCCCCAATAAATAGTCCATGCTCGATGATGTTCCATAGTTCAATGCAAGAGCTGCGCACATGAGTTCTTATTAGTGATTGCCATTGAGCAAAAGTATCAGATTCTTCAAGCTTAGGTGGGTCACCTCTATTGTACACATGAGGGTGAGGGATTGGAGGGTCGGGAGAGTACCATGAATCACGGTGCTCACCCTTCCCACCATCATTGTGTATGGAGGAATTAGCGTTGTCTTGTTTACCCCCACCATCATACCCTCGGGGGAAACCGACGTATTCCCTTTAGGTAAAACGGATGGTGGATCCTCTTGAGGAGATGGGGGTGATGAGCCATCTTTGTCTTTAAGAAGTTGCTCAAGCATCTTCTTGACTTTGTTGACCAAGGAAGAGCTCAATCTTGTTTCCAAGTTTCTGAGATCTTCCATGGTCACCGTGGTCGGCTCACCACCACCATCCCCTTCGTGGCTACCCATATTCTCTTAGGCGGTAAAGCCCAAATAAAGAGCCGAGGCTCTGGTACCAATTGAAAGGATCGTATGGGCACCTAGAGGGGGGGGTGAATAGGTGCTACTTCAAATTTTCTTCTTTTTTCAAATTAGGGTTTGACAATAAGGTAAATTCTCTAGATAATGCAACTAAGGTGAATTTACCTATATGACAAACATGAATAAGATAATGCACAACTAAGTAAGAGCAAGTAAGTAAAGTGCAGTAAAGGATAGAAGTAACCAAAGTGGTGGACACGGAGACACAAGGATTTGTTTCCCGTAGTTCCTTCCTTTTGAGGGGAAGTACGTCTACGTTTGGAGAGGGGGTGGTTTCAAAACACCAACGCCACGAGAGGCCTCCCTTGTTCTCCGATGAATCTCACCCCAACAGGATCGATTCACCTTCCACTATATCGGCAACCTTCAAGGTGGAAGCCGTCACCTTTAGAAGTTTGGAGCACACATCCACAACTTAATCGGAGGATCCCAAATACAAGCAAGCTGTCAAAGCAATCAAAGACAAGCTTGTAAGAACCAAAACAAGAACTAGGGTTTCCAAGAAAACACTAGAGCAAAGGGGCCCTCAATGAAATGAGGGGGAAATGAAGATCTCTTTTGGTGAAGTAGTAGATCGGGGCCTCCTCCTTCGATTCCCCAAAGATCAAAGACTTTGGGTGGTGGATTGAGGAGATCTTGAAGATTTGGTGGCTCCAATGGTGGTCTTGACTTTAATGTGGATGATCACTTTGTCCCAAGGTAGGTGGAGGGGTATTTATACCCCTCCAAAAAATCTGGCCGTTGGAGCCATTAATGCAGCGGTAGTACCGGAAGTTTAAGCGGTACTACCGGAAAAATCCGGTACTATCGGACCTGGTACCGGAAGAGCAACCTGCAAAGTTCATATCCCCTGGCCACATCGGTATCACAATGTGGTGCTACCGTAAAGCGGTAGTACCGCTTATGGGAACCGGTACTACCGGACGGATAATGGAATCTGCAACTTGGTCAAAAAACTTTCTGTCACGTAAGGTAGCAAAATGCGGTACCGCATTTTGCTACCTAGGCATCCAGTGACTTTTGCCAACATACAAAAGGCTACTGCCACGCTAGGTACTAAAATGTGGTACTACCGCATTTTAGTACCGGGGCGAGCAGTGGCCTTTTATAGATTGGAAAAAGCCTCTACCGCGCATGGTACTACCGCATTTTAGTACCGAAGCGGACAGTAGCTTTTGAGAAGTGGTCAAAATGCCACTGTCGGGCTAGGTAGTACCGCTTTTAGTACCTAGCCCGACAGTGGCTTTTTGACAACTAGTCTAAACCTACTGTCGCGTCCGGTAGAAAAAAACGGTACTACCGCTTTTTGGTACCGCGCCTGGCAGAAAGTTCTGGACAGTTGTTTAACTATTGCAAAACCTTTTTCAATGCACCTGTGATACACTTGGCAAATAATTAGTCCGAGTTGTTATAAAACACCAAAATCACTAGGGATAGGAAATGCTCTTTCACAATCCATCACTTTGACCATACTTGTTGAAAAAATTAAAGACAAAATGGCAACGTGGTGTCTTTCCAGGGCAAAGGCTATTAGTAATATAACGCTGCGAGAATATTTTTGTTCTATTTTTGCTTTGACCTCTTGGTCGAGGTGTGACTCGTAAGACCTCTTAAAACCTTCTCTTTAGTTAATGGAAATAACAAATCTTTTATCTTGTTTCAAAAAAAAAGATATGATATCAGCCAAAAGTTTTGGTCGAATTGAATATATCCTAGACATGATACTTCAAAAGCAAATATATCATGTTTCTGGTAAGAACTTGATATTGTGTAGCGACATGGTAGTTGTTTTCTAGGTTTCGTGTTCATTTCAACATCAACGCTACTTGTTTTAATCTTTGTTTTATATGATTTGTGTAGGAATTTTGGAGAAGAATCTTTAGAAGTTTTTTCTCATGGTGGTTATTTGATATGTAGGACTGAATCTCACAGAACATAACTTTTTCCCTACGGAATCCTTTGCACTAGAACATCCACTCAAACCTCTTATTCGGACTCCATTGTTTTTCTTGTGATGAAATCAAGCAAAGTTTAGTGCATTTCGAAATCCTATACGATTGGGATGGACACGATATTGCAATCCTGCTTTCTTTCTATTCGTGTATTTTTTTTGAATCATGTGAATCAAAGAGGATCTTAAACCCTGTCTTTCACTTTTGTTCATTTTCTACCGTTTGCTTATCACTTAGACGGGGTTGTTCGATTTTTTGAACGGGGAAGGGGTCTAGAAAGACCCTGACGCTGCCATATATTACCACTGGTGGAGATACAATTATAGAAAGGCCCTCGGATAAAAGGGAAAAACAACAAGGCCTTGCAATGTTACAAGGAAGTCCGTAGGACAAAAAACAAAAACGCAATCAGGTCCTGGAGTTTCTCCTGCTCCTTCTCCACCGCAACCATCACACATCCGAGCACGACCAACTGCGCCACCACCAGGGACGTTACCACTTGGAGTGGGGAAGTGGGACCATGCCGTCTTGGAACTAAAGAACCTCCGTATCGGCACCATGGCCTGGAGGAAGAACACCTTGCGCCAGCAGCATGACGTGCAGGGAGGGAGCAGCTTCCCTACAACCATTGATTTCGGTGACTGGACGGAGCCTTGCCGTCGATGCGTCGTCGAAGAAAAGCTCCTAGAAGGATGGAGCGGCTGCCCTTCAGCTGAATTAGTCGACAGCAACCCTGCCCTCGATATTTTGCTCTTGCAGTGTGCAGCACCAGCGCCACAACACCTCCAGCCTCCCGAATCCCGGAGAGGCAAGCAGCAACTCTCCCTCCCCTCGCTGCCACGGCCGTCCAGAAAGAGAGAGAGAGAGAGCCACCACGAGACTCGACTGCATCAGAAGGTCGCCCCGCCAAGTAGCAACAACAGAGGAAGTCGAGCTGGACTGCATCCTCTCCTCGCCACCAAGACAGGCCAGAGGATGTCCAACATCGTCTTCACTCTGCCATCTCATAGATCGGCAGAAAGAGACCTTATTTGAGGGAGCTGAGCCCTTCACCTCCATCTTTCCCTTCGACCAGAGGAGGAAGAAGATGCATAGAAGAAGCCCAAACCGCCAGATCTGATTAAAACCTGGATGAGAATTCCCGACTACGGGCACGAGGCCAAGAACCCCGCCTTCCGCAGGGTACTCCGACAAGAAGGGAACAGGAACGATCTGGCCGCTCTCTCTCACGACTCTCAAAGAAACGGGTGGTGGATAGGGGGACAACTGGAGGACGCCCGGGCTGATCGGTTGCTGCAGCACAATAAACGACACCGCTGAATAGCTAGGAAACACAGAAGTACTTTGGCAAAAAATAATGCTTGCACAGTGTGGAGGCGTCGTTTTGGCCCAGGAGCAAATGCTCCATCACAAAGAACGCATTTTAAAGTAGTGGAAACTTTTAAAATAGTATTTTTTTTAGAATGTAAATGTTTTGGTGCTATTTTTTCTCTAAGCTAGCTTTCATTGCAAGCTGGTATGCCAATATGATATTCCGTATCTCTCTATCTATTAATTTACAGAACGGTAGGTTCGTTCTTAAGATTTTCGTTCCGATTTTTTTTAGACGGTTTTGCCTCTGACCGTTCGGACATATTACGGTTGGATGCCACCGCCAAGTTGTTTTTCTGAGTAAAGAAAAAATCCGGATGCGGGAGCCGGCAAGGAGTCCTTGCTCGTGCGAGGCGAGCGATCTTGACGACGTGGTAGTGCGGTTGTAGGTGCGAGCGGCAGGCGGCGAGGGGAGGTGCTGGAGGCGCGCTGGCCGGGCATTATTTGAGAGAGGCCGGAGGGCAGAGAGAAGCTTCCGGCAGCTAGGATCTCGAGGCAAGGAACGAGCCGGTGGGAACAATCGCGTCGAGCTTGAGGAGAGTCGGGCGGAGCTGGTGCTCGAGGAGGGCGTCGAGGAAGCCATCTGGAGTTGGACACGGTGACCGCGAGATTGACAAGCACTGCCGCGCCGTATTCCCTCATGACCTCCCTGCAACTACTCATGCCGATTCAGATCAGCAATGCGTCAGATCCTTGGCTCCGACGAGCATAGCCGGTAACGATCAGACCTCTAATCGAAGGGCCAAAATCCAAGAGCAGGCCTAGCAAATTTTGAGGATGCATAGCCATGCTTCTCGATTTGGCACATCCATATCAAAAGAGCCACACCATAGACCTGGTAGAGGATGAAAGGGGATTAGCGTGATGCAGAACAAAAGCAGCGAGGCCAAGGATCTCTTATGCTTTCAGAACCGTGAGGCCATAGAAAATGGATCGCCGTGTATGCAAAATGGGTTAGGCTGCACGAGCGACAAAAGCCTGTCTGGGGCTTCATCAAATGAATCACATAATGGAAAGTCAAATTCAACGTATAGTTTTTTCATAAAATAAATCCACACATATAATTGCACGTCAGTTGATAGCTTCGCCTGGAACATTTTCTATAAGCTTCATGTCTATTTTTTTCTAATTATGTTTAATTATTCTAGCGTTTCTACAAGATCTTTTATTTTTATGGAACAATGAGGCCGAAAAAAATGAATCGCCATTTATTCAAAAGTTTAGGTTAGGGGAGGGATGCGACTCGAGCTCAGGACCAAGCGAGATTTGAGAGAGGATGGGTTGGGGTGAGGTCTCGGCAGTGAGGGAGAGAAGGTGACATGCGATAGGGTTCCTGGGAGCTCTCGGGAGCGTGTCGTGTCTGCGAGTGGGAGGAGATCGGTCAAAGAGCTAGGTAGGGAGGATTTGATTACGAAGGAGAGAGGTGGTGGAGGGGGCTTGATGCAAAATTGCAAGTGCAGCGGTGGAACCCTAGGACTTTGGCTGGAGGAGCCCAAGCTAGGCCTCTGCTGAGCTGCCAGGTGGGTTGCTGGGGTGGCTGGCTTGGACCGCCCGGTGCGTATGTATTATTTTTTCGTGGCAACGCACGGACACTCTGCTAGTACTTATAGACACCGGATGGTTTTCATCAATTTAACGCCCAACTATTTAACAAAATTCCAAGATTAACCCTATGGCTTGGCTCGTTAACGAAAATTACAAGATTGGTTTATGGAGTGTGCTACGCGTCCCTGGGGGATTAAAACCATCAACCCCTGGGTCCTGGAGCTGACGTGTGTCCCTTTTAGCAGAAAAAACTAAACGAATGAGAAGGTGGATGGGTCCCACCCTTTCGTCCTTCCCCTCGCATCTATTGGGATTCGGTGCAGAAAATCAAAAAAAATACTACGCGGAAATCCCAAAAGCCCAAGATCTATCTACTAGAAATGCAATAATGGGAGGAGATACGATATTCATATCTTTGAAGACCAAGCGCGGTTAATGCATCGCGAGGAACGTGGATAAAGAAGACACCCTGACACTGACCTCGAGGTCATGATGTCCTTGCGGCTCCACGACAACTCCTACCATCGAAAGCACGGTGCCGCCAGAGGGAGTCACACACATACGATGCTTGACACTGAGCCCCGCTTCTCCCTGATCCATCCGAGATTGTGGAAGTATATCTCTTGGCTCTGAATCCCGCAGAGCGACGGCGCTCCGCGGTGAAGAACTCCTAAATTTTACAGCCCTGACAAGGGGACCACAGTCGAGAGAGCGAGAGAGAGAGAGAGAGAGAGAGAGAGAGAGAGAGAGAGAGAGAGAGAGAGAGAGAGAGAGGAGAGAGGCAACACAGGCCTTTTATTTATTTCCAAGTGGAAATTGGTGTATTTTAATCCTCTCATGGGCACCTCTTTATATAGGCGGAGGGAGGGGTCCTTCCATCTTTAGGTTCCAATGTGGGACTAAAACAAATAGGAAAAAGAGGACAAAACGCTGCCAGCCGGGTGGGCCAGCTGCCCACCCGCGCCTGGCCCAGCTGGCCAAGACGGCAACCAGCTGACATGGTTATAACCCACGGGTACACAACATCAGCGTACCTAGTCCAGCCCGAAGAAAGGCCCACTGCAAGATATTTGGCATGCGGAGATTCCGGGTGGCCCAGGCCCATGATGCCTTCGGATGCTTGGAGAACAAGGCTAGTGTAGATAGAATTTCAAAGGGCAAACCCTAATCTGTAACCGACTCGACCTACGACCGGGACCTGCCTATCTATATAAAGGATAGGAGGGCATGGCGAGGAGGGCACCTCTCACCGCATATACACCTCCACGCCAGATTGCATCTGCGCACCCATGTAATTTTCGGTTCCGCCGTAATCAAGAGCAGACAAGCAGGAGTAGGGTTTTCCCTCCGGGAGCCTGAACCTGGGTAAACTTCGTGTCCCCACGTTGCTTGTTTGCTAACCGTTCCATGATCTCCATCATCCCCATCTTCTCCAAAACCCAAGCTCATAACAATGGGCATTGACGAGATTAAACCTCGTCAATTGGCGCCGTCTGTGGGAAACGGAGGCGCTGATTGTGCAATCGTGACGGTCCCATCCGAAGCGATCTACAACTCCGTGGCGACGGGGATCCACCTCCTCTTCTGTGCTTTTGACTTCACCGCCCACTCGCCAGCCACCATGAAGGATTTCGAGCCCATAGGCGACGGGCTCGAGATATTGTTCGGGAGCTTCTGCTTCCAGGTGGGGAAGACCGACACTCTCCGCCTCCCAGAGCTGGTGCCACCACCATCCATCAGTCCCACTTCGTGGGTCCCACCCATCGGCGTTCTACGCATGTCAACGCTTATAGATGAGCCCTATGACAACAGCAGTTGTAACTCAGATCTGTGCGACCCTCCATCAGACAAAGGAACCTATGGTTCCAGATCCGAAAGCTGCGGCAGCAGCGATCCAATCTGCAGGCGATACCAATGCGCCGTAGTCATCCATGGCGAAATGGAAGGGCAACCAAATTCGACTGAGCCCAATCCACCGCCCAACCCGCAGGCTGGAAACGGAAGAAACGGAGGGAATCCACCCCTCCAGCCCAACGAGGGCGACGCTGCCGCCTATCAGAGGATCAACCTCAACGAGGATGGCTGGCGCCAGGCACGCGAAGGTGTGGCGGGCAACAAGATCCTACCTGTGACTTCTTCATGGGACCTGTTGATGGCATACCACCTCCTCCTCATCGGCGAGCACAATAGGCAGGTGAAACTGTAGGAGGAGCTCGACAAACGCAACCAAGCAGCTTCAGAGTCTAGCGCGCGGTGAGCTGCGCTCTCCACCGCTGGTGGCTCTAGCTCGCATGGCAATCACGCCAACAAGCATCGCTCTCGCATAGATAACATGGACCCCGCCGCACGACATGAGCTCACCAAAACCCTCAACATGTCCTTCATGGACATGGACGTCAACGACAACGTCATACCGAAGACACCTCAGGCTGCGATGATGGCAGCCACTACGTACCTCGCGTCCCATCCACCTCCGGTGGGGGACCCAAAGAGGGCCATGCACAAGTCCGCACTAGCCGAACTCGGACTCGTCGAAGCTTCGCCTCCACGAAGAAGCTCCTACGGAGCCGAAGCGGTCAGATTCAACCATAGCCCCACACCCTCATCCGATGAGGAAGAGGACGAGCACGATCTACCTCGACGACGCAAGAGCCCAAGACGTCGCAGCCACTACTACAACGCTCAGAACGACCTCGCTCAGCGCAAGGTCGACAAGGCACGCGCCAAACGCGCGTGCTCAACCGAATCCGATGAAGATGATGACGGAGAACTGTGCGGAGTTCGATGCTTCAGCAGATCTGTTCGGCGCACGTGGATGCCAAAAAAATTCAAGCTTCCTTCGGACACTCCGAAGTTTGACGTCACACAAGATCCGAAGTCCTGGCTCAACGACCACCTTTTGTCCATCAAGCTGCACGGGGGCAACAAGAACACCGCCATGCAATGCCTTTAGCTATAGCTGACAAGAGCAGCCCGGATTTGGCTCAGCAGCCTGTCCTTAGGCTCTATCCGAAGCTGGGAGGAGCTGGCGTACAGTTTCATCCGAAACTTTAAGGGCACCAGCAAAAGGCCAGCCTCGATCGAGGAGCTGCGAGCCTGCACTGAATATATGGGCGAATCCATTCGCTCGTACATCTTGTGCTGGTCCAACATCAAGAACTCTACGGCACACATCTCCGAGGAGAGAACGATCGACGCCTTCAAGGATGGCGTCAAGCGCCCGGACTTCAAGGAATAAGTTGGGCGCGTCAAGCCCAAGACACTCGACCACCTCATGGACATCGCCAACAGGTGGGCAGATGGCGAGGATTCCCTCCACCGAGCACATTCAGATGAGGAGGATGAATACGGCCGCAGACATGAACGCCGTAGCAAGCGAAGATTGCACGTCTACGATGATCGTGACGGACCCGACATGGTTGCGGTTGGCTACGCCAAACGCCGCAACAACAACAACCGCAGCAGCAGAGGATGCCGCGGAAGCAACTTCCGCGACAGAGGACGCCCAACACAAACGTGGCAGTACCGCGGCCATGACGACGAACCCTCGGCATACGACAAGTTGTCGGGCCCATGCACCATCCACTTCTACATCGACAAGCAGGATGGCAAAAAGAAGGCCAGCCACATGCTCAAGGACTGCCGCGAGTTCCAAAAACTCAGTGAGGGCCTCACCCAAATGCGGCGCCAGATCGTGAACCCTGGTTCGGACCCGCACCCGCACTAGGTGACATCGCCCACGGAGCTCCTCCACCACCACCCGTGGGACCGTCGAATCCTGCGATCACACCTACACCAAACAACGGCACAGGTGGATACCCACCGCCAAAAGGGTCTCTCATGATCCAGAAGGGACGCCCTACAAATAGGGTGCAAAAGAAGATCACTCGACAGGTCAGCCTCGCTGTAACCGCTCCGCCAGCCATCCCTGAGTACCTCAGTGGCTCGGAGTCCTGCATCACGTTCGATCGTTTGGACCATCCCCGCCAGATCCCTCGCCCAGGTCATGCTGCCCCGGTGCTCGAGACGCAGATTGGAGGATTCGAGATGAGCCGCGTCTTCATGGACGGCGGCAGCGGCATCAACCTGATGTTCGCCAGCACCCTTGCAGCGATGCGGATCCCGCTGTGTAGCCTGGAACAATCCGATACAACATTCCACGGCATAGTCCCAGGGAAGGGAATATATCCCCTGGGAAAGATATGGCTCGACGTCATCTTCGGCAAGCCCAAAAACTTTCCGTGTGAGTGGCTCGAGTTCGAAGTGGTGGATTGGCCATCATAGTACCACGCCATCCTCGGGCATGTAGCGTTCGCAAGGTTCCTAGCAGTAACGCACTACGCGTACCTGCTGCTCAAGATGTCTGGGCCCAAAGGCGTCATCACAGTCTAGGGAAGCTTCACCCGATCGGACCACTGAGATAGAGACTTCAACAGAATCTCCTATTCGTTCAGCATGCAAGAGCAGCTCACGAGGCTCTGAGAGGTGATAGACAACAGGGCACCCCCAGTCGCAAGGCAAAACTCACCTGATACGTCGTTCAACTCCACAGTCAACACGAAAAAGGTGCAGTTCCACCCAAACGACGCATCCAAGATGGCGCTGATCGCCAACGACCTCAGCCCCGCATAGGAAAGCGCGCTCATCGAATTCCTCCGTGAGCGCTGGGAAATCTTTGCCTGGTGCCCTGCAGACATGCCAGGAGTTCCTAGGGAATTCGCCTAGCACGCACTCAATGTGTTCCCGGACACAAGGCCGGTCAAGCAGTCGATCCGACGACTGTCCGAACCACGAGCAGAAGCAGTTGGAATCGAAGTCAACAGACTCCTGGACGCCAACTTCATCCGAGAAATCAAGGAGAGCGAGTGGCTAGCTGACACTGTGCTAGTCCCAAAGAAAGACACAGACATCCTGCGGATGTGCGTGGACTTCACGTCGGTCAACAAGCACTGTCCCAAGGACCACTTTCTTGACGCCTACTCTCCTTCCTTGACGCCTACTCAGGCTAAAATTAGATTTGGCTGAAGGTCGAAGATCAGGAGAAAACGACGTTCATCACGTCGTTCGGGGTATTCTGCTACAACACCATGCCCTTCGGGCTGAAGAATGCAGGTGCCACATACCAGAGGTGCATGAAGGCATGTCTGAAGAACCAGATCGGTCACAACATCCAAGTCTATGTCGACGACATAGTCATGAAGACTAGGGAAGCCACGACACTGATCGACGATCTCCGCGAGACGTTCGATAACCTTGATCACTACAAGATCAAGCTGAATCCAGAAAAATGCGCCTTTGGCATCCCATCTAGCCAACTACTCGGCTACTTCATCTCCCAGCGAGGAATCGAAGCAAATCCAAAGAAAATCCGGGCAATACTGACCATGGGGAAGCCAAAGAACATCAAAGGTGTCCAGCAACTAGCTGGGCGCATCGCGGTGCTGAGCAGATTCATCAGCCACATGGGTGAGAAGGCCCTGCCTTTTTACCAGCTGCTACGCAAAACCGACAAGTTCGAGTGAACACCCGAAGAAGACGACGCATTCGAAGCACTCAAGCGGCTGCTCTCCACCTCACCTTTCTTGGTCACGCCCAAGGAACGAGAGCCACTGATGCTATACATCACAGCCACGCACCAGGTAGTAAGTATCGTACTCGTGGTCGAACGACCCGAAGATGGCAAGACCCATGGGATCCAACGCCCAATCTACTACCTCAGCGAGGTACTGACGCCAACAAAATAGAGGTACCCTCACTACCAAAAACTCACCTACAGCGTGTTCATGATGGATCGTCGGCTGAGCCACTACTTCCAGGAGCATTAGATAATGGTCGTCAACGAGGCGCCACTGTCCAACATCCTAAATAACCCCTAAGCCACAAGACGCGTAGCCCTGTGGGGCATCGAGCTATCTCCTCTAGACATAGTCTACGAGCGGCGCCATGCGATCAAATCTTAGGTCCTCCCTGACTTTCTCGTCCACTAGATGGAGCTCCAGCTGTCGGGCACCCCGGACATGACGCAGTCATGGACGATGCACTTCGATGGCTCCAAGCGCGAGGCTGGAGCAGGAGCTGGCGTCATACTAACGTCCCCGCAGGGCGATAAGATGAATTACGTCCTTCGGATGAAATTTCGTGCCTCCAACAATGAGGCCGAATACGAGGCCCTCATCCATGGCATGAGGATGGAAAAGATCTGCGGCGCAACGCGCCTAGTCATCTACGGCGACTCGAACCTCGTCGTTCAGCAAACGATGAACAAATGCGACGCCCACGCCACCAACATGATCGCGTATCGCACGCTCTACAACTCACTCGAAGGAGACTTTGACGGCTGTGAGCTTTGGCATGTTGGAAGGGAAAGCAACGAGGAAGCCGATAGACTCGCCAACATCAGCTCCACCTGCGCATAGGTGCCACCAGGTGTGTCCCTCGAACAAATCTACATACCCTCTGTCAAAAGGAAATTCCCCAAGGGATCACCCGAAGAAGCAGAACACTCGGTGGATGTACCACTCGAAGGGTCAGAAGGACCCGAAAAGATCGACA
Organism: Avena sativa; assembly: GCA_916181665.1. Taxonomy (NCBI): domain Eukaryota; kingdom Viridiplantae; phylum Streptophyta; class Magnoliopsida; order Poales; family Poaceae; genus Avena; species Avena sativa. The sequence goes on from OV702297.1 coordinate 165,280,081, forward strand.
TAGAGGCCGAGCTCATCAGCCTGATGCAGGTCATGGAGATCGAGGAGACATGGACACAGCCGTACCTTCGGTACCTTCTCAACAAGGAACTGCCTGACGACCCGACAGATGCCCGACACATATCTCGCCGGTCCAAAGCATTCACTCTCCACAATGGCAAGCTGTATAAGCACAGCATTTCGGGTGTGCTACAAAGATGCGTCACCATCGGTGATGGCAAAACCATTCTCCAAGACATCCATGAAGGCATCTACGGTCACCACGCAAGCAGCCATGCCCTCGTCGCCAAAGCTCTGCAAATTGGATTTTACTAGCCAAAGGCCATGAACGAGGCCAAGGACATCGTCCGAAGGTGAAACAGCTGCCAAAGGATCACAGACAAGCCACACATACACCAGGATCAGAGCTCAGGCCCATACCACTGGCCTGGACCTTTGCCCAATGGGGCCTCCACATGATCGGCAAACTGCCAAAGTCCTCGCCAGGAGGTCACGTCTTCCTCCTGGTCGCAGTCGACAAATTCACCAAGTGGATCGAGGCTATGCTCGTCACCAACCAAAGCGGCAAAATGGTCGTCAAATTCTTCGAGTCCATAGTCTACAGGTTCGGTGTGCCACACAACATCATCACGGACAATGGCTTGAACTTCATCTCAAACGAATTCCAGGACTTCTGCAAGGGCCTCGGAATCAACATATCATACGCCTCGGTGGTGCACCCGTAGACCAACGGGAAGGTTGAAAAGTCCAACAGCCTCATAGGCGGAGGCATCAAGAAACGCCTGCTAAGCCCACTCGAACGGCTTGCGGGAGCCTGGGCAGAAGAGCTACCCTCCGTCATCTGGAGCCTACGCACAATGCCGAACAGCGCAACTGGCTTCACACCTTTCTTCATGGTGCACGGAGCCGAAGCCGTACTACCTGCCGAGGTACGCCACAAGGCCCCACGGGTCGTCGCCTACAGCGAAGCCGAATCGACGGCCGCACTCGAAGATGCCGTCGACACACTCGACGAGGCACGCGACATCTCCGTGGCTCGCTTAGCGGTCTACCAGCAGAGCCTCCGTAACTACCACAGCCGACGGTTGCGACCAAGGTCCTTTGTCGAAGGAGACCTCGTACTATGACTCAAGCAAGAACGGCCGAAAAAGCTCGAGTCACCCTGGGAAGGACCATACATCGTCACAGAAGTCATCCCAGGTGGCGCCTATCGCCTCAAGGACATCGCGTCAGGAGTCGAATACTCCAACCCCTGGAACGTTGCGCGTCTGCGACGCTTCTACTCCTAGTTATCCCTTTACTTTCAATAAGGCTACTCAGCCGAACAATGTACCTCCTCGATTATGATATGAATAAAAGCTAAGTGTCTCGCCCGAAATTTTCTTTTACCTTGCATTACGTTTTGATATAACATGTTCGGGGGGCTCCGCCTCACCTCACAACTTCGTCGATTGAGAATAACGCATGTAACCTGAGTAGCTGACCATGTCAGGCTAACGAAAAGGGCATGCATACAACAAAGGCACCACGTGCTGGAACAAACAAACTTTACAGAAAAAGGGCATAACAAGCCACTCTAATATATACAAGTTTTACATCTATCTTTTTACAGGGTCTACCTATTCTGAAGAATCACGTGTGCCCGATGCTAAAAAAGATCCATGATCTCTTCGGCATACTGCCTAACAGCTGCATAATGCGGGCGCATGTCCTAGATGCCACCATCTGGTCTAAGGGGCGGCCCAGCCGCCACCTCCGCGAGATCGACATCAGGGCGATGCAGCCGGACAAGTGAAAGGGCAGCTTTCACCCCTGCCACCAGCTGGTGCCGCACCAACTCCCTCACGCGATTCACGTCCCGAAATTTCGACAGCAAACCCCAAAGGGTGGATGGTGCCTTGTCTAGAGGAAACATGACGTACATAATCGACGCCAGGGAAGTCTTCACCTGCCTCAGCACCCGCGACACTTGATGAACACGATCCTGCACCATCGCAAGGACGGTGGCCCGGTCACGGTCGATCCAGAAGAAGCCTCAGGCTTCCATGTCCTTTTGGGTCAGGCAGTTGATTCGAACTGCAATGCTCTCCTTCTCCTCCCTTGGAACAAGGTTGGCACCTGCAGAAAACTCAGAATAAGATGACGCGACAACAAGGCGCACCCAAAAACGAGTAGCAGATCAAGAAAGCTCATATTGCAGTTGCTCGCTCAACTGCCATAGCTCCCCCATCAAATACTCCTCCCTGGCGGTAGCCCGCTCAGTCTTCGACTTCCACACGTCCGTATGGCCTAGAACGCTAAGGATCTCCTTCTCCAAGCTACAGACGCGATCGCAAAGAAAAACAAGCTGCGACGCCACTGGCGGACCTTGGGCCAAAATCCTGGGGTGGCGAACGGGCTTGGTGGGGCGAAAAATGGACCTCTGGCTGAGTTTAATTGGAAAATGGGCCAATATACCTGCAAATACTAGATGATTTTTCATGGGCTGGGGGGGAGGGGGGCGACGGCCCAGGTTCGCCCCCGTGATGGTCCGCCAGTGTGCGACGCATCATCCAAAGATGGTCGCGACTGAGGGATAGTCGAAGTGTCCACAAGAGCCTCACCCGAAGGTCCCTAAAGGAAAGCAAGTAAAAATATGAACAACACATTTCTCTGACAACAACTCAAAGCATCATTTATATACATCAAAAATCCACTGCGTGGCACAAGGAGAAATTGTTCGACAAAATGTTACAGCAACAGAAGAAGAAAAGCTATCCTAGCTACAGCAGATTTAGGCGCCCACATCCGGGGTAGCCTCGGAGCCAGATTGCCTGCCCTGGCTTCTCCCTGCTGCCTTGTCGCGTAGTCCGCCAGCATGTCGATAAGCTTCGGACCATACCGCTTACAACGAGAGGCGAAGAGAGCAAAGGCTACCTCAGAGCCGTCGGGAGCTGTTGGCATCTCGGAGGTGATGTGTGGAAGATCCAGCTCTGCTCCGACGCCATGGCCATGGCCAGACCCACAGAAGCGCCGATGCCCTTCTGCTTGCACTTGTAGGCCGCAGGGGCATCCTCTGACAGCACATCCGCCAGAGAATCAACATCCTTAAGGGCAGCGCCCTTGGGAACGATCTCCTTGTAGAAACGCTGGAGAACCTCCTTGGACTTAGCAAGGGAACCAGCAGCAGTGCCGCAGCAATCTTCGACCGCTGCGGTGGCATCATCCAGAGCGCTCTCGTGCTCCAAGACACTGCGATCAAACGCAATGCCCGAAGCATCTGGTGCAAAGAAGAACAGGCATGAGTCAAATAAGGACAAGAAGAAAGAACAGTCGAAGATCCAAAAGACCAATTTCATGCAAGACACATACTGGAGAAGGACTTGGCCGCATCCATCAGCTTCTTGGCCACCTCCTTCTCGTGCGCATCCGCAACAGTTGTGAGCTGCTCTTCGCGATCCGAAGCCTCCCGCTACAGGCGCTCCTTGGCCTGGGCAGCATCAGCCAACTCCTGTTGCAGGCGCTCCTTCGCCTCCACGGCATCAGCAGCCTGCTTCTCCGCACGACCGAGGCTCTTTTGAAGAGCATCCAGCTAGCGAAGGGCCGCATTATTCTCATCTACAAAGCATCAAGTACACACATGAGCAACACAAGCTACATTCAGGCAACAAGTGAAAAAGACAAGAGCAAGCAAGACACGTACCTCGAGCTGCTACATACTAGCCTCCAGTGCCAGATGCTGCTGGATGAGCAGGTTTGCGCTGTGCACAAAGGGCTGTGGAAAGAAGCAGAAGCAAACAATCAAGAAAGCATCAAGAAAAGGGCTCCGGGGTTGCGCCTCGAAACGAGCAAAACATCAAACAAAACGACCCGAAAAAGGCTCGGGGGCTCCCCCAGGACAAGAGGAAACACAACTTACATGCTCAGACGGGGACTCTGAAGGTCCAGGTGCAGTCTTCTGAGTGACGACTACTCGAGCCTCCTGCGGAGAGGGGTTCGGAGCATCGCCCCTAGAGTTATCCACCGTCTGAGAGGGAGGGGCCATCGGCTTCGACTCCCCTACGGCCTCCTGGGTGCCCTCACTAAGAGATCCCTCCGAGGAGTGGCCGCAAGGAAAATGTTCATCAAAGCAAGAAGAAAAGTGCACACGCAAAAAAACAGAACGAATAGCATCCAAAGGTACTTACGAGTCGATGTCGCTCAAATCGAAAACGGGCGGCGCCTTCTCCTTCTTCTTCTTATTCTTGGCCGGCGACTGCGGTGCCATAGCCCGTAGAGGCATAGCCGGGAACGGTGAGGAGGAAGCGCCGTCATCCCCGCTGTGGCGCACAAGGAAGGATGGGTCCCTAGGTGTTGGCAGAGTCGAGGCATCCGAAGACTCACTCATACTCCGTGCCTGCTTTCGGGTCCGCCCCTCGCTCGCCTCGGGGGCATCATGAGTTGGCGATTGCGCCGGCGGAAGCTTAGACTCGGAGTCCACAACTTCGTTGTCCGGCGCAATCAGATACTTTTCAGGCAGCGGAGGCACCATGCCAGCTACCTTCAGTTCCTACAAAAGAAGAGAAAGAACGTGATTAAGCAACACTTACTCATGCGAAAAAACAACAATCATAAAAAGAGCACAACGCACAGGACGCAGTTCTAAAACCTGAGGAACTAGATTCGAAGAGCTGAAGGGGGGGGGGTCAAGGACTTCTTCGGGAGGTCCTCTTCAGCCTTGAACTTCAGCAGCGGCCGAAGATCCCTATCGAGGTCGCCCCTGGAGAGCTCCTCAACCAAACCCCTCGTCGGGTCGTGGCGGCCAGTGTAAAGAAACATCGGATGCGCCCTCGCCTGGAGTGGCTGCACCCGACGTTTGAGGAAGGTGCGGATGATATCCACACCATTCACCTCCTTCTCCGCAACCATCTGGAGGGCCTCCACTCGACGGTAGATCTCATCTACCTCCGCCACCTCGCCCTCCAGGATATGGTTCTTCCAGGATCTCTTCGGCAGGATCTCCTAGGCGGAGTCGAAGGGGGCGAGGCCGAAATTTTGCCCGTCCACTGTGGAGTCGCGGATATAAAACCACTTCTTCCGCCAGTATTGGACAGACTCAGACATAGAAAAGGAAAAGAAGAGAACAGAATATCGGAGGGAAATAATGTAGCCGCCGAGCGGGTAGACCCCGCCGGTGCCAGACTGCCTCTTCACGAAATAGAGCTTCTGGAAGAGGCCAAAGTGTGGCTCGATACCGAGCCAGCACTCGCGAAAAGTAATGAAGCAGGCGATGTGGAGAAGAGAATTGGGCGAAAGATGGTGGAGTTGGATGCCATAGAAAAACAAAAGTCCACGAAGAAAATCGTGGACTGGGAGCGAAAGGCCACGAAGAACGAAAGCGACAAACATCACCCGAAACCCTGCGGGTGGACGGGGGATTACCTCATCGCCAGAGATCTTGACGTCCTCCTTGTCCTGCGGGATTAAACCCGCGTCGCGCAGCTTGTGCAGGTCACCCTCGCGCATCTCCGTGCGCCTCCACCCGCCATCAGTCATGCGAGTGGCGGAGGCACTTCTCTTGCCGCCACCGGCGGCACTTGAGCCCGCTCCAGCAGAGGCCTTCTTCGACTTCACCATGGTGGAGCATCGATGACGGCGGTGCGCGCAAAGGAATGAGGAGGGAAAGGATCGGAGAATGTCCAGTGCGCGCAAGGAAGAGCTCGTGAAAATGGAAGCAGCGGAGGAAGCAAATGGCAAAGGGTGAAAACAAATCACTGTTTCCCCACGGTTGATGATGATCAGGAGTAGTTCGTCCAGAAGCCCTAACGCCAGGGACAGATCCAACCGTCCACGTGTCAAGATAGTAGCGAACCGTCGCCCGCACACCGTCCACTATGCACGGAAACCGAGGAGAGGCCGTTATTCTTGCCACATCGCGTATGACTAGTCAACTTCAAGTCAGAAAGTGGGACCCACGATCGTCCTGTTACGTCACCTCTGGCGCCGCAGACGGTTGAGGTCATCGACCGTCAGCACTGACGTCATCAAGCAGTCTAGCAACGACTAGAATTCTTTGACTAAAAAGCAAGTACTTCCTCGAATCTACGATTCGAACAACTACTCGGGGGATACTATTGGAGATATGCCCTAGAGGCAATAATAAAAGTGGTTATTATTATATCTTTGTGTTTATGATAAATGTTTACATTCATGCTATAATAGTATTAACCGGAAACATTAATACTTGTGTGATTTGTAAACTAAATTAGAGTCCCTAGTAAAGCCTCTTTGTAATACTAGCTTGTTGGTTAATAGATGATCGTGGTTTCCCGATCATGAGCATTGAGATGCTGTTAACAACAAGATCATATCATTAGGAGAATGGTATGATGGACATACTTCTATAGATAAGAGTAGCATTAAGATCAAGTCATTTGAATAGTTCGTTTGCTATAAGCTTTCTGATACATAGTAACCTAATTCCTTCGACCATGAGATCATGCTAATCACCATCACCGGAAGGATGCTTTGATGACATCAAAAACCACACCGTAACTGGGTGGCTATAAAGGTGGCATTGAGTGTTCGGAAAGTATGGGTTGAGGCACATGGATCAAGAGTGGGATTTGTCCATCCATATGACGGATAGATATACTCTGGGCCCTCTCAGTGGAATGTCATCCAATTAGCTTGCAAGCATGTGACTGGCTCACAAGGGATCACATATCACGGGAACAAGAAAAGAGTACTTATCGGTAACGAGGTTGAACTAGGTATGCAGAGATACCGACGATCAAAACCTTGGATAAGTAAACTATCATGAGACAAAGGGAAATTGGTATCATATGTAAGTGGTTCATTCGATCGCAAAGTAATCGTAGAAATATGTGGGAGCCATATGAATTTCTAGATTCCTCTATTGGTTATTGATCGGAGAAGTGTCTCGGTCATGTCCGCATAATTCACGAACCGTAGGGAGACACACTTAAGGATTCTATGTTGTTTAGTAGATATGCAATCTTAGTAGGGATACCGAATGTTGTTCGGAGTCTCGGATGGGATCCGGGATATCACGAGGAGATTCGGAATGGTCCGGAGAATAAGATTCATATAAGGAAAGTCTGATTCCGGATTCGGGAAAGATTCCGATGTTTTCATCGGAGAGGTTCTAGAAGGTTCACCGAACCGGAAGGGGAATGGACCATGAATGTGTCATGGGTAAGTGGAATGATTGGATCATATCCTAGGTCTCTTGGTGTGGGCATTTGCAAGAGATAATTAAGCTCTAAATTGAAAGTCAAACGGGAAGTTTGAAAAGTAAAACTGGAACAATGGTTTCCTAGTGGGAGAAGAAACAAGTCCTTCTCTCAATCCAACTTAGGTTTGGGTTTGGATTCAAACCCACTCCTCCCAAGGCTGCCCCCTCTCATAAATAGAGGGGGAGGGCTGCCCCAAAACAAAAAAGAGCCAAGCCCTCCCCACACTCGCCGCCACGCCGCCGCCGCGCCCAAGCCGCCGCCGCTCGTCGCCGTCGCCAGCTGCCGCCGCCTAGCGTCGCCGCGCCATCACCGCCACCCTAGCCGCCGCCGACACCTCCTCCTCCTCCCGGATTTCTAAACCCTAGATCTCTGGGAAACGCTAATCCACCATAACTCGCACCGGATTAGGCGAAGCCCTGCGGGATCTTCCCTCTACTTCTGACACCACACTGTCATGCTTCCGGATTCACGAGGGGAGAACTACAACCTCCGCTTTCTGATGGAACAAGGGAGAGGAAGGTCTTCATCGAGTACCGAACGTGTGACCGACTGCGGAAGCGCTGCCGGAACGCAACGCCGGAAGGATCGTCTACGCGATCTTGAGATCGGCAAGTGTACGACTACATCACCCACGAGAATCTGCTCTCGTTAACCGCTTTGGAATCTTCGAGGATGAGTGCTTCTATCGACTCGTTGCTACAATCTAGTAGATAGATCTTGGCTTGTTTGTGTGCATGCGGTAGAATTTTTTTGTTTTCCATGCTACGAACCCCTACAGTGGTATCAGATCCGTGTCTATATGTAGATCTGTTGCACGAGTAGAACACGATGGTCATTGTGGGCGTTGATGCTTTTGTTGTCGATTGCTTGTTGTGTACTTTGCATCTTGCGGGATGGTGGGATGAAGCGGCCCGGGCTAACCTTACATGACATCGTTCATGAGACTTGCTCCACGCTTGACATGCAACTTGTATTGCATAAGTGGCTTTGCGAGTGCCTGTTTCTCCCAACATAGTTAAGATTCAATTTACAACGGGTGATTGACAATACTAGTATCAATGTTGTGGTTCTTGTTCGTAAGTTAGAACGACACTTATTGAAAGCCCCAAACCACGTAAAATATGCAAAGAAAATTAGAGGCGTATAACTTTGTTTTGCAGGGGTGTGCTGTGATGTGATATGGCCATGATTGTGATTATATATGATGTATGCAATGTTCCTTATTGTAAGTTGGCAACCGGCAGGAGCCATATGGTTGTCTTTTAAATTCCGTTAAGACCTGCGTGTCTATTCAAAGTAGTTGTAATAGTTGATGCTGGTGGACAACAACCATGAAGCGGCGCCATTGACCTTAACTCCATACCGGTGATTTTGGAGATCATGTTCGTGCTTGAAGATGGAGGTCGGAAGCACAAGAAGAAAGGCCATATCATATCACATACTATGAATTGCATGTGATGTTAATCCTTTTATGCATCTTGTATTGCTTAGTTCACGACGGTAGCATTATAAGATGATCCCTCAAGCACAAAATTTCAAGTTTTAAAGTGTTCATCCTTAGTAAGCACCGTTGCTAAAGCTCGTTGTTTTGAAGCACCACGTGATGATCGGGTGTGTTAGATTCTGCGAGTGTATACAACGTGAGCAAGCCAAATTTGCTCATGCGGAAGCTAAGGTTTGATCTTGACGAGCCTAGCATGTACAGACATGGTCTCGGAACACGGATCACCGAAAGGTAAAGCACGAGTCATATAGTAGATATGATGAACATGTTGATTGTTCTCCATTGATGCTACATCAACTCTCGTGATGATCGGTTTTGATGTGGTGGATTTGGTTCGTGTGATCACTAAAACAATTTGAGGGATATTGTTTTGATTGGGAGTTCACCTAGATTAATTTAACTATTAATTAGAACTCAATTTGTCATAAACTTAGTCTAAACTATTGCAAATATGTTGTAGATCAATGGCGGCCCCTACCATCAATTTTAATGCGTTCCTAGAGAAAGAAAAGTTGAAAAACAATGGAAGCAACTTCGCGGATTGGTTCCACAATTTGAGGATTGTCCTCAATGCTCGTAATTTGACCTATGTGCTGGATGCACCCCTGGGTGACCCGCCTGCAGCTAATGCTACCGATGAGGTAAAGAATGTTTTCCTCGCTTGGAAGAATCAGTACTCCACAGTTCAGTGTGCTATCTTGTATGGTTTGGAATCGGAGCTTCAGAAAAGGTTTGAGAACCATGACCCACATGATATTGTCCGTGAAATCAAAATGATATTTGAGGCTCACGCGGCAGTTGAGAGTTATGAGGCTTCTGAAAAGTTCTTTAACCGCAAGATGGAAGAGGGCAGCTCCGTCAGTGAGCACGTGCTTAAGATGTCTGGGCACGCAAGTAAACTCCAAAGCTTGGGTATAGTGATTCCTAATGCTTTGGGGATTCACCGTGTCCTCCAATCACTATCACCAAGTTACAAGAACTTTGTGATGAACTACAATATGCAAAACATGGAAAAGTCGTTGCCCGAACTCTTCTCCATGTTAAAGTCTGCAGAAGTGGAGATCAAGAAAGAGCACCAAGTGTTGTTGGTCAATAAGACCACCATATTCAAGAAGCAAGGCAAGTCTAAGAAAAAAGGGAAACTTCAAGAAGGGCGATAAGAAAGTTACCGCCGGCGAAGAAGACCAAGGCTGGGCCTAAGGCTGATACTGAGTGCTTTTACTGCTAGCGAGAAGGTCACTGGAAGCGGAACTGCCCAAAGTACTTGGCGGATTTGAATAACGACAACATCAAGAAGAAAGGTATATCCGATATACATGTTATTGATGTGTATCTCACTAGTACTCGTAGTAGTGCCTGGTTATTTGATACTGTTCGGTTGCTCATATTTGTAACTCGAAACAGGTACTACAGAATAAATGGAAGCTAGCGAAGAACAAGGTGACGATGCGTGTTGGAAATGGATCAAAGGTTGATGTGATCGCGGTCGGCACGCTACCTCTTCATCTACCATCGGGATTAGTTTTATACTTAAATAATTGTTATTTGGTGCCTGCGTTGAGCATGAACATTATATCCGGATCATGTTTATTGCGAGACGGTTACTTGTTTAAGTCCGAGAATAATGGTTGTTCGATTTATATGAGTAATATGTTTTATGCACATGCACCTTTGATAGATGGTCTATTCTTATTGAATATCGATTGTGGTAATACACACATTAATAACATTGAAGCTAAACGTTTGAAATTGAGCGATAACTCAACCTATATGTGGCACTGTCGTCTTGGTCACATTGGAGTGAAGCGTATGAAGAAACTCCATTCCGATGGACTTCTTGAATCACTTGATTTCGAATCACTTGAAAGATGCGAAGCATGTCTGATGGGTAAAATGACTAAGACTCCATTTTCTGGTATGATGGAGCGAGCTACGGACTTATTGGAAATCATACATACCGATGTGTGTGGCCCAAAGAGTGTAGCATCGCGCAGTGGTTATCGTTATTGTCGTGGGAATGGTCACGGCAGATGCTGCAATCGGCAGCGAGTAGTAGAACGAGGGGCAAGGGCGGCCAGCCATCTGCGGTGCGAGATGAGGGCAGAGACACAGGGTTTTACCCAGGTTCGGCCCCCCGGAGGGTAAAGACCTACTCCTGCTAGATTGTATTATGAAGGTGGTACAATGGGCGAGCTCGGCGGCTAGGCGGCGAGTCGCTTGGGTGTATGATGGAACGTATCCCTACACGCCCCGCAGGGAGGTTTATATAGGCTCACCTCCTCTAGGGTTTACATATCTCAACCGAATCAGTTAAGGCCTCGGTACTTGTTTAACCTAATCCGACTGGGCCTATCTACTCGCCTGGGCCTTCAGCTTCCAGTCGCTTGGATCCACGCCAGGCCTTGATCCAGTCGCCGTCCTGCAGGCCCACTCGCCGGTTCTTGGGCCAGTCGGAAACGTCCTGCTGGGTATACCCCGGTAGGCTCATCCCCATCAGTAGTCCCCGAGGCCGTCGTCGATTGGGCGTAGGTGGCTGCTGGCAGTCGGAGTATACGGCTTCAGAGTAGACATCCAGTCGAATAGTCGGCGGGCTCCTGTATAAAGGAGAAAACTAGTCATCCTGATCGCAGCTTTGGCGAGTCGAGTCGGCGAAACACTGTCATAGTGATCGGGTTAGCGAGCCGAGTGGCTGAAGTTGGACCGTTAAACGTGGTCAAACTAGCCGTTGGGGTAATCCAACGGTAACTTTTGGCGTAATCATCGCGTAGTAACGGCTCCCAGATTTGACGGGTAACAACCGCTATATAAGGGGAATGGCAGGCGATCAGAGAGCCACCTTCTCGCCATTTCCTCCGACTGTGCGCACTTTCGTCTCCCTTCGCATCGCGATCCAGCCGACCAGAAATCCTTCGACCCCCCACAAATCTTTTCCGCCATGGCCCTCTCCACCGAACCTTGGGGTAGATCTAAGTGCACGAGGGCGCAACTGGCTTCCTTTGAGGAGGCCAGGATCCTGCGAGCCGGCTGCTGGCGCATCCCCACGGCCGGAGAGGTGACCCCAAACCCGCGAGAGAGGGAATTCATCTGCTTCACCAGCCATCTTGAACGGGGGCTAGGGTTCCCCACGTCCCTGTTCTTCCGGCGCTTCTGCACCTACTACGGGATCCAACCATCGGATCTGGGTCCCCACAGCATCGAGCAGCTCGCCATCTTCGTGGCGTTCTGCGAGTGCTACTTGGGCTGCCGGCCCTACTTCCCTCTATGGCAAGATCTGTTCCACGGACGGATCAGCCGTGAGGAGGCGGGCGGCCCAATGCTTGCCGCGGGCGGCCTAACCTTCCAGCTGAAGTCAAAGGCTTCATTTTTCGATCTGATGCTGCCCGCCAAAGCCGCGAGCGACTGGAAGAAGTCGTGGTTCTATATTGCCGAGGCGACCCCGGAGGGCGAGATGGCGATCTCGCGGTACTCCGCCAACCGGTCCGAGCCGTGCCGTCTTCAAGTCGGCAAGCTCCCCAGCGACCAGCGGATGGTTGTCGACGAAATGCTCCAGACCATCCGCGGTCTGAAGAAGAGGGGCCTCCAGACAATAAACTTGTACAACTGCTGGCTCGGGCGACAGCTCGTCCCGCTGGCCCGGCGCGAGCACTACATGTACCAGTACACTGGCCGGGACGACTCGACGAAGGCCTGCCTCGCCGAATGGAAGCTCGAGGACTACATCCCAGCACTGAAGAAGATCACCCAGGCGGTGTACCTGGATGCACAGGCTGGGGTCGCCCCTACACCGCAAAGCGTCCAGCCCCAACGGAAATCACCTCGCTTCATTCGCAGTCGCAGTTTTTGCAGTCGCGGTAATTCTAATTTCATCTTGCGTTCATTGCAGCTATTCCAAGTGGTGGAAGGGTGGCTCCTGCCTTCAGACGACGAGAACTCGAGCTCGTCCGTCCAGGACATGGACGAGTCGCCTCCTGCCAAGGGCGATGCCAGGAGCGATGAAGGTGACAGCGATGACGAGTCCGAGGAGGAGGTCGCCCCGCTGGTCCGCAAGACCCGTGGGCAGCGTCAACGTGAGCTTGAGGCAAGCAAAAGCCTCGAGCGCCATGACGATGATGAAGAACTTCCGGAAACCACCTCGCGCCGCCAGGCTACTCCATCGAAGAAGAAGAAGAAGGAGAAGGAGGCGAGGGATCCTCAGAAGAAAAAGAAGACGAAGCCGACGAGGTCGGCCTCACCACCACACTCGGCGAGCAGCTCTGACGCCCCTAGCCCGGCCAAGGACGAGGCGCCGCCGACGACAGCCGCACTGGACACGGCCACCGTCGAGGTGCCACTGGCGTCAATGCCTCCGCCATTCGCCCCAGTCTCTGGGCTGGGGGATGCTCCGGCTGCAGCGGCTTCGCCTCGCAGGGAGGCTTCTGCCGAAGATGTCCCAGAGGCTCCGGTCGTGGCCTCGACGACGAAGAAGCCGTCCGTGTCTTAGGCACGCGACGTCCTGGAGATGGGGCTCAGCCGTCGACTGGGCCCTGAACTAGAGAAACCGGCCGGCCTCCGCACGGGGCTACGTTTCATTCTAGTCGCCAAGTGAGTACACTCACCTTCCTTTGTCTTCCATAGCAGCTTGAATTATCTTGCTTACATGATTGATGTACAGGGCCGGAGTGAAGAGGATGGGCCACCCGACCGTGGCTAAGGTGCCATCCGTCGTCAGCGAGGAGGATCCTTCCCGTAAGAGGAAGGCGGACGAGGTCGTCGTCCCTACGGATGGCGGCAAGAAGGCCAAGGGCGATGACGTCGTCACGATTTCTGACGATACAGCGGTCGCGCCGACTGGACCCGTAACGGAGGCGGCCACGTCCACGAAGGAGGGCGCTCCCTCGCCTGGAGCGGCCGAGCCGACCTCCTTTGGGGCGGGTGCCTCCATCGCGACGTTCCCGCGCTTCATGGCCAAAGCGGCCGCGGCGAGTGGAACTTCGCCCTCGAGCCGTGCACCTGGGGTCGCCGATGCGGAAGTCGACCAGCGTCGTGGGTACACGCCAGCTCTCCTTGCGTCCGTGGACGCGATACAACTCCATGGCATGCTTGGCGCAGCCATCCAGGTATGTCCAGTCCCCGAGGATCAGGCCGGTGTTTTGCAGCGGTCTGATTCTTTTAGCATATAATGTTATTTTGCGCGTCCAGTCCCCGAGTGCGCACTTGCTGAATTTCAGCGGGTGGGCACTTAGGAAGTTTTTGATTGCCAGTCCCCGAGTGCGCACTCGCTGAATATCAGCGGGTGGGGACTTAGGAAGTTTTTGATTGCCAGTCCCCGAGTGCGCACTTGCTGAATTTCAGCGGGTGGGCACTTAGGATGTTGCGTTACTTAACTGCTTGAACGATGTGCAGGGTCTGCAACGTGAATCAGCTGACCGATTGGCAGCGAAGCACCGCGCGGAGAAGGAACTGGCAGCCGTCCAAGAGGTGAATATGGGGCTTCAGGCGGTTGCCGCGAAGGTGGAGGAAGCTCGCCAGGGACTTGTCCCCGCGGGTGAATTGGCAGCGGCTCAATCGGCTTTGAGCTCGGCTGAAGAGCGGATCGCCGATCTCGAGCGCGAGCTGCGGGAAGCGAAGGAAGAAGCGAGCTCGGCTGATGGACGAGCCAAGGCCGCCATTACAGCCGCCGAAGAAGATCGTAAAGTGTCGGACGCCCTTGTTGCTGGGCTTCAGGACGATCATACCGCGCTTCAACGCTTCATCACGGATCTCGCCCGCCCACTGATTGGTGAGTGCCTTTGCCTCTGCCAGTAGCTTGTGCTTTTTGTGATTTCCAACGTACTCACTGTTGTCTTCTATTCGCAGGTCGCATCATTGATAGCACGGAAGAGGCGAGCTCGTTCGACGCGCGGCAGTGTGTGGGCACGCTCGTCGACTCGGCGACGTTGTCGGCAACATGCATCCGAGCCTACCTTCAGGAGATATCACCCACGGAGGTGATTCCCAGCGACCTCGTCGAGGTATGAAGTACTTGGAGAAGGCGCCCTCGGTTGTTGAATTCATGACGCGGTCGGCGTTTCGACGCGGAGCAGCAACGACGCTTAGCCTTGGACTTGCTCACTTCCCAGAGGACTTCGACCTCGACGACGTGACGAGCGGCTACCCTTCGTCGACTGGCACGGTGGAACTTTCCGAGGTGCTCAAGCTGACGGACCGCGTCGCGATGTACTCGGAGCGTGTCTGGGCAATGGGCGACCTCCTTCCGTACCAGGAGACGGTCGTCGCGCCCAACGACCCCGAGCCGCCACACCGAGATTTCAAGGTCGAGCAGCCTTTCCGCGTGGCGATGGCGGGTGAGCTGACGACGTACCCGTCGAACCCATACACGCCGTTCATTCGCAGTCGCCAGGGTGCTGGCGAGTCGTCGTCGAAGCCTGCAGAATAGGGTAGTTTGCCCTGAGGCGTTAGTAGCAGGTCTGCCGTATGGGCATATTTTGTAATGTGAGACAATGCAACATGCTATTGAATGAGACATCGTGTCTGTGTTGGAATTTGTCATGTGCTTTGTGATTGTGATTTGACCGAGTCCCCGAGCGCGTCCGCCCTTTTGTGGGGTTTACCTCGTATGTGATATGTTTGTTGTTTTTGAATGTTTTGTTATTGTGGTCTACTCGCCCGAACTCGAAGAGCCAGTCGCAGGGCGACTCCCTTGAACGCTCTATACTTCATTGTTTTCCCTTGCGCGAACGGGGTCGGGTGGCCGAGTCCCCGAGCGTGGTACTTGGTTGTTCTAGGCGCGACTCGAGGGTGGTTGAGGACTTGGTGCGTTAGTTTGGGCACATCACTCCTGCCTGGCCCGTTGGGTCAGTCGCGTGGCGAGTCCTGGGCATGCTCTCCTACTTGGCGTTTTCCCGAGCCACTCGCGATGAACTGGTCGTCAGTCCCCGAGCATGGTACTTAGCCGTTCGAGTCGCTATGTCGAGGATGCGGAGGACCATGGTCGCTGTAAGAAGCGAAGGCAGTTGTCTTGGCTCGTAAAGCCAGTCGGGCTGGGCGACTCCAATGGGGCTCCGGGTAGGCGTTTTTCATGGACGATGCAAGACCTGAGGTTACTCAGTGCTCTTGCACCGCACTACTGAGCCGTGCCGATCGCTGTTCCAAAGGTTGACTTCTGCGGTTAGCTGGACGCTGTTATTACGAGTGCGAGTGGCACAAGACATGGAGAGTAGGCGCAATTTGCAGTAACCGATTCTTTTTATTTCATAGCGACTGGAGAGTACATATGTGGGGTTCTAGGGGTAGAACTTCTGTAGGAGGTTTACATTCCATGGTCGCTTGATGTCGAGTTCGCCGACCCCGCGGACGTCGATGAGGTAGTAGGCGTCGTTGCCAAGTACTCGCCCGATGGCGAATGGTCCCTCCCACGGAGGGGAGAGCTTGTGCATGCCCTTCTTGTCCTGGATGAGGCGCAACACCAGGTCGCCTTCTTGGAAGGTGCGAGTTTTCACCCGCCGACTGTGGTAGCGGCGGAGTCCCTGTTGGTAGATTGCGGTGCGAGACCGAGCGAGGTCACGTGCCTCGTCGAGTTGATCGACTCCGTCCTGGCGGGCGAGTTCGTTCGCAGCCTCCGTGTAGTGGACGACCCTCGGCGAGTTGTGCTCAAGGTCGGTGGGCATGACTGCCTCGGCGCCGTACACCATGAAGAAGGGGGTGAATCCTGTTGACCTGTTGACCGAGGTGCGGATGCCCCAGATGACGGAGGGTAGCTCCTCGACCCAGCACCCAGCGGTGCGCTCGAGTGGTACTTGGAGTCGCGGCTTCAGGCCGTGTAGGATGATTTGGTTGTCCCGTTCCGCCTGGCCGTTGGATTCCGGGTGGGCGACCAACGCGAGGTCGAGCCAGATGTGGTGCTCTTCACAGAATTCGGCCATGGCTCCTTTGGCGAAGTTGGTGCCGTTGTCCGTGATGATGCTGTTTGGGAACCCGTAGCGATATATGAGCTCGCGTAGGAATTTAGTGGCGGTCTTCCCGTCGTATTTCCGAACTGGCTTGGCCTCCACCCACTTCGTGAATTTGTCGACCGCGACCAGCAGGTGGGTGTAGCCGGAGGGGGCCTTCTTGAAGGGGCCTACCATGTCCATGCACCACACAGCGAATGGCCAGGTGATGGGGATTGTTTTGAGCGCTGAGCTCGGCACGTGCGTCTGGTTGGCGTACTTCTGGCACCCGGCGCACCGCTGGACAATGTCGACAGCATCGGCGTGTGCGGTGGGCCAGTAAAAGCCATGTCGCATAGCCTTGGCGACCAGGGAGCGGGCGCCGGCGTGGTGGCCGCAGTCACCAGAGTGGATAGCGTGGAGGATCTTGCGTCCTTCGGCGGGTTGGACGCAGCGTTGGAACACGCCGGTGACACTGCGCTTGTGGAGCTCGCCGTCGATGATGGTGTAGGACTTGCATCGACGGGCGATCATCCGAGCGTCCGTCTCGTCTGCCGGCAAGGTGCCGACCTCCAGGTAGGCGATGTAGGGCTTGGTCCAGTCGTCTGGCTCGGTGACGAGTGCGACCAGGGCTGCCTCCGGTTGTAATGGGACTCCGATGTCGATCTCCCTCGGGGTAGAGACTGATGGCTTGGTTATTGTGTCGAAAAAGACGCCGGCGGGTGGTGCGAGTCGAGCCGACCCGATGCGAGAGAGGGCGTCGGCCTCCTCGTTCTTCCGCCTGTCGATCCACTCGACGGAGTAGACTGTGAAGTGTCCGCCCAGCTTGTCCACTGCTTGGCGGTACGCCCCCATGGTGGGGGAGACGGCGTCGCAGGTGCCAGCGACTTGCCCCGCGACGAGGTCGGAGTCTCCGTAGCAGCGTAGGCGGTTGACATTCATCTCCTTGGCAGCTCGCATGCCGTGGAGTAAGGCCTCGTACTTGGCCATGTTGTTGGTGCAGGGTGTGAAGTCGAGGCAGAGGATGTAGTGGAGCTTGTCGCCCTTTGGTGAAGTTAGCACGATCCCTGCGCCTGCGCCGTCCGCGTTCTTGGAGCCGTCGAAGTGCAGGCTCCAGTAATGGAGGTATGGCAGCTTCTTTGGCTGCTGGGCCTCTTCCCAGTCGGCGATGAAGTCTGCTAGGGCCTGCGACTTGATCGCTTTTCATGGCTCGTATTTGATGTTGTGGACGCCGATCTCGACGGCCCACTTGGCGACCCGCCCGGTCGCCTCGCGGTTGCGGATGATGTCTTGCAGTGGTGCTGAGGAGACGACCGTGATCGGGTGCTCCTGGAAGTAGTGCGGCAGGCGCCGCTGAGCTCTGAAGACCGCGTATACCAGCTTTTGGTACTGGGGGTACCGCTGGCGCGACTCGGTAAGGACCTCGCTGATGTAGTACACCGGTCGCTGTACTGGGTGCTCCTTTCCTTCCTCCGGTCGCTCGACGACCATCACGGCGCTAACGACGCGCTCGGAAGCCGCGACGTAAACCATCATGGGTTCTTTGTCGGCGGGGGCGGCGAGTAGCGGTGTGGCGAGTAGCACCTTCTTGTGGTCGCGGAGCGCGTCATCCGCCTCCTTGTCCCACTGGAAGGTGGGGTTCTTGCGCATCAGGCGGTATAGGGGTGTCGCCTTTTCGCCCAGGCGGGGGATGAAGCGACTGAGAGCCGCTACTCGCCCGGCCAGTTTCTGGACGTCGCGCAGGCACTCGGGTTTGCCGAGCCGGGCGATCGTGTCGATCTTCGTGGGGTTCGCCTCGATCCCTCGCTTGGAGACGACGTACCCCAGTAGTTGTCCTGCTGGTACACCGAAGGTGCATTTGCCTGGGTTAAGCTTTATCTTGTATTTTCGCAGGTTGGGGAATGTTTCCGCCAGGTCGGCGAGTAGGTCACCTTGGCGAGCGGACTTTACGACCACGTCGTCGATGTAGACGTGGATGTTGCGGCCAATTTGGCTCGCGAGGCACTCTTGCATGCACCGCTGGTAGGTCGCCCCGACGTTCTTGAGACCGAAGGTCATGGCGGTGTAGCAGAAGGCTCCGAATGGCGTGATGAACGCCGTCTTCTCCTCGTCCTCGACTGCCATTTTGATCTGATTGTACCCGGAGTAGGCGTCGAGGAAACATAGCGACTCCGAGCCCGCGGTTGAATCGATTATCTGGTCGATCCGCGGGAGGACGAACTGCTCCTTGGGGCAGGCGCTGTTCAAGTTTGTGTAGTCGATACACATCCTCCAGGTCCCGTTCTTCTTCTCGACCAGGACTGGGTTTGCCAGCCACTTGGAGTATTTTATTGGCCGGATGAAGCCTGCAGCGAGTAGACGCTGCACCTCCTCGGCGATTGCTCGGCGGCGCTCTTCATTGAAGGGCCGCAGCGACTGTTTGACGGGTCGCACTTTGGGGTCGGCGTTTAGTTTGTGCTCAGTGAGCTCCCTAGGGACACCAGGCATGTCAGAGGGCTTCCATGCGAAGATGTCCCTGTTCTCACGGAGGAACTCGATGAGCGCACCTTCCTATGCTGGGATCATGCCCGTCTCGATCGTCACCGTCTGGCTGGAGTCGCCTGGGACCAGCTCGACGGTGCGGGTGTGCGTCGTCGCCTCGAAGGTTGAGGTGTTTGCGCCCTCCGAGTTGGGCTTCTTGAGTATGGTGGGGTCGTCGTTGTTGACCCCGCTCGCGTACTTAGCAAGCTCATCGGCGTGGTTGGTCTCCGCCGTGATGACGGCGTCAGGGAGTTCGGCCCCTTTGGCCTCGCACTCGGCGGCCATGTCGGGGTCGCCGTTGATGGTGATGACGCCGCACGGCCCGAGGAGCTTCATCGCGTTGTACGCGTAGTGGGGCGCTGCCATGAACTTGGCGAACGCCTGGCGCCCCAGGACGCAGTGGTAGGGGCTGTCGAAGGGCACGAGCTCGAAGACTATCCGCTCGGTGCGGAAGTTTGCTGGTGTGCCGAAGGTGACTGGCAACATGACCTTACCGATCGGGTACGCCTTCCGACCGGGGACGATGCCATGGAACGTGGTGTGGGTTGTCTCGATCATCGACTGCGGGAGCCGCAGCCGCCTGAAGGTGTCCAGGTACAGGATGTTGATGGAGCTGCCGCCGTCCATCAATGTCTTGGGGAGCCAGTAGTTGCCGACCTTAGGCTTGACCACCAGGGCGACTCGACCTGGGTACTCGATGCGTGGCGAGTGGTCTTGGCGGCTCCAGGTGATGGGCTGTTCTGACCAGTTAAGGAACTGGGGAACGTCCACCTGGGCCACCGCGTTGACGGCAACGGCGTGGGCGATGACCTTCTTCTCGCGCTTCGTGTTGAAGCCTGTGAAGGTATGGAGCGAGCCGGCCACTTTGCCGAATTTTCCGCCGTTTGGCGGGTCGTTGTCGGGGTCCTCCCGTGCTCGCCGTGCCTTCTCGATCTCCCTGAGGGTGTGGCAGTCGGCGGTTGTGTGCGTTGCGGGCTTCCCTTCCCTGCTATGAAACGCACACGGTTGGTTAAGGAGGGCCGCAGGGTCGAACCTTGGCTTGGCCTTGTAGTTGCCGCCGTTGCGGCGTTGTCCTCCATCGCGGCGGAAGCTCTTGGGCTCGCATTGTGCGTGCCCGGCGTTGGCGACCAAGTCGACTCGCCCGTCACTGCGGCGCTTGCCGGTGAGGCGAGTGTTTCTGTAGCGTAGGTCGGACCGTCGTCCGCTGTCGTTGCCGCTCGTGCAGCGTTGACCTCGTGACTCGTCGTCAGTTTCCTGGTTTGGATCTTCCTCCGCATACCGTTTGGCGATCTCGAGGAGGTCCGGGATGTTGTCGAGTGTGCGAGAGTGTCGCTTGAGCTTGGCGACCAGGGGCTCGTAGCGGCACGAGGTCTTGAAGCAGTGGATCGCGGTGTCCGGGTGGATGCCGACCGCGTTATACCAGAGTTCTTGCCACCGTTGGACCCAGTTGCGGGTCGACTCGCGGGGTCCCTGGACGCATCGCTCCAGGTCCTCGATGGTGGTGGCGCGGGTGTAGGAGCACTCGAAGTGCCTAACGAAGGCGTCGCGCATCTCCTCCCAGGAATCAATACTGTCCTGGGGGAGGGTGTTGATCCACTGCCTGCACGTCCCTTCCATCATCAGGGGGAGGTAACGGCCGGCTAGCAGGTCGGTGTGGCCTGCGATCCCCATCGCCATGTGGTATGTATCGAGCCAAACGGCGGGGTCGTACGAGGGGTCGTACTTTTCTATCTCCTTCGGCGCCTTGAAGTTTGGCGGGTACTTCTCGCCTCAGATCATTGGTCCGAAGCACTTGGGGCCGAGTCGACTGAGCGACCCCATGGGCTCGCCGTCGCGGCGATTGGTCAGGGTGTGTCGCAGGTCATCGGGCTGGCGTGCGCGCCAGCTTTGGTTGTTGATGATGTGAGTGCGGGCGTCGATGGGTTGACCGTTGGCGGCGACAAAGTTGGTCGCTGGCCTGGGGTCGTTGGTGGAGAGTGCCGCGTTCGCGGGTCGGTGTTGGAGCTGCAGTGGCTCCGGTGGCGGGCAGTTGAGGGTGTTTGCCGCCATTGGGCGGCCGCTTGTGGCCGCTCTGCTTCCCGAAGAACGCGAGTATACTCGACCCTGCGAGTCGGCGCCTGCGTTTTGCTGCTCGACGGCCTTTGCGAGCAGGGCCCTGACGTACTGGATCTGTAGGGCGCCGTCGCCCGTGGCCGTGATGTTGTCGGCTGCTGCTCGGCCTGCCACGAGGTTGTCCATCGGGGTGGAGAATAGTGGGAGCCGTTTGCATCTCGCTCCCATGAGGAGACTACTATCCGCGGCTGGTCCCTAGGAGGTGTGCGGTTGGGTGGAGGTGGGACGCCCATCGCCGTCGACCCTGGCGGGGGTCGGGCGCTTCCTCCTGGTGGCGCGTTCTCGCAGATCGCGCGCTCGGCCACGTGGGCCGGGTCGTTTTCGTCGTCGAAATTCAGGGCGCGCCCCTGAATGGTGGGGTTCAGGCGCGACCTGATCCGCTGCTGATGGTAGCGCGATAGTTCCTGCGCCGTCACCTGCTCGGGGCGAAAATTTTCACGCTCGGCTTGTTCCTTGCGCACCGCCTCCGTCAGTTTCAGGCGGAGTTCCTCGACCTCCGTCGCCGTGGCGTTAGGAGGAATTGGGGTGGAGAAGGGGTCCTCCGGCGGATCGGTGCCGGTCGCCATGTAGGTCGCTGCGTGGCGACCGGTTCCGTCGCGGAGGTCGGCGGAGTTTTCCGATCCGGAATCGAATTCGAAGATCCCGAGGATGGAGGGGTCCTCGAAGTCTCCCACGTTGGAGACCTGGGTGATGGAGCCTGCGGGTGAAGCCGCGGTGATGGACCCGGCGAGTGACACCGGGGTCGCCGAGTCGGCGTCGTCGTTGAGGGCCGCGTCTTCTGCGACCGCTGAGTTTTCGGCCACGTCGCTGTGGGTCGAGTTGTACTCGGAGGCGAGGCGATGGATCGTGCGGATCTGGCTCTCGGAGAGCCGATCGCGTGGCGGCGACTCGCGGATGCGAGCCGAGTCCTCCGAGAGGATGACGTCGGTGAGGACGACGAAGAGGCTGATCATGCCGATCGGCAGGATCACGCTGTGCGTGACGGGTCGCGCCGCCGGGACGTAGCTGCTCGGCAAGATTTGGAGCATCTCGCTGATCGATATCATGCGGCCGGTGGCAACCGTCTCGTTGATGGGCAGATTGGATCTCGCCGCAGAACACCGGCCAGACCGGCCAGGCCCCACGGTGGGCGCCACTGTCGTGGGAATGGTCATGGCAGATGCTGCAATCGGCAGCGAGTAGTAGAACGAGGGGCAAGGGCGGCCAGCCATCTGCGGTGCGAGATGAGGGCAGAGACACAGGGTTTTACCCAGGTTCGGCCCCCCGGAGGGTAAAGACCTACTCCTACTAGATTGTATTATGAAGGTGGTACAATGGGCGAGATCGGCGGCTAGGCGGCGAGTCGCTTGGGTGTATGATGGAACGTATCCCTACACGCCCCGCAGGGAGGTTTATATAGGCTCACCTCCCCTAGGGTTTACATATCTCAACCGAATCAGTTAAGGCCTCGATACTTGTTTAACCTAATCCGACTGGGCCTATCTACTCGCCTGGGCCTTCAGCTTCCAGTCGCTTGGATCCACGCCAGGCCTTGATCCAGTCGCCGTCCTGCAGGCCCACTCGCCGGTTCTTGGGCCAGTCGGAAACATCCTGCTGGGTATACCCCGGTAGGCTCATCCCCATCAGTTATGTTCTTACCTTCACGGATGACTTGAGTAGATATGGGTATATCTATTTCATGAAACATAAGTCCGAAACTTTCGAGAAGTTTAAGGAATTTCAAAGTGAGGTAGAGCATCAACGTAACAAGAAGATTAAATTTCTATGATCTGATCGTGGAGGTGAATATCTAAGTTACGAGTTTGGCGAGCATTTGAAGAAATGCGGAATACTTTCACAATTGACACCGCTGGGAACACCACAGCGTAATGGTGTGTCCAAACGTCGTAATCGAACTCTCTTAGATATGGTTCGTTCTATGATGTCACTTACAGATTTACCGCTATCGTTTTGGGGTTATGCATTTGAAACAGCCGCATTCAATTTAAATAGGGCACCATCTAAATCCGTTGAAACGACACTGTATGAATTATGGTTTGGGAAGAAACCTAAATTGTTGTTAATTAAAGTTTGGGGTTGCAAAGCTTATGTAAAGAAGTTACAGCCCGACAAGCTTGAACCCAAAGCGGAAAATGCATCTTCATAGGATACCCGAAGGAAACTATTGGGTATTACCTTCTATCATAGATCCGAGGGCAAAATCTTTGTTGCCAAGAATGGATCCTTTCTAGAGAAGGAGTTTCTCTCGAAAGAAGTGACTGGAAGGAAAGTAGAACTCGACGAGGTTGTTGAACCTTCTCTCGAACTTGCGAGTAGCGCAGCACCGGAAGTGGTTCCTGTGGCGTCTACATCAATAAGAGAGGAAGCTAATGATGTTGATCATGAAACTTCGGTTGAAGTTGCTACGGAACCTCGCAGGTCGACGATAACTCATACCACTCCTGATTGGTATGATCCCATTATGAGTGTCATGTTGGTGGATAACACCGATGACCCTGCGACATATGAGAAAGCGATGATGAGCCCAGATTCCAATAAATGGCAAGAAGCCATGAAATCCGAGATTGGATCCATGTACGAAAACCAAGTATGGACTTTGGTGGACTTACTGGATGGACGTAAGGATGTCGAGAATAAATGGATTTTCAAGAAGAAAACAGATGCTGATGGTAATGTTACTGTCTATAAAGCTCGACCTGTCGCAAAAGGGTTTCGACAAATTCAAGGAGTTGACTACGATGAGACTTTCTCACCAGTAGCGAAGCTAAAGTCTGTGAGGATTATGTTAGCAATCGCTGCATATTATGATTATGAGATATGGAAGATGGATGTCAAAACGGCGTTCCTCAATGGAGACATTGATGAAGAGTTGTATATGATGCAACCCAAAGGTTTTGTTGATCCTAAAGATGCTAACAAGGTATGCAAACTTCAACGGTCCATTTATGGATTGAAGCAAGCATCCCGAAGTTGGAATCAACGCTTTGATAAGGTGATCCAAAACTTTGGTTTTATACAAACTTATGGAGAAGCTTGTATTTACAAGAAAGTGAGTGGGAGCTCTGTAGCATTCTTAATACTATATGTAGATGACATATTGTTGATTGGGAATGATGTAGACCTTCTTAATAGTGTCAAGGATTACTTGAATAATAGTTTTTCAATGAAAGATCTTGGCGAAGCAGCTTATATATTAGGCATAAAGATTTATAGAGATAGATCAAGGCGCCTAATATCATTGTCACAGAGTACAAATTTGGACAAAGTTCTAAAGAGGTTTGGAATGGAAGATAGCAAGAAAGGGTTCTTGCCCATGTTGCCCAATACGACCCTGAGTAAAACTCAAAGTCCTACAACGGCAAAAGATAGAGAAAGGATGAGTAAGACTCCCTATGCCTCAGCCATAGGATCTCTTATGTATGCCATGCTATGTACTAGACCTGACATTGCATATGCTGTTAGTTTGACTAGTAGATATCAAAGTGATCTAGGAGTAGATCATTGGACAGCGGTTAAAAACATCCTTAAGTACTTGAGAAGAACTAAGGATATGATTCTTTCTTATGGAGGTGATGAAGAACTCGTTGTTAATGGTTACACCGATGCTAGTTGGAACACCAATCCGGATGATTCTAAATCTCAGTCTGGATACGTATTTACTTTGAATGGTGCAGCAGTTAGCTAGAGGAGTGCAAAGCAAAGCGTTGTGGTGAGATCTTCAACTGAATCGGAATACATAGCTGCTTCGGAGGCTTCACAAGAGGCAATATGGATGAAGGAGTTCATTACAGAGCTCGGTGTGGTTCCAAGTGCGCTGGACCCAATGTCTATCTACTGTGATAACATGGGCGCCATAGCCAATACGCAAGAACCAAGGTCACACAAGAAGCTGAAGCACATCAAGCTACGTTTTCACGCTATTCGATAACATGTCCAAGATGGTGACATAAAGATTTGCAAAGTACACACAGATCTGAATGTGGCGGATCCATTGACTAAACCTCTTCCGAGGGCAAAACATTACCAGCACCAAACCGCCATGGGTGTTCGGTATATTACCATGTAATCCAGATTAGTTGACTAGTGCAAGTGGGAGACTGTTGGAGATATGCCCTAGAGGCAATAATAAAAGTGGTTATTATTATTTCTTTGTGTTTCTGATAAATGTTTACATTCATGCTATAATAGTATTAACCGGAAACATTAATACTTGTGTGATTTGTAAACTAAATTAGAGTCCCTAGTAAATCCTCTTTGTAATACTAGCTTGTTGGTTAATAGATGATCGTGGTTTCCCGATCATAAGCATTGAGATGTTGTTAACAACAAGATCATATCATTAGGAGAATGGTATGATGGACATACTCCTATAAGCGTAGCATTAATATCAAGTCATTTCAATAGTTCGTTTGCTATAAGCTTTCTGATACATAGTAACCTAATTCCTTCGACCATGAGATCATGGTAATCACCATCACTAGAAGGATGCTTTGATGACATCAAACACCACACCGTAACTGGGTGGCTATAAAGGTGGCATTGAGTGTTCGGAAAGTATGGGTTGAGGCACATGGATCAAGAGTGGGATTTGTCCATCCATATGACGGATAGATATACTCTGGGCCCTCTCGGTGGAATGTCATCCAATTAGATTGCAAGCATGTGACTGGCTCACAAGGGATCACATATCACGGGAACGAGAAAAGAGTACTTATCGGTAACTAGGTTGAACTAGGTATGCAGAGATACCGACGATCAAAACCTCGGATAAGTAAACAATCACGAGACAAAGGGAAATTGGTATCGTATGTAAGTGGTTCATTCGATCGCAAAGTAATCGTAGAAATATGTGGGAGCCATATGAATTTCCAGATTCCTTTATTGGTTATTGATCGGAGAAGTGTCTCGGCCATGTCCGCATAATTCACGAACCGTAGGGAGACACACTCAAGGATTCGATGTTGTTTATAGATATGTAATCTTAGTAGGGATACCGAATGTTCTTCGGAGTCTCGGATGGGATCCGGGATATCCAGAATGGTCCGGAGAATAAGATTCATATAATGAAAGTCCGATTCCGTAGTTCGGGAAAGATTCCAATGTTTTCATCGGAGAGGTTCTAGAAGGTTCACCGAACCGGAAGGGGAATGGACCATGAATGTGTCATGGGTAAGTGGAATGATTGGATCATATCCTAGGTCACTTGGTGTGGGCATTTGCAAGAGAGAATTAAAGCTCTAAATTGAAAGTCAAACGGGAAGTTTGAAAAGTCAAACTGGAACAATGGTTTCCTAGTGGGAGAAGAAACAAGTCCTTCTCTCAATCCAACTTGGGTTTGGGTTTGGATTCAAACCCACCCCTCCCAAGGCTGCCACCCCTCTCATAAATAGAGGGGGAGGGCTGCCTCAAAACACACAAGAGCCAAGCCCTACCCACACCCGCCGCCGCCGCGCCCAAGCCGCCGCCGCCTAGCGTCGCCGCCGCCTTGCATCGTCGCCGCCTCGTCGCCGCCGCCCTAGCCGCCACCGACACCTCCTCCTCCTCCTCCCGGATTTCTAAACCCTAGATCTCCGGGAAACCCTAATCCACCATAACTCGCACCGGCTTAGGCGAAGCCCTGCGGGATCTTCCCTCTACTTCCGACACCACACCGTCGTGCTGCCGGATTCATGAGGGGAGAACTACAACCTCCGCTGCCTGCTGGAACAAGGGAGAGGAAGGTCTTCATCGAGTACCGAACGTGTGACCGACTGCGGAAGCGCTGCCGGAACGCAGCGCCGAAAGGATCGTCTACGCGATCTTGAGATTGGCAAGTGTACGACTACATCACCCACGAGAATCTGCTCTCGTTAACTGCTTTGGAATCTTCGAGGGTGAGTGCTTCTATCGACTCATTGCTACAATATAGTAGATAGATCTTGGCTTGTTTGTGTGCATGCGGTAGAATTTTTTTGTTTTCCATGCTATGAACCCCTACAGCTACTCCTATCAGGAGCGCTGGCCGCGCACCTGAGGCATGATTAATGTACTACACACCTGATGATTCTTCGAGTCCTACGTCGAGTCTACGGCTCCACTAGGGACTCGGGGGCTACTCCCATAGGGAGGATTGATTCAAGCATCCAAAAAAATTGTGTCCTTCGATCCTGAAGCGAAAAACAACTGAACTAAAGTCTCTGTCCGAGTCTATGACTCAAACAGACAATCGGGGGCTACTCCCATAGGGAGCGTTGGTCGCGCACCCTATGAATTCTTTGAATTCGATCCTTCGGATCAAAATGCGAAAAACTTTCTCGCAACTTTGCCCAAACCAACGTTAAGTGAGAAGCAATCTCCTTGGCCACCCGAAACACCTCCGCGGTGGTAAAATTTCGGATGTTGTGTCTACGACGCAAAGATAAGACCTACAAATATCATCTGATGGTCTGGTAACATACCTGACTGCGCTCTGCTAGTAAAACCCGTGTCAATAGATGCGATGAAAATCCTAACGGACGCGTTGGGTACATCACTCGAAAATTACTAGGATTCGACTACTATAAGACCTTAGCGGCCTGAGTCGAATTACACCAGGATCTGTTCCAGGTTCGAGTCTAGGGACTCGAATCTGAAGAAGATCGTGTTCTTTTGTCCTATGAAAGTTAACTGGCCCTGATCCGTTAGGAGAGTCAGGAACACGCATCAGCAATCCCTACAAACTAAAACCATTCTCGTGTAAACATGCATAAAACTGCACCCGAAAGATTGAGGATTCCCCAGCCGAATCTGCGATTCAACCGAGAACTGGGGGCTACTGACATGGTTATACCCCACGGGTACACAACATCAGCATACCTAGTCCATCCCGAAGGAAGGCACAATGCAAGATATGTGGCCTGCGGAGATTCCGGGTGGCCCAGGCCCATGACGCCTTCGGATGCTTGGAGAACAAGGCTAGTGTAGATAGAATTTCAAAGGGCAAACCCTAATCTGTAACCGACTCGACCTACGCCCGGGACCTGCCTATCTATATAAAGGCAAGGAGGGCACAGCGAGGAGGGCACCTCTCACCGCATACACACCTCGACGCCAGATTGCATCTGTGCACCAATGTAATTTTCGGTTCCGCCGTAATCAAGAGCAGACAAGCAGGAGTAGGGTTTTCCCTCCAGGGGCCTGAACCTAGGTAAACTTCGTGTCCCCGTGTTGCTTGTTTGCTAACCGTTCCATGATCTCCAGCATCCCCATCTTCTCCAAAATCCAAGCTCATAACTATGGGTATTGATGAGATTAAACCTCGTCACCAGCAGCGGCCGGGCAGGACGCACGCCGGGCAGGCTGGCCTCGCGACCCACCGCGCCTGGGAGCGCGTGCGGCAGCCAGCAGCCGCGCCCGGGTAGGCCGAGGCTAGGCGGCCTGCGACGGCGGCGGGTAGCAGCCGCTGCCTCACACATCATTTATTATCCATCGCCCATTTCGGGCTGGTTCAAAACCGGCCCTTCTGCTGTATTCATTTGCCTTTTTCATCCGTTTCTTGTTAGGTAAAATCCCTTAAGACATCTTTTATAAATATTTATTTAAATATTCTTTTACAATATATTAATTCATAATTAATATATCATAATCATATTTAAATAATCATTTATCTGAAAACCTTTTTCCGGTCATTTTCCTTATTTTATCTCCGAACGACTTCGAATCTCTCCATAAATTTTCTGGTTTATCTCTTTCCACTTCTTCAGTGATTCAAACTAGCCATTAACAATCTCCAAGCTTCGTCAAGCCCTTAAGCATGCTATTCAATAGTTCGTGAATACTACAGACATGGCCAAGACTCCTCTATGACCAATGATCAACATCAGGATCTGGATATCCACAATGACCACCTGTATACTTGATGATGTGTAGCTCAGATCACTGTAGAGCTTCATTCGGAAACCCCAAGAGGAAGGTATGATGAGCACAACAGCAAGTTTTCTCTCAGTAGAAACCAAGGTTATCGAACCAGTAGGAGGAAGGAAACGACCCAAAGGTGTTGCTAGCAACTTGGAAACCTACACAACACAAACTCAAGACTTTGCCCCAACAAACAGTGAGGTTGTCAATCTCACCGGTTTGCTGAAAACAAAGGATGAACTGTATGGTGTGGAAGGTAATGGTGGCTTGTAGAAAGTAAATAGTAATAGTGGAATATGTATCAATGGTAAAGATTGGACCGGGGTCCATAGTTCACTAGAGGTGTTCTCCTTAAGATAAACAACATAACATGGTGGGTAAACAAATTATAGCGAGGCAATTGAGGGACAGAGCAAGGCATAATAATGTAATACTAGATATTCATGATCCTATGAGATTTGATTGGCATTACAACAATATACATAGACCACCAGCCAACTTTATCTATGACTAGTAATCCACATCCAGGTTATGATACGAACCCCCTCCAGTATTAAGTTGCAAGCAACGGATAACTTCTTTAAGCAATGTGTGTAAAGTAAACAATACACTTGTTCCATGAACAAGAGATTGTTGTTTTCTCCCTAGTAGCAACAGCACATCTACAACCTTAGATATTTCTGTCACTTCCCCAGATTAAATAGAGGCATGAACCCACTATCGAGCATAAATACTCCCTCTTGGAGTCACTAGCATCTACTTGGCCAAGATAGCTACTAGAAACGGAGAGCATGCAAGATCTCAAACAACACAGACATGATAGAATCAAACATATAGAATCATTAACCAATTTGACATAGTAATCTCAATATCCATCGGATCCCCACAAACACAACGTGCATGATTACAAATAGATGATCTTGATCATGAACGGAGCTCACAAGATCTAAACATGGTAGCACAAAGGAGAGGAAACAACCATCTAGCTACTACATGGACCCGTAGTCCAAGGTGGAACTACTCACGCTTCATACCGGAGGCTGGCATGGTGATGAAGAAGGCCCCCGAGATGATCTCTCCCCTCCGGCAGGTTGCCGGCAAGAGCTTCAGATCCCCCCGATCTAGAGATGATGGTGGAGAGGGCTACGGACTGTCTCGTGGAATATTGATCGGGTCCTTAGGGTTTAGGTATCAGGGGTTTCTTATAGGTGAAGAGGGAGGCCGAGGGGGTGCCCGAGGCGGCTGCACCCCCAGGCGCGGACCAGGCCTGGCTGCGCGGCCAGGGGGTGTGACCCCCTCGAGGCCCTCCTTCGTCTCGTTTTCTGGCTCTGTGTTCACCACGGTAAAATATTGACTTTGGATTTTCTCCCGTCCAATTCCGAGAATATTCATTTTCTGACTTTTCTAGAACCAAAAACAATAGAAAGCAGGCAACTGGCACTATGGCATCTTGTTAATAGGTTAGTCCCAGAAAACATATAAAAATACCTCAAAGAGAAGACAAAGCAAAGCAAAGTAGATACTAAACAAGCATGGAACATCAAAAATGATAGATACATTTACGACATATCAAGCATCCCCAAGTTTAACTCCTGCTCGTCCTCGAGTAGGTAAGTGATAAAAAGAATAATTTTTTAGGTGACATGCACCATCAAAATCAAGATCAAACCATTTGTAAGCATTGAAAGCTGGGATCAAAGTACTCTAAACATGAGCATGAAAGAGGAAGTTCTAAAAGTAAGACAAAGTAACTTTGCATGAAACATGAAAGGATACAAACAAAGATCATGAATAACAATGCATTACAATGCGTTTGTTTGTTTCACATATAGAAAACATAGCATAATGGCATTCAGCTTGTCCCTCATGGAGTAGCAAATAAATGCATAGGACACCTTCAAAGATCATAAGAGTGACTAGATACAAATAGTTCAAGAACAAGAAATATCAACAATATGAATCAATCAATAAGTTTTGGGACAATGCACATAGAACTAAGAATGGCAACTATGCTCTCTTAATTGGTGCCTAAGGATAGAAGGTGAAGACTCAATATAATAGTGGAAGAAAGGCCCTTAATAAAGGGAAGCAGGGATTTCAAGTCTCATAAAGAGCTTCCAAAAATTATGGTACTTGTTAGCTTTCAGCTCTCATTGCCCCTATCATAAGCATCTTGAAGTGATTAAGGTTAAAGTGAACAAACTATGGAGTATATGCTTGACAAAGTATAAGTTGGCAATCTCATGTCCCTTGGGTACGAGGGCCGCTCCTCATGCTACTCAACTTTAGTCACCGGTAAGTTCTTGTCATAGTAAGTACATGTGTATCATAGAGAACCGCCAACGGGGTACCCCTTGCACATGATACATGAGCTGTCCCATATAAAAATGACAAGGAAAGCAGACAATGAGCATCTCAACAATCTTCTTATTTACCATGGGAAAATGGTGCTTTTTTCTCTCTTTCCTCTTTTCTCATATTTTTTTTCTTTTTCTCAATCTCTATCTCTTTTTTTATAAGAAGAATGCTTCATAGATTGCTCACTATGGTGATGCTCCAAGTTTCCACCATGATTAGGCATGCCTTAGGCTAGTGGCCCAGGCGTTTCTCTAACACATAGACATAACTCCATGGACTTACAAGCTCCCCTTTTATTTCACACTGATGACATCCGCAAACACAAGAGCATGATATCAACTGGGTACAATGTACAAGTGCAATATTGAAAGCGTTCCCCATGACAGCATGGTTCTGCTAATTCCAATGTGTAAGTGCAAGCATATACAACATAGATGACATAATGGTTCAAGTTAATTAGGGGCAAGAAAAATAAAGTGTGCCATCAAGTTTGTGAGAGCTTTAATCACTAAGTTTCACATAACAAAGTGACTTTTTAATTGGAAGGTAGATACAAGAAGAATATACTTGGAATGGTGTAACACACCATGCATAGGAATTTATAGTGGAAACTTTGGAATAACTTGGTTTTTGGGAGTTGGATGCATGAGTAGATCTTACTCATACAAGTGGAGACTAGCAGAAGACTGGGAGCGACCAACTAAGAGATCAATAATGACCATAATCATGCAGAGCGACAAAACATTACTAATCAAAGCATGAAGTGGTATTACAAGTCAAAAACTCAATGATCATAGAGGCTAAGGTGACTTATTCATAGTCATAACCTAGTGTGAGCATGTCCCAAGTCAACTCAAAAAAACATCAAAGGAGAATACCAAAATACTATGTTTTTGTATGATAAAACAACGCATGATTCTTTAAGGCACATTAAGCAATCCTAATTGTTTGGAACAAGTCATGCTACAGTAATAATCACTAAGCATAAGGTCAAAACAACATCTAGCATGACATGATAAAGTCTAAGTCACAGTCAAAGCAAGCTCTTTCTTGTACTACTAAGCAAGAACTTCCTACTCCTTTCCAACACCAATCAACTTATTTTAAACAACACGACGAAAACGGGGGTCCAACTACTTTATTCAAGAAAACTAAGCAAACAAAAACCAAAAACGAAAATTAATACGCTCCAAGAACAACACAACTGTGCATGAAACAATAAAAACGAAGTGTCTAGAGAGACCTGAGATTTTTATTGATGAAGAAGGGGATGCCTTGGGCATACCCAAGCTTTGAAGCTTGTAACTCTTTGAATATTTCTTGGGGTGACACGGGGTGGCGTCCCCAAGCTTGAGCTTTTGTCCAATCTTCATCTCATTACATCATTATTCCTCTACACCTGCAAATTTTCCTTCATACAAAACTTCACAAAATCTTCATTAGCAACATTAGTGCATTCAAAAGATAATAGAACTTTGGGGTTTAGTTTCAAAATAGCAAAACTTTCATTAAAAACACAATCTACTATAGCAATTCTCTCAAAAAGCTCAATTTCCCAAAAATAACACAAAAAGGAATCAATAAGAAGCAAATGCAAATAATGGCAGAAATCTGTCAAAACAGACCAGCAGGTAAACCGATTTTTTCGAAGACCTTATTTTTCTCAAATCAAAAAGTGTTGAACTAACGGAAGTTAGCTAACAACCTGTGGGATTTATTTAGAAAATCACAGCTCAATCGGACTTACATAGATTTTTACACGAATTTTTACAGTGGATCACAAAAATATATTTCAGAACAACAACTCCCCAAATCTTACTTCCCTCTCATTAGAGGTTATTCTTGGCACAAAAATCAAATAAAAACGATAAGGAGAGGTTATTACAAAAGTAATAACTTCCTAGACTCAAGAAAACTATTGGGTTATCTCTTAAGAAGTACTTTTCTTTAACGCTTTAAGTTAGGCACAACAAGCAAGAATCAAGTATTTTCAAATGAAGAAGCATTAACATCAAACCTTGCTTTCAAAGGAGGAGCAAAAGGCAACTTATCTCTCCTCATAGGGGAGTTTTAAATACCTTTCTTGAATGGAATTTGATATTTAATGGTGCCTTCTTTCATATCAAAGATGGCACCAACAGTTCTAAGAAAAGGTCTTCCAAAAGTAATAGGACAAGAAGCATTGTATTCAACATCCAAAACATAGAAATCAACAGGGGACATCCAAATAGCAATCTTCCAAAGGTGGCAAATCAAGCATTTCATAAATCTTTCTAGGCATAATAGAGACACTAGAACCAAGGTCACATGAAGCTTTGAGATCAAACTCATTAACTTGCATATTAATGATGAGTTCTGATACGTCGGAAACTTATCCATAATTTTTGATGTTCCATGCTTGTTTAGTATCTACTTTGCTTTGCTTTGTCTACACATTGAGGTGATTTTTACATGTTTTTTGGTACTAACCTATTAACAAGTTGCCATAGTGCCAGTTGCCTGTTTTCTTCTGTTTTTGCTTCCAGAAAAGCTAGTGAGGAAATATTCTCGGAATTGGATGGGACAAACGTCAAAGTCAATAACTTTCCATGGAGAACAAGAAGTCCAGAGGGGAGACGGAGAGGCGTGCCAGGGCGGCCACACCCCGCCCCCTAGGCGCGACCAGGGGTGGGCCCACGCCTAGGCAGGGTGTGGCCCCCTGGCCACCCCCTAGGCCTCCCCCTTCGCCTATAAGAAGCCCCCAATGCCTAAACCCTAAGGACCCGATCAATATTCCACGAAACCTTCTGTAGCCGCCGCCACCGTCATCCCTAGATCGAGGAGGGATCTGAAGTTCTTCCTGGCACCCTGCCAGAGGGGAGATCATCCCAGAGGCCTTCTCTCCGTTATGATGCGTGAGTAGTTCCACCTTGGACTATGGGTCCATGTAGTATCTATATGGTTGTATCTCCTCCTTTGTGCTTTCATGTATAGATCTTGTGAGCTCCGTTCATGATCAAGATCTAATCTATTTGTAATCATGCATGTTGTGTTTGCGGGGATCTGATGGATATTGAGATTATTATGTTGGTTTGATTAATGGTTTTGTCTTTATGATTGTATCATGTATGTGTTGTTTGTGATCTTGCATGCTCTCCGTTGTTAGTAGCTATCTTGGCCAAGTAGTTGCTAGTGACTCCAAGAGGGAGTATTTATGCTCGATAGTGGGTTCATGCCTCTAGTTTCCAAGGGAAGTGACAACAATCTCTTCGGTTGTAGATGTGTTGTTGCTACTAGGGAGAAAACAACGGTCTCTTGTTCATGGAACATGTGGACTGTTTACCTTACACACTTTGCTTAAAGAAGTTGTATGTTGCTTGCAACTTAATACTGGAGGGGGTTTGGATGATAACCTGAAGGTGGACTTCTAGTCATAGATGCAGTTGGATGGCGGTCTATGTATCTTGTTGTATTGCCCAATCGAATCTCATAGGATCTTTCTGACTAGTAATTGCATTGTTATGCCTTGCTCAGTTCCTGTCAATTGCCCCGCTGTAATTTGTTTACCCTTCATGCCATATTTTTTATCTAAGGAGAGCACCTCTCGTGAACTATGGACCCCGGTACAATCTTTACCATTGATACATCTTCCACTGTTACTTGTTTACTTGCTGCAAACCACCATTACCTTCCACACCATACGTTTAATCCTTTGTTACATCAAACCGGTGAGCTTGACAACCTCACTGATTCGTTGGGACAAAGTCTTGAGTTTGTGTTGTGCAGGTCTCCACGTTGTTTGCAACACCTGTGTGACGTTTCCTTCCTCCTTCTGGTTCGATAACCTCGGTCTCAACTGAGGGAAAACTTGCTATTGTGCTCTTTACACCTTGCACTTGGGGTTACCAACAGAGTTCCACGTCGAGCACCATCAAAGTCTTTCTGGCACCGTTGCCGGGGAGGCTAAGGACGTCTTCACAAGGGGAGTCCTCCACTTCCTTTATCTTTACTTTGTTTTTAGTTTGTTTAGTTTCTTTTGCTTGGTTTTGT
The DNA here is from genome assembly GCA_916181665.1 of Avena sativa. Classification (NCBI taxonomy): domain Eukaryota; kingdom Viridiplantae; phylum Streptophyta; class Magnoliopsida; order Poales; family Poaceae; genus Avena; species Avena sativa. The sequence continues at coordinate 165,315,602 of OV702297.1, forward strand.
TTGCCTATTTTCAAAAAACCCAAAAAATTAGTCTAGTTAGTTTGCTTTCTTTATTCAAAAACACAAAAAAATTAGTTCCTGCTCTAGATGCTGTTGCTGTTTTTGGTTTGCCCACCTTTGCCAAAATGAACTCTGCTGAGAACACCAAGTTGTGTGACTTCACTAGCACCAACAACAATGATTTCCTAAGCACTCCTATTGCTCCACCTACTCCTGATGCTACCTTTTACGAAATTATGCCTGGTTTGTTGAATCTTGTGATGAGAGAGCAATTTTTTGGTGCTAGTTCTGATGATCCTGCTGCCCATCTCAATAGCTTTGTTGAACTTTGTGAGATGCAAAAGTATAAGGATGTAGACGGAGATATTATTAAGCTCAAGCTTTTTCCTTTTTCCTTGAGAGGAAAAGCTAAAGAATGGTTGCTATCTTTGCCTAAAAATAGTATTGATTCTTGGACTAAGTGCAAAGATGCTTTTATTGGAAAATACCGTCCTCCTGCTAAGATTATATCTATGAGAAGTGACATTATGAAATTTAAACAACTTGATAATGAACATGTTGCTCCGGCCATGTGATGATTTTCTACACCAAACAAGACAAGTGCATGGTACTGAATCATGAACAAGTACAAAACAAGCTAAACAAACTTTATTTGAACATTAAAACATTTTTCAAATGATTATTATACACCAAATAAGCCTACACATGTTTCTGCAAAAACACCCATTTTAACAGAAGCAAAACATTAAACACATTGCATAAATGGAAAGGGCTTCCTCTCCTGATTCCATTGATATAAAATTTGTCAAATTTGGATGTGGGAATCAAAAGTTATGAATTAAACAAGTTTAAACATTTAATAGATCAAATTTCTGATTTTAAATCTAACTCATAGCCACGCGGCGCTTTCTAATTGGCTGGTACCGGTTCGGGCGGATCACGCTTCCGAGCCGTTAGATCTAACTAAAACGCGCGGCTAACTTACCCCTTCGTCTATGTTCTATCGCGTCCACTGGATCTAAATCGAACGGCCCTAAGCAGCTGACCAACAAGTGGTGGCGCTGGCGGCGGCGACAGGCGACGGCGTGCTCTGTCAGTGGCGGAGCCGGCGAACTAGGTCGCGCGGGGAGGTGCGAGGATGCTCACCAGAATCGCCGTGACGAGGAGATGCTCGACGTGTGCTCGGTTGGCGAAGGGGCGCTCGAGGTCGTCGCAGATTGCTCGTCGGAGAAGTCCCTGGCGACGGATGCTTCTGTTCGTCGACGTTGGCGAGGGTGCAGATCATGCCAAGGCAAAAGAAGGGGTGGGTCAGATGCGCAAGACGATTCGGACGAGCTAGTGGTACTGGGAGGTGCGCAAGGTGAAGTGGAGCCTGCTCGTGTGAACCAGGAGCAGAGGGGTCGTCGGGGTTGGCCGGAATTGAGGCTGCGGTTCGTCGGAGCAGCGAGGTCGCGGCGAGGAATTCTCGCAGCCTGGGGGCGCTCTATGCTTGGGGTTTGGGGGGAAATGGAGAGGGGGCAGAGGGGGTTTAAGTAGCAAGGACGCGGGCGTGATTTACTCGAGCATTGATCGTGAACTGAAGCCGCGAATTCAAACAGGAAATGCCCGGCGTGATGTGGGGAAGAACCAGTCGTTGGGGGTGGAGACGACGACTGTCATGTGGACCGTGGTTGTCAGCGAGAGAAACAGAGGGGAGGTGGGGTCAGGAAGTCAGTGACTCTGTGGGTGTGGTTGCGAGTGAAAGAAAACGTTTCGCGGGGGAGGGGGTTGCTGGGCTAGATGGGTCGAGCTGGGCTGGGTTGGGCCAGATTGGCTGTTTGTCTTATTTTTTTTCTTTACTCCTTTTCTTTTTCTGTTTGATTTTCTAGAAATGATTTTTCAACTCTAATTCAAATAAGTTTGAATTCAAATCTTCTCTAGGTTTTTATATAGTAAATCTTGCACTCAAATGTGTGTCAAACACCTCTGTTTACTCAAAAACACTTTGATCATTTGAAAATAAAAATAAAATCAAGCCTTAATGTGATATAAACCATTGGCATAATATTGGTTTTATTTTCACACCTTGTTTTGAAAACTTTGCTCAAGTTTGGAAAGTATCTAAGTTTGAATTCAAAACATTACTGAAGAAAACAAGTGCTCTTCTCATTAGAAAATAGCACTAAGGCTAGAGCATACTTACATAAAATAATGAGCAACATATGCTCCTGTTTTGAAATGGTTTTGAAAATGGAACCCTAGATGATCATGTATGCATGGATGATATGCATGGATTTTGAAACATGATTTTAGGGATGTTACAAATCTAACCCCCTTAAGGTGAATCTCGCCCTCGAGATTCGGGTTGGCTAGCAAATAGGTGAGGGTGGTGTTTCCGAAGATCATCTTTTCTTACCCATGTTGCTTCTTCTTCGGAATGATGGTTCCATTGAACTTTGCAGAATTTGATAGTCTTAGTCCGAGTAACTCTTTCTGCAGTCTCAAGAATCTTGATAGGTTTCTCTTCATAGGTGAGATCACTCTCCAATTGAACCTCTTCCAAAGGTATAGTATCCTTCAAAGAAGTTTCTTCCACTTCTGGATGACATTTCTTAAGCTGACTCACATGAAACACATTATGAACAGCTGACAAAGACTCTGGCAATTCAATCTCATAAGATGCTTCTCCTTTACGACTCAGAATCTTGAATGGCCCAACATACCTTGGGTCCAACTTTCCTTTGACTCCAAACCTCTTCACTCCACAAAGTGGTGACACTCTAAGATAAGCTCTATCACCTACTTCATAGGTGACTTCTCTACGCTTAGGATCTGCGTAGCTCTTCTATCGGGACTGTGCTATCTTCAATCTGTCCTTGACTAGCTTGACTTTCTCTTCAGCTTCTTTGATTAGTTCTGGTCCGAACAAACTTCTTTCTCCCACACCATTCCATAGCAATGGGGTGGTACACTTTCTCCCATAGAGAAATTCAAATGGTGCCATCTCAATACTGGCTTGATAGCTGTTATTGTAGGAAAATTCTGCGTAAGGCAGACTTTCATCCCAACTGGCTCCATAGTCTAGAGCACACGCTCTCAACATATCTTCAAGAATCTGATTAGTCCTTTCTATCTATCCATCAGTCTAAGGATGAAAGCAGTGCTGAATTCCAACCTCGTTCCCAATGACTCATGTAATTTCCTCCAAAAATGGGAAGTGAATTGGGTTCCCCTATCAGACACAATACTCTTGGGTACTCCATGTAGACATACAATTCTACTCATATAGATTTTGGCTAACTTAGCACTTGTATAAGTTGTCTTCACGGGTATGAAATGAGCCACTTTAGTTAGGCGATCCACTACTACCCAAATAGAATCATATCCTGACCGGGTCCTTGGTAATCCGGTAATGAAGTCCATACCAATCTTGTCCCATTTCCAATCAGGAATAGGTAGTGGTTTTAACAATCCAGTTGGTTTCTAATGTTCCGCTTTCACTCTACTACATACATCACACAAATCAATATGTTCGGCGATCTCTTTCTTGAGATTATTCCACCAAAATCTTTCCTTCATATCCATGTACATTTTAGTGTTACCCGGATGAATAGAATATGGTGAGTTGTGTGCTTCTTGTAAAATCAGTTTCCGAAGCTCCGGATCTTGTGGAACACAGATATGTTTTCCATGCCATAAAGTACCCTGTTCGTCTTCATGGAATCCTTTGGCTTTTCCCTTGCCAATATTTTCCTTAATCTCTTCAATTTCCTTATCTGCCTTTTGGGTTTATTTGATCTTGTCCAACAAAGTGGGTTGAACATCCAAAGACTTGAGATGTCCCTCGGGCACAATCTCCAATCTGAGATCTCTAAATTGGGCACACAGATCATCTGGCAATTCTCCCTAAGTAAGGCCATTCACAAAAACCTTACGGCTTAGAGCATCCGCTACAACATTTGCTTTACCGGGGTGGCATTGCAAACTCAAGTCATAGTCCTTGATGAGTTATAGCCATCTTCTTTGTCTCATGTTAATTTCTTTCTGGGTGAAAATATACTTCAAACTCTTGTGATCTGTGTACACTTCACAACGCTTTCCCAAAAGATAATGTCTCCATGTTTTGAGTGCATGGACTACAGAGGCTAACTCTAAATCATGAGTAGGGTAATTTACCTCATGAGTTTTGAGTTGTCTCGAGGCATAAGCCACAACTTTCCCTTCTTGCATAAGTACTGCACCTAATCCATGATGAGATGCATCACAATATACTTGGAAATCTTTCTCCAAATCTAGCAAACATAAGACTGGTGCTGTCACTAGTCTCTTCTTCAATTCTTGAAAACCGAGTGCACATCCTTCAGACCAAGCAAATTTCTTGTCTTTCTTTAGCAATTCTGTCATAGGCTTAGCTACCTTGGATAAATTCTCAATGAACCTTCTGTAGTAACCTGCTAAGCCAAGGAAACTACGAACCTCTTTCACTGACTTAGGAGATTCCCATTCAGTTACAGCTGAAACTTTAGCAGGATCAACTGCTACACCATCTCCTGACACAACGTGTCCAAGAAATCCAACTTCATTCAACCAAAATTCACACTTGCTGAACTTGGCATACAGCTTATGCTCTCTAAGCTTCTCAAGTATCAAACGTAGATGTCCTTCATGCTCTTCTTTGCTCTTGGAGTAGATTAGAATGTCATCGATGAATACGACAACAAACTTGTCGAGGAACTCCATGACATCCTGAATTCACTATCATTTCTCCGCTAGGAGAACTTACTTTTATAGGACACCCAATTATTTCTACGGTAGTTCATTTCTTTCAACAAATGCTCTTGATATGAATGAATGAGATGCACCAGTATCAAAGAGAACAAATACTGGAACAAAATTGAGTTTGAACTTACCAGCAACAGCATCAAGTTCCTCATAAATTTCCTCCACATTGATGTGGTTCACTTGTCCCTTTTTAAAAGGGTTGGGCTTGTTGGGTCCTTCAACTTTCTTTTCTAGGCATTCATTTGCATAATGCCGCATCTTCTTGCACTTGAAACATTCAACCTGACTAAGATCCTTCTTGACAGGCTGTCTTCCACTGCCACATCCACTTCCACTGTGGTGGCTCTTATATCCACTCTTGTGGTTCTTGTACTTATCATTGTCATGACTACGATTGTGCTTGTTGTCATGATAACGGTTGTGGTGCTTGTTGAACTTCCCATGCTTGTGGGATACAGAACTCCCACTATCATCATAATGGGAACGCTTGTGAGACAATCTCGAGCTGTGCTTGTCAGAGTGCTTTCTCTTCCTGCTTTCCACTTGTTTCATCTTGCTCTCCAAAATAGTAGCCTTGTGAAAGGATAGAGATGTCGCCTAGAGGGGGGGGGTGAATAGGCAATTTAAAAACTATTACGGTTTTGGCTTGATAGAATACGGAATTAAACTAACGTTTATTTTACAAGCACAAAACCTAAATACACTAGGCTCAACTAAGTGCACCAACAACAAATTAAGCTAAGCAAGATAGCACAAGATAAATATACCACAAGTGATAAGCAAGATATAAGTACTTCAAGCACGATGGCTATCACAAGGAAAGTAAGCTCGGATATTGGGATCCAAAGTAGGAGATACCTTTGATCCTCTTGCCATAAGGCACATGTGAGCATGGGAGAATGAAGATGAGGTTATTCTTGAATCTTCATTCATGATCATGTATTGCTTCATAGAATGTTTGATTTCCTCTACATTGTTAGATAAACAACTAGAGGAAATAGAAGCATTTTGTTCATGGTAACAAGGCAAATCAAGCGTATCATCTACACTAGTACTCAAATAATTTCTAGATGATATACAAGGACTAGCAACACAAGGGGATATAGCATTATTGTTGCAAGAAGTGCTTAAGTCCAAAGAAGAAACATTGCAATGGGATAGAGATGAAGGATCATCATTAGCGAGCACAATATCAACATTGCAATTCCCAACACCACTCACCATATCTTTACCTTGTGTCTTGCCACACATTGGTGAAGTGGGTGAAGATGAGAACTCATCGCGGCCAGAGGTGGAAGCAACTTGGAGCTCTTCATGATGTGAAGGAAAATAGATCTCCTCGGAGAAACCACCGACAATATTAGAAATGGAACCACCAAATATTTCTTTAAGCTTGGTCCACTTCTCATGAGACGACTTGCGCTTTACAATCGTTAAGAACAAATTAACTGTGGGGCTCAAATAGAAAATAAGCTCATTAGATACTTGAGCTTCGAGATGTAAATTTTTCTCATCCTCTAAAGATAGATTTTGAGGATCCATAGGAGGAGAAAAACCTACATCTAGAAATCGCTCAATATTTGGACACAAGGTCCGAAGATTACAAAGCAAGCAATTTCTCCACAAAGCATAATTTGTGCCATCAAAGATAATTGTGTCATTGTGCACTATACTACTAGCCGACATCTTTACACTCTAGGCGGTGAAGCCTAAACAAGGAGAGACCTTGCTCTGATACCAATTGAAAGGATAGAGATGTCGCCTAGAGGGGGGGTGAATAGGCAATTTCAAAACTATTACGATTTTGGCTTGATAGAATGCGGAATTAAACTAACGTTTATTTTACAAGCACAAAACCTAAATACACTAGGCTCAACTAAGTGCACCAACAACAAATTAAGCTAAGCAAGATAGCACAAGATAAATATACCACAAGTGATAAGCAAGATATAAGTACTTCAAGCTCGATGGCTATCACAAGGAAAGTAAGCTCGGATATAGAGATCACCGAGGCACGCGGAGACGAAGATGTATTCCCGTGTTCACCACCTTTGGGAAGGGGGCTACGTCACGTTGGAGAGGTGTGAGGTTCCACGAAGGATTCCTCACGCGCCACAAAGGCTCACCTTCTTCTCCGAGTCTATCCCACGAAGGAATAGGCCCTTTCCTTATGGCTAGCTTTTCCTCCACTCCGGAGATGGCAAGCTCCACAACCACTTCACAAGCTCCACTAAGGAGAATCCTGGGTCTCTTCACAATCTTCCACGAAGAGAACACCGCGGTACCAACCGCCAAGCCAACTAGGAGGTCACACTCCAAGAGTAACAAGCTCATGGTCTCTCACTCGAACAAATCGTAATGGAGAGCTCAACACTTATGCAAGAATGCAAAGCAAGACCACCAAGGGTGCTCAAATCCTTCACTCTCAAATCCCACCAAAGCAACAAGTGCTAGGGAGGAATTAGAGAGGAAGAACAATGGTGGAAGTCAACCAATGACTCCAAGATCTAGATCCAATGGGTTTCCCTCACTTAGAGGAGGAATTGATTGGTGGGGATTGTAGATCTAGATCTCCTCTTCCAAAGCCCTCAAAAAGATGCAAGAATCATAGGAGGGAAGGGGGAGGAAGCAAGCTCAAGAGGTTCAACAATGGAGGTCAATTTCGTGGTCAAGAACACTCTAAAACATTGGGAGAAGAACCCCCTTTTATAGTGGAAAGAAAATATGGCCGTTGGGAGAAAACTGTGCGAATCCGGTTGAAAGTTCGGTTGGACCGGCTCCAGAACCGGATGGTTCGGTTCCTGGACCGGAAAACCGGATCTCAACCGGGATAAGGGTCAGTACATAGTTTCGGATAGACTCGGTATAGAAAAACCGAAAATCCCGGTTGAATCTCGGTTGAAACCTGGTTGAATCTCTGTTTTCCGGTGCTGGCACCGGACCACCCGGTCTGGGAGCCGGTTGAACCGGATCCACAACCGGGATGAAACTGACTACACGGAAAACGCAATAACTTTTGCATCCGGACTCCAATTTCGATGATCTTGGGCTTGTTTTGACGAGGAAAACAAGCTTTACAAGATTGTGCAGAGAAACATCATAGCCCAACAAAGTAGGATAGAACCAAATGAAGAAAGGTAAGAAGCCTCCCTAAATAAGAACCGATAAAACCTTCAAACTCGAAAACGCCATAGAAGATGCATACGAATTCTGTTTTCGATGAACTTAGGCTTGTTGAAGAGCTAGCAACAAGCTCAAGAACCTCACATGGAGAAACACCAAGAATCAACAAAATATGAAGATGCAAAGTATGCAAAGGATTGAGCTCCCTATGACGATGTTATCAAGTTACACAACCGAAAGCCCCTCTTGATAGTGTGGCTATCTATCCTATAACACGGTCTCCCAACAACCACCCTGAGACCGGTAAAAGGAAAACCTAGCAAGGCCATACCTTTGCCTTACGCAAACCGCTTGATGTTGATGACAACGCTCAAGCTCCACCCAAGCAGGAATGCAACACTTGATCATTGTTGCTTCGTGAAGACTCCTAATTTGCTCCCCATACACCACTATGGGATAGCTTCATTAATACATGTCTTCACATGTCCATTATCACCAATATGGACGACAAGCTTCAAGCAAATGATCTTCTCGAGATGCTTATCTTGAACTTGCCCTTCTCAACCTTGATGACGATCACCACTTGATGTCATCCTCTCATGGGCTATATAATATCTTCATTTTTGAAGCATGCCCATGGAAAGATACCTGTCCATATAGAAAACGCAAATGAAAATATATAATGGATTAGTTCATGATGCATAATTGACAAGGCTTACCATACCACAATACCATGTGGTACATTCTTTATGCTTCATGTGTTGACCAACTTGAAATCACTCTTCACTCTTTGTATTGGTCAACCAAGTATCTTCCTGTGCTCCATCTTAATATCTTGAGGTACATAAGGAACTCTTCATTTGATTACATTCTCTAAATCTTAGTCAACCATAGCTCAACTAATGAGGCTATCATGACACCGACTTAGAGCCATATCTTGAATTCTTCTATTGAGATCACACTCTCAAGATCTTGATCATATCATATTCTTCTCTTCAACTCGATGATTTTGATGCCAATACTCAAGGTATATCTTTATATTCATGGCATCCATACTTGAATCCAACACATGGACTACAAGCATGACCTATGGAATATACCTTCATATAAAACTTAGTGAAAACATCAGTCCATAGGGATTGTCATTAATCACCAAAACCACACATAGGGGCAATTACCCTTTCAATCTCCCCCATTTTGGTAATTGATGACAATCACAACAAGAGGGTTTATATAATGAATATTAGAAACAAGTACGCAGCTTATCCAAGAATAAGTTGTATACAAGAGGTTGTATTTGATATGGTTAAGTATCACAAAGATACTAGCCCATATCAAAACCGATTCTACTCACATAATCTACAACTAATGCAGGAAATGTGAGTAGAACCAACATATATAGAGCAAACTCCCCCACAATATATGCACGTGTGATGATCTTGAATTTCATTGCATACATTGTCAAGCATAACCTTTGAGAGAGTTTCCACTATATATAAAACCATGAAAAACATAATAAAGATGAGATGCATGAAAGGCAAACACTTAAGAACAAACCAATCTTAAGTAGAAAACCATTTCCCTTAAAACCCTCTAAACTTCTCCCCCATTGACAACAAGTGCCAAAATGGATAACAAGGTTAGAAGGACAATATAGTATGAGTTCCTACACAATGTGTGCATTACTCGTAATATGAGTGAAATCAAATGCACATAACCAATGATGAAGACTTGGAGGAAATCAAACTATATTGAGGATCAAGGATTGATAAAAGGATAACAATGTGAAGGAACTTCAACGGATGAAGCAAGCAATCAAAAGATCCAAATAATCAAATGGACAAATAGTGCTCTAAGTGAAATAAGGAAGCTCCCCAAGGTTCGTGCATAAATTAGTTGTTTCATTTGAATACAATATGCACAAACATGGAATCCTCACTCCCTCTATATTATTTAGAACATAACCAAGATACAAGGATTAGATATAAACCAATACACTTGTCAAGACAAGCTTAAGTCCAAGAGAAACCAAATATGAGATATGAGTGCATGAAGATGCAATAAAAGTAAACCAAGAACTCATAAATCAAGACCTTACCAATACCATTAAAAATCAAGAGGATAAGAGAGATGGTCGGAAAAGAGCGAGCATATCAAGGCGAGAGATTAACACTCTAGTGTATATAAGTTTCTAAGGGAAAAACATGAGAATAATCCACAAAGAAACATCCACACATAAGAGGATAATAAAAAGAATACATGATATCCAAGCGGAAGTCATAAGATATACCAAAGAGGATATTTTGCTTAAGTGCATATATAGCCCATGGCTCTATTTTATCTTATGGTATATCAATGAACTTCACCAAAGAAAAACAAAAAAAAATCTCAAAACCATCACAACTAACACTAAGGGAACTAATGCTAGTTGGGATACTTTGAGAAAGGCAACACGTATCAAAAGGAATGATTTAATGCAATTTCAAAAATATTGCACATGAGAGTACCTTGAGGAGTTTATATGCAATAAATTTCTAGAAGGCATATTTGGAATTGGTGAATCATGAACATGATTTTATATACTCCCCATTATATGCATCATCTCAAATTACTCACATAAGCAATAAGGATACAAAAATCTTTCAAAGATAATTGCAAGAATCGAACATTTACAAACAAATAAATTCATGCCAAGATGCAACCTACAAGAGATTGGACGGAAGAATAGTATGCATGAATAAGATACTTGTTACCGAGATAGCAATGGTATGATGTAGTAGATAAGAATTTTTAGATCATCCTAGCTTGGCTCCAATTATCATGTGGTGACAACACTTTCCTTATTGACGAGACAAGCATCCATTTCATCTTCAATGTACCTAAAACAACATTCAAGTACATCTTGGTTCGCAAACTTATTGGGTCCAAAGTGGTTAGAATAACAACAACACATAGGATACATTCCATAAAAATATGTGCATATTTAGAGATGAAATTTGAATCTCATGCACATCTTAGCCATTTAAGGATTTGATGGAGTATACCCTATATATTGGATCAAAGAAAGCAAAACATGACATAAGATATACATTTATTAAACATGCATGCGCGAGAATTTCAAGATCCAACGAAGATATACTTTGGATAAAACACCAAAAATATTCAAGAAGGCATACAAGGTGTGACAAAACACATTTGTTGTCAAAACTATATCAGAGAATCAAATCAACACAAGATTTGTTCAACAAAGTTCAACAAATGAACCGAGCAAAAACTATTAAGCATGAAAGATGAAATAAGAACACAAATGCTAGAAGATTTATCTCATTTAAGAAAATAAAATAGAGAATAAAGAATGAGATAACAAACTCCCAAAAGAGCAAGGTTTCAACAAATAAACCAAACCCTTAACACTTTTCACAATGGCACAAGGTTCCGAGAAGAAAAGGTTTGTCTTCCACTAAAACACATTTGATAATAATCAAAAACATCATCAAAGATATGTTCAAAAGCCAAGGAAGACAATGGGATCCACACCAAAGTTTTGGAAATAAAATAAGGCAATAAGAGGTTAACTCCAAAGTGAAGATGGTCCACAAATGCTACCACACACAAGTATATCAATTGTCAAAGACAATGAGTGTATTGGAATAGATTTCCGGTGGTATATTGCACGAATATTAAAGATAAATTTTCACAATAAAAATCATAGGATAAAAAAAAAGATTAAGAACTATGCAATGATAGAGATTCTTGATAGCTTCAACTAGTCACAAATCATGCAAAGCAATGATTCGAATAACTTGAAGCAAATGGTATCCCAAATAAGATATATAGATATGTATTTGAGAAAGACCGCACCAAGAATTTATTACTCAAACAAAGACCAAAATACGAGGAATAAAAGCTTCTACCAAAAATAGGACCTTGTTTGAGCCAACATGCCACCTAGAAACAAGATAATCAACAATATCAACTCTAAGTGGCACTACCTCATATGTTCACATTTCCTAGGATTGTGATATGCAAAAGAAGCATATTACTCCCCCATAATGTGATATTCATTTTTTCTTAATAAGAGGCAAAGCAACCTCAACTAGAGAGAATTAATGGACATTTAGAATTTGAATTTCTCATGAGTATGGCACACCACATAGTGACTAGATAAGCTTGCAATATCAATACTAAGTGGTAGTACTCACATACACACATTTTAAGGTTTGAGAGATGCACAAGGCATGTCACTCCCCCAAAATGGTATGTTCCATTAACCACTCTAAAAGAGCCAAATAATATATCATCAAGATGCATTAGAGGCTCAAAATAAAACACACGAGTAAATGATGTGCCAAACACCTAGACATACTTGAATACACAAAATAATCAAGCATGAGGCACACCAAATACAAACACATACTTGGTACAAAACCAAAACATGTAAAGGGGCAAGTAACTTACAATATAAATGAGTTAAGTACAAGTTACCGCGAAGAGGCACACTGGATATAAGATAGGGAAATAATAATCCAAAGGAGTTGGCTTGATCAAATATAACATATGAAGATCCCTTAATTCTTCATGAGTTAGCCAAGTTTCCAATGCCCTCCAAAAACACCTATTGATCAAGATTGAGCTAGTTGGTCCCCAACCAAGTTGGGTCCTAAGAGGTTAGTCACAATAGGCTTGGCAACCCAAATGGTTCTTTTCTTGACACCACTTTGAGTTCCAACAAACTTGGCAAATACATTGCCATCCTTATCCTTCCTAAGAGAATAATCATCATCAACAATTATAGGGTTAGATAAGGTACCGTTTGAACATGAAGAGGCAAAGTGCCCCTTCACACGACATATGTAGCAACAAGTGCTCCCCTTTCTCTTCTTCATTGATTTCTTGGTTTGGGGAGCATTATCTTGATTTTTCTTCGGAAGTGGCCTAACTTCAACTTGGGCTTGAACATGAACTTGTGGCCGCTTCCCTTGATGCTTCTCACTCAAGTGCTTTTTCTTCAATGGACAAGATCTTACATGATATCCTTCAACCTTGCACTTGAAGCAAATAATCTTGGCCGAATTCTTGACTTGGTTTTGGCCCTTCTTCTTGTTTATATTGGACTTGTTATTTTTATTGGAGTTGAATCCAAGTCCACTTTTATCATTAGGGGATTTTTGCACACTCAAGATATTATCGAGTGTGGATTTCCCTTCATGACTCTTTTCCAAGTCATTCCTCAAGGAAGTGACTTGAGCCTTGAGATCTTTGATTTCCTCTACATGGTTAGTATAAATACAAGTACTAGAGGAAGTAGAAGCTTCATTGTTAGAGAAACAAGGCAAATCAATTAATCCAACACAAGGTTTATCAATAGTATGGCTAGATGAATTACTAGGACTAGCACATGGCAAAATAGCATTTTGAGTAGAAGTTGTGCTAATGTCCAAAAGAGGCTCACAAGATGTTACCTTAGTAATACTTGCCTCATGAGCTAATTTTATCCCATCATAAGAGATTAGAAGATCATTATGAGAGCCCGAGAGCTTTTCGTGACTTTCTTCCAATTTCCTATACTTGTTAGTTAGCAAATCAAGTTGAGCCCTTAGCTCAACATTCTCCTTTAGGATAGATGCTTCACAAGAAGTAGAGTTAGTAGCACAAGCATCATTAATGGAATTTTCCTTTTCAAGCTCATAAGATTCAATTTTTTTGTGTGAGGAGACAATTAGTGTGCTTCTCCTCGGCAAGCTCTTGCTTAAGGAGATTGAATCTCCGACTCACATCATCAAGTTGGAAATCCAACTTCTCTATGGTTCCCGTTTGTTTAGTTATGGTGTCCATAACGTGTTTGAGACAAGTAACGGCCTTATTATTACCACGAAGAGAGGTACACAAAAAAGTCAACTCAATCAAGAGAGCACTAGTATCCTCATCAATGTCATCATCACTATCATCATTATCATTGCTATTATCTTTACAAGATATATTGGGATCCAAAGTAGGAGATACCTTTGATCCTCTTGCCATAAGGCACATGTGAGCATGGGAGAATGAAGATGAGGTTATTCTTGAATCTTCATTCATGATCATGTCTTGCTTCATAGAATGTTTGATTTCCTCTACATTGTTAGATAAACAACTAGAGGAAATAGAAGCATTTTGTTCATGGTAACAAGGCAAATCAAGCGTATCATCTACACTAGTACTCAAATAATTTCTAGATGATATACAAGGACTAGCAACACAAGGGGATATAACATTATTGTTGCAAGAAGTGCTTAAGTCCAAAGAAGAAACATTGCAATGGGATAGAGATGAAGGATCATCATTAGCGAGCACAATATCAACATTGCAATTCCCAACACCACTCACCATATCTTTACCTTGTGTCTTGCCACACATTGGTGAAGTGGGTGAAGATGAGAACTCATCGTGGCCAGAGGTGGAAGCAACTTGGAGCTCTTCATGATGTGAAGGAAAATAGATCTCCTCGGAGAAACCACCGACAATATTAGAAATGGAACCACCAAATATTTCTTTAATCTTGGTCCACTTCTCATGAGACGACTTGCGCTTTACAATCGTTAAGAACAAATTAACTGTGGGGCTCAAATAGAAAATAAGCTCATTAGATACTTGAGCTTCGAGATGTAAATTTTTCTCATCCTCTAAAGATAGATTTTGAGGATCCATAGGAGGAGAAAAACCTACATCTAGAAATCGCTCAATATTTGGACACAAGGTCCGAAGATTACAAAGCAAGCAATTTCTCCACAAAGCATAATTTGTGCCATCAAAGATAATTGTGTCATTGTGCACTATACTACTAGCCGACATCTTTACACTCTAGGCGGTGAAGCCTAAACAAGGAGAGACCTTGCTCTGATACCAATTGAAAGGATAGAGATGTCGCCTAGAGGGGGGGTGAATAGGCAATTTCAAAACTATTACGATTTTGGCTTGATAGAATGCGGAATTAAACTAACGTTTATTTTACAAGCACAAAACCTAAATACACTAGGCTCAACTAAGTGCACCAACAACAAATTAAGCTAAGCAAGATAGCACAAGATAAATATACCACAAGTGATAAGCAAGATATAAGTACTTCAAGCTCGATGGCTATCACAAGGAAAGTAAGCTCGGATATAGAGATCACCGAGGCACGCGGAGACGAAGATGTATTCCCGTGTTCACCACCTTTGGGAAGGGGGCTACGTCACGTTGGAGAGGTGTGAGGTTCCACGAAGGATTCCTCACGCGCCACAAAGGCTCACCTTCTTCTCCGAGTCTATCCCACGAAGGAATAGGCCCTTTCCTTATGGCTAGCTTTTCCTCCACTCCGGAGATGGCAAGCTCCACAACCACTTCACAAGCTCCACTAAGGAGAATCCTGGGTCTCTTCACAATCTTCCACGAAGAGAACACCGCGGTACCAACCGCCAAGCCAACTAGGAGGTCACACTCCAAGAGTAACAAGCTCACGGTCTCTCACTCGAACAAATCGTAATGGAGAGCTCAACACTTATGCAAGAATGCAAAGCAAGACCACCAAGGGTGCTCAAATCCTTCACTCTCAAATCCCACCAAAGCAACAAGTGCTAGGGAGGAATTAGAGAGGAAGAACAATGGTGGAAGTCAACCAATGACTCCAAGATCTAGATCCAATGGGTTTCCCTCACTTAGAGGAGGAATTGATTGGTGGGGATTGTAGATCTAGATCTCCTCTTCCAAAGCCCTCAAAAAGATGCAAGAATCATAGGAGGGAAGGGGGAGGAAGCAAGCTCAAGAGGTTCAACAATGGAGGTCAATTTCGTGGTCAAGAACACTCTAAAACATTGGGAGAAGAACCCCCTTTTATAGTGGAAAGAAAATATGGCCGTTGGGAGAAAACTGTGCGAATCCGGTTGAAAGTTCGGTTGGACCGGCTCCAGAACCGGATGGTTCGGTTCCTGGACCGGAAAACCGGATCTCAACCGGGATAAGGGTCAGTACATAGTTTCGGATAGACTCGGTATAGAAAAACCGAAAATCCCGGTTGAATCTCGGTTGAAACCTGGTTGAATCTCTGTTTTCCGGTGCTGGCACCGGACCACCCGGTCTGGGAGCCGGTTGAACCGGATCCACAACCGGGATGAAACTGACTACACGGAAAACGCAATAACTTTTGCATCCGGACTCCGATTTCGATGATCTTGGGCTTGTTTTGACGAGGAAAACAAGCTTTACAAGATTGTGCAGAGAAACATCATAGCCCAACAAAGTAGGATAGAACCAAATGAAGAAAGGTAAGAAGCCTCCCTAAATAAGAACCGATAAAACCTTCAAACTCGAAAACGCCATAGAAGATGCATACGAATTCTGTTTTCGATGAACTTAGGCTTGTTGAAGAGCTAGCAACAAGCTCAAGAACCTCACATGGAGAAACACCAAGAATCAACAAAATATGAAGATGCAAAGTATGCAAAGGATTGAGCTCCCTATGACGATGTTATCAAGTTACACAACCGAAAGCCCCTCTTGATAGTGTGGCTATCTATCCTATAACACGGTCTCCCAACAACCACCCTGAGACCGGTAAAAGGAAAACCTAGCAAGGCCATACCTTTGCCTTACGCAAACCGCTTGATGTTGATGACAACGCTCAAGCTCCACCCAAGCAGGAATGCAACACTTGATCATTGTTGCTTCGTGAAGACTCCTAATTTGCTCCCCATACACCACTATGGGATAGCTTCATTAATACATGTCTTCACATGTCCATTATCACCAATATGGACGACAAGCTTCAAGCAAATGATCTTCTCGAGATGCTTATCTTGAACTTGCCCTTCTCAACCTTGATGACGATCACCACTTGATGTCATCCTCTCATGGGCTATATAATATCTTCATTTTTGAAGCATGCCCATGGAAAGATACCTGTCCATATAGAAAACGCAAAGGCAAATATATAATGGATTAGTTCATGATGCATAATTGACAAGGCTTACCATACCACAATACCATGTGGTACATTCTTTATGCTTCATGTGTTGACCAACTTGAAATCACTCTTCACTCTTTGTATTGGTCAACCAAGTATCTTCCTGTGCTCCATCTTAATATCTTGAGGTACATAAGGAACTCTTCATTTGATTACATTCTCTAAATCTTAGTCAACCATATCTCAACTAATGAGGCTATCATGACACCGACTTAGAGCCATATCTTGAATTCTTCTATTGAGATCACACTCTCAAGATCTTGATCATATCATATTCTTCTCTTCAACTCGATGATTTTGATGCCAATACTCAAGGTATATCTTTATCTTCATGGCATCCATACTTGAATACAACACATGGACTACAAGCATGACCTATGGAATATACCTTCATATAAAACTCAGTGAAAACATCAGTCCATAGGGATTGTCATTAATCACCAAAACCACACATAGGGGCAATTACCCTTTCACCTTGTCACAAAGAGACTGGTATGTGGGAACATAGGCCACAGCTAACTGCAGGTTCAATTCATCATTCAACCCTTCAAGGAACTTTTCCTTCCTCTTAGCATCAGTGTTAACTTTATCCGGTGCATATCGCGCCAGATTGTTGAATTCCTCAATATATTCAGCCACGCTGCGGTGGCGCTGCTTCAAGTTATGGAACTCTTTATTCTTCAAACTCATCACTGCGGATGAGATGTGAGCAGTACGGAAACCATCTTCGAAGATAGCCCATGTCACATCCTCAATGGGAGTGGTGATCTGGAAGTTATCCCACCAAGTGGCTGCTGGTCCTTCCAACAAGTGAGCTGCAAATCTGACTTTCTCTTCATCAGTACAGCCAACAGTTACCAAGTCCTTGTTCACAAAGCGTGGCCAATCATTTGCCACCATAGGATCAGTAGTTCCTGAGAACTTTGCTGGGCTCAGTCTCAAGAACCTGGTAAGCATGTTAAAACCCGGTGGGTTGTTCTGATTGTTGTTGTTATTGTTGTTGTTGTTGTTGTTGTTCTGATTCTGGATGAACGTAGTCATCATTTTCATCAGCTGAGTCTGATATGTCATCATTTGCTGCATCTCAGGAGTGATGTTGTTGTTGTTGGGGTTGGGATTGGCACGTCGGGGAGGCATCTGTGGTTTTCAAGGGAGATAAGAATGAGATACCCATAGATGCTAACATGCACAATACATCACATAACAATCACCAAACATGCATCATAATAATAAAAGTTCAACAACATAGACAAAAAGTTTGTAAAGTAAACACACCAATAGCAAGCCATCCACATGTTGGATGGTCATTGATACTCAATAAACAAAGACATGGTAAATAAATGGTATATGAGTAGTCATCACTACTACTCTGCATCAACCTCCTCGTCGACAAGTGTAAGACCTGCATTCTCCATAGCGGTCTTGTACTCCTCGACATTGGTGGTCAAGGTTTCTACTTTGGCTTTGAGAGCCCTCTACTGTGAACGAAGTCTCTCAATCACAGTCTGCTGATGCTCGAGCTCGAAGTCCTTGGCCTCTAGTTCTGCAGTCATGTCTCGAATCCTCTTGTTTCTATCTTGGACTCGCTTCTCTTGACTCTTGAACTTTCTATCCTGACTCTCAAACTTGGCCTCCATCTCCTTGACTATCTCATCTTGCTCCGCGAAGAGCTTGTCCTTCTCACGAAGTTGCACCTGGAGTTCGTCATTGCTGAGCATGACGTTGGTCCTATCAGTGTCTATGTGCCTAAGAAGAACCTCTAAGTCCTGGAGGTATAGACGAATCGGCTCTGCCGTCTCTCTCGAAGTATCCTCTAAGTCAATGGCCTCACCATCCTTATCACGTCTACCGAAGGCGTGGAAGTGAGTACCTCTAACCTGTCGAGAGTGTCTCCCTAACAGACGTCCAATCAAATCCTGCATGACTACCTCTAGGCCTCTCTCCTTGTCATCATGCATGAGCTTGAAGACGATTGCCTCCGTGGTAGGCTCAGTCTGGCATCCGGGCTGATTAACCTTGAAGCCCCAAAGGTCTTTCCTCTCAAACTTGGTGAGGGGAAGCACCATGATGGTAGGAAGAGGGAGATTGAGCAAACTAGTGAGCTCAATAATACGAGGGCCAAAACGAGTTCCCTTGAACTCTTCAGCCGTGCTGATAGTAACAATAGGCATCTATTTATAAGATAGAAAAAGTTAGAGTCAACACAATAAATAATTTACAAGACAATGCATCACAAGCATATCATTGACAATCACACAAGTCATAGCATACATAAACTCCATTACAAGAATCCAAGGTTCAACTTATTTTTAGACAACATTTTTGGAAAATAAAATTATAAGTGTGGTGGTCCAACTAACGGAGTGCGTTTACAATCCCATCTCACTTGCCAAGTTGGCTAACAGGGCATCCCTAGAGGCAATCTGTTTATCTAGATCACAAGACTCCATTGCTAAGTCTATGATGTCTTTCCTTAAGCTTTGGTTGGTAGCCTCTAACTCTTGGGCATGCTTCTTTTCTTCCCTAAAGTCATTCTGGGTGTTAAGCATTCTGCACTTGATTCTATCACCAAGTTCTTTGATGGTCCTCCAAGCTGCATCCCTTGCTGAATCAAAGAATGTAGTGTGCATCACTGAGTTGGTGACCATGCAGAATCCTGAGTCCTTGTGGTTGTCTTCCTTGTTTTTATACAAGTGAAGTTGCACCCACCAGTACTCAACTCCTTCATCCATCACAGGAAAACCTTTGTACACATCTGCACCATGTATTCCCATGGCAACCATGAGGTCCTTGAGAGCCTTGGGTAATTCTGTCTCACAATCCAAAGTCATAGTCATGAGTGGTCCCTTCCTCACGGCTTCGTTGATGGAGTTCATTTACAAATAGAGACGAGAAAGAAGATTAGAAAAGTTTTACGAGAAGAAAAGACAAGTGTGGAAGTTGTTGATTTTTTTTCCTTAGTGGTTTCCAATCCTAGGGTCATAATCCTACAGGCAACACAGTGCTCTGATACCATCTGTAAGATCCCTCCCTTTATAAAGGTAAGGATCCCTGTGATTGCAATGCTAGTCCCTGGATCAATGCTAGCATCCACAGTTTAAGATGAAGTACACAGAAACAAAGGTCATTATTACAAGTCATTCCAGAGACAAACATATTCTTTTACAACTCCATGGCCACAGGCCTAATACAAGAGTTCAAAATATGTAATAAGATAAATAAGTCTTCATCTTCATGTGCCACAGGAAAACATGTTGAGTATAGACTCATGACTCCTAATCATCATCAGAATAACCTGCAACATCACAAGTTACAGCCACAGTTGGTCAATACATTGGAATAGTATTGGCAAGTGATACCTTATTAGAATATTAGTGGATTAGATACTATATGCATTTTGGCTAAGTGTAGCTTAGGCTTGCTTTGCTCAAAATAGGTTTTACCTATTAGTTGAAAACACTAAGTTTTTCTTTGACAAAATCTTTCCCCAAGGAACCACCAATAGACATTGGGGTCCTTCACCCTTGTTCAACCACAAGTTTTTACTTAGAAATTGGGATGAGGAGATTCTTGATAGCTTCCATGTCTTGATGCTCAAGTTGTCCAATAACAAGGACATGGCTAAGTACTTAGATTCTTCCATCTGCAGAGGTTGTGCACTTTCCCCACAAGACTTGATTTTCACCAAGACATGACCTTTCAGAAGCCTTCCCTTAGACCAAATGGATGTGTTCCAACCTATCATCCCACTACCACCAACTGTCCAAATGGCTAAGTTATTGCAACTATGTGATCCAGGCAGAGTCCATATTGCCAAGTGGCTGCACTAGAAGCTTCTTAACATATGGCATCTCAAATCCCTTTGTTCTTGGGTGGCTTTCCACAAGTGAGATACACAAGGTAAACCATAGAAATGGGCCTTGTGTAACCACTCAACATAACCCATTCTTTCCATTCCACCCAGGTGTTTCATTTACTTAGTTGTTTTATTAAGTAAAAACATAGTCCAAAGACTTAGAAATATTTACTCATAGCATGAATATATAATCACCCTTGGTTGCTACTAGCTAGGCTAAGCATGGCATTGATAAGACTTAGAATATTTCTAGCAATTCTACAACTACTAGGATTTCCCAAGCATAGCATATAGATCAAAATATATCCATGCAAGACTAGCAAAATATTTCTAATGCATAGTTGAAAAACATAGGAATAAATCATAAAGCACCACTTTCCTTGGTAGTTTGGAGAGTAGCTACAATCCTCACAATCACAATCACTATTTGCACCAAAATCTACACATAAAATAATAGCACCAAAATCACATACAAAACAAATACAAGCAAAAATATATGGATGCATGCATAATGCCATGTGATGATTTTCTACACCAAACAAGACAAGTGCATGGTACTGAATCATGAACAAGTACAAAACAAGCTAAACAAACTTTATTTGAACATTAAAACATTTTTCAAATGATTATTGTACACCAAATAAGCCTACACATGTTTCTGCAAAAACACCCATTTTAACAGAAGCAGAACATTAAACACATTGCATAAATGGAAAGGGCTTCCTCTCCTGATTCCATTGATATAAAATTTGTCAAATTTGGACGTGGGAATCAAAAGTTATGAATTAAACAAGTTTAAACATTTAATAGATCAAATTTCTGATTTTAAATCTAACTCACAGCCACGCGGTGCTTTCTATTTGGCTGGTACCGGTTCGGGCGGATCACGCTTCCGAGCCGTTAGATCTAACTAAAACGCGCGGCTAACTTACCCCTTCGTCTATGTTCTATCGCGTCCACTGGATCTAAATCGAACGGCCCTAAGCAGCTGACCAACAAGTGGCGCCGCTGGCGGCGGCGACAGGCGGCGGCGTGCTCTGTTAGTGGTGGAGCCGGCGAACTAGGTCGCGCGGGGAGGTGCGAGGATGCTCAACAGAATCGTCGTGACGAGGAGATGCTCGACGTGTGCTCGGTTGGCGAAGGGGCGCTCGGGGTCGTCGCGGATTGCTCGTCAGAGAAGTCCCTGGCGACGGATGCTTCTGTTCGTCGATGTTGGCGAGGGTGCAGATCATGCCCAAGGCAAAAGAAGGGGTGGGTCAGATGCGCAAGACGATTCTAGTCACGTGGGTGTCAACGAGAGGAAAAGGGCGGTCGGAAATTACCACTGGAGGTCGTCGGAGTTGAAGCCGAAGACGGTGGCGCTCAGTCAATGGTGTTGCCGACGCTCTGGGTCACGCGCGGACGAGCTAGTGGTACTGGGAGGTGCGCAAGGTGAAGTGGAGCCTGCTCGTGTGAACCAGGAGCAGAGGGGTGGTCGGGGTTGGCCGGAATTGAGGCTGTGGTTCGTCGGAGCAGCGAGGTCGCGACGAGCAATCCTCGCAGCCTGGGGGCGCTCTGTGCTTGGGGTTTGGGGGAAAATGGAGAGGGGGCAGAGGGGGTTTAAGTAGCAAGGACGCGAGTGTGATTTACTCGAGCATTGATCGTGAATTGAAGCCGCAAATTCAAACAGGAAACGCCCGGCGTGATGTGGGGAAGAACCAGTCACTGGGGGTGGAGACGACGACTGTCATGTGGGCCGTGGTTGTCAGCGAGAGAAACAGAGGGGAGGTAGGGTCAGGCAGTCAGTGACTCCGTGGGTGTGGTTGCGAGTGAAATAAAACGTT
Organism: Avena sativa; assembly: GCA_916181665.1. Lineage (NCBI taxonomy): Eukaryota > Viridiplantae > Streptophyta > Magnoliopsida > Poales > Poaceae > Avena > Avena sativa. The sequence goes on from OV702297.1 coordinate 165,338,145, forward strand.
TCGCGGGGGAGGGGGTTGCTGGGCTAGATGGGTCGAGCTGGGCTGGGTTGGGCCAGATTGGCTGTTTGTCTTATTTTTTTCCTTACTCCTTTTCTTTTTCTGTTTGATTTTCTAGAAATGATTTTTCAACTCTAATTCAAATAAGTTTGAATTCAAATCTTGTCTAGGTTTTTATACAGTAAACCTTGCACTCAAATGTGTGTCAAACACCTCTATTTACTCAAAAACACTTTGATCATTTGAAAATAAAAATAAAACCAAGCCTTAATGTGATATAAACCATAGGCATAATATTGGTTTTATTTTCACACCTTGTTTTGAAAACTTTGCTCAAGTTTGGAAAGTATCTAAGTATGAATTCAAAACATTACTGAACAAAACAAGTTCTCTTCTCATTAGAAAATAGCACTAAGGCTAGAGCATACTTACATAAAATAATGAGCAACATATGCTCCTGTTTTGAAATGATTTTGAAAATGGAACCCTAGATGATCATGGATGCATGGATGATATGCATGGATTTTGAAACATGATTTTAGGGATGTTACAGAAATTCATAGAAACAATAGTGTGTGCACTATCACCACTAAACCACAAGTAGTCCCTGTTCCTCCTCCTACTATGCCTAAGCCTATTGAGCCTACTACTAGTGGTGCTAAGTTTGATTTTGATATTGATGGTTGCAACATTTCTGAAGTGATTATGATCCTACAAAAGCTTGCTAGAAGTCCTGATGCTAGTGATATGCATGTTGCTTTCACCAAACACATTACAGATGCTCTTGTTAAGATTAAGGAAGAGAAGCTAAAACACAAAGCTTCTATTCCTAGGAAAGTAGAAGATAGTTGGGAACCCATTATTAATATGCAAGTGAATGACTTTGATCTCAAAGCTTCATGTGATCTTGGTTATAGTGTCTCTATTATGCCTAGGAAGATTTATGAAATGCTTGATTTGCCACCAGTGAAAGATTTTTATTTGGATGTCCCACTTCATGATAATGCTAAGAAGAAACTCATGGGGAGTATTAATGATGTTCTCATTATGGTTAACAATGCTTATGTCCCTGTTGATTTCTATGTTTTGGATGTTGAATACAATGCTTCTAGTCCTATTACTTTGGGAAGACCTTTTTTAGAACAATTTGTGTCATCATTGATATGAAAGAAGGCACCATTAAATATCATTTTCCATTCAAGAAAGGTATTGAACACTTCCCTATGAGGAGAGAGAAGTTGCTTTTTGCTTCTCCTTTTAAAGCAAGGTTTGATGTTAATGCTTCTTCATTTGAAAATACTTGATTCTTTTTGCTTTTTTTGCCTATCTTAAAGGCGTTAAAGAAAAGTACTTGTTGGGAGATAACCCAAGAGTTTCCTTGAGTATTGGAAGTTATTACTTTAGTAATGACCTCTCCTTATACTTTTTGTTTGCTTTTTGTGCCAAGAATGACCTCTAATGAGAGGGAAGTAAGATTTGGGGAGTTGTTGTCCCGAAACAGATTTTTGTCCTTCACCATAAAGATTCGCGAGGAGTCTCTGTAACTCAGATTGAGCTGAAAGTTTACGAATAAATCCCCCAGTATGTTATCTAACTTTATTTAGTTCAACACTTTTTGATTTGAGCAACAGAAGATTTTCGAAAAAAATCGGTTTCTACCTACTGGTCTGTTTTGACAGATTTCTCCCATTATTTGCATACGCTTCTTATTGATTATTTTTTTAGTTCTCTTTTGGAGAATTGAGATTTTTGAAGGAGTTACTACAGTAGTTTGTGGTTTTAGTGAAAAGCCTTGTTGTTCCAAAGCTTTGCCAGAGGTCTAATATCTTTTGAATACACTAATGTTGCTAATGAAGACTGTGTGAAGTTTTGTATGAATGAAAAATTTCAGGTGTAGAGAGAGAATGATGCAATGAGATGAAGAATTGACAAAATCTCAATCTTGGGGATGCCACCATGGTGTCACCCCAAGAAATATCCAAGAGGCACAAGCATCAAAGCTTGGGGATGCCCAAGGCATCCCCTTCTTCATCAATAAAAAGCTCAGGTCTGTCTAGACACTTCGTTTTTATTGTTTCATGCACTGTTGTGTTGTTCTTGGAGCGTCTTAGTTTTCATTTGCTTTGCTTAGTTTTTTTAGTTTGCTTGAGTAGTTTGGACCCCTGTTCTTGCTGTGTTGTTTTGCAAATAAGTTTCTTGGTGTTGGAAAGGAGTAGTAAGTTCTTGCTTGTAAGTGCAAGAGGAGCTTGCATTGACTATGACTTAGAATTTATCATGCCATGCTAGGTGTTGTTTTGACCTTATGCTTAGTGATTATTGCTGTAGCATGGCTTGCTCCAAGTCATTGGGATTGCTTAGTGTGCCTTGAAGAAATTATGCGTTGTTTTAGCATGCAAAAGCATAGTATTGTGGTATTCTCCTTTGAGGTTTGTTTGGGTTGACTTGGCACATGCTCACACCATGTTATGACTCTCACAAGTCACCATTAGCCTCTATGATCCTTTAGTCCTTGACTTGTAGTGCCACTCTATGCCTTGATTGGTAATGCTTTGTTGCTCTACATGATTATGGACATTATTGCTCTCTTATTTGGTTGCTCCCAGTCTGCTGCTAGCCTCCACTTGTATGAGTAAGCTCTACTCATGCTTCCAACTCCCAAGAAACCAAGTTATTCCAAAGTGTCCACTATAAACTCCTATGCATGGTGTGTTACACCATTCCAATTACATTCTTGTTTTCAGCTATCGTCCAATTAAAAACTATTTTGTTATGTGAAAACTTAGTGATTAAAGCCCTCACAAACTTGATGGCACACTTTATATTCTTTGACCCTAATAAACTTGAACCATTGTGTCATCTATGTTGTATATGCTTGCACTTGTACGTTGGAATTAGCAGAACCGTGCTGTCACGGGGGACGTTTTCAACATTGCACTTGTACTTTGTACTCAGTTGATATCATGCTCTTTTGTCTATGGATGTCACCGGTGTGAAATAAAAAGGGAACTTATAAGTCCATGGAGTTTGTATTTTGTGTTAGAGAAACGTCTGGGCCGCTAGCCTAAGCCATGCCTAATCATGGTGGAAACTTGCAGCATCACCATAGTGAGGTATCTATGAAGCATCCTCAATAAAAAGTTATTGTAGGGATTCGTAGCATGGAAAACAAAAAATTTCTATCGCATACAAACAAACAAGCCAAGATCTATCTACTAGATTGTAGCAACGAGTCGATGGAATAACTCACCCTCGAAGATTCCAAAGTGTTTAACGAGAGCGGATTCTCGTGGGTGATGTAGTCGTACTCTTCCCGATCTCAAGATCGCGTAGACGATCCTTCCGGCGCTGCGTTCCGGCAGCGCTCCCGCAGTCGGTCACACGTTCGGTACTCGACGAAGACCTTCCTCTCCCTTGTTCCAGCAGGCAGCGGAGATTGTAGCACTCTCCTCGCGATTCCGGCAGCACAACGGCGTGGTACCGGAAGTAGAGGGGAGATCTCGCAGGGCTTCGCCTTAAGCCAGAGCGAGTATGGTGGAATATGAGAGAGTCCCTCGGCGATCTAGGGTTTAGACACGTCGAGGAGGAAGCTTGGCCGGCGGCTAGGGTTGCTAGGCGACGGCGGCGGCTTGACCTAGGGCGGCGGCGGCAGCAGGTGGCGGCGCCGGCGGCTTAGGGTTTTTGAAGCGGGGATCTTGTGTGTCTAGGAGGGGAGCCCTGCCCCTCCTTTTATAGGTGGAGGGGCCGGCCGGCCAAGGGGAGGGGAGTCCCTCCGCAACTCGGCTTGGAGGTGCCCGGCGGTGGAGGAGGGACTCCTCCCCAACTCGGTTTCCTCCTCCTTCCCCACTTCCCAAAAATAGTCGTTTGACTTTCAAACTAGCCGTTTGACTTTTCAAACTAGGATTTGAATAAACCCTCTATTTTGTTCAGCGATGACACCGAGTACATGATGCAATCATACCAACTTGATATAACACATTCATGTACCCTTCCCCTCCGGAGTGCCGGACATTTCGGAACCTTTTAGAACATTCCTGATGAAAACACCGGAACCATTCCCCAACTCCGAAACGGGACTTTCCTTATATGAATCTTATTCTCCGGACCATTCCGGATCTCCTCGTGATATCCCGGATCCCATCCGAGACTCCGAACAACATTCGGTCTCTTTCTCATCATTCCATAACTACTCAAACAACGTCGAATCCTTAAGTGTGTCGCCCTACGGTTCGTGAATTATGCGGACATGATCGAGACACTTCTCCGAACAATAACCAATAGAGGAATCTGGAAATTCATATGGCTCCCACATATTTCTACGATTACTTTGCGATCGAATGAACCATTTACATACGATACCAATTTCCCTTTGTCTCATGATAGTTTACTTATCCGAGGTTATGATCGTCGGTATCTCTGCATACCTAGTTCAACCTCGTTACCGATAAGTACTCTTTTCTCGTTCCCGTGATATGTGATCCCTTGTGAGCCAGTCACCTGCTTGCAAGCTAATTGGATGACATTTCACCGAGAGGGCTCAGAGTATATCTATCCGTCATATGGATGGACAAATCCCAGTCTTGATCCATGTGTTTCAACCAATACTTTCCGAACACTCAATGCCACCTTTATAGCCACCCAGTTACGGTGTGGTCTTTGATGTCATCAAAGCGTCCATCCGATAAAGGTGATATGCATGATCTCATGGTCGAAGGAATTAGGTTACTATGTATCAGAAAGCATATAGCAATTGAACTATTAAAATGACTTGATCTTTATGCTACGCTTATCTATAGGAGTATGTCCACCATATCATTCTCCTAATGATATGATCTTGTTGTTAATAACATCTCAATGTTCATGATAGGGAAACCACAATCATTTATTAACCAACAAGCTAGTGATGTATAGAGGCTTTACTAGGGACTTCTAATTAAGTTTACAAATCACACAAGTATTAATGTTTCCTTGTTAATACTATTATAGCATGAATGTAAACATTTATCATAAACACAAAGATATAATAATAACCATATTTATTATTGCCTCTAGGGCATATCTCCAACAGTCTCCCACTTGCACTAGATTCATCTAATCTAGATTACATGGTAATATACCGAACACACATGGCAGTTTGGTGTTGGTCATGTTTTGCTCTCGGGAGAGGTTTAGTCAACGGATCCGCCACATTCACATCTTTTTGTACTTTGCAAATCTTTATATCCCCATCTTGGATATGTTCTCGAATAGCGTAAAATGTAGCTTGATATGCTTCAGCTTCTTGTGTGACCTTGGTTCTTGCGCATTGGCTATGGCGCCCATGTTATCACAGTAGATAGACATTGGGTCCAGCGCACTAGGAACCACACCCAGCTCTGTAATGAACTCTTTCATCCATATTGCTTCCTGTGAAGCCTCCGAAGCAGCCATGTATTCCGATTCAGTTGAAGATCTCGCCACAACGCTTTGCTTTGCACTCCTCCAGCTAACGGCTGCACCATTCAAAATAAATACGTATCCAGATTGTGATTTAGAATCATCCGGATCGGTGTTCCAACTAGCATCGGTGTAACCATTAACAACGAGCTGTTCATCACCTCCATAAGAAAGAACCATATCCTTAGTTCTTCTCAAGTACTTAAGGATGTTTTTGACCGCTGTCCAATGATCCACTCTTGGATCACTTTGATATCTGCTAGTTAAACTAACAGCATATGCAATGTCGGGTCTAGTACATAGCATGGCATACATTAGAGATCCTATGGATGAGGCATAGGGAGTCTTACTCATCCTTTCTCTATCTTCTTCCAATGTCGGACTTTGAGTTTTACTCAAGGTCGTATTGGGCAACATGGGCAAGAACTCTTTCTTGCTATCTTCCATTCCAAACCTCTTTAGAACTTTGTCCAAATATGTACTTTGTGACAATGATATTTGGCGTTTCGATCTATCTTTATAAATCTTTATGCCTAATATGTAAGCTGCTTCGCCAAGATCCTTCATTGAAAAACTATTATTCAAATATTCCTTGCACTATTTAGAAGGTCTACATCATTCCCAATCAACAATATGTCATCTACATATAGTATTAAGAATGCTACAGAGCTCCCACTCACTTTCTTGTAAATACAAGCTTCTCCATAAGTTTGTATAAAACCAAAACTTTTGATCACCTTATCAAAACGTTGATTCCAACTTCGGGATGCTTGCTTTAATCCATAGATGGACCGTTGAAGTTTGCATACCTTGTTAGAATCTTTAGGATCACAAAACCTTTGGGTTGCATCATATACAACTCTTCATCAATGTCTCCATTGAGGAATGCTGTTTTGACATCCATCTGCCATATCTCATAATCATAATATGCAGCGATTGCTAACATAATCCTCACAGACTTTAGCTTCGCTACTGGTGAGAAAGTCTCATCGTAGTCAACTCCTTGAATTTGTCGAAACCCTTTTGCGACAAGTCGAGCTTTATAGACAGTAACATTACCATCAGCATCTGTTTTCTTCTTGAAGATCCATTTGTTCTCGACGGCCTTCCGGCCATCCGGTAAGTCCACCAAAGTCCATACTTGCTTTTCGTACATGGATCCAATCTCGGATTTCATGGCTTCTTGCCATTTATTGGAATCTGGGATCATCATCGCTTCCTCATATGTCTCGGGGTCATCGGTGTTGTCCACCAACATGACACTCATAACGGGATCATACCAATCTGGAGTGGTACGAGTTCTCGTTGACCTGTGAGGCTCTGTAGCAACTTCAACCGAAGTTTCATGATCATTATCATTAGCTTGCTCTCTAACTGGTGCAGGAACCACAGGAACTTCTTCCGGTGTTGCGCTACTCGCAATTTCGAGAGAAGGTTCGACAACCTCGTCGAGTTCTACTTTTCTTCCAGTCACTTCTTTCGAGAGAAATTCCTTCTCTAGAAAGGATCCATTCTTGGCAACGAAGATTTTGCCTTCGGATCTATGATAGAAGGTATACCCAATAGTTTCCTTCGGGTATCCTATGAAGATGCATTTTTCCGCTTTGGGTTCAAGCTTGTCTGGCTGTAACTTCTTTACATAGGCTTCGCAACCCCAAACTTTAAGGAACAACAATCTAGGTTTCTTCCCAAACCATAATTCATACGGTGTCGTTTCAACGGATTTAGATGGTGCCCTATTTAAAGTGAATGCGGCTGTTTCTAATGCATAACCCCAAAATGATAGCGGTAAATCTGTAAGTGACATCATAGAACGAACCATATCTAAGAGAGTTCGATTACGACGTTCGGACGCACCATTACGCTGTGGTGTTCCCGGCGGTGTCAATTGTGAAAGTATTCCGCATTTCTTCAAATGCTCCCCAAACTCGTAACTTAGATATTCACCTCCACGATCAGAACGTAGAAATTTAATCTTCTTGTTATGTTGATTCTCAACCTCACTTTGAAATTCCTTAAACTTCTCGAAAGTTTCGGACTTATGTTTCATGAAATAGATATACCCATATCTACTCAAGTCATCTGTGAAGGTAAGAACATAATGATAACCACCGCCCGATGCTACACTCATTGGACCACACACATCGGTATGTATGATTTCCAACAAGTCCGTAGCTCGCTCCATCATACCAGAAAATGGAGTCTTAGTCATTTTACCCATCAGACATGCTTTGCATCTTTCAAGTGATTCAAGAAGTCCATCGGAATGGAGTTTCTTCATGCGCTTCACTCCAATGTGACCAAGACGATAGTGCCACATATAGGTCGAGTTATCGCTCGATTTCAAACGTTTAGCCTCAATGTTATTAATATGTGTATTTCCACTATCGAGATTCAACAAGAATAGACCATCTATCAAAGGTGCATGTGCATAAAACATATTACTCATATAAATCAAACAACCATTATTCTCGGACTTAAACAAGTAACCGTCTCGCAATAAACAAGATCCCGATATAATGTTCATGCTTAACGCAGGCACCAAATAACAATTATTTAAGTATAAAACTAATCCCGATGGTAGATGAAGGGGTAGCGTGCCGACCGCGATCACATCAACCTTTGATCCGTTTCCAACGCGCATCGTCACCTCGTTCTTCGCTAGCTTCCGTTTATTCTACAACACCTGTTTCGAGTTACAAATATGAGCAACCGAACCAGTATCAAATACCCAGGCACTACTACGAGTACTAGTGAGATACACATCAATAACATGTATATCGGATATACCTTTCTTCTTGATGTTGCCGTTCTTCAAATCTGCCAAGTACTTTGGGCAATTCCGCTTCCAGTGACCTTCTCCCTTGCAGTAAAAGCACTCAGTATCAGGCTTAGGTCCAGCCTTGGTCTTCTTCGTCGGCGTGGTAACTTTCTTACCACCCTTCTTGAAGTGTCCCTTCTGCTTAGACTTGCCTTTCTTGAATTTGGTGGTCTTATTGACCAACAACACTTGGTGCTCTTTCTTGATCTCCACTTCTGCAGATTTCAACATGGCAAAGAGTTCTGGCAACGTCTTGTTCATGTTTTGCATGTTGTAGTTCATCACAAAGTTCTTGTAACTTGGTGGTAGTGATTGGAGGACGCGGTAAATCCCCAAAGCATTAGGAATCACTATACCCAAGCTTTGAAGTTTGTTTGCGTGCCCATACATCTTAAGCACATGCTCACTGACGGAGCTGCCCTCTTCCATCTTGTAGTTAAAGAACTTTTCAGAAGCCTCATAGCTTTCAATTGCTGCATGAGTCTCAAAGATCAATTTGAGATCCTCGACAATATCATATGGGTCTGAATTCTCAAACCTTTTCTGAAGCTCCAATTCTAAACCATACAAGATAGCACACTGAACTATGGAGTACTGAGTCTTCCGAGTGAGGTAAACATTCTTTACTTCATCGGCAGCATCAGCTGCAGGTGGGTCACCCAGCGGTGCATCCAGCACATAGGTCAAATTACCAGCTGTGAGGACAATCCTCAAATTGCGGAACCAATCTGCGAAGTTGCTTCCATTGTTTTTCAACTTTTCTTTCTCTAGGAACGCATTAAAATTGATGGTAGGGGCTTCCATTGATCTACAACATATTTGCAATAGTTTAGACTAAGTTTATGACAAATTGAGTTCAAATTAATAATAAAATTAATCTAGGTGAACTCCCACTCAAAACAATATCCCTCACATTGTTTTAGTGATCACATGAACCAAATCCACCACATCAACACCGATCATCACGAGAGCTGATATAGTTTCAATGGCGAACAATCGACATGTTCATCATATCTACTATATGATTCATGCTTTACCTTTCGGTGATCCGTGTTCCGAGACCATGTCTGTACATGCTAGGCTCGTCAAGATCAAACCTTAGTTTCCGCATGAGCAAATCTGGCTTGCTCACGTTGTATACACTTGTGGAATCTAACACACCCGATCATCACGTGGTGCTTCGAAACAACAAGCTTTAGCAACGGTGCTAACTAAGGGTGAACACTTTATGACTTGAAATTCATGTGCATGAGGGATCATCTTATAATGCTACCGTCGTCTACTAAGAAATACAAGATGCATAAAGGATTAACATCACATGCAATTCATAATATGTGATATGATATGGCCTTTCTTCTTTGTGCTTCCGATCTCCATCTTCAAGCACGAACATGATCTCCATCATCACCGGCATTGCATCAAGGTCAATGACACTTCTCCATGGTTGTCGTCCACCGGCTTCAACTATTACAACTACTTTGAATAATAGACACGCGGGTCTTAACGGAATTTAAAAGACAACCATATGGCTCCTGCCGGCTGCCAACTTACAATAAGGAACATTGCATACATCATATATAATGACAATCATGGCCATATCACATCACAGCACACCCCTGCAAAACAAAGTTAGACGCCTCTACTTTCTTTGCATATTTTACGTGGTTTGGGGCTTTCAATAAGTGTCGTTCTAACTTACGAACATGAACCACAACATTGATACTAGTATTGTTAATCACCCGTTTTAAATTGGATCTTAACTATGCTAGGAGAGACAGGCACTCGCAAAGCCACTTATGCAATACAAGTTGCATGTCAAGCATGGAGCAAGTCTCATGAACGATGTCATGTAAGGTTAGCCCGGGCCGCTTCATCCCAACATACCGCAAGATGCAAAGTACACAAGAAGCAATCGACAATAAAAGAATTAACGCCCACAATGACCATTGTGTTCTACTCGTGCAACAGATCTATATATAGACACGGCTCTGATACCACTGTAGGGATTCGTAGCATGGAAAACAAAAATTTTCTATCGCATACAAACAAACAAGCCAAGATCTATCTACTAGATTGTAGCAACGAGTCGATGGAATAACTCACCCTCGAAGATTCCAAAGTGTTTAACGAGAGCGGATTCTCGTGGGTGATGTAGTCGTACTCTTCCCGATCTCAAGATCGCGTAGACGATCCTTCCGGCGCTGCGTTCCGGCAGCGCTCCCGCAGTCGGTCACACGTTTGGTACTCGACGAAGACCTTCCTCTCCCTTGTTCCAGCAGGCAGTGGAGGTTGTAGAACTCTCCTCGCGATTCCGGCAGCACAACGGCGTGGTACCGAAAGTAGAGGGGAGATCTCGCAGGGCTTCGCCTTAAGCCGGAGCGAGTATGGTGGAGTATGAGAGAGTCCCTCGACGATCTAGGGTTTAGACACGCCGAGGAGGAAGCTTGTCCGGCGGCTAGGGTTGCTAGGCGATGGCGGCGGCTTGACCTAGGGTGGCGGCGGCGGCAGCAGGTGGCGGCGCCGGCGGCTTAGGGTTTTGGAAGCGGGGATCTTGTGTGTCTAGGAGGGGAGCCCTGCCCCTCCTTTTATAGGTGGAGGGGCCGGCCGGCCAAGGGGAGGGGAGTCCCTCCCCAACTCGGCTTGGAGGTGGGCCGGCGGTGGAGGAGGGACTCCTTCCCAACTCGGTTTCCTCCTCCTTCCCCACTTCCCAAAAATAGCCGTTTGACTTTCAAACTAGCCGTTTGACTTTTCAAACTAGGATTTGAATAAACCCTCTATTTTGTTCAGCGATGACACCGAGTACATGATGCAATCATACCAACTTGATATAACACATTCATGTACCCTTCCCCTCCGGAGTGCCGGACATTCCGGAACCTTCTAGAACATTCCCGATGAAAACACCGGAACCATTCCCCAACTCCGAAACGGGATTTTCCTTATATGAATCTTATTCTCCGGACCATTCCGGATCTCCTCGTGATATCCCGGATCCCATCCGAGACTCCGAACCACATTCGGTCTCTTTCTTATCATTCCATAACTACTCAAACAACGTCGAATCCTTAAGTGTATCTCCCTACGGTTTGTGAATTATGCGGACATGATCGAGACACTTCTCCGAACAATAACCAATAGAGGAATCTGGAAATTCATATGGCTCCCACATATTTCTACGATTACTTTGCGATCGAATGAACCATTTACATACGATACCAATTTCCCTTTGTCTCACCATAGTTTACTTATCCAAGGTTATGATCGTCGGTATCTCTGCATACCTAGTTCAACCTCGTTACCGATAAGTACTCTTTTCTTGTTCCCGTGATATGTGATCCCTTGTGAGCCAGTCACATGCTTGCAAGCTAATTGGATGACATTTCACCGAGAGGGCCCAGAGTATATCTATCCGTCATATGGATGGACAAATCCCAGTCTTGATCCATGTGTTTCAACCAATACTTTCCGAACACTCAATGCCACCTTTATAGCCACCCAGTTACGGTGTGGTGTTTGATGTCATCAAAGCATCCATCCGGTAAAGGTGATATGCATGATCTCATGGTCGAAGGAATTAGGTTACTATGTATCAGAAAGCATATAGCAATTGAACTATTAAAATGACTTGATCTTTATGCTACGCTTATCTATAGGAGTATGTCCACCATATCATTCTCCTAATGATATGATCTTGTTGTTAATAACATCTCAATGTTCATGATAGGGAAACCATAATCATTTATTAACCAACAAGCTAGTGATGTATAGAGGCTTTACTAGGGACTTCTAATTAAGTTTACAAATCACACAAGTATTAATGTTTCCTTGTTAATACTATTATAGCATGAATGTAAACATTTATCATAAACACAAAGATATAATAATAACCATATTTATTATTGCCTCTAGGGCATATCTCCAACAGTTATGCATATAGTAAATAAAAAGATTGCTAAGATGCTCATTGTCTGCTTGCCTTGTCATTTTGGTTATGGGAAAGCTGTTGTACCATGTGCAAGGGGTACCCCGTTGGCGGTTCTCTATGATATGCAAATAATTATAATGACAAGAGCTTTCCGGTGACTGAAGTTGAGTAGCATGAGGTGTGTCCCTCATATTCAAGGGACTTGAGATTGCCAACTTATACTTCGTCAAGCATATACTCCATCTTTGTTCACTTTAACCTTAATCACTTCAAGATGCTTATGATAGGGGAAATGAGGGCTGAAAGCTAACAAGTACCATAATTTTTGTAAGCTCTTTTTGAAACTTGAAATCCATGCTTCCTTTATGAAAGGCCTTTCTTCCACCATTATTGAGTCTCCACCTTCTACCTTTAGGCACCATTAAGAGAGCATAGCTGTCATTCTGTTTGTAGTGTTCCAAAACTTATTGATTGATGCATATTGTGATATTACTTGTTCTTGTGCTACTTGTTTATAGTCACCCTTGTGAACTATGAAGGTGTCTTATGCATCTATTTGCTACTCTATGAGGGACAAGATGATTGCCACTATGCTATGTTTTCTGTATCTGAAACAAACAAACGTTTTTCAATGCATATTATTCATGATCTTCGTTTGTAGCATGTCATGTTGCATGCATAGTTACTATGTCTTATTGTTAGAACTCCATCTTTCATGCACATGTTTAGATTTCTTTGATCCCAGCTTTCAATGCTTGCAAATGGTTTGATCTTTATTGTGAGGGTGCATGTCACCTCAAAAATTATTATTTTTATCACTTACCTACTCGAGGACGAGCAGGAGTTAAGCTTGGGGATGGTTGATACGTCGGAAATGTATCCATAATTTTTCATGTTCCATGATTGTTTAGTATCTACTTTGCTTTGCTTTGTCTACACTTTGAGGTGATTTTTACATGTTTTCTGATACTAGCCTATTAACAAGTTGCCATAGTGCCAGTTGCCTGTTTTCTTCTGTTTTTGGTTCTAGAAAAGCTAGTAAGGAAATATTCTCGGAATTGGACGGGACAAACGTCAAAGTCAATAACTTTCCGTGGGGAACAACAAGTCCAGAGGGGAGATGGAGAGGCGTGCCAGGGCGGCCACACACCCCTAGGCGCGGCCAGGGGTGGGCCCGCGCCTAGGCAGGGTGTGGGCCCCCTGGCCACCTCCTCGGCCTCCTCCTTCGCCTATAAGAAGACCCCGATGCCTAAACCCTAAGGACCCGATAAATATTCCACCAAACCTTCTGTAGCCGCCACCGTCGTCCCTAGATCAAGGGGATCTGAAGTTCTTTCCGACATCCTGCCAGAGGGGAGATAATTCCGGAGGCCTTCTCTCCGGTATGATGCGTGAGTAGTTCCACCTTGGACTATGGGTCCATGTAGTAGCTAGATGGTTGTATCTCCTCCTTTGTGCTTTCATGTATAGATATTGTGAGCTCCGTTCATGATCAAGATCTAATATATTTGTAATCATGCATGTTGTGTTTGCGGGGATCCGATGGATATTGAGATTATTATGTTGGTTTGATTAATGGTTTTGTCTTTATGATTCTACCATGTCTGTGTTGTTTGTCATCTTGCATGCTCTCCATTGTTAGTAGCTATCTTAGCCAAGTAGTTGCTAGTGACTCCAAGAGGGAGTATTTATGCTCGATAGTGGGTTCATGTCTCTAGTTTCCAAGGGAAGTGACAGAAATCTCTTCGGTTGTAGATGTGCTATTGCTACTAGGGAGAAAACAACGGTCTCTTATTCATGGAACATGTGGACTGCTTACCTTACACACTTTTCTTAAAACAGTTGTCTGTTGCTTGCAACTTTATACTGGAGGGGGTTCGGATGATAACCTGAAGGTGGACTTCTAGTCATAGATGCAGTTGGATGGCGGTCTATGTATCTTGTTGTATTGCCCAATCGAATCTCATAGGATATTTCTGACTAGTAATTGCATTGTTATGCCTTGCTCAGTTCCTGTCAATTGCCCTGCTGTAATTTGTTTACCCTTCATGCCATGTTGTTTATCTAAGGAGAGCACCTCTAGTGAACTATGGAACCCGGTCCAATCTTTACCATTGATACATCTTCCACTGTTACTTGTTTACTTGCTGCAAACCACCATTACCTTCCACACCATATGTTTAATCCTTTGTTACAGCAAACTGGTGAGCTTGACAACCTCACTGATTTGTTGGGACAAAGTCTTGAGTTTGTGTTGTGTAGGTATCCACGTTGTTTGCAACACCCGTGTGATGTTTCCTTCCTCCTTCTAGTTCGATAACCTCGGTCTCAACTGAGGGAAAACTTGATGTTGTGCTCTTCACACCCTGCGCTTGGGGTTACCAACAAAGTGCCACGTCGAGCACCATCAGGTTCCCAACTATCTTCTACTTTCCTAGGAATAGAGGCTTTGTGTTTCAACTTTTCTTCCTTAATTTTAATAAGAGCATCTGTAATGTGTTTGGTGAAAGCCACATTCATATCACTAGCATTAGGACTTCTAGCAAGCTTTTGTAGGAACATAATCACTTCATAAATATTGCAACCATCAAGATCAAAATCAAACTTAGCATCACTGGTAGTAGACTCATTGGGTTTAGGCATTGTGGTAGGAGGAATAGGTACTTCTTGTGGTTTGGTGACATCCATAATGGTGGTGGTAATAGTGCAAACACTATTGTTTCTAGCAATTCCAGCTTCTCTTTCCCATTTAGCATGTAGTTGAGCTAACAGTTTAACATTTTCATCAATAGTAACTTGTATGGCATGAGTAACAGCAAAGGTGCTTTCCAAGGTTTCAGGTTTAGCAGCCATTTTATTAATCAAAGAAAACTGTGCTTCAAACAAAGAGGAAATATTTTTCTCAACATTCAAAAGCTTTTCCTCCACGGTCTTGTTGAAAATAGTTTGTTTACTAATAAAGTCTTTGAGCATGACTTCAAGTTCAGAGGGAGCACTTCTATTATTGTTGTAGGAGTTTCTATAGGTATTGCCATTATTAGGACGATAAGGCCTATAATTATTGTTGCTACCATAGGCATTGTTGCTAAAATTGTTGTTTCTAATGAAGTTCACATCAACTTGCTCTTCTTGAGCAACCAAAGAGGCTAAAGGAACATTATTTGGATCTATATGAGCTTTTCCATTAACAAGCATAGCCATGATAACATCAATTTTATCACTCAAAGAGGAGGTTTCTTCAACACAGTTTACCTTCTTACCATGTGGATCTCTCTCAGTGTGCCATTCAGAATAATTAACCATCATATTATCAAGGAGCTTTGTTGCAACACCCAAGGTAATGGTCATAAAGGTACCTCCAACAACAGAATCCAACATATTTCTTGAAGAGAAGTTTAGACCTGCATAAAAAGTCTGGATAATCATCCAAGCAGTAAGTCCATGAGTGGGACAATTCTTTACGAAAGATTTCATTTTTTCCCAATATTGAGTAACATGTTCATTATCAATTTGTTTAAATTTTATTATTTCACTTCTCATAGATATAATCTTAGCAGGAGGATAATATTTTCCAATAAAAGCATCTTTGCACTTAATCCAAGAATCAGTACTATTTCTAGGCAAGGATAGCAACCATTCTTTAGATTTTCCTCTCAAGGAGAAAGGAAACAATTTGAGCTTAATAATATCTCCATCTACATCCTTATATTTTTGCATCTCACAAAGTTAAACAAAGTTAGAGGTGGGCAGCAGCATCATCATAACTAGCACCAGAAAATTCCTCTTTCATCACAAGATTCAACAAAGCAGGCTTCATTTCATAAAAGGTAGCATCAGGAGCAGGTGGAGCAATAGGTGTACTTAGGAAATCATTGTTGTTTGTGCTAGTGAAGTCACACAACTTGGTGTTCTCAGCAGAGTTCATTTTTTCCAAAGGTGGAGCAAACCAACTGAAGTAGCAACTAGAGTAGGAACTAATTTTTTTATGTTTTTGATAAGAGAAAGCAAACCAAACGAAACTAATTTTTTTTGTGATTTTTGATAAAAAAAAGAGGCAAACAAAACAAGGAAAAATAAACTAAGCAAAACAAAAACAAAGTAAAAGAAAGGTTGTGAAGGACTCCCCTTGTGAAGTCGTCCTTAGCCTCCTCGGCAACGGCGCCAGAAAAAGCTTGATGATGTGTAGCTCAGATCACTGTAGAGCTTCATTGGGAAACCCCAAGAGGAAGTTATGATGAGCACATCAGCAAGTTTTCCCTCAGTAGAAACCAAGGTTATCGAACCAGTAGGAGGAAGGAAACGACCCAAAGGTGTTGCTAGCAACTTTCCTGCACAACACAAACTCAAGACTTTGCCCCAACAATCAATGAGGTTGTCAATCTCACCGGTTTGCTGAAAACAAAGGATTAATTGTATGGTGTGGAAGGTAATGGTGGCTTGCAGAAAGTAAACAGTAATAGTGGAAGATGTATCAATGGTAAATATTGGACCGGGGTCCATAGTTCACTAGAGGTGTTCTCCTTAAGATAAACAACATAACATGCTGGGTAAAAAAATTACAGCGGGGCAATTGACAGGACAGAGCAAGGCATAACAATGCAATACTACACATTCATGATCATATGAGATTTGATTAGGCATTACAACAATATACATAGACCACCATCCAACTGCATCTATGACTAGTAATCCACCTTCATGTTATCATCCGAACCCCCTCCAGTATTAAGTTGCAAGCAATGGATAACTGCTTTAAGCAATGTGTGTAAAGTAAACAATACACTTGTTCCATGAACAGGAGATTGTTGTTTTCTCCCTAGTAGCAATAACACATCTATAACCTTAGAGATTTCTGTCACTTCCCCAGATTAAATAGAGGAATGAACCCACTATCGAGCATAAATACTCCCTCTTGCAGTCACTAGCATCTACTTGGCCAAGATAGCTACTAGAAACGGAGAGCATGCAAGATCTCAAACAACACAAACATGATAAAATCAATAAGATAGAATCATTAACCAATCTGACATAGTAATCTCAATATCCATCGGATCCCCGGAAACACAACATGCATGATTACAAATAGATGATCTTGATCATGAACAGAGCTCACAAGATCTAAACATGGTAGCACAAAGGAGGATAAACAACCATCTAGCTACTACATGGACCCGTAGTCCAAGGTGGAACTACTCACGCTTCATATCGGAGGCTGGCATGGTGATGAAGAAGGCCTCCGGGATGATCTCTCCCCTCCAGCAGGGTGCCGGGAAGAGCTTCAGATCCCTCCCCGGTCTAGGGACGATGGTGGCGGCGGCTACAAACTGTTTCGTGGAAGATTGATCGGGTCCTTAGGGTTTAGGTATCAGGGGCTTCTTATAGGTGAAGAGGGAGGCCGAGGGGGTACCCAAGGTGGCTGCATCCCCCAGGCATGGGCCAGGCCTGGACGCACGGCCAGGGGTGTGGCCCCCTCGAGGCCCTCCTCTGTATCGTCTTCTGGCTCCGTGTTCCCCATGGTAAAATATTGACTTTGGCTTTTGTCCCGTCCAATTCTAAGAATATTCATTTTCTGACTTTTAGAAAACAACAGAAAACAGGCAACTGGCACTGTGGCATCTTGTTAATAGGTTAGTCCCAGAAAACATATAAAAATACCTCAAAGAGAATACAAAGCAAAGCAAAGTAGATACTAAACAAGAATGGAACATCAAAAAATATAGATACATTTACGACGTATCAATACTCAATGGTATTTGTCGTTGAATCATAAACATTGTGTCTTATTCCTTTTGTCTCTATGATACTATATTGTCCAAGGTTTTGATCAAGTGACATCTCTATATCGGTGTTCAACCTCGTTACCGACAATACCTTCTTTACTCGTTCCGATAAGCAATATCCCCATGACCTGTCACATGCTGCACAACTTATGAATATAACTTATCCAAGTGGGCCCAGCGTATCTTCCGCCACGCGGATGGACAAATCCTGCCCTTGACTCGGTCTCCTTAACATGTGCCTCCGGATACCCAACGTCACCTTTATGATCACCATTTTGCTGAGTGAGGTTGTGTGCCTTTAAAGCATCCTCGAGTGACAATGATTTGATATGGTCTAATGTCTACGCACTTCTATTCTTTTAGACAGTTGTTGGGCCTCCAGGTGCAGAGGTTTGTAGAATAGCAGAAAGTTTCCCTTTAGTGGATCACCCAAGGTTTATCGAACTCGGGAAGGAAGTGGTCAAAGGTATCCCTCTCAAGCAACCCTGCAATCAAGATACAAGAGGTCTCTTGTGTCCCCAACACACCCAATACACTTGTCAGGTGTATAGGTGCACTAGTTCGGCGAAGAGATAGTGAAATACAAGTGGTAACGGTGCCAGAAAAGAGCTTGACGGTGAGGTAAAGACTAAAGGCAACAATAAGGAAGCAAGCAAACATGCAACAGATCTAGTAGCAAACGGTGTTTCAATGATTACAAACAAGGCCTAGGGATCATACTTTCACTAGTGACCACTCTCTCATATAAATATCCTCTCTTCATGATACTACTCTTAACTACTCTCTAGTTGGACACTCTAATCCATGGTAGGGCTATAACAACACACCTTAAAGTCTGCCTTCCCCAATCTAGATAACCCCACACTGTCACCTTGAGCGCTAGATGGTTCCAAAAAACACCACAATTTCATAGAGACATCCAACTCCAAATATAACTCATAACAAATATTCAATCTATCCAAAGTGCCACACACGATATGCACGCTGTCACTTTCACACACGTGGGGAAAAGCATAGATATATTAAAGCACAAAGAGTATTTATGTAGACTCAAACCTAAGTGCCATCATGGCGTGCACGCTGCCACTTTCACACACATGGGGAGAGCAGAGATCTAATGAAGCACTTGAGTAGCAAGGTAGATCTACTTGATTACAAAGCTCATGACCACAACAAGATCATGCATAGAGAGAGAGATGAACACATAGCTACCGTAGAGCCCTTAGCCCCGAGGAAGAACTACTCCCTCCTCATCATGGGAATCAGCAACGGTGATGAAGATGGTGATGGAGATCGATGGAGATGGCTCCGGGGGCACTTCCCCGTCCCGGCAGGGTGCTGGAACAGAGACTTTCTGTCCCCTGAATCTCCCCTTCGGTGGCGGCGGCGCAGCAGAGGTTTTCGTGGATTTCTTCTGGATCTAGGGTTTTTGGGTCGGAGGCTTCATATAGGCGCAGGAATCAAGGTCGGTGTGGGTCGAGGGGACCCACACCCCCTGTGGGCATCTCTAGGGCTTGCTCGCGCCTAGGGGGTGCGGCCACCCTGTGCCCTCCCTCTGGCTCTGCTTCGTGGTTCTGTGTTGCTCAGGGAAAAATAATGAATTTGGATTTTGTCCCATCCAATTCCGAGAATATTGATTTTCTGCCTTTCTGGAACCAAAAATTGAATAAAACAGGCAACTGGCACTGTGGCATCTTGTTAATAGGTTAGTTCCAGAAAAGATATAAAAACACCTCAAAGTGTAGACAAAGCAAAGCAAAGTAGATACAAAACAAGCATGGAGCATCCAAAATTATAGATACGTTTCCGACGTATCATGGTCTCACAGTCTAAGGAAAGAGTCACTATGTTTTCTAAACATCATAACTTGAACTTTGTGACATGATCGTGATACGATGCTATAGATAGGGTATGTTCACCATCTCATTCCCTAATGAAATGATCTTGTTGTCAATTAGGAGCCAAGACACCTTCATGATCAGGAAACATTTGATCATCAGTTGACCAATGAACATGTGACTAGAGTTTTACCAGGAACTAATATTTGTTTGCATATCACATGTGTATTGATGTTCCTATCAATACAATTATAGCATGATACAAAACTTAATTATAAACTTTATGAAATATGCCATCTAATTATTGACTCTATGGCATATTCCCTTCATCACCCTCGCACATACACACGGCCATGGCGTATTGCCTCTTTTTTCCTGACCGGTGTCGCCCTCCGACCTGGTCCAGCTCCGGTGAGGTTGGGTTCAGCTCCGATGGGGTCGGCTTCCATGACCCTCACTGGTGGAGAACGGGGCACTAGTCCCAGTCGTAGAGGGCCTCTAGTCCCGGATGGCCAGCCGGGACCACGGAAACGACACTAGAGGTCCCAGCCTCTAGTCCCGCTCCAGTTACGGGTCGGGACTAAAGGATGTGCACGTGGCAGCGTAGCAGTGCGAGGGGGTGGTCTTTAGTCCCGGTCTGTATTACGGGCCGGGACTAGTTCCTTTCTGCCGCGGCAGCATTTTACCTATTCGGCTACCGCGGCAGCCGATGGGGGTTTCTGCCGCGGCAGCCGATGGGAGTTTCTGTCGCGGCAGCTGATAGGGGTTTCCGCCGCGGCAGAATTTTGGGGCCCACTTCTGCCGTGGCAGCCGATGGGGGTTTCCGCCGCAGCAGAGTTTTGGGGCCGTTTTCTGCCGCGGCAGCCGATGCAGGGTTCTGCCGCGTCAGGAGGATAGGTAAAGGAGGGTTGCGTTTGGCGTAAAGTGACATGCAACGAAGAGATCACAACCCGTCTAATATAGATATAATTCTACATTACATATAATTCTACATTACATAAATATATACATAAATGGAGATCACAACCTGTCTATTCGGTTACAAGTTCATTAAATCACGGGTAGCCGGAGGTATGGTATTTTCCTTCTGGGTTTATGACATGGTCAACAAGAAATCCCGCCAATTCCTCTTGAATTGCTACCAGACGCTTCCTTGGATCGAGATTCTCGCACAATATTTCCAATTATATATAAAAGAAGGAGGTCAATATGAATTCAATAGTCATAACAAATATTATGAATGACACTCAACAAATTTTTTGAATATTTTGCTCACGTACTTCCAAAAATGTATCTCCATCCCGCTCACTGACCTCCGAGCGAATGTACTCGCACACGAAGTATCCACATAGGTTAGTACCTGGTGGCTGCCTCTCGCACTTTATGACAAAAGGTTTCAATCAAATAATAATCAAGCATGACATGATATTATTGAAACTAGAATTGAAGAGATGCGCGGATCTAGATCGTACTACTTACATCGATCCGATGAAAACTAAGCTTGTCTTTAAATTCACCAACCGTAGCATTGGTGAAAGCTTTCCAAACCCTGCCCGGCAAAAAAAGAATAAATGAGTTATTAGTTACTTGATATCTCAAGATATATATATATGAATGAAAGAGACCGATATAGTGTGATAATGACTAAAATTACCTCTAGAGCGCATCTTTAATGAATGCGTACTCTGATTCGTCTCTCATTAGAGAGTCCTTGATTTCAACTCTACCAGCGTCAACTTCAATGGTTAGCAGAATCCAGTGATAGCTGCGCATATTTATATACGTCAGTAACTCATCAATTACACTTAGCAGAATCAAGTGATCTGTACAAGGCAGTAACACTCTTACCTGTAGTTGTAGGGAAACAATATTCTTCGTTTGTAATGTTGCCTCAATAAGACCCTTAGCAAGTTACGCTCCGTGTCCTTGGGGTATTCCATTAGCAATGCTTGATTAAACCGGTGTGGGTCGATGAACCCAGTGTCAAAGATTTTCTTCCGGTCACATTCATCGCTCTTCATTCTGCATAATAGCATATAGTGAAGATAATTACATGCAATAAAAGAGCTGGGTTAGAGACTTTATCATAGAAATAAATGATCCACTTACAAACAATAGGTAGCGAGGAGACTCAAGTCAAGGGCATCTTGTTTGAATAACATATAGAATTCCTCAAAATAAATTTGCAACTGGTCTTCACCATTAAAATGCTCACTTGTAATTTTCACAAGCATCACTGACATTTTATCTTCTTCATCGCATGTAGAGACTTTCTTGTACCACTCATGCAGTCTTCGCATTTGAGTTGGTAGAAATTTGACCTCATCAGGTCTGACCAGAGTCTTTCCATATTCATATCTCCATGCAATTTCCTCTTGTATGGGGATATTCCCACCTAGCGCTTGATCAACTGTAATATTAGCACCTTTGGCAAATTCCATTGTTATAATATTCTAATGATCAGTATTGGATAACACCTTGAGCGGGGCGATCAATTTGTTTGCCTGCATTCCGAGTTGTGCAACCTCTGTTTTCCCACTGCTTGTAGTAGTATTTCCTGGAGTATTACCGCTGCTTGCAGTAGTATTTCCTGAATTCTTCCTACCAATTCTCAGCAGACAACGTTTGTAGTCATCAGCCTTATTTATCTCATATTGCGATGGTTGCTCAAGAAACTCCTTAGCCCACTTTTTGGCTTTTGGATCAAATATTTGTTTTGGCTCGGGAGCTTTGGGTGAAAAGAAGGCTTTAACTTGGGCATCACTGATCACTTTGGTTTCCTCATCAGTCATCTCGTAAGGTAACTTGGGAGGAGGCGGCGGGATTTTCTTCACCTTTTTACCTTTGGCTTTCTTCTGACTAGTATTTATACTAGTTGACTGAGAGACCGCCTTCTTCGTCTGACACGGCGGCGGCGGAGTGGGCTGATGCAGCGGGGGAGGAGTTGGTTGATGTGGCAGTGGACTCGCGCTATGGTGGTCGTCCCACTCCTCATGTGGACTTGCTGGAGGCAGCAGAATCGACTGACGCAGAGGAGACGGTGGTGGCTTGGGTGAGCCTGGAAACACGATGTATTTCTTGTGCCATAGAATGATAGAGCCCCTGACTTCTCCGAGGGTGCTCTCATCTTCAGGTCCAGGGATGTCAAGTTGTAGTGATTCATATTGAGGTAGAATGTCATCCACCCCGACACAAGCATAGCCATCTGGAATCTCTTTGCAATCCTGGCGTGCTTCAGGTTCACAAGATAAAGCATAGCCGAGAGCTGCCTTGAAGGATAAGTTCATCACTCCCACATGCAGATCGCAGCTTGTCTTCTCAGTGATATTTTCCACGGGATAGCGATCTATCGGATCGGCCGCCGTGGAAGCGACACTGCTTCTCCACTGAGATGGGACACCGACACTTTCTTCTAGACGCTGATGACTTGGCCCTTGCTGGCGCATTTCGTCCAGCTGCTTCTGTTGCTCCTTTAGCATGGCATATATTTACTCGTTCTTTCTTTCCATGCTACGCAACCGGGATGCCTCATCTATCTCCTTCCGCTTCTTTGCCCTCGCTCGGCTTCTATAAGATTCAGTGTCCTCAGGAAACCTAGTCTTCCACGGCACAGAAGGTCCAAAGCCTCGTATTCGTCCTGGTTTTTCAGGATTCCCGAGGGCCTTTATCAGCTCGTCGTTCTCTATATCGGGTTTGAAGTCACCCTTTTTAACCTCCTCAATTGTTTTAACAATTTCTCCATGGGGTGTAGCAACTTTGGACTTTTCATCGAATATTAACTGGCATGTTTCCATGTCATACTTTTCCCCATGGGCAAGTAACCAATTCCTTACTCTGATGGGCCAGTCCTTTGTAGCTGGAGTGAGCCCCTGGGCATGCAAGGCTTTCTCGGCTTCCTCCCACTTAGGAACGGAAGTCCTATAGCCACATGTCCCCATCGTATGGTGATATTTCTTTTTTGCAGCATTTTCTTTATTCTTTGCGGACCCTTTTTTGCTATTGCTGATTTCTTGTAGTCTAGAAATCTTTCCCAGTGAGGCCGCTGCTTCTCTAGTGACTCCTCGAATGCTGGAACTTTTCCTTCCTCAAGATATTCATTGTATAATCTTTTCTTATAGTTATTGAACTGTTGGGCCATCTTCTTAAGAGAGAAACACTTAACTTTGGACCTCATCTCATCTATGGCCTCCTTAGTCTCTAAGACCAGTAGGGTGAAATGGCGAATGAGCTTATCCCATAGTATGTCTTTGTATCTGTCCTTGACACAACTCATAGAATATTCATCGACCTTTGTTGGCTTATTCCAGTTGATAATGCTGATCGGGACGTTGTCCCTAACAACAAATCTACATTGATGAATAAATGTGTTTGCGTTCTTTATGGGAAGCAACGAGACGCCCACTGAAGAGACCTCAACAATTGTGAGATGCGCATCATCGGGCATCCCTTTGGCCGGTCCTCGTTTACTATTTTTAACTGGAGCGGTCGATGTGGATGTCTAAAATAAGAAACAACATTCGTTAATATATATATATACAAATCAATTAATGCATCTATCTACTAGTGATCAAAAGGCTTAATAATATACCTTGCCAGACTTTGTCAAGGCTGGTCCATCATTTTCCAAGCCATCATCAAAATTAAAATTAGAATGCGCTTCGACTTGAGGTTCTATCTCTATTCCCTCACCGGACTCATTTAGAAACTGTGAGCCATCTTCTGCTCCACAGTCTTCTTCTCCACCCTGATCGACGAGCGCTCCATCCTGATAGGGGAGCGGTCCTCCACCAGCCAGTATCATATCGAATAAAGGCTCTTCACCTTCTCTACTGTTGAATGATCCATAGAATACCTTCTATGACATAATGTGCATATATGAGTAATAAAATTATATAATATGTCGAATGACAACAAAAGTATTAATATCATATAACATCTCGAATAACATCTCAGAAAACAATAAAGAAGTCATAATACATCTTGAATAATGACAAAGTAGTAATATCATATAAAAAACAACATCTTGTCTGATAACGTCGCTCAAACTCAACGTCGACTAACGGCTCCTGAGCTGCGGGATGTGACCAACCAAATAGTCGGAACCATCACCGGACTATAACTAGGGTGAGATCCCTGAATAACCTGCCAGGTATGGGGGGCCAGCCTGGCGTCCAACATCACCATATAGCGACGGACGTGCTCGTCCTCCTCCCTGACGCGACGCCGTACCACCTCCTCGGGGGCCGGCTCCCTCTGCACTCTGCCTGGGTCACGTGACCTCCACCAAAGAAGATCCGGGTTGAGGACGACACCCGGATTCCTCACCAAGCTACGCGTCCCTGATGGTAGCACCTCCCAGTGCCAGCCTGGCGGAGCCTAGTCTCGTAAACACCGCTAGAGCGTAGTACTCCCTCGCTCTGGCCGAGTTGGCTACGAGGATGCCCGGGCATATCCTAAAGTAGGTATGGATTTGACCGAAAAATAAACTATTTAGGACAAAATATACTATATATACACTATATACTAACTAATATCCTAATTAAATACTAAACAATATACACTACTTTGGAAAAAATACACTATTTAGGAAAAAAATACACTATGTATAATTAAATACAAACTAATATCCTAAATACTAAACAATATACACTATACATTGAAAAGTACACTATTTAGGGGAAAAATACCCTATACACTAAATACTACCTAATATCCTAAATACTAACTAATATACACTATACATTGAAAAAAAAACTAAATACTAACTAATATATCCTAAATACTAACTAAATACTAACTAATATATCCTAAATAATAAATACTAACTAAATATATACTAACTAAATCCTAAATATTAAACAATATATACTAACTAAATACACTATGTTGAAAAAACAAGAATACTAACTATATATATACTAATAAATACTAACTAATTAAATATATACTAACTAAATACACTATGTTGAAAAAATAGAAAAAAACAGAAAAAACTCACCGGTGGGCGGCGCGGGGATGGGCCGGTGAGAGGCGGCGCGGAGGGGAGGCGCCGGCGGCGGCACGGGGACGGGCGTGCGAGGGGCGGCGCGGGAATGAGGCCAGTGAGGGGCGCGGCCGCGACTCCGATCCGGACGGGGCGCGGCGGGTGGCGCGCGGCGGACGGCTAGCAGCACGGCGGGACGACGGGGCAGCACGGCGGGGCACGGGCGCGGGCGCGGGCGGCCTGGCGGCGTCGTCTTTGGAAAAGAAAGAAACGCGTCCCAGCTCGTGGCTCGGGCCGGGAGGAGGGCGGTGGGTATTTATACCCACCACCTCTAGTTCCGGCCCTAGCCTCCACCCGGGACTAGAGGGGGGCCTCTAGTCCCGGCCCTCGCCTCCAACCGGGACTAGAGGTCTTTTATTAATATTATTATTTTTTTATCTTTTATTCTATGATGATGAAAAATATGTATTATATATCAAATTTTGCAGAAAAAAGATCTATAATGTAAATCTATTAGCATATTCTGTTATAAAATTAATATTTTGTTGAATTCAAAAATATCTTTTGTATACTAGAGTTTGAATTTATTAATATTATTATTTCAATATCTTTTGTTGTGTTATGATAAAAAATATGTATTATAAATCAAATTTTGCAGAAAAAAAGATCTATTTTGTAAATTTATTAGCATACTAAATATGGACTGGGACTAAAGCTTGTGGCAGGCTAGGGAAGTATATATCAAATTTTGCAGAAAAAAAGATCTATAATGTAAATCTATTAGCATATTCTGTTATAAAATTAATATTTTGTTGAATTAAAAAATATCTTTTATATACTAGAGTCTGAATTTATTAATATTATTATTTCAATATCTTTTGTTGTGTTATGATGAAAAATATGTATTATAAATCAAATTTTGCAGAAAAAAAGATCTATTATGTAAATTTATTAGCATACTAAATATGGACTGGGACTAAAGCTTGCGGCAGGCTAGGGAAGGCAGGACTAGGGTAGGCATGTAGGAAAGGCAACACTAATGATATGGGTGAGTGTCGACATTATGTCATGCAGATTTTCCCTTGTCCCGGATGGTGTCGGCAACCGGGACTAAAGCTGAACCTTTAGTCCTGGTTGAAGACACCAACCGGGACAAAACACGAGTGAGCACTAATAATAGGGGTGAGTGTCGATATTATGTCGTGAGTGTCGATATTATGCCGAGCTACTTGTACTATAAATAGGCCAGTCCTCCAGCCAGTTTGAGGCATCTCCAAGATCGATGGTTTGCGAAAGCAGGGACACCACTACGGCCAGTTTCAGGGAGATGCTGCCGGAGCCCAATCCTCCGGCATCTTCAAGAAATTGGTCATAGAGGCACTCCCTAATATGTGAAATTAGGTTAGCTCCCACGCATATTGATCTAGTTAGAGAAGTTACAAGCTGCAAGATGGTCTTCGAGAGCAGGGACACCACTACGGCCAGTTTCAGGGAGATGCCGCCGGAGCACAGTCCTCCGGCATCTCCAAGAAACTGGTCATAGAGGCACTTCCTAATATGTGACCGCACGTGTTTGGAGATCAGATCTTCATGGTAAGTACGAATTGGGACAACATCTTCATAGTTTGGGAAAGTCGTAGTATGAATCGGAACTAAAGGCCCCCTTTAGTCCCGGTCCAACCATAAAACAGGACTAATACACTCAAGACATTTATTAATATTTAAAGACTGAGACTACGGAATCAGGACTAAAGGCCCTCTTTAGTTCAGGTCCAGCCATAAATTGGGACTAACACTCAATATTAAAAACCGAGACAAACCGGAACTAGCTAACACTCAGGACTAAAGCCGCCCCCTTTAGTCATAATCATGCTTTGTCCTATAGTATGCAGCTTCAGGGTCTTCTTTGTCACTGTCATCATCATCTTCATCGTCAGCTGCCACTCCGGGGATCCTCAGCCCAGCCATGGCATATACCGGGGCACCTGCCACTCCGGCCTCGGATTCACGGCGGGCGGGGGAGGGGTCTCCTGGAAGACGATGCCGCTACCGCCGGGCGGGGGAGGGGTCTTCTTCTTGTGGCTCTGTGGCAGGTGGCCTTGTGGGAACCGCATGCGAGGATGGTCTCCCCCGGGGATGTAGCGCATCACGCTGATGATAGTCTGGTTCGCCCACCACAGGCGGCGACCGCCTTCGTTGTGGTTCATCAGAGGAGGGCCGTCACCCTCGTACCTAGAGAGCTCTCTTCCTTGCCGGTTAGCAAAAAAGGCATTTCAGGTGTCATAATTGTCGGGATCCCACTGGGGATCTATCCGCTGCTCCGGCGTGAGCTCGTGGTAGAAGTGGTTTGTGATGGCCGCCTAGCGTGCGGAACCTTGAGGGACAGGAGGGACAGGAACCCCTCCAGCGCTCAGCATCCAGCCGGCGGGAGGCCGATAGCCCGGAGGGCAAGGGTAGATGGAGGCGCACACCGCCTCAGTCTCCTCGAGGGTCAGAATGGCCCAGTAGCCGTTGTCCATTGTTGTGAGAAAGGAAGGTGTGGATGTGTGGATAGCGATGGCGCGGTCGGCCTAGATATAGAGGAAAAGGGCGGGAAAACATTGCGGAAAGCGGTGGGAAATGGCGGGAAATATCTTTAGTCCCGGTTAGTGGCTACAACCGGGACTAAAAGCTTCGGTCAGATGGAAAGTTAGTATAATTATTCTTATAAAACAGAAAAAATAACAATCTTTGTAAAAGCTTCACAAAATGATATACATGCATATGTACATATTGATTGCATCTAAAAAACGGCCGCAGGCAAAATTCTGAATACATCATATGACTTTCTTATGACCGTGTGGCCTTAACCATGGAGCATCTTCATCAAGTAACATGATGCTTGAGTCATCCTTCACTAAAACGGCGGAATTTGATGAAACTTGTCATAATCTTCGGACATCTCTGTTTTGTCCTCCACTCCTACGATGTTTCTTTTCCCTGATAGAACTATGTGGCACTTTGGCTCATCGTTTGATGATGTATTTGTTTGCTTATATTTTCTTTTTCTTGGTTTGGTAGACATGTCCTTCACATAGAAAACCCGAGACATATCATTGGCTAGGACGAATGGTTCATTCATGTACGCAAGATTGTTGAGATCCACTGTTGTCATTCCTTATTTTTTGTCTACCTCAACCCCGCCTCCTGTTAGCTTGACCCATTTGCTCCGAAACAAAGGGACCTTCAAAGCCCATAGTCAAGTTCCCATATCTCCTCTATGTAACCATAATATGTGTCCTTTGACCCATTGTCGTTTGTTGCATCGAAGCGAACACCACTGTTTTGGTTGGTGCTCTTTTTATCTTGGGCGATCGTGTAAAATGTATTCTCATTTATCTCGTACCCTTGGTAAGTCCATATAGTCGAAGATGGTGAGCTGGCCAACAAGTACAACTCATCACAAACAGTGTTGTTATTCATGAGATGTGTTTGCAACCAACTGCCAAAAGTCTTCATGTGTTCATCTCTAATCAAGGAGCCATGCTTTCCCGGGTTGTTTGAGCGTACAATATCCTTGTGTTCCTTTATATACGAAGCTGCCAAAGTGGAATTATGCAGAACCGTGTAGTGTGCTTGAGTGAAAGAATGTCTGTCCCAATATATTATTGATTTCCTTCCTAGTTTGCCTTTTCCACTCAGTCTCCCCTCGTGCCGTGATTCAGGAACACCAATCGACTTAATGTCAGGAATAAAGTCAACACAAAACTCAATTACCTCCTCTGTTCCATAGCCCTTCGAGATGCTTCCTTCTGGCCTAGCACGGTTATGGACATATTTCTTCAAGACTCCCATGAACCTCTCAAAGGGGAACATAATGTGTAGAAATACAGGACCCAAAATAGTAATCTCGTCAACCAGGTGTACCAGCAGATGCGTCATAATATTGAAGAAGGATGGTGGGAACACCAGCTCAAAACTAACGAGACACTGGACCACATCATTTTGTAACCTCGGTAGAATTTCTGGATCGACTACCTTCTGAGAAATAGCATTGAGGAATGCACATAGCTTCACAATGGGCTGTCGAACATTTTCCGACAGAATCCCCCCCAATGCAACCGGAAGCAATTGTGTCATAAGCACGTGGCAGTCATGAGACTTTAGGTTCTGAAATTTTTTCTCTGCTATATTTATTATTCCATTTATATTCGACGAGAAGCCAGAGGAGACCTTCATACTTCTTAGGACTTAAAAAAAATTCCTTCTCTTCTTTGATAAGAGCATAGCTGGCAGCACTTAGACGTCCTTTATCTGTCTTTATTGGATGCACGCCGTCTTGGTCTTTCATACCTTGCTGGTCCTGCCGTGCTTCGGGCGTATCTTTTGTCTTTTCATATACGTCCATAAAGCCTAGCAGGTTCACGCAAAGATTCTGCGTCACGTGCATCACGTCAATTGCAGAGCGGACCTCTAGAACTTTCCAATAGGATAGCTTTCAAAATATAGATTTCTTCTTCCACATGAGTACATATTCGTCAGCGTCATTTGGAACAGATTGACCCCAAACTAAAATCACTTGTTTTGAGATATTATATATTTGCATCCCCCAATGTTAAGGCCCGGATTCCTCCTTTCGAAACAACCGTCGGACTAGCCCATTTCGAGCCACAAGCTCCTCGATCAGGCAGCGATGCAAACGCAACGTACGCACGAGACATCGGCGCGTATCTCTCTGCTCTCACTCCTCATCGGACGTCGATTGACGTGTTCAGCGCGCGGGGCTACGTCGAATGTGGTCCCACCTGCTAGTAATCATGCATGGACGTATACGGACGGAAGCTCTCCTGGCGTCCGCATCGATCGGCCTGTCACGATCATGTCGTGTGCTACGTATATCTTCTCTGTCGCGTTGCGGTCGATGGCTATTCGTTGGTAGCTGGGGATTAGGCTGCAGCTAGCCGCTTGCTCCTGGCAATGGTGCAGTTGGTTTACTCAAGCTCATTAGTAGAGAAGAACAACTCAAGTCGAGTTCTTTCGTTCTCTCTCAGCTATCGTCGGCGTGCCTTTGTCATGTTGTGTTTAATTCTACAGCTGACATGGATTTATCAGAAGACTTGATGTGAACTGTTCCTAACCTCGCTAAAACTATATCTTCGTACCTCATTTGCATCTTAAATCTGTAAATGTATTTTTAGAAATTTAATAAAGCCTAAAATTTCTTCCTAGTGCATTTATATAGGACAGGAGAATTAATTCAAATAAGAACGGCCATGCTACTGATATAGCAAGAGCATTCGACTCAGTGGCATGGCCGTACTTATTTGAAGTTTTGCAAAAAACAATGGACTTGTTTCTGATGATCGATGTACTTCTGCGAATCTCCTGCTCTAGACTCGTGTCAATGGAAGCCTGGCTAGGGAGATAATCGCACGTGGTAGGCGGCTCCGGCAGGTAGTAGATACGATCTCACCAATTCTTTTTCTGCTAGAGCTTAATGTATTCAATGCATTTGTAGAGGGATGGGATATACCGGAGCTCTTCAAACCGCTGCGCACAAGTGGGCATCAAACATCGTGTTTCGCTGTTTGCTGACGCGGAGGATTTTAGGGTGCTGAATGCGGCACTCGTTTTTTTATTTTGGAGAAGCCTCGGGAGAGGTTAATCTCAATAACATCGCACTACTGCCTATTACTAGATGAGAGGTGGAGGATTTGTGAGACCAACAACAGATCTTTCCGTGCTTGACAGCAAAATTTTGAATCAACTATCTGGGCTGCCACTATCTGGAGTAGTTGTCTAAAGTGATCTTCAACCACTTTTTTTTCATAAAACCATATTGCCCGGTCTTATAAATAAAGCTCCAGAAAACCAAGTGTTAAGGCACAAAAGCTGACCTGCGAAGCTGGCAGAGAGTTTAAACCATATCAGACCAGCTAGCCACAAGAGGAAACAACAAAGTCTAGGACAAAACAGCCGCAGCTTAAATAACAACATGAGACCCATAGACTCATAGTAGATGGAGAGGAGCAGAACACCATATCCATTGTGACGACGGAGATAAGACATTTTGTGCTTGATGGCATCTATCGTCGAGGACCGATGTCAGCTGCAAGCCCAACTGCAAGAACACAATGATTTTATACAAACCGTCAGAGGTTTATGAACAAAGATCCTTTAATAAGGGTTTTATTTCTAACTAGACTTCTCTCTGCGTCCTAAGGACGTGGTCGGCAGGAAAAACGTTTGATGATATGATCGCGCTACATTTTATGTACATATCCATAAGAAAAGAGGGCGCGGCTGATAGGAAGAATGCTTGACGATATAACCGCACCACATCGTGTCGTCTCTAACTCCGTCGCCATGGCTGCCCCGAATCCTAGGGGGGCGCCCGCCGCTATTCTTCCCCAGGGGCCGTCTGCGGCGCAGTTTCCAAGGGGGCCGGCTGCCGCGCCTCTTCCCAGGGGGGCGCCCGTCGTTCCACCACCCACGTGGCAGACCGGCGCCTCTTCGTCTCCTGCCTTCCCGCCCCTGCCACCTCGCAGGGCATTGGGCCACCACCGTATTCAGGACCACCTGGGATGCCTCCGTTGGAGGGGGGGATACTGTACCCGTTTGCTCTAGCCGCTTACTACAACGTCGTGCAGCCGGTTCCACAACGTCCGCTTCAGCCGCCATATCGGGGTCGTTCATCTGGGGCTATCGGTGGGGTGGGCTTTCCCTCCGGTCCTCACGGGATGATGCCAATGCAGCCGGTGCAGGGAGGGCCGCCGCCGGGCTAGCAGTTTGTCGTCGGGGTTGGTGCCGCGGCAGCGTCTGTACCTAAGAGGAGGAGGAAGAAGAAGAAAGCGCAGGTACTAGATCACAAATCAGGGGATGGTTGGTCCTCAATTCCAGGCAGATCCGCAATTTGTACAACAGTCGTCGGTGCAGTATGGACATACGCAGTTGCGGGGTCCTAGGGCTTTTGGTGCACCCTTTTCGGCTCAACATCAACAGTTGCAACACCAGTATGATGTGCAGGGTCAGCAGATGCATGTTTAGAGTACTCCCACGCATGTTGTCGCTCCACCTTATCCACCTGTTGTCGTGCCGCAGGTTTCGTCTGTTGCTGGGGGTAAGAAGAATAACAAGTTTGTTCGCTGCTGGAAATGTGCGGTCAATACACACGCGACTAAGGATTATAAGACGGTTCATTACTGTTATATTTGTGATAACGCCGCCCACCCTACCTTGCGTTGTCCTGTGCTGAAGCAGCCGCGCTTGACTCCTTATATGGCTGATATCGGAGGAGAGCACACCCTATACACTCAGATCCCGAATGTGTTGGCTCGTGATCACTTGACGCACAGTCAGACTTCTATAGCTCTAGTGTGAGTTTTGGGATAGATGGTATTTGCGGATGGCGTCCATCGGCAGATTGCTAGGAGGTGTCCGGTGCAGGCTCAGTGGAAGTGGGAGGCATTGCCATATGGTGACTCTGCTTTCTTAGTGAGCTTCCCGTCTTTTGAGGACTTGGACAGGGTTGATGGGATCCATATGCTAATTCTGCTTTGTACCTCTCAACTTACTGTGCTCTTTCTCGGGACTGTGCGCTATTGGAGGTCTCATGGGGAACACTCTAGATGTGGATCTGTTCAGTCTACGGAAGCGAGGTAGTTCATATTCTTGTGGAAATGTTTGATACTAAGGTCTTTCTGAAGCTGCATGATTCTTTGGGTCACTATATTTTGTCTGAAGCCTTGGTCAAGCATAAGGTCTATGAGTTCCATTTCCGATTAGAGCCTGAGGGCTATATGACGTAAACATATTTTGTTCCTTACTTATGGAGGAAAGGGGATGATGACGCAGATGATGAGGCCAATGGGAATCCTATGGAGGATGCTATGGATATTTCTGATACAGCTACTGCCACTCAGGTGGCGGGTTCTGGTTCTTCCTCGGCCGCGCCTATGTAGGATACATCGGTACTTCATCTTCTAGTCAGGGGATGCAGAGGGTGTTTGTTGTCACTCCTTAATGCTAATCCGGCTACTCCTCGTGGACGAGAACTTCTGGCTGCACTACCTATAGATTCCCCCCTTCGTGGAAGGGGTTCTTCTTTAGCGACTCTTGTTTCTCCAGCTCAGCTACAGGAGGCTCTTCACTCTGTTTCTATGGATGTTCAGCGAGGTCACGCTTCTTCACCGACGAGGTCCGGGATGCATGTTATGGGTAGATACATTCTTGTTGATTGTACTCGGTCGGTCCTTGAGGAGGTCGTTACATTGGAGTGCTCACGGAAGCTGACCCAGGAGGGGTCAGCTGACCGCATCGTTCGTGATCAGGTCAAGGTTGATGTTCTTGTGGGACTGACCCATGAGGGGTTAGCCGACCGCGACGATGTGGATGACCGCATTGCTCTGGTCAGGGATGACCACGTGGTTCTGGTCAGGGAGGACCTGGAGCTTCATCGGGACAGGTGGCCTCCCTTGGAGGGCCATGAGACCTTGTTGGACGATGGGGTGGCCGGAACCAAGAGAGGTCAGGGCTGCCTCTGTCTCCAACGCTGGTTTCTTCTCCTGGTGTTGCTACACCGGTTGCTGCGCAGGGGAGTGGTACTCCCTTCAAGCAGAGCTCGCGCCATGGAGTGGATGCCTCTGGGGCGTCAGCTACTGGCGAGGATTCCATGGTCAAGGCCATGCGTCATAAGGCCGATAAGAACTTAGATTCGCAAGGTATAATGAGCTCTTTGAAATCCTTTTTATCTTTTTCTACTCCTGTTATTTCTTCTAAACTAGCCAATGTCGGCATTAGTTTGGGTAGTTCTGTACAGCATGTTCTTTTTTCTTATAATGTTTTGCGACACATGGAGGTTGACCGTTTAACGGTTACTCCTAAGGTCGTTGTTGTTCCTGATGCTTCACTAACTGAGGAGGAGGAGTTGCATGCCATAGTAGATGGTCAACTCCTTTCTCACTTAGTTGGTGAAGTGTCGGAGGTGGACTTTGATGAGACTGGTCTTACCTCTACGTATGAGCTAAAAGCTTCTGGTCAAAAATCAAAGAGCCAGAGGTCGCGCAAGAGATCTTGTGTATCCAAATCTCCTATAATTTCTCAATGAATGGAATGTTTTCAAATATCAGAGTCTTCAGGACTTGGCTAAACATTTATTCTTTGTTGATTGTGTGAGAGACCATAAGTTAGATTTTCTGAGTATTTATGAGACCGGTAGACGAGATTTTTCACAAGACATACTCAATCGCCTTTCAGGTGGAGTGGACTTTACGTGGATATCATGTCCGTCGCGTGGTCAATGTAGGGGATCCTGTTAGGCGTTCGAGATGATACGATGGAAGTTTTAGCTAGTTCGGAGGGAGATTGTTTTATAAAACTCCATATCCGTAACAAGGCTGGCAATTTCACATGGTCTCTAGTCGCCATTTATGGGGCCGTCCAGGATGTTTATAAAGCTGACTTTTTACACGAGCTAGTCAATATGGAAAAAGGACAATCCATACCCTATTCTTATAGGAGGGTATATTAATTTGCTTAAATTCCCTCACGAGAAAAGTTGGGGCCGGTTCGATGAACATTGGCCTTTTTTGTTCAAGTTGTTATAGACAGTTTGGACTTAAGAGAGGTTACAATGTTAGGAAGGCAATTTACCTGGGCTAATAGTCTTCCGGAGCTAACATACGAAAAACTAGATAGAGTGCTTATGGATATCGACTGGGAACGAAAGTTCCCTATGGCAACTGTTCACGCTATAGAGCGTATTGAGCCTTTGTCGAATCATGCTCGTTTACTTTTATCTTTTGGATCACCGCCACAAAAGTCTATAAATGAGTTTAAATTTGAACTCGGATGGATGATCCGTGATGGTTTTTACGAGATGGTTAAGACTATTTGGGAGAAACCTGTTGGTGGCCAAATGCCTATCCTGCGATGGAATAACAAAATGCATGCTTTACGCAAGTTCCTTCGTGGCTGGGCTAGGCACATGGCTGGGATCCTAAAAAATGAAAAAATACGCCTAACATCTATAATTGATGACTGAGAGGCTTCTGCGGAGGTCAGGCCGTTAACTGCACAAGAAATTGAGCTTAAAAGCCAATCGAATGCAGAGATAGCCTGACTTCTGCGCGAAGAGGAACTCAAATGGTACTAACGCTCTAAAGCAAAATTCATCCTGGAAGGAGATGCGAATATAAGGTACTTCCATGTTGTTGCCAATGGCAAGCATAATAATAAACTTATTCATTATCTGATCCAGGAAGAAGGTATGATTGAGGGACAGGAGCAACTGAAGTCATATATTATAGCTTATTATAAATCCTTGTTTGGGGCTTCAGTGGAAAATTCATTCTCTCTGGATGAGTCCCAAACGGCCGATATCCCCTAGGTTTCTACTAAAGAAAACAACTCTCTAACTGCCTCATATACCGAGGAAGAGGTTAAGAAAGCTGTTTTTCAAATAGAACATAACAAAGCGCCAGGGCCGGATGAATTGTACCAAAATTCTAGAACGTTATTAAGGAAGACCTGATGAATTTGTTTGGGTTTATACAAGTCGGTCAGTTGGATCTCTTTAGACTAAACTTTGGCAATATAATTTTACTGCCTAAGGTTAACAATATAGAACTTATACAACAATATTGCCCGATCTGCTTGCTTAATGTTAGCTTTAAGATTTTTACTAAATTTCCCACGATTAGACTAAACTCAATTGTTGACCATGTTGTTAGCCCGTCTCAAACTGCGTTCATGCAAGGAATAAATATCCTAGATGGTGTTGTAATACTGCATGAAACAATTTATGAAGTACACTCAAAAAAATTAAATGGTATACTGTTCAAGATTGACTTTGAGAAGACATATGACAAAGTTAATTGGTCTTTCCTCCAGCAAACACTCCGCATGAAAGTTTTTTCTGAGGAGTGGCGCGCTCTCATTCAGTCGTTTGTGTTTGGGGTTAGCGTTACCATTAAAGTAAATGAAGATACTGACAAATACTTTCAGACCAAGAAAGGACTGAGACAAGGGGATCCATTATCGCCTTTACTATTTAATATAGTGGTTGATATGTTGGCCATCCTTATTGAGAGAGCAAAGGATGATGGTCAAATTGAAGGGTTAGTTCCACATCTTATTGATGGTGGACTCTCTATTCTTCAATACGCTGATGACACAATTCTTTTTATGGAAAATGATCTGGAGAAGGCTAAGAATCTGAAATTAATATTATCAGCATTCGAGCAGCTATCTGGACTTAAAGTTAACTTCCATAAGAGTGATTTGTATTATTTTGGCGAGCCCCAAAACAAGGCCCACCTATATGATGAACTCTTCGGCTATGGTTAGGGGCAATTTCCAATCAACTATTTGGGAATATCAATTCACTATCAGTGTCTCATAATTGATGAATGGAAACTTGTTGATGAAAGACTACAAAAACGTCTTAATAGTTGGAAAGGAAAATCGTTATCCCTTGGTGGAAGACTAGTACTCATAAATTCAGTACTCACTAACATGGTACTGTATATATGATCTCGTTTTTCCAATTACCAAAAGGTGTCTTAAACAAAGTGGATTATTTTCATTCAAGATTCGTTTGGCAAGGGGATAGTGAGAAAAAGAAGTATTGATTGACCAGATGGAATGTGGTTTACCGCCCAAAGGAGTATGGTGGACTGGGCATACATGATTTGCAAGTCAAAAACATCGCTCTTCTAGGCAAATGTCTTTTTAAACTACTTACAAAAGATGGTGTTTGGCAAAACGTGTTATGGAGGAAATATGTGGGGTCCAAAGATGTGTCTCAAGTGGTTTGGAAACCCGATGATTCATATTTTTTGGCGGGTCTTATGGCCACAAAAATATTTATTTTGTTTTGATGCTTTTGATATTAAGGATGGATCACAGATTTGGTTTTTGGAAGATAAGTGGCTTGGCCAAACTACTCTTCGTGAACATTATCCAGCTCTATATTCGATTGTTAGACACAAAGCGGATGGAATTTCCATAGTGATGGAAGACAACCCTCCTAATGTGTCTTTCATAAGAAGTCTCATTGGTCCTTGACTGGTATCCTGGAACAATCTACAATTACAACTATCCATGATACAATTGTCGGACAGTGTTGACGTGTTCAAATGTAAATTACTAGAAAGTGGTAAATTTTATGTTGGCTCACTATATAGAGCATTGGTTCAACCTTATATCCTGGTCGATGATAATAGTAAAATTTGGAAAATTAAAATACCCCTTAAGGCGAAGATATTTGTATGGTGATACCTTCGATCTAGATTACAGATGTAGTATAGCTATTTTCCCTAGTAGACTTAGGTTTATCGAATCCTCAGGAAGCAGAAAGCAAAGTGAGATTACTTAAACGGACCTTCGAGAGTTTTAGAATTCCTATTGCATTTTCATCGGACCAAGAGTTTGAGATATTTTTGTTGTTGTTGACGATGGAGAGAGAGGGCCTAGGGTCTTCGGTTTTCACTAGTAGCTGTACAAAAACATCTGATGGGAGTAATAGATAATAATAAAATATACATATAATTGTTAGAGCAATATAATTATATGTGGGCAGTGCATCCATAATTGTTATCTCCTCCGCAACCGCTTGTATCAATAACCTACTAGTCTCATCCATAGAATAAAGAGAACTAATGATATGCATTATGATGTCACCATTAATCCCAAGTAAATTCCTCACATACAGTCGTACTACCCTTTCTGTCACTGGGGTTCCTATCCTGCAGATCAGCCAGTACTCACACTCCCTTTACATGTATCAATCCTCGGGGTCTTGGGTACCTGACAAGTCCTTAGATTGAGGCAAGAGAGGGTACTAAAATAATCATGTCATACAAACTAATACATGATCCCGTCTATGATAAATAAGATGCACAAAAGCTACATGGCTAGGCCGAAGCCCTTAGCCCAAGGAGAATTACTCACACATAGAGATGAAATCAATAATCATAAACATTGTAATAGCGATCATAAGGTTGATAGCAAATAGTCTTACAATATCGCCAATTGGAGAAGAGATCTACTATTACAAGTGGTGGAAGATGGCTATGGTGGTGGAAAAGGGTTTAGATCTAGATCTATTCCTCCGGCGTGGCGACTTTTGGTGGCAGGGAGAGTTTTGGTCGAAAATAAGCGTTGTTTCCCGTCGCCCGAAGCCTCTTTATATAGGGATCCCTTCATGAAAGTTGTTCTGTTTGACCTAATGAAGTCGGTGCAAACTATACGGCCGGAACTATACAGCTGGAATAAAATTCCCGTCGTATAGTTGGTTGTTAAGCTTGCAGTATTATTTTCATAGCTACTGGTTTCTTTGACGTGTTGGAAATCTCGTATCTTTGGCATTTATGTAGTGATTCCCATTATCATACTTTATTATCTGCGCAAGGAAAAATGGCAAGAAAGGATTGCATATCCCTTTGATCATTAGGCATTAGTGGTAGGTTTAGAGAGATATTTCATCAAATATATGAATAATATCTAGTTTAAATGTGGACGTGGATGACTATATTTCACAACCATCATATGGTATCTACGTAGGTGTAATTCTAACAAAAGATAACCTTGCAAAGAGGAATTGACATGGAAGTACACAATGCGTTTTTTGTTACCACAATGAGACAATTCATCATTTATTTTTCCGTTGCAAATTTGCTCGCTCTATGTGGCCATTCATCCAAATATCTCTGGTTTATCTCCTCCACGTTCAGTAACCAATGTTTTTGGTAATTGGTTGCACGGAATTGTTGATAAATACAGAATTTTTTTTAGGGTGGGAGCGCTTTCCATTTTATGGTCGCTATGGCTTTGTATAAATGACAAGATTTTTAATAACATTATGTATTCTGCTCTGCAGGTTATTTATCGAGCCACGACTATCCTCCGATCATGGACTATTCTCGAACGCATGGAGTTTCACGACTTATTTGTGGAGGGATGTACGCGATTGGAGGATACATCGAGAAATATTTTCTCCCGACATGGATGGCCGCGTGATTTGAGGATTGATCTACCTTAGATTGAAGACAATTATTTGGATAGTGCTTTTTTGTAATGCTTGTCTACTTTTTTTATTCCATAGTTCCATCGTTCGTGTGGTTGTGTGCATCTTAGTTATGCAGAGGCCGGGTGTAAACATTTTATGTTAATAAATGCGCCCATTTCCAAAAAAAAGGTAAAATGTGCTACTCCCTCCGATTCTAAATAAGCGTCTCCACTCTATGTAGATACACATTTATCTAGACTTATTTAGTGTGTAGATAAAAGCGTGTTTGAAACAAAGTCATAACCAAAAGGAAATCAATGTATTGAAAGCTGCAGCTGTTTTGGGCAACAAACAAAAGATCTCATCGTGAACTTTAGATTTTGAGAACAGACGTTTATTCTAACAACTTTAAGAAAAGAGTTAAACACCAAACTTATTTTCCTACACTAAAGTAAGTGGTTGCCTTCTGAAAGAACTTTTTTTTATAGCCCTAGCTGTTGGGGATATGCTATATGGGTATCCTCATAGCATGTCTCCTATCCGGATAACCCGGGTGGCCCATAGGTGGTAGCATGGCCCATGGTCTGCTGGGCGGCCCAGTTAGATGGATCCAGAAGGGAGGCCCATGCCGGATAAAGGAAGGCTACGGTGGAGTCACCAGCGTACCCGGAGCCTTGGAGTACAAGACACACAAGACTAGTAATAGACGGTGTAGGACTCTGTAACCTGTTCGGCTAGGACTTTTCCCTGTAACCCTAGGACCTGGCGACTATGTAAGTTGGTCCTATGGGAGCCTTTAGGGCACGATAACTTAGACTCTCTAGTCACTTCGCACAATGAACCTATCTCTGTAACTCGGCGTATTGCCCTTATAGTGATTTATAGTAGGAGTAGGATTCCGCCACTGTTGTGGGATCTGAACCTAGGTAAGGTGTGTTACCCCATACCCGTCAACCGTCTGCCTTCCCCCACGTCTCTAAACACGCACTGTGAGGACCCCGCCATGGCGTACTCGTCGGCAATAGCACGACAGTTGGCGCCCACCGTGGGGCAAGAGGCGCTTCAGGCTCTTCAGCGGGCGAGGACCAAGATCTTCGCGGGAATCGGCGAAACCGTAGCCATCGGTCGCGTTCTCTTCTCCGGCAACGTTCCGATCGTCCCTCCCGACGAGTTCTGGATCCCGACGAAGACGAACCCTACGTGGTGTTCGATCGTTCCTATCAGAGACATCCACCTCTTCATTGGCGAAACCGACTCGGGCACTAGTTCCCTGGGAGTCGGAGGAGCATCAAGACCCGCATGGACCGCCTACGGCAGGATACGTTTGCGGAAGGATCGATGTCCGATCTCTCTTCGGAGTTTGTCGGCAAAGATCGGAAAAATTCAAGGCCCACCCAAACTGCCCCTGTGCAGGATATAACGGTGGAAGATCACTGCAAGTCCGTCGGCTTCGTCCGTGCATCTGGACAGCAGAGATCCAAGTTTGTCGGTGTGGTTACCATCTTTGATCTGGCGCGTTGCATTCAGAGAGAGGGCGAAAACCCCCGCGATTACCTTGACACGAGGCTCCGTATACGAGCCGATCTGGCCCACTACCTCAATAATGATGCCATGTATCACTTTGTGGAAGTACTGGACCACGGCACGCTTCTCCGACATTATCTAAGACGGCAGCAGGCGTCGGGACGCCTTACCTTCGAAGGCATGGTGAACACCATCAATAACTACGCGGAGGCTGAAGCGGCAGCTCAGACAACGCTTGTGCTCATTGACGGAGCCCCTCCGATTCAGCCACCGCCACCACCGCCTCCGGTCGCCATTGCCGCAGTCGCGCCGCCACCTCGAGTCATCGTCGCTGCTGTTGCACCTCC
Organism: Avena sativa; assembly: GCA_916181665.1. Lineage (NCBI taxonomy): Eukaryota > Viridiplantae > Streptophyta > Magnoliopsida > Poales > Poaceae > Avena > Avena sativa. The sequence goes on from OV702297.1 coordinate 165,379,780, forward strand.
ACCCCCCGTCAACAAGGAAGTCCTGGCACCCTCCGACTCTGTGATTGACGCGCTCTACGCCGACTTCAGTGCAGATTCAGAGGAGATAGATTTCAGTCCAGAGGAACTAGACTCCGCCATGCAAGAGATGGAGGAGGAGTACACGCACGACGAGCAATCCAACAACACCATCACGTCTCGAGAAGTGTTCGTCACCATTGGGACGGTGATGGATGAAGATCAACCCGGACGAGCTCCGCCTATAGCTCTGGACAAGGGAAGGGACCACATGTTGCTGACGACATTGATCGCGCAAAGGTCATGCCCCCTCTGCCTAATCCAGTGCAACAGCCGCAGGAACTCGGCACCGGCCCGAGCAACAACAACACCACAAACTTGCCGTCTCCGGCATCTACGTCTGCTGCTGCCCAAGTTACTCCAGCTAATAGAGTGATGTACGACAATCTCCTCGTCGAGCCACTGACCGTAGCTCAAATCCGGAATGTGACCCAGCTTGACAAGAAGCGCCAGCAGCTGCTGGAGGAAGCGCAGGCCATCGCGGAGCAAGGCTCTAAGCTAGATTGAGATCTGGTCAATGCACAGAAATCCATAGAGAAAGCTAGAGCGAGGAAGAGCAGCAGAAGGCCAAGAAAGATTTGGCTCACGTCATCAACGATCCTGGTGTACTGTGAAACCTAGGATGGGCTCCCCCGAAGCCGGCACAAGCCAAGCCATACATTGACAGTGAAGGCAGACAGGTGATGCCCACTCCACTCCTCTTCCTCGCCATCGCCAAGACCCTTCTAGAGCAGGATAGATCGCCCAAGGCAGTGGACCAGGTCTATGACCTAGTGGCCAAGGCGGTGAAACAGCAGGAAAAGGCCACCTCTCAGAGGCTTGAGTCCAACCCAGCGTTTTGCCAGTCTAGCCAGCATAAGCCGCCAAGGGATAGATCTCCTCTAGATGTCGGGTCCCAGACGGGTGCATCAGAACAAAGACGGAGGGATGCGCGCAACAAGAAGGATGCTATTCCCATATCCTCTGACCACGGAGAAAAGGCCTGACCTCGTCGCCCATCGCCACCGCCCCACTCCCCCCGACATCGCGAAGACCCCAAGGCTCACCATCGTACGGATATGCCCACGCCAAGGCAGAGCGGCATCGTCATCCGCGACAACACGGAGCAGACCCGTCATGACGGAGAGTGCAACCAGGGACACAAGAGCAGGTCGCGCCATGACCCTCCGTGTCCAGCATGCAATCGCGACAAGCGTGAGGCGTCGCAGGAGGGTAATAGCAAGAAGGCTAACCCACCGCCACCTCCGCCTCCGTCGCCACCTAGCATTCACCATGGCGGAGGAGGCCCGCGTCGTTCACGCAGCCCATCCCCTATTGACAAGAAGAAGAAAAACCTGGAGCCGTACGGCGCACGTTCATGGATCGATAAGATCCATGAGGCCCGGGAAGGACCATACCTGGGACCACGTTGCTTTGGACTTGCGATACGGTCCGCAACTTACCCCAAAGGTTTCCGGATTGACAAGACCATCAAGCCCTATGACAACACCGCTAAGCTAGCTACATGGTTGCAGGACTACGACAACGCGGTAGAGATTGCCGGGGGTAACGCCAACATTTCCGTCAAGTACCTCCCATTGATGTTGGTGGGCACAGCCCGTCAATGGATTGATGACTTGCCGGACAAATCCATCTGCAATTGCTTGGACATGCAAGAAGCATTCACCAAAAACTTCGAGGGTACGTACAAATGTCCCTGCACTGTTGGCGATCTACATCGGTGCGTGCAAGAGAAAGACGAGATATCTCGCGCCTACCTCTCCAGCTGGCTGGATATGAAGAATTCCTGCGCAGGAGTGCACGCTCAGACTGCCATGGCCGCCTTCATCGATGGGTTGGAAAGGGGCATGTTGCTCCAACATAAGCTAAAGCGCCTGCAGTACAATCACCAGCTTGACTTGAACCAGATGATTCAGTTGGCTAGTGAGTTCGCAGCTGCCGACGACGATGCTCGCGGCTCTCTGCCGGCAACGGCCGTTCCAACTCAAGCTCGAAGGAACAGCAACACAAAGCGGAAAATCGCTCCAGAATAAAAGCAAACTCCCGACATGGTCGCCATGACCTTTGCAGGACGAGGTGATGGCGGACAACGTGGCCGAGGACGGGGAGCTGGTCGTGCACAACAGCGAGGAAGTGAAAATACCTCGGCAGCGCTCCGCGGTCCCCAAACCTACGAAGAGTACCACGATATGTCGTGCCTCATACACCTCAATGTCAACGGCAAGGCCACCCATACCAATCGACACTGCAAGTTCGTCAACGACCTCAAGGAGGATCCAGAGTCTGGCTACAAGCAAAGTCGGAAGAACAGACCGCGAGGCAAGGGCTAGGGGAACAAGAAGGAGGAGGAGTCCAAGGATTCAAGTGACATGGACGAGGATGTTGACCCCAAGCACGCCACCAAGAGCGACGACAAAGGCACAAAAACCTTCGTGAAAAAGGCGCCAGTCTACCACACTTTCCTTGGCACCCCCACCGTCCGACAACAGAAGACCTCTATGAGGATACTGATGGCCACTCTACCCCCAGTTCCCTAGTACCTACGCTGGTCGGAGGTTCCAATTACTTGGGACAGGAAGGATCACCCAGACCACATCCCTACGGAGAACCAATACGCCATGGTCATCAACCCCTTGATTGACGGCGTGGAGTTCACCAAGTGTATGGTGGATAGTGGAAGCAGCATCAGCATCATGTACCTGGATACACTGCAGAAGATGAACTTGACGGAGGCAAACCTAAGACGGACCAACACCATCTTCCACGCCGTAGTTCCTGGTCGGGAGGCTCGGTCCCTTGGGAGCATCACACTTCAGGTTGCCTTTGGCGATGTTAATAATTACCGCCAAGAGCGCATGACCTTTGAGGCGGTCCCCTTCAAGAGCGTGTATGAAAGAACATGTGGGCCCCCATGTTTGGTTTTGGTAATTAATGACAATATTTATGGACTAATGTGTGTATTAAGTTATATTTGTAGGATTTTTCCATTGGCATCGCTTGGAGGATGTGTTGGATTCTAGGTCGATGAAATGAGAAGAAGATGTGTTGTGCAAGCTCAAAATGCGCCATCTATAGAAGATCTCATGTTTGATGCTTGCCATCCTCGGTGATCATGGATCGATGATGAGGAATCAAGAAAGGCGTTCCATCTTGAGAAGGTCAAGTTCATCTACATCGAGCTCAAGTGGAATACTCAAGGCAAAGGTATAATCTTGATAGGTTTTCCCTTTTGCCGGTCTCATATTGTTAGTGGGAGACTGGGTTTAGAATAGATAACCGTACTATCAAGAGGGGCTCTCGAATGAGTAACTCGGTCACATTGTTCGGAGAGAGCTCAAACCTTTGCATACTTGCATCATCGTACTTGGTTGTTATTTGGTCTTATCCATGTGAGGATATAGAGCTTGTGGTAATCTTCATAACAAGCTCTTGATCATCAAAATCGGATCTTCCATTTGCATCTTGTTGTGATTTTGATCTTGGCGGTTTTTCGGTTTCTCACCAAGTGAGGTATCTCACATTATAATACATGATACTTTCTCACTTGGTGATACTTTTATAGGGTAGCTCATGTCGTCCTCTTTCCAACGCAATTGGAATCGGGTCGATCGGAGTTACCAATCAAAAGTTATTGATGTTTGAATATCTGACGGTCTTATTTTAAAAGAAAAAGGAAAACCTGTTTTCTGGGCCGAGCAGTAGTACCACCCAGGCGGGCCGGTACTACCGCCCGCATCTGAGCGTCCCCTAACTATTTTTTGCCTCGCCCAGTGCCGTTTTCAGGTAGTACCGGCCAGCCCGGTAGTACCTCCCGGGTGGGCCGGTACTACCAGCCGGCCATGGAAAGATTTCCCCAGAAACTACCTACGTGCTACGCCTCGCGTTGACCCATCGCCACCGCCTCCCGCTCGCTACACACTCGCGCCTGCCGCCCGATCCTCAATTCCCGCTCCGTCTCTTCTGCTCCCGCGGGCCCGCGTTGACTCGCGCCCAGCCACCGCGATGTTGTGCTCGCAGATCCCGCACACAGCGCGCCAGCCCCGCCTCGATCCCGCCGCGATTCCCGCACGTGCCCATGCGATTCCCGCCCTGCCGCGCATTGGGCCCGCTGCCGCTGGCCTGCTGTGGCCCCTGCTGCTCTCGCGCGTCCCGCGTGTACCGCCGCATCGCTGACTGCTGCATGCGCGCCCGCCCTCGCCCGCGTGCGGCCCCACTCGCCCTGCAGCCTTCCTCGCACGCGAGCTTGGCCAGCTGCTGCCATTGACTCTAGTGTTGCGCGCTTCTGCCGCTCCGCTCGCCTGCCTTGATTCCCCGTGCTGGGCCCGTCTGTTGTGCGGCTGCACTGGCCGCTCGTCTCTCCTCATTGGTTGCTGCGTTGAGTGGCTGCGCCTGGCATTTTTGGTCTGTTTGGTCTGGTAGTACCGGTCCGATCCGGTACTACCGGCCCAGGCAGAAAACGCTCAAACGGCTAGATTTTCTGGGCCACTATTTATACCCTTTGCTCATTTTCAGTTTTTAGTGCTTCTTCCTCTTCTATTAGGCTAAGCTTTGTCCACACTTGCTCTAGATCTTGAAGCTTGACTAGTCTTTTCCCTCTGATGATTCTTGCCCATATTTGAGTGGAAGAGAGAGGAGATCTACATCCACATTTTGACCTAACTGATTCATCTCTTTGTGAGTGCATCTTTGGGGATCTAGATTTTGGGGGATTTTGTGTCTCTCTTTGATTCCTCCTCTCTTGTTCCCCCAATAGCCTTAGTAGCTTTGTTGGAACTTGAGAGTGAGGGATTTGATCACCTTTGTGGTGTTCTTGCCATTTGCATTTGGTGCATCGGTTTGAGTTCTCCTTGGAGGATTTGGTGAGTGAAAGTTGAGAAGCTTTTTACTCTTGGGTTCTCGGAACCCTAGACAGTTTGTTGGTGTTGCAGGTTGTGGCCTTTGTGGCGTTTGTTGGGAGCCTCCAATTAAGTTGTGGTGAATTGCCCCAACCTTGTGAGAGGTTCCGGTTTGGCACCGACAAGTGCACCGATAGTGGAAGCGTGAATCGATCCCATTGGGGTGAGATTCACCGGAGAATAATGGAGGCCTTTTGTGGCGTTGGTGGTTTGATACCACCCCCTCTCCAAACGAGACGTACTCCATGTTGGGAGGAACTCCGTAAAATATCGTCGTTCCCGCATGCCTCGGTTATCTCTATACCCGAGCTATTTACTTATGCACTTTACATTGTGATAGCCTTCGTGCTTGAAGTAATCTATATCTTGCTATCACTTTGTTGCTTATATTGCTTAGCATAAGTTGTTGGTGCACATAGGTGAACCCTAGTTGTTCTAGGTAGTGCTTGACAAAGTAAATGCTAGTTTTATTCCGCCTTTGTTGAGCCACTCTAGGAAAAGTTTTAATCGCCTATTCACCCCTCCTCTAGGCGACATCCATATCCTTTCAATGTACCACGTCATATTTGGCCGCGACATATTCCACACCTTCATGGCCAAGCCATGCTTCGTCTACAACAAACTCAAGATACCCGGATCAAACAGTGTCATCACCGTATCCGGAAGCTTTACCAAAGAAAGGGACTGCGAGATTAATGAGGCAGCCTTCGCGGACGCTGTCCTCTACAGCGAAGAATTCAAAGAGATCCAGAGCAAGGTCGATGACTTAGAGATGCCCGCGTCGAAGAAACAAATCTCCGACTCCGCTCCAGCATTCAAGGCCGCCATCGAGACCAAGATGGTGGAACTTGTGGTAGGCGATGCCTCCAAGACCACCGCCATTGGGACGAACCTGGATCCCAAATAGGAAAGCGCGCTCGTCGAGTTCCTCCATGAGAACAGGGACATCTTTGCCTGGTAACCTGCCGACATGAAAGGTGTACCTAGGGAACTTGCTGAGCACAGCTTAAACATTGATCCAAAATGCAAACCAGTGAAGCAACCTCTAAGATGCTTTGGAGATGAGAAGAGACGCGCCATAGGCAAAGAGATATCTAGGTTACTTAAGGCTAGTTTTATCTGAGAAGTCCTTCACACCCAATGGGTGGTCAATCCTGTACTTGTCCCCAAAAAGGGAACCAAAGAATTAAGAATGTGCGTTGATTACACCGGCCTGAACAAGGCATGCCCCAAAGATCTGTTTGCTTTGCCTCGCATTGACCAAGTCATTGACTCGATAGTTCACTCGTAACTTTTGTGTTTTGTCGATGCATACTCAGGATACCACCAGAAGAAGATGAGGAAGTCGGACCAATTGGCCACTTCGTTCACTACGCCATACGTCACGTTTTGCTATGTTACGATGCTCTTTGGGCTGAAAAACGCAGGTGCTACGTACCAGCGGACAATGCAACGTTGCCTGCATGACCAAATTGGTCAAAACGTTCACGCCTATGTGGACGATATCGCGGTGATGTCTAAAAAGTCAAATGACTTAATCTCCGACTTGAAAGAAACCTTTGATAATCTCCGGAAATACAACATGATGCTTAACCCTAAGAAGTGCGTCTTCGGGGTTCTAGCCGGCAAATTGTTGGGATTCATCGTTTCCCAGTGTGGAATCGAGGTCAACCCGGAGAAAATCAAGGCCATCTTAAACATAAATCGGAAAACATGCCTAAAGGACATTCAACAACTAACAGGTTGTGTTGCAGCAGTTAGTCGGTTTGTCAGCCGACTTGGAGAGAAGGCCCTGCCGCTTTACAAGTTGTTGAAGAAGGCGGACAAATTTACGTGGACGGACGAAGCAGATGCAGCATTGAAGCAGCTCAAGGAGATTCTTTCCTCAGCGCCCATCCTTGCAGCACTCAAGCCTAGAGAGCCCATGTTAATTTACATGGCGGCAACCAACCGGGTAATCAACATCGTCGTCGTGGTAGAGAGGAAGGAACCAGGCTATGAGCACGGAGTTCAACGACCAGTTTACTATGTAAGCAAGGTCTTGACGGAGTCCAAGCAGCGTTACCCGCACTACCAGAAGATAGCTTATGGAGTATTCCTTGCTTCTCGGAAGCTGAGGCATTACTTTCAGGAGCACCCAATCACAGTGGTGAGCAAGACTCCACTGTCCGACATTATCAACAACAGCGACACTACGGGAAGGGTCACGAAGTGGGGCATTGAACTTACCGCCTTCGAGATCACCTACAAAATACGCGATGCTATCAAGTCACAAGCCTTGGTGGATTTTATCGCAGATTGGACGGAGATGCCAGATGCTACTCCGTTACCGGAACCAAAGTACTGGGTGATGCACTTCGACGGATCAAAGCTGCTCAACGGCTCGGGGGCTGGTGTATTGCTACATTCACAAACTGGATACAAGCTACACTACATTCTGCAGATCCACTTCGAGGCTACAAACAACATAGCGGAGTATGAAGCACTCATTCACGGATTACGCGTAGCCAAGGATATTGGCATCAAGCGCATAGTTTGTTGTGGAGATTCTGACTTGGTTGCCCAGCAGGTGGATGGCACTTGGAATGCGCGGAACCCTATGATGGTGGCATATCGAGACGAAGTGGACGAGATAGCCAAGAGCTTCTTGGGCTACGAAGTCAAGTATGTGCCTAGGGAGCAAAACGAGGCGGTTGATCTGCTGTCTAAGCTTGGATCAGGGTACAAACGAATTCCGCCAGGAGTTTTCCTGGAGCATCTACGGACACCATCGGTGAAGGGAGCTGACATCAACAACCCGGATAGAGCTGACTCTTTCGTCCACATGGTGGCAAAGGTCCCTCCGGCTTGGATAAAACCGTTCATGGAATATCTCGAACACGGAACTTTGCCTGGCGACGAAGTCAAAAGACGGCAAATAGTACGACAAGCAAAGGGCTATACCATTTATTCTTCCGTTGCAAATTTTCTCGCTCTATGTGGCCATTCGTCCAAATATCTCTGGTTTATCTCCTCCACATTCAGTAACCAATGTTTTTGGTAATTGGTTGCACGGAATTGTTGATAAATACAGAAATTTGTTTAGGATGGGAGCGCTTGCCATTTTATGGTCGCTATGGCTTTGTATAAATGACAAGATTTTTAATAACATTATGTCTTCTGTTCTGCAGGTTATTTATCAAGCCACGACTATCCTCCGATCATGGACTATTCTCCAACGCATGGACTTTCACGACTTATTTGTGGAGGGATGTACGCGATTGGAGGATACATCAAGGGATATTTTCTCCCGACATGGATGGCCGCGTGATTTGAGGATTGATCTACCTTAGATTGAAGACAATTATTTGGATAGTGCTTTTTTGTAATGCTTGTCTACTTTTTTTATTCCATAGTTCCATCGTTCGTGTGGTTGTGTGCATCTTAGTTATACAGAGGTCGGGTGTAAACATTTTATGTTAATAAATGCGCCCATTTCCAAAAAAAAGGTAAAATGTGCTACTCCCTCTGATTCGAAATAAGCGTCTCAACTCTATGTAGATACACATTTATCTAGACTTATTTAGTGTGTAGATAAAAGCGTGTTTGAAACAAAGTCATAACCAAAAGGAAATCAATGTATTGAAAGCTATAGCTGTTCTGGGCAACAAACAAAAGATCTCATCGCGAACTTTAGATTTTGAGAACAGACGTTTATTCTAACAACTTTAAGAAAAGAGTTAAACACCAAACTTATTTTCCTACACTAAAGTAAGTGGTTGCCTTCTGAAAGAACTTTTTTTATAGCCCTAGCTGTTGGGGATATGCTATATGGGTATCCTCATAGCATGTCTCCTATCCGGATAACCCGGGTGGCCCATAGTTGGTAGCATGGCCCATGGCCTGCTGGGCGGCCCAGTTAGATGGATCCAGAAGGGAGTCCCATGCCGGATAAAGGAAGGCTACGGTGGAGTCACCAGCGTACCCGGAGCCTTGGAGTACAAGACACACAAGACTAGTAATAGACGGTGTAGGACTCTGTAACCTGTTTGGCTAGGCTTTTCCCTGTAATCCTAGGACCTGGCGACTATATAAGTCGGTCCTATGGGAGCCTTTAGGGCACGATAACTTAGACTCTGTAGTCACCTCGCACAACGAACCTATCTCTGTAACTCGGCGTATTGCCCTTATAGTGATTTATAGTAGGAGTAGGATTCCGCCACTGTTGTGGGATCTAAACCTAGGTAAGGTGTGTTACCTCATACCCGTCAACCGTCTGCCTTCCCCCACGTCTCTAAACACGCACTGTGAGGACCCCGCCATGGCGTACTCGTCGGCAATACCACGACAGTTGGCGCCCACCGTGGGGCAAGAGGCGCTTTAGGCTCTTCAGCGGGCGAGGACCAAGATCTTCGCGGGAATCGGCAAAACCGTAGCCATCGGTCGCGTTCTCTTCTCCGGCAACGTTCCGACCGTCCCTCCCGACGAGTTCTGGATCCCGAGAAGATGAACCCTACGCGGTGTTCGATCATTCCTATCGGAGACATCCACTTCTTCATTGGCGAAACCGACTCAGCCACTAGTTCCCTGGGAGTCGGAGGAGCATCAAGACCCGCACGGACCGCCTACGGCAGAATACGTTTGCGGAAGGATCGATGTCGGATCTCTCTTTGGAGTTTGCCGGCAAAGATCGGAAAAATTCAAGGCCCACCCAAACCGCCCCTGTGCAGGATATAACGGTGGAAGATCACTACAAGTCCGACGGCTTCGTCCGTGCATCTAGACAGCAGAGATCCAAGTTCGTCGGTGTGGTTACCATCTTCGATCTGGCGCGTTGCATTCAGAGAGAGGGCGAAAACCCCCGCGATTACCTTGCCAGGAGGCTCCGTATACGAGCCGATCTGGCCCACTACCCCAATAATGATGCCATGTATCACTTTGTGGAAGGACTGGACCACGACACGCTTCTCCGACATTCTCTAAGACGGCAGCAGGCGTCGGGACGCCTTACCTTCGAAGGCATGGTGAACACCATCAACAACTACGCGGAGGCTGAAGTGGCAGCTCAGACAGCGCTTGTGCTCATTGACGGAGCCCCTCCGATTCAGCCACCGCCACCACCGCCTCCGGCCACCATCGCCGCAGTCGCGCCGCCACCTCGAGTCATCGTCGCTGCTATTGCACCTCCACCCCCGTCATCGAGGAAGTCCTGGCACCCTCCGACTCTGTGATTGACGCGCTATACGCCGACTTTAGTGCAAATTCAGAGGATATAGATTTTAGTCCAGAGGAACTAGACTCCGCCATGCAAGAGATGGAGGAGGAGTACACGCACGACAAGCAATCCAACAACACCATCACGTCTCGAGAAGTGTTCGTCACCATTGGGATGGCGATGGATGAAGATCAACCCGGACGAGCTCCTCCTATAGATTTGGACAAAGGGAAGGGACCACCTGTTGCTGACAACATTGATCGCGCAAAGGTCATGCCCCCTCCGCCTAATCCAGTGCAACAGCCGCAGGAACTCGGCACCGGCCCGAGCAACAACAACACAAACTTGCCGTCTCCGACATCTACGTCTGCTGCTGCCCAAGTTACTCCAGCTAATAGAGTGATGTACGGCAATCTCCTCATCGAGCCACTGACCGTAGCTCAAATCCGGAATGTGACCCAGCTTGACAAGAAGCACCAGCAGCTGCTGGAGGAAGCGCAGGCCATCGCGGAGCAAGGCTCTAAGCTAGATCGAGATCTAGTCAACGCACAGAAATCCATAGAGAAAGCTAGAGCAATGGAGGCCGAGTACAAGACTCTACTACAGCAACAGAAGGCCAAGAAAGCTCTGGCTCATGTCATCAACGATCCTGGTGTACTGTGAAACCTAGGATGGGCTCCCCGGAAGCCGGCACAAGCCAAGCCATACATTGACAGTGAAGGCAGACAGGTGATGCCCACTCCACTCCTCTTCCTCGCCATCGCCAAGACCCTTCTGGAACAGGATAGATTACCCAAGGCAGTGGACCAGGTCTATGACCTAGTGGCCAATGCGGTGAAACAGCAGGAAAAGGCCACCTCTCAGAGGCTTGAGTCCGACCCAGCGTTTTGCCAGTCTAGCCAGCATAAGCCGCCAAGGGATAGATCTCCTCTTGATGTCGGGTCCCAGACGGGTGCATCAGAACAAAGACGGAGGGATGCGTGCAACAGGAAGGATGCTATTCCCATATCCTCCGACCACGGAGAAAAGGCCCGACCTCGTCGCCCATCGCCACCGCCCCACTCCCCTCGACATCGCGAAGACCCCAAGGCTCACCATCGTACGGATATGCCCCCGCCAAGGCAGAGCGGCATCGTCATCTGCGACAACACGGAGCAGACCCGTCATGACGGAGAGTGCAACCAGGGACACAAGAGCAGGTCGCGCCATGACCCTCCGTGTCCAGCAAGCAATCGCGACAAGCGTGAGGCATCGCAGGAGGGTAATAGGAAGAAGGATAACCCACCGCCACCTCCGCCTCCGTCGTCACCTAGCAGTCACCATGGCGGAGGAGGCCCGCGTCGTTCACACAGCCCATCCCCTGTTGACAAGAAGAAGAAAAACCTGGAGCCGTACGGCGCACATTCACGGATCGATAAGATCCATGAGGCCCGGGAAGGACCATACCTGGGACCACGTTGCTTTGGACCTACGATACGGTCCGCAACTTACCCCAAAGGTTTCCGGATTGACAAGACCATCAAGCCCTATGACAACACCGCTAAGCTAGCTACATGGTTGCAGGACTAAGACAACACGGTAGAGATTGCCGGGGGTAACCCCAACATTGCCGTCAAGTAGCTCCCATTGATGTTGGTGGGCACAGCCCGTCAATGGATTGATGACTTGCCGGAGAAATCCATCTGCAATTGCTTGGACATGCAAGAAGCATTCACCAAGAACTTCGAGGGTACGTACAAATGTCCCTACACTGTTGGCGATCTACAGCGGTGCGTGCAAGAGAAAGACGAGATATCTCGTGCCTACCTCTCCCGCTGGCTGGATATGAAGAATTCCTGCGCAGGAGTGCACGCTCAGACTGCCATGGCCGCCTTCATCGATGGGTTGGAAAGGGGCACGTTGCTCCAACATAAGCTAAAGCGCCTGCAGTACAATCACCAGCTTGACTTGAACCAGATGATTCAGTTGGCTAGTGAGTTCGCAGCTGCCGACGACGATGCTCGCGGCTCTCTGCCGGCAACGGCCATTCCAACTCAAGCTCGGAGGAACATCAGCACAAAGCAGAAAATCGCTCCAGAAGAAAAGCAAACTCCCGACATGGTCGCCATGACCTTTGAAGGACGAGGTGATGGCGGACAACGTGGCCGAGGACGGGGAGCCGGTCGTGCGCAGCAGCGAGGAAGTGAAACTACCTCGGCAGCGCTCCGCGGTCCCCAAACCTACAAAGAGTACCACGATATGTCGTGCCTCGTACACCTCGATGTCAACGGCAAGGCCACCCATACCAATCGACACTGCAAGTTCGTCAACGACCTCAAGGAGGACCCAGAGTCCGGCTACAAGCAAAGTCGGAAGAACAGACCGCGAGGCAAGGGCTAGGGGAACAAGAAGGAGGAGGAGTCCAAGGATTCAAGTGACATGGACGAGGATGTTGACCCCAAGCACGCCACCAAGAGCGACGACAAAGGCACAAAAACCTTCGTGAAAAAGGCGCCAGTCTACCACACTTTCCTTGGCACCCCCACCGTCGGACAACAGAATACCTCTATGAGGATACTGATGGCCACTCTACCCCCAGTTCCCCAGTACCTGCGCTGGTCGGAGGTTCCAATTACTTGGGACAGGAAGGATCACCCAGACCTCATCCCTACAGAGAACCAATACGCCATGGTCATCAACCCCTTGATTGACGGCGTGGAGTTCACCAAGTGTATGGTGGATAGTGGAAGCAGCATCAGCATCATGTACCTGGATACACTGCAGAAGATGAACTTGACGGAGGCAAACCTAAGACGGACCAACACCATCTTCCACGGCGTAGTTCCTGGTCGGGAGGCTCGGTCCCTTGGGAGCATCACACTTCAGGTTGCCTTTGGCGATGTTAATAATTACCGCCAAGAGCGCATGACCTTTGAGGCGGTCCCCTTCAAGAGCGTGTATGAAAGAACATGTGGGCCCCCATGTTTGGTTTTGGTAATTAATGACAATCTTTATGGACTAATGTGTGTATTAAGTTATATTTGTAGGATTTGTCCATTGGCATCGCTTGGAGCATGTGTTGGCTTCTAGGTCGATGAAATGAGAAGAAGATGTGTTGTGCAAGCTCAAAATGAGCCATCTATAGAAGATCTCATTTTTAATGCTTGCCATCCTCGATGATCATGGATCAATGATGAGGAATCAAGAAAGGCGTTCCATCTTGAGAAGGTCAAGTTCATCTACATCGAGGTCAAGTGGAATACTCAAGGCAAAGGTATAATCTTGATAGGTTTTCCCTTTTGCCGGTCTCATATTGTTAGTGGGAGACCGGGTTTAGAATAGATAACCGTACTATCAAGAGGGGCTCTCGAATGAGTAACTCGGTCACATCGATCGGAGAGAGCTCAAACCTTTGCATACTTGCATCATCGTATTTGGTTGTTATTTGGTCTTATCCATGTGAGGATATAGAGCTTGTGGTAATCTTCATAACAAGCTCTTGATCATCAAAATCGGATCTTCCATTTGCATCTTGTTGTGATTTTGATCTTGGCGGTTTTTCGGTTTCTCACCAAGTGAGGTATCTCACATTATAATACATGATACTTTCTCACTTGGTGATACTTTTATAGGGTAGCTCATGTCGTCCTCTTTCCAACGCAATTGGAATTGGGTCGATCGGAGTTACCAATCAAAAGTTATTGATGTTTGAATATCTGCCGGTCTTATTTTAAAAGAAAAAGGAAAACCTGTTTTCTGGGCCGAGCGGTAGTACCGCCCGGGCGGGCCGGTACTACTGCCCGCATCTGAGCGTCCCCTAACTATTTTTTGCCTCGCCCAGTGCCGTTTTCAGGTAGTACCGGCCGGCCCGGTAGTACCTCCCGTGTGGGCCGGTACTACCAGCCGGCCCTGGGAAGATTTCCCCAGAAACTACCTACGTGCTACGCCTCGCGTTGACCCATCGCCACCGCCTCCCGTTCGCTGCACGCCCGCGTCTGCCGCCCGATCCTCAATTCCCGCGCCGTCTCTTCTGCTCCCGCGGGCCCGCATTGACTCGCGCCCAGCCGCCGCGATGCTGTGCTCGCAGATCCCGCATGCAGCGCGCCAGCCCCGCCTCGATCCCGCCGCGATTCTCGCACGTGCCCGTGCGATTCCCGCCCTGCCGCGCATTGGGCCCGCTGTCGCTGGCCCGCTGTGGCCCCCGCTGCTCTCGCGCGTCCCGCGTGTACCGCCGCATCGCTGACTGCTGCATGCGCGCCCGCCCTCACCCGCGTGCGGCCCCACTCGCCCTGCAGCCTTCCTCGCACGCGAGCTTGGCCAGCTGCTGCCATTGACTCTAGTGTTGCGCGCTTCTGCCGCTCCGCTCGCCTACCTCGATTCCCCGTGCTGGGCCCATCTGCTGCGTGGCTGCACTGGCCGCTCGTCTCTCCTCATTGGTTGCTGCGTTGAGTGGCTGTGCCTGGCATTTTTGGTCTGTTCGGTCTGGTAGTACCGGTCTGATTCGGTACTATCGGCCCAGGCAGAAAACGCTCAAATGGCTAGATTTTCTGTGCCACTATTTATACCCTTTGCTCATTTTCAGTTTTTAGTGCTTCTTCCTCTTCTATTAGGCTAAGCTTTGTCCACACTTGTTCTAGATCTTGAAGCTTGCCTAGTCTTTTCCCTCCGATGATTCTTGCCCATATTTGAGTGGAAGAGAGAGGAGATCTAAATCCACATTTTGACCTAACCGATTCATCTCTTTGTGAGTACATCTTTGGGGATCTAGATTTTGGGGGATTTTGTGTCTCTCTTTGATTCCTCCTCTCTTGTTCCCCCAATAGCCTTAGTAGCTTTGTTGGAACTTGAGAGTGAGGGATTTGAGCACCTTTGTGGTGTTCTTGCCATTTGCATTTGGTGCATCAGTTTGAGTTCTCCTCGGAGGATTTGGTGAGTGAAAGTTGAGAAGCTTTTTACTCTTGGGTTCTCGGAACCCTAGACAGTTTGTTGGTGTTTCAGGTTGTGGCCTTTGTGGCGTTTGTTGGGAGCCTCCAATTAAGTTGTGGAGAAGTCCCCCAACCTTGTGAGAGGATCCGGCTTGGCACCGACAAGTGCACCGATAGTGGAAGCGTGAATCGATCCCATTGGGGTGAGATTCGTCGGAGAATAATGGAGGTCTTTTGTGGCGTTGGTGGTTTGATACCACCCCCTCTCCAAACGAGACGTACTCCATGTTGGGAGGAACTCCGTAAAATATCGTCGTTCCCGCATGCCTCGGTTATCTCTATACCCGAGCTATTTACTTATGCACTTTACATTGTGATAGCCTTCGTGCTTGAAGTAATCTATATCTTGCTATCACTTTGTTGCTTATATTGCTTAGCATAAGTTGTTGGTGCACATAGGTGAACCCTAGTTGTTCTAGGTAGTGCTTGACAAAGTAAATGCTAGTTTTATTCCGCCTTTGTTGAGCCACTCTAGGAAAAGTTTTAATCGCCTATTCACCCCTCCTCTAGGCGACATCCATATCCTTTCAATGTACCACGTCATATTTGGCCGCGACATATTCCACACCTTCATGGCCAAGCCATGCTTCGTCTACAACAAACTCAAGATACCCGGACCAAACGGTGTCATCGCCGTATCCGGAAGCTTTACCAAAGAAAGGGACTGCGAGATTAATGAAGCAGCCTTCACGGACGCTGTCCTCTACAGCGAAGAATTCAAGGAGATCCAGAGCAAGGTCGATGACTTAGAGATGCCCGCGTCGAAGAAACAAATCTCCGACTCCGCTCCAGCATTCAAGGCCGCCATCGAGACCAAGATGGTGGAACTTGTGGTAGGCGATGCCTCCAAGACCACCGCCATTTGGACGAACCTGGATCCCAAATAGGAAAGCGCACTCGTTGAGTTCCTCCGTGAGAACAGGGACATCTTTGCCTGGCAACCTGCCGACATGAAAGGTGTACCTAGGGAACTTGCCGAGCACAGCTTAAACATTGATCCAAAATGCAAACCAGTGAAGCAACCTCTAAGATGCTTTGCAGATGAGAAGAGACGCGCCATATGCAAAGAGATAGCTAGGTTACTTAAGGCTAGTTTTATCCGAGAAGTCCTTCACACCCAATGGGTGGCCAATGCTGTACTTTTCCCCAAAAAGGGAACCAAAGAATTAAGAATGTGCGTTGATTACACCGGCTTGAACAAGGCATGCCCCAAAGATCTGTTTGCTTTGCCTCGCATTGACCAAGTCATTGACTCGACGGTTTACTCGGAACTTTTGTGTTTTCTCGATGCATATTCAGGATACCACCAGATGAAGATGAGGAAGTCGGACCAATTGGACACTTCGTTCACTACACCATACGTCACGTTTTGCTATGTTACGATGCCCTTTGGGCTGAAAAACGCAGGTGCTATGTACCAGCGAACAATGCACCGTTGCCTGCACGACCAAATTGGTCGAAACGTTCACGCCTATGTGGACGATATCGCGGTGATGTCTAAAAAGTCAAATGACTTAATCTCCGACTTGAAAGAAACCTTTGATAATCTCCGGAAATACAACATGATGCTTAAACCTAAGAAGTGCGTCTTCGGGGTTCCAGCCGGCAAATTGTTGGGATTCATCGTTTCCCAGCGTGGAATCGAGGTCAACCCGGAGAAAATCAAGGCCATCTTAAACATAAATCGGCCGACATGCCTAAAGGACATTCAACGACTAACAGGTTGTGTTGCAGCAGTTAGTCGGTTTGTCAGCCGACTTGGAGAAGGCCCTGCCGCTGTACAAGTTGTTGAAGAAGGCGGACAAATTTACATGGACGGACGAAGCAGATGCAGCACTGAAGCAGCTCAAGAAGATTCTTTCCTCAGTGCCCATCCTTGCAGCACTCAAGCCTAGAGAGCCCATGTTAATTTACATGGCGGCAACCAACCGGGTAATCAGCATCGTCGTCGTGGTAGAGCGGAAGGAACCAGGCTATGAGCACGGAGTTCAACGACTAGTTTACTATGTAAGCAAGGTCTTGACGGAGTCCAAGCAGCGTTACCCGCACTACCAGAAGATAGCTTATGGAGTATTCCTTGCTTCTCGGAAGCTGAGGCATTACTTTCAGAAGCACCCAATCACAATGGTGAGCAAGACTCCACTGTCCGACATTATCAACAACAGCGACACTACGGGAAGGGTCACGAAGTGGGGCATTGAACTTGCCGCCTTCGAGATCACCTACAAAAGACGCGACGCTATGAAGTCACAAGCCTTGGCGGATTTTATCGCAGATTGGACGGAGATGCCAGATGCTACTCCGTTACCGGAACCAGAGTACTGGGTGATGCACTTCGACGGATCAAAGCTTCTCAACGGCTCGGGGGCTGGTGTATTGCTACAGTCACAAACTGGATACAAGCTACACTACGTTCTGCAGATCCACTTCGAGGCTACAAACAACATGGCGGAGTATGAAGCACTCATTCACGGATTACGCGTAGCCAAGGATATTGGCTTCAAGCGCATAGTTTGTTGTGGAGATTCCGACTTGGTTGCCCAGCAGGTGGATGGCACTTGGAATGCGCAGAACCCTATGATGGTGGCATATCGAGACGAAGTGGACGAGATAGCCAAGAGCTTCTTGGGCTACGAAGTCAAGTATGTGCCTAGGGAGCAAAACAAGGCGGCTGATCTGCTGTCTAAGCTTGGATCAGGGTGCAAACGAATTCTGCCAGGAGTTTTCCTAAAGCATCTACGGACACCATCGGTGAAGGGAGCCGACATCGACAACCCGGATAGAGCTGACTCTTTCGTCCACATGGTGGCAAAGGTCCCTCCGGCTTGGATAAAACCGTTCATGGAATATATCGAACACGGAACTTTGTCCTACGACGAAGTCGAAAGACGGCAAATAGTACGACAAGCAAAGGGCTATACCATAATCAATGGACAGCTCTACAAAAGGACCGGTGTATACCTTAAGTGTGTTTTACAACTAGAAGGTATTGAAATCCTACGCGAAATCCATCTTGGAGATTGCGGGCATCACGCCGCTCCTCGATCGCTGGTCGCGAAAGCCTTTCGAAAAGGATTCTACTGGCTGACCACGAAGGCGGACGCCGACAAGCTGTTTGAGACGTGCATGGGATGCCAGTATTATGCCCGACAACCACATGTTCCTGCTGAAGAATTGCGAACAATACTGTAGCATCCCAATTGTCTAACAATTGTAATGCTACTTGGTCTAGTAATATATTGGCTACTTCAAATATATAATTGTTGCATCATCATTATATCATGCTCATGTCATCATGCCTCCTTGCATTTGAGCATCATATAAAACCCTTTTTGATTTGGTTCTCATCTCATATGCATTATTAATTGTATTTGCCTCTTGATATTGTATTTGGTTCTTGATATATTGTTTAAATGCCCAAGTTGAGTTGGGGGCATATCTTTTATTAACTCCACCACCTTTTCTTTCACCACCTTATAATTCCACCATCCAACTAAATATGAGCTTGGCATTTACTGGTTTTACTTCTAGCTCATGTGGGTTGGGATGGATCCAATTCTTTTTCCACATGCTCTCATCTTAGCATCATGTTGTTTTCACAATATTGAAATATGAGAGCCACATGGCCACCTTTGCATGCCTTGTGAGTGGGACCCTTTCTTCTAGCTTCCATATGGTTTATCATGGAATTATGCTCATGTTGGAATAGTTTGGGACTATTGATCATCTAGTGGCACATACACAATGCAAGTCCCATTTCTATACAAACATGATCATCTCCATCTACTCCACATGGGGCATCCTTGTTAATTCTTTTTGCTTGGCCTTTATTCCAATTTTGGGAGTGCAAAATAATAATGCCATGTGACCGTATTGTTTTCACAAGGATCAACATGGCCTTAAATATTTGCATGGGCCATGCAAGGACCATCTTTTCTAGCTATGGTTTTTGTTGCATTTTGAGTAGATCTTTTATAAAAACCACATTCCTCTCTCCATCTTTTCCTCTTGTTCTTGTTTGATCTATGTTGGAGCAAGCATGCTTCTACACCTAGCTCTCACCCTCTCTCTTTTCTCTATCTAGGTTACTCTCTTACCTACACATCATCACCATACCACCCCCCTCTAAACCATTCTCCCTCTCTCACCTAAACCCTAAACCAACCCTAGCTACCATCTCACCCTCTCTCGGCCTCTCTCCCTCTCACCACCTAGCTGGCCCCACCTGCCACCTAGCTACCTCCCCTCCCTAGCCCGAGCCATGCCTCCTCTCTCCCACCCTAGGACCAACCCTAATCTACCCGAGCCTCCCCCTTCTCTCTAGCTCTCCCTCTGCCATGTGGCCCCCTACCCAGAGCCTCCCCCCCCCCTGGTCTCACCCTACCCCACCTGGACCCAGCTGGAAGCCCCCCCACCTGCCCTGCCTGGTCCTGCCCTGCCAAGCACGTGAAGGAGGGAGAGGAAAGGTGGCCGAGCCACCTTTTCCCCTTACCTGCTCCCCACGGCACACCCTCTCCTCCCCGTCCTTATCCACCCTCTCTGCCTCGCCCAGCTACCCCAGATCCACCCCAGCAGCACCCTGCCTCTCCCCCTCCTCTCCACCGCGTCCGGCTACACCATCCCCGGCGAAAACCGTCGGCCCCCACCGAACCCGCCGATCCAGCCGTGCAGCACGACGTGGGAGTGGTCGAGGAGCACCAGGAGGACCCCCTGCTTCGCCCTGCGCTCGCCGTCGAGGAGGAGGAGGACCGGAACCTCCAGAACCACCGCCGCTCCGACGAAACCCTAGCTCCGCCCGGTCTCTGCATCGTCGACGATCGCCAGCGTCTCGGCCCGCACGAACACCACCGACGCCCTCCCGGTGAGCCACCTGACCTCCTAGACACGCTCCGCCGCGCTGTCGTCGCCTAGGGCCGTTGATCTTTTCGTCGAGCACCCTCGGCGCACCGTCGTTCGCTGGCGTCTGCTCGCTCCCGCCCGCACCGAAACCCTAGCTAGGCCACGCGCGCCTCCCTGACACCAAGCCCAGGCCAGCGCAGCGGTAGCCGCTTCCGCGCGCGAGTCCCAGGTCGAGAGATCGAACCCCGCCCGCGCCGCGCACCGACCCGTCGCTCGGCGCAGAGAGAGAGAAGAGAAACAGTAGCCGCTGCGCCGTTTTGCTGTTACCCCCCTGCAATTTTTTGTTGCATCAACCCGCGCTCCCGCGTGGCCCACCGTCAGCCTCTCGTGGCTTTTTGCAAAAAGGGTCCCAGGTTTTCGTAAAGCTCAACCCGCGCTCCAGCCGTAGCCCCACCTGTCGGCCCCTGCGCGCTCGCTCTCTGCCGCGTGGACCCCGTGGCCGCTAGCCCCACCTGTCGGCCTCTGTGTCTGGCAGCAGCTGCGGTGTAAAAAGTTCTTTTGCGCGCGTGTGTCCCAGTCAGCAGCTGACCCCACCCATCAGCGACAGTGGCTGAGTCTGTCTGGGTATAAAAAGGATTTCTGGAATTTGTTTAAATTCAAATCTTTTCCAAATTAAATCAAATTCTAATTTAAATTCTGTTTTAAATAACTTTTCAAATATTAATCCAAATAATACATATAATATATGTTTTCAAATCAGAAAAATGTGAGGAATTCAAATATGCAATCCAAAATATATTTTGAACACTTTATTTTCCAAGTTTATTTAAATTACAATAAATGCCCCTTTTCCTTAAATAATTAATAACTTTTGTTTTACAAGTCCAAATTTAATAAATAATATGTCTAAAATGATTAGCTCGACGAGACCTTTCTGTTTATGCATACCATGGTTTGATTTGCAGCATGCATCATATAAATATAAAGAGTACAGCAACTTAATTGAGGATAAAATGGGGCCAAAACTTAATAAAATGATTTAATCTTGTACTTCACCCCTCACCCATGCCATGCTACCTTATTGCCATGCAAATTGTGCATCATTCATCATGGCATGATTGTTTGCTTGTCGCATTTATTCATATGCTTGTGCACTTTATTTATGTTGGCCTTGTTTGTTTGGTTCTTCTTCGAATAGACGCTGAGCAGGGGATATATCAAGAGAACCAGGAGCACTACCCAGATCCATTCCTTGCTTCAACTGAGTTGCCAGGCAAGCACTACCACATGCTTGCATACATATAGTACCTATTGCCTCTATCTCATTCTTGCATCATTGAGTCGCGATTGCATTAAATTGAATCCCAAGTAGTGCATAGCCTTTACTTTCAAACCCCACCGAAGCTTGTTCCTCCATCCCATGAGCCATTACTACAGGAGTTGTTTGAGCCATGCGAGTCGTAGAACAGCATGTGTAGGGTATGTGAGTGTCTGATGGATAACGAGGTACTTAAACAACTTAACCTGAGTAGTAATGGGATAACTAATGAAAGTGGCACCGGTGAGCAATATCTGTTATTTGGTTTTTATGCTCACTTGTGTCCCGTAAGACCCCGAGTACTTGATTCCTGTTCCAAGAATATTCGCGCTATCCACATCCGGGAGGCCTTATGGACCCCCCTGAGCCAGAGCTTGATTCATTCTTATTTCTTGGGGCCACAACTAGTTTGAGGTTTTATTTACTATCCTGTACCTATGCCATGCTTTACTGCTTTATTTACGATTGTGTGAGGAGCACGCTGTACTGTTTAGGAAGCGGAGTGTTTTCGCGGTATCGACAGTCCCAGTTTTGGGATCTGCTGTCGTTTACAGCCATTGGCGCAAACCTTGAGTCCGTCTCGGAGTCAGCTAACTCCGTTGCGGGTAGCTTAATGGGGTGGCCCCCTGAAATATTTCTGAATCCTGTAATTGCTTTGTCGTGACTGTCTTGTTGGGTTTTGATTTGGTTTTTCCGAGGCATATCGAGTGTGTGTTGCTATTTGTGCACCCCTGCAGGGTAAAACTTTCTGAAAGCCGTGTCCGCGGTTATGGACGACTTGGAGCACAGTTTCTCGATCATAGACAAGCATAACTAAAGTACCGCCTTTAATCTGACTAGACTAGGTACCTGACTAGTAAATAGCGCAATACTCACGGAATGGATAATAAAACTGCCAACGGATGGGGGGGGTTGTTCGTCCGCTTCCCCGTCGGTAAGCGAGGAGGAGGATGGATCTGTTAAGATTACCTTTATAACTGTTATAACTGTTGTTATTAATTCACGGACATCCGTCTATCTCTGGTTGGGCGGATGGTTAGCGAGTCTCTATAGAATTGCTAGGGTTTATCTTTTGCTGCAATTGCGTCACCCCAGGTTGTGTCCCCTTTAGAGGCATAAAGACTTGCTGAGTACCCCTAGGGTCTCACACGATAAATTATTGGTTCAGATGAACAGGTACACTCGCAAGATGGATACTGGGTGGAAGAGACGGACGATGTGGGCAACGATCATTCGGTGTAGAGATTCCGGGAACGGGGATCCGTGAGATCTGTGGGCGGGATGTGCTTATTTATGGGGCATCTTATGCCGATTTGCTTCTTATCCGTACTCGGATTTTGTCTTCCGCTTCCGCTTGATACTCTGTTGATTGATGTATGAGGAGATATCCTAAACTATTATATCTATCTAGGATATTTGGATCTTGCCGTATGGCGTTGCTATATTTCCTTTCTTTTTAGATGGAATGGCTCTGATGTACTATTGTATGGTGGCTTGCATACATACTCATTTGTGTATGTAGTTGATCCCTTCGCCTGCCGATTACGCCGCCCGTTCTTGTCCCGATGTTTGGAAATGGTTGGGACGGCCGAAAGGTCTACCTGTGAGTGGCATTTGGGCCCCACCGTACTATTTCAACCATTTCTGATCATCCAGGCTTGTACTAGGAGCGTAATTCACCGAGGTAGTTACAAATACCAATAACTTGGTCGTTTGCAGTTTGGGGGCTAGACATGGTGGGACCGTTACAGACGGCACCATGTGGGTTTATGCATCTGCTAGTAGCAGTTGATAAATTCACTAAATGGATAGAAGGTAAACCCATTAGAAGCTTGATGGGGCAACTGCCCTTAGGTTTGTCCGAGATCTGGTGTTGAGATTTGGTCTCCCACATAGCATTATCACTGACAACGGTAGCAACTTGTCACTCGAAGAAGTGGAGGCTTATTGTTGGGAGAAGGGCATCCGACTTGACCTTGCATCTATGGCACATCCACCATCCAATGGTCAGGTTGAGCGAGCCAATGGATTAATTCTGCAGGGAATAAAGCCACGTCTTGAGGCACCGCTACATAGAGCAGCTGGAGCCTGGGCGGAAGAATTGCCATCTGTGCTGTGGAGTTTACGAACTGCACCCAACAGATCCACCGGCTACACCCCTTACTTCATGGTATATGGAGAAGAAGCCATCCTACCTTCCGACATACTTCACGATGCACCAAGGGTTGCCGCCTACGACGAAGATGACGCTGAAGAATCCAGACGCCTAGATGTGGACCTTCTCGAGGAGGAGCGCGTTTTGGTATGCCAAAGATCCGCCATCTACCAGCAGAAGCTACACAGCTACCATAGTCGCCGCATTCGGCATCGCTCATTTAAAGAAGGGGATTTAGTGCTCCGACTTAAGCAGAAGAAGTCACACAAATTATCCCCGCCATGGTAAGGACCGTTCATCATAAGCAAGGCGCTACTCAATGGGTCTTACTACCTCGTTGACAATCGTGAACTGAAGGATAGACCCAACGAGGATCATAAGCGTAAGCGATGTGACCCGGATGATGACTACCCGTAGCTTGATCGGCCATGGAACATAGCACAGCTACGTCCTTTTTACACTTAGCATTTTTTATCTAATTGTGTACCTCTTATATGATCAATGAAATAAATCTCTCTGGTTCACTCATATTTCTGAGTCTTTTACCTCCATTAGTATTCATTTTTGGATCGCATAAAACCTTTATGCACAAGCTTTGCGATTGCACTTGTGAAAATTCCGCCTACGGGCGTTAGCTTAAGTTTTCTGGTCTACACGTTCTTTATCATTTTTATGTGAATTCTGAAGTAGTGACTTTTGGCAATTATTGTCGGCGATTTTGTGCTTAGGTTATTGACGGTGCCATTAGGCATCATCACCTTAGAGCATGGTTCCGACAACGAGTCTTCCGACTCACGAAAAGTCAAGCATAAGAACCAAAGTAATGGATAAGCCAGCATTTGCTTACAAAATATATACATGCTAGAACTAGTTCTTAAGTAGCAGGACATACATCATTGTTTTCCGCCTTAAGTTAATACATAGTTTTTTCCGCATACACATCACAGAGGAAACAAATATTACAAATTGTCTTTTATTCCTCTGGCACAGGCGACTTGGAAGCAACGTCATCGGCAGCAGGAGAGTCGCCCTCGAAGTCGGCAGTGTGAAGGGACTCAGAGGAACTTTGGTTTCCGCCATCGATGGTATTCATCGGCACGAAGACGTTGACGTTGACTAACTCAGCAACTCTAGTGTCATAACCCGCGAGAGACGACAAGATAGACTCATGGTTTATTTCTTTGCCTTCGTCATCTAAGTCTGGAATGCTAGAGGTTACCATGTCGATGTCGGCATCCTTGTAGTGTGCCTTTACCATGGACAGCGCCATCCTTCCACCGACCCGTGCACATGAAGCTTTCCAGCTTATGATACGCTCGGGGGATTGGCGCAGGATCTCCGAGAACTTCGCCATAGAGTCCGATGCCTTGATATTGATCTGAAGGGGCTTGGAAATCTCTTTGCCTTGCGCGATGACAGTGTTGATGAAGTTGCTGGCAAGAACCATGCATTCCTTTGCTGGAGGAGGCGCCGGGTTAAACCCATAGGAGCTGCGAATTTCCGACAAAGGAGCACATGAGTTCAAAACTTCAGAGTATCTAGACTACAGAAATCCAAGACGGAGAATCACTTACTGAAGATGCTAGCCTCAGCTTGCCAGAGGGTATCCGCCAAGGAGTCCCGTTCTTGTTGGAGGAGCTTGTACGCTTCATTATGCCGTTGATTCTGCTCATCGGCAGCTTTCTTATGATCTCTTAAGATCAAGATCTCCTCCTTCAAGCGGTTCATCTCCTCGGTGGTGGAGTCCTGTAGGGCTTTTATCGATTCTTCATGCATCTTCAGCATGTCCTTCCTCTCCTGCTTAAGGATCTTGTTCTCGCTATCCAGCTCCTGAATGTGCTTGGATTGCTCGACAATGTCATTAGCCTTGTCAATGGTTTCTGCAAGTCGGAGAAAGAAAAGTATACAGTGAGTACTCGGAGAATACACAAGTTCAAGTTGGAATACGAAAAAGAAAGGAAAAAACATACGCTTGCTCTTGATGATTTGTTCCTTCAAGAAGGCAGTTTTACCCTTTTCGGCTTCCAAGTCCGCGCGCATCTTCTGGTACTTGTCGTTGGCCATGCCCCTCCGAGCATTCTCATTCTGTGGAAAAAAGAAAAGTTAAACGTTGTTTGGTGTACTTGGAGCATCTAGCCGGAAAGTTTCCACCTAGACGCTCGGGGGCTACAGCGAGAGTTTTTAACTCAACAATGTGCTTAGTCTTTCTTTAAGCATATAGTCGGAACTAATTCAGTTTTCGATTAGAAGCTTGGGGGCTACAATATAAAGTTTTTAACTCGGATGTATGCTGCTTCTCTTTAAGCATCTAGTCAGAACTAATTCGGTTACAACTAGAGGCTTGGGGGATATAGTATTGAAATTTATAAACACTGCGTATGCTACTCTTAAAGCATCTAGTCGGAATAATTCATTCCACCTATATGCTTGGGGGCTACAGTGAGAAGTTTTCTAGCTTAGTCACTCTTAGAGGATCTAGACGCAAAGACCTATGGTTTTCCGTCTACATCCTCGGGGGCTACAGTGGGATATTCATATGAAATGCAAAAGTCAAATAAAACTTACAAGTGCAATGATCTTGAGGTTGGTAGCACTCTTAGCCAGA
This sequence comes from Avena sativa, assembly GCA_916181665.1. Classification (NCBI taxonomy): domain Eukaryota; kingdom Viridiplantae; phylum Streptophyta; class Magnoliopsida; order Poales; family Poaceae; genus Avena; species Avena sativa. The sequence continues at coordinate 165,405,807 of OV702297.1, forward strand.
AGCTTGCCAAAGGATACACTGTTTCCTTGCAAGATCTCTGCTTGCCGGAGAAGCTCCTCTAGACCGCACGTCGGAGATGTCGGCGCCGCACCAGGAACCAGAGTGGTGCTACCCGGTATCAGTACCGGGTAGACTATCTTCGGATACTCTATGGTTTTCTTGGGTGCGGGGGAGCTGCCTTCAGTAGAAGTACCACCTTCCACCACTGCCTTACCGCTACCGATGGCATCCTTAGCCTGAGCTTCAGCCATATGGTGTGCGGCACTCTCCTGCGTCGCCTGCTCGCCGACAACAGCAAGCTTGGTAGAGGCACCTGAGTCCACTTCCATTGCGGAAGGACCAGCTGCTTCCTTGGCTTGAGAGCTTGTCGGGGTGGATGAGGGCTTGACGGTGGGAGTGACAGGGGCGATGGCGGGAGATGCGTCGCGATGCAGTATGTCCTTGATGGTTCTAGAAGCCCCTGATGTTTTGGAGGTATTCTTCAAGCTGGTCGTGGCTTTATTTCTGAAACATGCAAAATGCATAAGTACAGGAACAAGACAGATAAATGGACAATGTCGGAGAGAAAGAAGCTTACACAAGAGGGGGTGCTTTGGCAAAGGGGATCCCAGTAGTCTTTCTTTTCTCTGCCTCCAGGGCGGCGGTAGTCTTTTTGGAGGCTCCACCCCCGTCTTGTTCTTCTTGCCTCTGTCGGCAGCGTCACAGGTGGAGCTCTTCCGCTTTCGCGCCAACGGAGCATCGTTGCCGGACACGACGGTGACTACCTTCATCTTTGGATCATAGATTTGAGGAGCCATGCTATCCTCATCTATGTCGCTAAGATGTTAAGGTGAAGAACCGCCGTGTTAGATGAGGTGGTAATGGCTAGACGGAAGAACTGGAGTATATGTCATACACGGAAAATAAACAGTTACCTTTGGGCACTTTCTCTCTACGAACATGTCGTAGGTGATGGTGAAGCCGCGCTTCTTGTCCTTCACCTTGACGATGTCCTTGAGGCGGAGATTGACGGAGTCGCTCGAGAAATTATCCACGGAGATGCGGAGGCTATCCCTTCTATCGTTGGTATACTCGTGCGTCAGCTTCGAGCGGTGCTGCAGAGGCTGGATTCGCCTGATGAACCAGCACATGGCTAGGTCCAAGCCGGTCAAACCCGTCTCTACGAACCATACTATCCGCCTAATAGCGCGGGAAGCATCGAGGTTAGAGGGAAGGGAGGCCTGGGATCTCCATGTCGAAGTTTCAACGGCTGCTCCATCAACGAAGTACGAGTACATTACTTCTTGGCCGGCCAGAGGGATATCTGGGCCGTAGAAGTAAGTATGCTGCCAGTTCTTGCAGGACTCGTGGCCGACGATGTCGGGGAAGCGTCGGCCAGGTCGTATCTTGAAGCTAATAGTGCCACAATTTCTAAGTTCGTCCTTGCTGGCGCCGGCTTCGCGCTTGACGGTGAAGAAATAGATAAAGAGGTCTAGCCTAGGCTTAATCCCTAAGTAACCCTCGCAAAGCGCCACGTAATTGCTAAGCTCTAGGATACTATTGAGAGAGGTTTTGGGCTGGACTCGGTAATGGTTCAAGACGGCAAGGAAGAAGTTAGAGATGGGCAGGGAGACGCCGCGTACCATTTGTGCTTTGAGGTACACCTTTTCTCCGGCTTGGGGATAAGGTGTGACCTCGCCGGTCGGCGCCGCCCGCCAGGCGAGCCCCTCTGTCGCAGGGAGGTAACCTTCGATAATCAACTCCTTGATGTCGCGGTCCGTGATGTCCGAACCGCGCCAGTCGCCTTTGTGGGAGTCGTTTTCCTCCTCCAGCAGCTCCAGCGCTGCTAGATTATGGTCGCCGCCGGTGGCCTCGACCACCGCGGAGATGGGGATGACCAAGCCCTCTGGGGGCATGACGATGGAGCTTGCCGGCTTCGCCGCGGCTTCGCCCGATGCCGCCATCGAAGGAGAAGAGCTGCTGCTGGCCATTGCGAGCGTTTGGAAGTGACTGGTGAGATTGGGAGTTAGGGTTTTTCGTGCGAGGCGCGGAGAGCTCGAGGAGACGCTTGCCTGAGGAAGAAGAATATGCAGGGGAGAATGAGGTGAAAAAGTAAATTTTCCACCGCAGTTACTATTTATGATACCCAGTGTCAAGATTTGTGCATCTTGATTGAACGATTGCCGCGTAGACGACGTGTGCAGAGACGTGCACGGAAATTTCACCACGTACCAACCGTCGCCGCCAACGGTTCGTATCGTTCGCGCGGGAAAAGTGGACATGATTGCGTTCTCTGCATGTGTGAGTTACGAGGCATTGCTGACCTACGTCTACGTCGCCCTAGCTGACATAGGCAGATGAACCATCACATCAGAAGATTCCGGCATGGACAGATCCAGTCCAGATACGGAAGAGTACGATGGAAGATACAGCAATTCTCTGACTTACAAGTTGAAGACGGAGAAAACCTTGCAAGTTTCTTTGGGAGGACTACAAGATATTGCTTGACGATTTGCCGATATCCATCTAGATGGAGCATTCGACGTGAAGAGGCAAGACGGCGCAAGATCTCGGAGTTCTCCGGGGGCTACTGTTGGGGATATGCTATATGGGTATCCTCATAGCATGTCTCATATCCGGATAACCCGGGTGGCCCATAGTTGGTATCATGGCCCATGGCCTGCTGGGTGGCCCAGTTAGATGGATCCAGAAGGGAGGCCCATGCCGGATAAAGGAAGGCTACGGTGGAGTCACCAGTGTACCTGGAGCCTTGGAGTACAAGACACACAAGACTAGTAATAGACGGTGTAGGACTCTATAACCTGTCCGGCTAGGACTTTTCCTTGTAACCCTAGGACCTGGCGACTATATAAGTCGGGCCTATGGGAGCCTTTAGGGCACGATAACTTAGACTCTCTAGTCACCTCGCACAGTGAACCTATCTCTGTAACTCGGCGTATTGCCCTTATAGTGATTTATAGCAGGAGTAGGATTCCGCCACCGTTGTGGGATCTGAACCTGGGTAAGCTGTGTTACCTCGTACCCGTCAACCGTCTGCCTTCCCCCACGTCTCTAAACACACACTGTGAGGACCCCTCCATGGCGTACTCATCGGCAATACCACAACACTAGCTAGGTTTTCTCTATCTCATTAGTCTTTCCTAGCCTAGCGTTCAGACTCTGGATCGCTATATGTTGATGTTGTTGGAGATATGCCCAAGAGGCAATAATAAAATGGTTATTATTACATCTTGGTGTTTATGATAAATGTTTTCATAACATGCTATAATTGTATTAACCGGAAACATTAATACTTGTGTGTTTTGTAAACATGAAAGAGTCCCTAGTAAGCCTCTTGTTGAAACTAGCTTGTTAATTAATAGATGATCATGGTTTCCTGATCATAGACATTAGATATTATTAATAACAAGATAATGTCATTAAGAGAATGATATGATGGACACACTCCTATAGTAAGCGTAGCGTAAGATCAAGTCATTTAGAGTTTGTTTGCTACAAGCTTCCAAATACATAGTAACCTAATCCTTCGACCATAAGATCATGTTAATCACCATCACCGGATGGATGCTTTGATGACATCAAACACTACTTCGGAATTGGGTGGTTATAAAGGCGGCATTAGGTATTCTGAAAGTATGTGTTGAGGCACATGGATCAAGAGTGGGATTTCACCATCCATATGACAAATAGATATACTATGGGCCCTCTCGGTGGAATGTCATCCAATTGGCTTGCGAGCATGTGACTAGGTCACAAGGGATGTCATATCATGAAACGAGTAAAGAGTACTTATCGGTAACAGGGTTGAACTAGGTATATCGATACCGACGATCAAACCTCGGATAAGCAAAGTATCGCGCGACAAAGGGAATCGGTATCATATGTATATGGTTCATTCGATCGCAATGTAATCATAGAAATATGTGGGAGCCATAATGGATTTCCAGATTCCTCTAATGGTTATTGATCGGAGAGTTGTCTCGATCATGTCTGCATAATTCACAAACCGTATGGAGACACACTTAAGGATTCGATGTTGTTTAGTAGATATGGAATATGAGTTGGAGACCAAATGTTGTTCGGAGTCTCAGATTGGATCCAGGAAATCATGAGGAGTTCTGAAATGGTCCAGAGGATAAGATTCATATAAGGAAAGTCAATTTCTAGGGTTCGGAAATGTTTTCGGTGTTTTAACCGGAAGCTTCTAGAATGTTCTAGAAGGTCCACCACCCCGGAGGGGGTACATGGAATTCATCATGCCCTAATGGGGTAGGATCATAGTCCACTAGGTCAAGTCGGCCAATGATATGGAAGAGATAATCAAACTCTAGTTTGAATAGTCAAACTCTAGTTTGAAAAGTCAAATCCCAATTTGAAAAGCCAAAATCCTAGTCGAGGTAGGAAAGGAAACCTAGAAGGGAGAGGTTTCCCTCTCCCTCACCAAGCCACTGGCCAATAGGGAGATGTGGGAGGACTCAGCCTCCCCTTACCGCCTCCCCCACCCATATAAGCAGGGGTGGGGCGCCCCCTTGTGCGGTGACCCAGCATACCACTGCATGTGTAGTACACTATAGTCATTAACATGACATCTACAGAACACCGTTCCGTAAATATCACATCCCGCAGAGTGGTACAACAGAAACATTGCGGGTCCATATTACAAATGTACACATATTATTATTATTACAATACCCGAAGTTCAAGACTTCCAAAATATCCAACTTACAAACCAAAATATAAAGTGTTCAGCAGAAATTTAAAAGTAACAACTCTGACTAGGAGTTGAGCTCAGCAGCCTATTTTATAGAGTTCATGCTGCTCGGCTCCATTGGTTACTATTAACTAGGGTGACTTAGTTGGACTCATTATCATCCACACCATAGCGGATTTCGTAATCCACTCCTTCAACTCCTCCGGACAGATCTGGTTCCTCATAGAACACATCTTCTTGGCATTCGGCTGCATACATTGGCACGTCTTCGGAATCCTCAGAGTCTAAGCAAGGGATCAAAGGAAAGAATGAGTAACAGCGTTACCCAACAAGTTCATTATATGCAAGGTGGGAAGTTTGATGCTCTAACTACCACCTCGGATTATAAATCCTTGGCACTATGCAGTTTTTGTAAATCTTTCTTCAAATATTTATTTTATTCCGAAAAACTATGACAATCAGCCTTCACAGGTTGACCAGAACTTTCATGGAGTTCCTTTCCTGCCGCGTTCGTAGCTCCTTCCCGGAACAGGGAGTAACAAGTTACAGTTCTTACACTCTACAGAGGTGCGTTACTTTACCCATGAGAGATCAACTCCTTGTTGCACAACCGGGCATACTTTCCCGTCCACAATTCAGTGATGTGGGGCCTAGTAGTTGGTCCAAGCCAATCACTGCCCCCTTCGTGACCCCGCATGCCTCCTTGGTGTACACCATGCCCACATAATGAATTACGGTAATGGTTTGTACAAACCGTTAGGTGCCAGAACTATCGTGGGACGATGAAGGGTTCCCACCCATATGCTGCATATCCTCTACGAATTACCAATTAATATGCACGCTACGAGGATAACAGCCACGACCTACACATCCGTGTTCATGCGAGAGGAAGAAGATACAACTAACTTCTCTGTCCCATTCCAAATCTCATGGCTAACGCGTAATATACGGCGCTAGAATCACTGATGTCAGGGGTTATTAAGTCCCTACTTGATCATCATTGTTGCAAATAGAACCCTAAGTTCTATTGCACCATTATATCACCACTTAGGATGATATCTATGATTTCTTTATTTGTGAAAATAATATTTTCTTTCTTTTATACCATAAATGATAACACACAATTTGAAAATACTTTGATAAAGACTCTTCAAAGGACATGAGCAAGTGATGAACTCGCCTTGTGATCGTGTCAACACCCATATTTTTAATCCTAGATGCCTGTTATGCCATACATCGCAATCCCAGGATTACCATTTTTGCGAGACATAACAGAATTGGATACCATAGTACATCATCCATTACAAACCGTACATAAGTTCTTACACAAATAGGGATCTCATGATCCAGTTCTAAATACAACATCAAGCAGCGGAATACGTAATAATAACGGTAGCGTAGGTGAAGCTCCATCTTTGGGGTCACAGGCAATGCTGACGATGGGAGATGATCCTAATTGTCGTAACCTTCCTGGGGTCCATCCTCCAGGTACTCCTCTTCATAGTCTGGCCATGGGAATAGCCAGGGACAAAGCCATGAGTACTCTTTAAGTACTCGCAAACTAATACTAACAAGTGAAAGGGGTTTTTGATAATAGGACACTAGGCTCTAGGGTTATTTTGCAAAAGCCAGATTTATCTCTACTAAGTTTAGAAGCAACGAATGCTAGTTGAAGGTTTATAACACCTAAGTGGGAACTTGTATTTCATATCACAACCCTGTTGTGGTCAAGTCAAAGTCTCAATTCATTTCACAAGTCATTTTGAAAAGTCTGACGGGGGAATAGTATGGCCACTCCAACTGTCCATAACCGAGGACGCGGCTATTCGAATAGTTTGACACTCTGCAGAGATTGTACACTTTCACCACAACATTCGATACATCCGTCAGGAACAAATCCTGAATTCACCATACTCAGTACGCGGATAGTCAATCCTAACCTTTCAATTACACGCCCTAGTATAAGCACCTCTCCTGTGAGTTTGGCCTCCCAACCATGACCAACTGTCATCTTGGGTACTGCACAGGTGGACAATCTTCACAAGGTAGCCTCAGCTCAGACCTTGGCCGTGAGGGAACTAATACTAAGGTATATAAGTTTCCAGTCAAGCCCTACCCAATCTTCAGGTATTGTGGTTGTACGATAAAATTGGAATGGTGTCGCATCCAGACAACCATCAGTTTTATAAAAGGGCTAAGGCTCATGCCTCAACATTTTTATCACCAAAATCATCAGGTGTTCGGAAACACATGTCCAAAACATTTCAATAGAATGATCCATCATTCCAAGGTTTTCATAACCATTTTTCCACCAAGTATTCCCATCTAAAGTTGATCAAGTTTTATGCTTAGCACTAGCATCTACAGGTGGGGGTAAGCACTAATGAGGGGTGGTAAACTAGTGGAGTTTTAACTAAGTTCAATCTCATGCCTTAGGATGACATCAAGATTATCTAGCTTAGGCCAAATTTTATGCTCTTTATGCAACCTTCACATATCTTTCTAGTATCTACCATTCACTTAGGTAAAATCTAGGTAAGAGCTTTGATAACGAAATAAAGTAAGAAGCTTGCAAGTAAAACTAGGATTGGTTTATCAAGTGGATATGATCACATATGCTTAAGGCATATAGTTGGCATGGTAACAAATAGTGGTTTGTTGCATCAGTAGAGTATCTTGCAAGTGTTAGCTTGCACATTCACTAGTAGTATTAGGCTTGCCTTGTGCAGAGCAGTGGTTGAAGTTCTCCTCGGCTTCTTCTTCGTAGAATCCTCCTTCCTCCTCGTATCCTTGGTCGGTACTAGCGTCTATAAATAAATACGATGTACACAATCCCAAAACAATACTTAACTACTTGCAATCATCACACACAAGGGTCCTATAGATGATCTAGCATCATCACTAACATTACAAGATTAAAGCTTGGTTTAATTCCTTTTATTTTTAGAAAAGTAATTTCTACTCATTGAAAAACTACTGAAGATTTAATATTCCCCAAACCAAACATGGGATCATGTTGACACATGTCATCACCACATATTTTAGTTCATGGGAATGTTATTTAAAGTGGTGTCACAATTTAATAAGGTTTTACTCTTTTATTTAATTAAATAAAGTGACTAGAAATGCCACCGTGGCATTCTTTTATTACTTGAACATTATTTCTGCAAGTAAACCTATATATTTTTATATATTCTAAAAGGTATGGTTAAATGTGATTTTTGAGAGTTGGAATCAACTCAAAAGCTATTACGGTTTAAATTTGAAAAATCTTTGAATGCAGAAAAGCTTCTGCCTTGTTATTTTTACCATGGATCATCTATAGATCCAAATGACTTGAATCCAACGGGCTTGGATTCCGCATTCCCAGACCTTTCTAACAAACTTAGTTTCATTCAATTTGGTGTACTGAATCGATCTGGGTTGATTTTTGAAACTGGGCACATAAGTGTGTTTGAAATAAAATGGAAAAAGTTTAATTCAAATAGCTGGGCTGCGCGGGAAAAGTTAACGGGCCGGCCTGCTAAGCGTAGCGCTTCCGCGGGCTGTTTAAGTGGCTGTCCACACTCGTCAGTGAGACAGGGGGTGCGAAGCGGTATGGGGCGATGTGGGATGTTTGATCTGGTTCTAATCCAACGGCTGGGAGTCATCGTCGACGTTGGGCAACGCCGGCGAGACAGAAACCTAGCGCGGCCAGTGGGGGTTGCTGGGGGCTCACCGGGGTGCAGGCGAGGGTCGGCGAGGCGGGCGAACGACGAAGTTGACGACGGCGAATCTCCTGGTACCGGTGGCTCCTCCTGGGGCGGCTCCAATCGCTGGCTCGCTTCTTCTCCAGAGGCGGCGGGCTCCGGTGAAATTCCGGCGAAGTGTTGCTCGCCTTGCTCCGGGAACGGTGTGGCACGATCAGTGAGGAGAGGGGAGTAGAATGGTGTGCTCAATTCGGCTGGGGGTGGCCTCTATTTATAGTCGAGCGAGGGGACCGACGGGGCGCATGGTGAGCTCGTCGGGGGCGATGGTACAGACGGCTATTGGCATGGGCGAAGGTAGGGGCGGTGCGGTGTTCCCTGGCGATGCTCAACGATATGGTGGCGAGACGTGGAGCGGTGCGGTTTGGTCTGGAACATGCCACGCTTTGCCGGCAGAGGCGGCGTCTTCAACGGCGAGCGGTGGCTGTGCGGCATGGGGCGGCAAACGGGGATGTCTGCGGTCTCCTGGGTCAGTGGCGATTGTGTATGCACGCGGCGACGGTGGCGCGCGGTCTGTGGGCTTCGGTCGAGGGTGGCGCTCTGGCGCACGCTCGGCACGGTTGGCAGAGGCACGGGCGCGGTGTTCCTGGGTGCTCTGGTCGGTGTCTTCGAGGCAGGGCTGGTCGAGAGGGGGCGGTGAGGCATGGGTGATCTCCCAGACAAGGTTGGCATGGATAGTTTCTTTCCTAGCTTGTTGTCTACACTGGGATGACAAGGATGCACTTGGCTGTTCACCATTGATGATATTGGCAAGCTCACAGTGGTGCTAGTGCTTGGTTAATTTTGCGATGGCCGCCGTTGAGGCTTCCCCTGGCCGCTGCCGTGGTGCAGGACGAGGTTTGCGACTCCGCTTGTTCGTCTAGTCCAACTCGATTTGACTCCGGGGCTTCCCCATGGTCAGGTTCACTCCGCTCCCAAACCCTAGGGTTAGGGGAAAGGTGCTGTCGCTACCGCCGCGGTCCTGTCTGCGGTGGTGTGCTGGGCTCGTGTGCTGCTGTGGCTACCGCCGTGGCTGGTGCAGGTTGCAGCGCCCCCTGGGTGCTCCCTTTGTCGCCGCGGGTTCGTCGGCCAATCTGCTTCCTCTTCAATTCGTCAGCGAGGACCTCGGGTAAGTTGCCTCCGTGGTTCTTGTTCATGCTACTACCATGAATCTCTCTGTGTATCTAGTGGCTTCTCATGCCTAGTGACTATGTTCTGATTAGGGTTCATCTCCTAATTAGGGTTCTTGTTCTGATTAGGGTTCATAACCCCATGTTGATCATTTCCATGATGCTTTAGATCTAGTGATGATCATACTTGAGCATGAAGAATGATTGTTTGCTATGGATCATGATTTGTAGTGGCTTTGATGATGCTAGTAGCTTGTCAGATTTATTCCAGTGGTAATTCACTATGATCCCATGCTAGTGTTTCTATGGAATCCCTGATTGGATTATGTTGTTGATCTGAGAATTTACTCTACCGTCAGAATGCTTATACTGACAGTAGTTTCTCTCAGTAGTTGCTTACTGCAATTAAAATGGTAGGCTTGTATGAGATTATACACACTGAACATGATCATTACATATAATGATTTTTCTATGGATGTATAGATGAATTGATGTTGATTCCTGGAACTTGGCTTCAGGAAAATGATATTTATTGGTTTGTCCCTTTTATCTGTGGGAACTAAGAAAAGATTAGTTTTAGCTCATTAAGAACTTGTCCTTGTGATACCATTATGATCTGGCACACAAGTGATTGAGTTTTATTTCTGGGCTTAGCTTTGACAATATTTGTGATTAATACTGGCAAGATAAATGAAAGCTTTTATTGACTCTCCTGCCTATGATGTTGGTCTGAGGCTCTAGGATTATAAATCCTAATTAGTTGAGAAAATAGTTGGTTTGTAACTTGTAGGATTAGAGGTGCTACTCTCTCTGAGAGATGTGCCCTTATCTGATAAGAACAAATGAAAGATGATTTAAGTTGCATAGATTAACACTAAACTCTGTGATGCTGGTCTGAGAGATCAGTGCTTTTGGCTCAGTTTGATTTCTTATCTTTATACTTGAAATCTCTAGGATAGATTCACCTCACATAGGTGAGTATTGAAAGATTATTTCATAAAGCAACTCATGCTTTTGTTCAGATACTATGAATGAATTATGTGATGGTTTTATGAAGCTCACCACAAAATCTGATGATGGTGTAGTGAGTTTATGATGATGATCTTGATCTGGTTTTGCTGGACTCATGTGCTTGCTCTTGAGCTTGCCTGCTCCTCCTAGCTCCTGGGCTTGATCATGCTGTCCACCTGCTTCATCCCCCTCCATATGTCACCATCCTGGTGATGTTTGGTTGATCTGGGGTGGTGTCGTTTGGCTGTTGTTCTTGGTTTAGCTGATGTCTACACTGGCTGTGCTTGTGTGTTATGTAGTGGAGAGATGCACTGGTGTGCTCCTCCACGGCTGTGCTGTGGTTTTGTGAGATTGGGCTAGGCTTGTGAGGTCGACAGCACACCATTTTCATGCTGGTGTGTGTCCAGCTTGTGTGCCTGCTATGCACTTGTGGATAGGTTCAGAAATTTTGAACTTACTATTACCAGATTACTTTCACCTGGCTGGTTAATTGGTCCCTCTTGGCTGTCATTTGACTTCTGGCTTTGAATTTATGAAAGATGAAATCTTTCATATTGGTGAAACTTGCCCCTTTATAACATTTCTCAATGATGAATTTGTCAAGTGCATTTCACTGACATATCTGAGAGAAATAATACTAACACTCATATTTTGTTTCTGTTTAGTCTTTGTTTTGCAGGTACAAAGATAAAGATAAAGATTTAGTGTAGATTTAGATATAGTGTAGTTAGTAGATATTCAAATGTAATTTTCTTATTCTTTTGTAATTTCTTTTATTATTCTTGTAATCTTTATTTTATTTAATTGTAATCAAGATTATATTATTATTAATAAAGAATATTCTTATTCTTTATTCTTTTGTAAATTGTGAAGTTTGGAATGACTTCAGTAGGTTACATTCTTTGTAACTTGTTTATGTATTAATAATATGAAATGAATTTCATATTCAATATTGTTTTTGGATAAGATTTAAGTTATAACACTTATCTCTTAATTAATTTAAGATTCAAATCTTATATCTAAATCATTTAAATTATAATTCAAACACTCAAGTTTAAAATTCAAATTCATTTTAAACACATAACTCCTTAACAACATCTCAAAGTTTATAACAATCACCCTTTAAGACTAATCCTAATCTCAAAGTATGAAAGAAACATGATCACTTAGGTTTTTATTTGGCAAAAAATTTACCCACATTTTCACAAATGAATGCATGCAACAATTCATATTCCTAAATCTACCCTTCGTTAGGTCCTAAATACTGGGATGTTACACCTTGGCTCTCACCCCAAAACCATAGGTTGTAGCCGCCGATGCCCTAGCCCTCCAAGTCACCGCCGCCTTCTCCTCAAGCTGTCGGCGCCTCCTACCCTCAGCGCCTACGCCCTAGCCGTCGAGGCCCTCTCTCCTCCACCATACATGTTCCGGTTTAGGCGAAGCCCTGCAGGATATATTCGTCCACCTCCACCACCCCACCATCGTGCTGCTGGAATCGCGAGGAGATCTACAACCTCCGATGCCTGGTGGAACAAGGGAGAGGAAGGTCTTCATCGAGTACTGAATGTGTGACCGACTACGGAAGCGCTACCGGAACGTGGCGCCAAAAGGATCGTCTTTGCGATCTTGAGATCAGCAAGTGAATGACTACATCAACCACGAGAATCCGATCGCGTTAAATGCTTTGGATCTACGAGGGTTAGTACTCTACAAACTCGTTGTACCGATCTCGTAGATTAGATATTGGCTTTTGTGTGTTCCCGCGATTGAAATTTTTTGTTTTCCATGTTGAGAACCCCTACAATGGTATCAGAGCCAAGTCTATGTGTATATCTGTTGCACGAGTAGACACAATGGTTTTGTGGGCATTGATGCTTTTGTTTTCGCTTGATTTTCGTGTACTTTCCATATTGCGGGATGGTGGGATGAAGCGGCTCGGGCTAACCTTACATGTCATCGTACATAAGACTTGCTCCACGCTCAACGTGCAACTTGCATTGCGCAAGTGGCTTTGTGGGTGTCTGTCTCTCCCACCATAGTGAAGATTGAATTTACAACGGGCACTTGACAATACTTGTATCAACTTCGTGGTTCATGTTCGTAAGTTAGAACAATTCTTATTCGAAAGCCCCAGCCACGTAAAACATGCAAAGAAAATTAGAGACGTCTAACTTGTATTTGAAGGGCTTGTGTTGTGATGTGATATGGCCATGATGTCAGTGTGATTATATATGATGTATGCAATGATCCTTATTGTAAGTTGGCAATCGACGGGAGCCTTATGGTTGTCTTTAAATTTCGATTAAGACCTACGTGTCTATTCATCAAAGTAGTGGTAATAGTTGTTGTTGGTGGAGGACAACCATGAAGCGGCTCCATTAACCTTGACGCCACGCCGGTGATGATGGAGATCATGTTCGTGCTTTGAAGATAGAGATCAAAGGCACAAGAAGAAAGGCCATATCATATCACATATTATGAATTGCATGTGATTTTAATCCTTTTTATGCATCTTGTATTGCTTAGATCACGACGGTAGCATTATAAGATGATCCTTCTCACTTAAATATAAAGTAATAAAGTGTCCGTCCTTAGTAGGCACATTTCTAAGACTCGTCGTTTCGAAGCATCACGTGATGATCGGGTGTGATAGATTCTACGTGTGCATACAACGGGTGCAAGCCATATTTGCACATGCGGATACTAAGGTTAACCTTGACGAGACTAGCATGTACATACATGGTCTCAGAACACGGAATACCAAAAGGTAAAGCATGAGTCATATGGATGATATGATGAATATGTTGATTGTTCTCCTTTGAAGCTACATTATCTCTCGTGATGATCAGACTTGGTGTAGTGGATTTGGTTCGTGTAATCACCAAAACGACTCGAGGCATGTTGTTTTGAGTGGGAGTTCAAAAGTAATATTATTAAAAGTTGAACACAATTTATCATAAATTAAATCAAAGTGAATTTGCATAGTTTTTGTAGTCATTGGCATCCGTTCACCACCTTACGCTTAGTTATAATTGAGATAATAGAACTATAGAATTCTGGATAGTTACTTTATGAACTGGTATTGTATTATTTTAAGTGTTAATCTAAAGTTTAAAATTCCTATTACAAACTTTCAGCAAACTTTGTTTACTCCGTGAAGTTTAATAATTAGTATTAAATCAAAAGTAACAATTCCAGTGTTAGTACATAAGTATCATGTTTGTCTCCATGATTCTTGATATTCAAAATATTCTTTTAATATCAAGGTTATCTAGGAGCTGAAAGAATTGTCTCAGAAACCATCATGTGTCGAAGATATTGCGATATATGAAATGATATTTTGGTTGCAACATGATAGAGTATAATTTAGCAAAATATATGTTCTCATATTTGATAAGAATTTGCGAAGGTTGGAAATACTAGATGTCCTAATCCTCCAAAAAGGTTTTGGAAAGCCACGTTATACTCGTGATTCACCGTTATAAGCTATAGTAGCTTGATCATGAATTGTCATGATGAGGATGAATAAAAGATGTAGGTAAAATGTTTACTATAGTAAAAGATTACTAAAGAATGGAATTTGAAAGAACACCAAACATTTGATGATGGTGGTCTACGTCAAAGTGCAAGTACAAAATTATTAGTATTTGACTATACACGCTTTGGACTATCTGCCATATGTATGGAGCCATTGTTGATATTGATAGATTCTTTTAAAAAGAAAAGGAAATGCTGAAAGAGAATCTCAAAAATATTTGGCATAAAAGGAAAATATTGGAATTGTCTAGCTTAAGTATATAGATGATATACATGTGATGGTTGTATTCTTTGCTTGTTAAACAATGTGGTTCTTGGGTATTGGATACCGAATTGGTTGGTGTGAAATGTGATGCAAGACAACACAATTCATGAACTACAATGGCCTAAGTAACCAGAAAGAGAATATGTGATGATGTTCATCAAAAACAAACAAAGTGTTGTTGTGTTTCTCGTTGACATCAAAGAAATCCTTCAAGATTTGTTTCAATAGTTGTTATTTCGACCAGTTATTATGAGAACAAAAGTTTGTTCAAATAATTGCCGGTTTTCATATAAGATGGACGATTTACAAATCTAGTTGGAGAAATCACGTCCATAAAACTAATGCTAAAATTGTTGAAAGACAAATGCTTGAAAGATCACTTAAGAAGTGACATCGCCATTTAAATTATATTGGAAAGAAAACATGTAGAAACTCCATGTTGATGGAATTTTGGAGTCTTTTTATTTTGATGAAATGACGCTTGTGAGACTTTCCTGGAGATAATTGAAACTTCGTTCAAAGTCCTAGAAGAACGAACGACTAACTTATTGGAATTTGTATCGATTGATGTATGCAGACCATTATATGTAGTTGTAAGCGATGGATTTCAACTTCATATGCTTTCTCCAGAAATTTGGGTGAATATATGTGTATATTTACTTAATGAGGAAGAAGTGTGAAATATTTGAAAATGTTCAAAGACTTTCAAGATGAAGTGGAAAATCATTGTAATAAGAAAATAAAGTGTTTATGATTAGATCATAAAAGAAGATATTTGAGTTACAAGTTTAGCATAACACCTAAGATTTGAGGAATCGTTCCATGAATTTGCATTTCCCTAAATACCATATGAGTATGGAGTGCTCGAGATATGTAATAAAACCTTGTTTTACATAGTAAGATCAAAGGTGTAAGTTATAGAACTGCTATTATATTTTAAAAGATTAAAAGCTTTAGTGACTACCGCTTTTACACTGAAAAGAGCATCATCGTGATCCGTTGAAATGACACCATATAAATTATGGTCTAGGATAAACCCAAGTTGTCCTTTATTAATTTTTGGTATGCTAGGCATAAGTAAAATGTTTACAACCAAAATTGGATGAGCATGTCTTTGTATGTTATTTTGAATAATCGTTGAGTATTCCTCCATAACACCAAAGACAAAAGTGTTTTCCGCTTAGAACGTCAAGTTTCTTTAGAAGGAATTTTTCGTGAAAAGTTAAGTAGGAGGACAGTAGAAATTTGATGAGGTTATTGAACTTTAGCTATATGTGCTGAGTTGTGCAGCGCCGAAAAGTATCCCAGAGGCAGCAACAATGCTCATGGCTCACGTGCCTCAAAGTCTGTGGTCACGGAGGTGTAAGTTTCTATTCAACCAAGTAGGTCGGATAAACAATCAAATACTAGGATTTAAGTTAATCATTTTTATTTTACAATGATGAACTGACTGTATGCAAAGAAGCGATGATGGGCCCTGACTCCGTAAAATAGCTTGAAGCCATAAAATCCGTGATAGTTCCATACACGAGAAATCAAGCTTTGAACTTGGAAGACCCTCTAGAAAGGTGTAAGACCTTATAGTCGTATTTGGATTTATAAAGAAATAGACATGGATGTTTCACATCTATGAAATAGTCGACATGTAGGGAAAGAGTTCACGACAATGTTCAAGGAGTTGATTATGACAAGATTTAATCTTTCATAGCGATATTTAGTCTAGACGGATTAATGTAGCAACCACTATTTATAATTTTTTATATGGTAGTTGAACAAACAAAACAAGTTCTTCTAATAGAATGGTTACCTAGGACGTGTACATGACACGATCCAAAGGGTTTTGTTAATTCAAAGGATGCTAACAGGGCATGCAAACTTCAATGGTTGAAGTAAGCATCGCGGAGTTGGAATCTTCACCATGATGAAACTATTAAAAGGTTTAATTTCATTGGAGACGATGAAGATGCTTGCATATGCAAGAAATTAAGTGGGAGCGCTAAGACATATTTCTAATGCATTATGTAAAATACATAATGTTGATTAGGAACGATGTATCTTTTAATGACACATGTTAAGAATTTCATTTCGATGAAAGACTTAGGCAAAACCCGAATATTTGGCATCAATTTCTATGTGGATAGATTGAGATGCTAATATGGTTGTGCCGAGAGTACACAGATGAGATATTGAAATAGTTCAATATAAAAACTACAAGAAAGGTTCTTGTCGCGCAAGAAGGATTGAATCAAGATTCAAGTGTTTTTGACACTTGGTGAGTGAAATCACAGGAACATTTTGATTAATCACACCGTGATATGTACACATCCAGATATGTCCTATGCTC
Organism: Avena sativa; assembly: GCA_916181665.1. Taxonomy (NCBI): domain Eukaryota; kingdom Viridiplantae; phylum Streptophyta; class Magnoliopsida; order Poales; family Poaceae; genus Avena; species Avena sativa. Next base: position 165,422,530 of record OV702297.1, read on the forward strand.
TAAATGTTATGGGCATATACCAGAATGACTCATAAGATGATCATTGGACAATAGTAAGGATATTCTTATGATCTTTGGAAGAACTAAGAATATGTTATTTATGTAGAGGTGACAAATAGACAGATAGATAGATAGATAGATAGATAGTTCATTGTAAAGTGTTGTATTGATACTAGTTTTGTCACAAGATACAAATTAAGTTTATCCGAATTTAAACTATGGGTGGCACAATGTAAATGGAAAGAAAGTTCCATTACGGATTTGGATGAGTTCCAAAGTTAAGACATTGTGACAGATACTACAACAAAAGGCTAAGTATATGACTGCTGTTGTAGCAGCTAAAGAGGGCATTTGTGTCAAGTAGTTTGTTATAAACTAGGTATGGTTCACAGCGGGCTAGTACTATGAAGATATATTATACGACAATAGTATCAACATGTTTTAACCCCAAAGAATTAAAGGTCTCACCAAAGGACCAAATTTATACAATGCCATCTCATTGGAGAATGAGTGATGCGTAGAGGCGCAAAGACATGCAAATACACACGGACCTGAAAGTGTCGGATCCGAAGATTATGTTTACCACTAGCAATCGTGTATATACAACACCAGGAAGCCATGGGTGTTGAATGCACACGTTTTTCCTAAACTAGATTATTCACTCTAGTGCAAGTGGGGGACTGTTAGAGATATGCCCAAGAGGCAATAATAAAATGGTTATTATTACATCTTTGTGTTTATGATAAATGTTTAAATAACATGCTATAATTGTACTAACCGGAAACATTAATACTTGTGTGTTTTGTAAACATGAAAGAGTCCCTAGTAAGCCTCTTGTTGAAACTAGCTTGTTAATTAATAGATGATCATGGTTTCCTGATCATAGACATTAGATATTATTAATAACAAGATCATGTCATTAAGAGAATGATATGATGGACACACTCCTATAGTAAGCGTAGCGTAAGATCAAGTCATTTAGAGTTTGTTTGATACAAGATTTCAAATACATAGTAATCTAATTCTTCAACCATGAGATCATGTTAATCACCATCACCGGATGGCTGCTTTGATGACATCAAACACTACTTCGTAACTGGGTGGTTATAAAGGTGGCATTAGGTACACTGGAAGTATGTGTTGAGGCACATGGATCAAGAGTGGGATTTGTTCATCCATATGACGGATAGATATACTCTGGACCCTCTCAGTGGAATGTCATCCAATTGCCTTGCAAGCATGTGACTAGGTCACAAGGGATGTCATATCATGGAACGAGTAAAGAGTACTTATCGGTAACGGGGTTGAACTAGGAATAGAGATACCGACGATCATACCTCGGATAAGTAAAGTATCACGTGACAAAGGGAATCGATATCATATGTATATGGTTCATTCGATAACAATGTAATCGTATAAATATGTGGGAGACATAATGGATTTCCAGATTCCTCTAATGGTTATTGATCGGAGAGTTGTCTTGATCATGTATGCATAATTCACGAACCGTAGGGAGACACACTTAAGGATTCAATGTTGTTTAGTAGATATGGAATATGAGTTGGAGACCGAATGTTGATTGCAGTCTCGGATTGGATCCAGGACACGACGAGGAGTTTCAGAATGGTCCGGAGAATAAGATTCATATAAGGAAAGTCAATTTCTGGGATTAGGAAATGTTTTCGGTGTTTTTACTGGAAGCTTCTAGAATGTTCTAGAAGGTCCACCACCCCGGAGGGGGTACTTGGAATGCATCATGCTCTAATGGGGTAGGAGCATAGTCCACTAGGTCAAGTCGGCCAAGGATATGGAAGAGATAATCAAACTCTAATTTGAATAGTCGAACTCTAGTTTGAAAAGTCAAATCCCAATTTGAAAAGTCAAAATCCTAGTGGAGGGAGGAAAAGAAACCTAGAAAGGAGAGGTTTCCCTCTCCCTTCCCAAGCTGCCAGCAAAGAGGGAGTTTGGGGAGGACTCGGCCTCCCTTTGTTGGCTCCCCCACCCATATAAGCAGGGGTGGGGAGCCCCCTTGGCTCTCACCCCAAAACCCTAGGACGTCGCTGCCTTGCCCCAAGCCGCCAGCGCCCTAGCCCTCCAAGTCGCCGCCGCCTTCTCCCTAGGCCGCCGGCACCTCCTCCCCTCGATGCCTATGCCCTAGCCACCGAGGCCCTCTCTCCTCCACCATACCTGCTTTGGCTTAGGCGAAGCCCTGCAGGATCTATTCATCCACCTCCACCACCATACCATCGTGCTGCTGGAATCGCGAGGAGATCTACAACCTCCGTTGTCTGCTAGAACAAGGGAGGGGAAGGTCTTCATCGAGTACCGAATGTGTGACCGACTACGGAAGTGCTGCCGGAACATGGCGTCGGAAGGATCGTCTTCGTGATCTTAAGATCGGTAAGTGAACGACTACATCAACCACGAGAATCCAATCTCTTTAAACGCTTTGGATCTATGAGGGTTAGTACTCTACAAACTCTTTGCACCAATCTCGTAGATTAGATCTTGTCTTTTGTGTGTTCCTGTGTTAGATTTTTTCCATGTTGTAAACCCCTACAGTTGCTCTAGACACTCACGCATGTCTTTTATGACTTCAGTGATGACTAAAAGCCTTTGGACGACGTCTTCGTACATCTCCCTCGCTGAACGACCGGTAATGCGATCCATTCGGCGCCGATATTCTCAGCCTACATAAGCGAAAAAAGGTTAGCTAACGCTGGACGATAGCGTAAAAGACAACGTGAAATATAGTGGTCATCGGAAAATAGAATACCTCAGTTACACATCGACAAAGAGAACGTGTCGCCCCGCCCGCCGCGAGATTCACCTAAGATGCAAAGATTGTGTCAGCACTTTGCGTCGTATAGCAAAAATAATGTTGGAATTATGCCCTAGAGGCAATAATAAAGATGTTATTATTATAATTCTTGTTCATGATAATGTTTATATTCCATGCTAGAATTGTATTAAGCGGAAACTTTAATACTTGTGTGGTTTGTGAACAACACCGTGTCCCTAGTACGCCTCTATGGACTAGCTCATTGATTAATGATGGTTAAGGTTTCCTAACCATGGACATGAGTTGTCGATTAATAATGAGATCATATCTCATTGGGAGAATGATATGGTGGACAGACCCAAACTAAGTGAAGCAATTAGATCGTGTCATCGTGTTCGTCTTTGCGAAGCTTTTCTTATGTCAAATATTGTATTCCTTAGACCATGAGATAATACAACTCCCTGGTATCGGAAGAGAGCTTTGAGGTCATCAAACGTCATCCTATGAGAGGGTGATCATAAAGGTGTCTCTCAGGTGATCGGAAAGTATCTATTGGGTTGTATGTATCGAGATGGGATTTGTCCCTCCCAAGTCAGAGAGATATACTTCGGGCCCACTCGGTAATCGATATCAACACCGCTTGCAAGCATGTGGTTAAGGAGTTAATCACAAAGTGATATCGGATTACGGAACGAGTAAAGTACTTGCTGTGAACGAGATTGAACTAGGTATGACGGTACCGACGATCGAATCTCAGGCAAGTAAAATATCGCGAGACGAAGGGAATATATATATGGGATTGATTGAATCCTAGCATCGTGGTTCATTCGATATGATCATCGATGAATGTGTGGGAGTCAATATGGGTTTCCAGACCCCGTTGTTGATTATTGACAGAAGATCATGTCTGCATATTCTTGAACCCGCAGGGTCACACACTTAACGTGTCTCGACGCTAGGATAGATTGGATAATTGGTTTATGAGTTTTTGTTCAGAGTCTCGGATGGGATCCGGGACATCACGAGAGGTTCCGGAGTGGTCCGGAGAATAAGATTCATATAAGGCAGTGCAGTTTTTGGAGTTCGGAATTGTTCCGGGTTAATCGGTATTGTACCGGAAGCTTCTAGAACCTTCCAGAAGGGGACCAACGTGGCCACACCTTCCGGGAGGGGGCATGGGCCTATGAGGGAGTGCCCTGGCCGCATTGGGCCAGGGGCACAAGGCCCCATAGGGCCCAGCCGGCCAAGAGGGTTTAAACCCTAGATAGAGCTTCTAGAAGAGGGGGGTTTCCTTGCCCCCCAATCCTCCTCCTTGGCCGCCGGCCTTGGCTTGGGGGAGGGGTCTAGGGTTGCCGCCCCACCCCTCTATATAAAGAGGGCTGGGGGCGCACCACCCCCTGCACCTTCCCCTCCAATCCTAGCCGCCCTGCTGCCCTTCCTCTCTCCCTCCCGACTGTTTGTAGGCGAAGCCCTGCTGCAGAAATTCTCCACCATATACACCACGCCGTCGTGTTGTAGATCCAATCCGTCTCTCCACCATACTTGCTGGTCCGAGGAAGGAGGAGACGTCGAGGTGCTATACGTGTGCATCTCACGGAGGCACCGCCACTTGTGGTGCTAGATCGGATCGGATCGCGAGGAGGAGAAGCGAGTACGACTACATCACCCACGTTCCGACGAACGTTCCGCTATGCGAATCTTCAAGGGTATGAAGATCTAATCCAATCTCTCTCGTTGTTTGCATATTCTAGATTAGATCTTGGCTTACCCTCTGTTCGCATCCGTAGAAAATTTTGATTTACTATGCCGCGAAACCCTTCAGTGGTATCAGAGCTAGATCTATGCGTAGATGTGTTTCACGAGTAGAACGCAACATGGTTGTTGCGGGCGTTGATGTTTTCTGTTGCAAGCCTCTTGTTTGTGTTCTTCTTATGACGTGGGATAGTGAGATTGAAGCGGTCCAGGCCAACCTTACGCGACGTCGTTCGCGAGACCGGCTCCGCACTTGACGTGTGGCTTGTTCCACACATGCGGCTGGTGGATGCCAGTTTCTCTCACTATAGTTGTCATGGGATTAACACCGGAGTTTGGCAACCATAATATCACCGTTGTGGCTTTCCGTAGGTAAGAATCGTTCTTAGCATCTACTCCCATAAGCCACGTAAAACATGCAACAACAAAGTAGAGGCGTCTAACTTGTTTTTGCAGGGAGTGTTTTCTGTGATATGGTATGGCCCAAGATGTGATGTGTATAATGTATGCGATGATCATGTTTTGTAATGTTTCACGACTTGCATGTCGATGAGTACACAACCGGCAGGAGCCATATGGTTGTCCTTATAATTGTGTATGACCTGTGTGTCAACTTCTTATGCGCCATGTAATAGTTTCACTTTATCGCTAAGTAGTTAGCAATAGTTGTAGTTGCTATTCATGGTGGAGGCAATCATGGTGGAGTGATGGAGATCATGCCGGAACGCACAAGATGGAGATCATTGAGCGAAGATTGGCTATACCATGTCACATAAAGTTATATGCATGTGATGTTTATCCTTTTATGTATCTTATTATGCTTAGATCGCGACGGTAGCATTATAAGATGATTCCTCACTTAAAGATCAAGATAAAAACTGTGTTCTCCCCGAGTATGCACCGTTGTGATAGTTCGTCGTGTCCAAGCATCACGTGATGATCGGGTGCTATAGACTCTACGCTCACATACAACGGGTGCAAGCCAGTTTTGCACACGCGGAAATACTTGGGTCTAACTTGACGAGCCTAGCATGTACAAACATGGCCTCGGAACACATGAACCGAAAGGTTAAGCATGAGTCATATGAATGATATGATTGACACTTCGTTGTCCACCATTGAAACCACATCTCTTCTCGTGAAGATCGGATTAGGTGTGGTGAATTTGGATCGTGTTCACTAAACAACTTGAGGGATGTTGAATTTAGTGGGAGTTCATCTAGTAATTTGATTAAAAGTTGAACTAGTTATCATGAACATAGTCTAATTTGTACTTGCAAATATTGTAGATCAAATGGCTAAGTCCAACTTCAACTTCAACGTTTCTGCTGAGAAGGAAAAGCTTAAAAACAATGGGTCTAACTTCACCAATTGGTTTTGCAATCTAAGAATCATTCTCTCTGGCGGTCAAAAGGACTATGTCCTTGGGAAAGCGTTAGGTGACCCCCCTGCTGCAACTGCGCCGGCTGATGAGAAAGTTGTCTATCAGTCGCGCAAAGATGATTATGGTGTGATTAAGAGCACCATGTTGTTTGCTATGGAACCGGAACTTCAAAATCGTTTTGAAGACTATCCCGGGCCCTTTGAGATTCTCGAAGAGCTGAAAACCATGTTTCAGACTCAGGCCCGTTCTGAGAGATATGAGATCTCTGAGAAGTTCTTTAACTGCAAGATGGAGGAAGGGAGTTCCGTTAGTGAGCACGCCATTAAGATGACGGGCTACACTCAACGCCTTGAGCAACTGGAATGCACAATTCCAGAGGAGCTCAAGATTGACAGGGTTTTGCAATCACTCCCTCCCAGCTACAAAAGTTTTGTAGTGACTCATAATCAATTGGTTCCACTGATACGATCACCGAGCTCTTCGCAAAGCTGAAGGCCGCGGAAGTGGACATCAAAAAGGATAATCATGTGTTGATGGTCAACAAGCCCACCTTCAAGAAAGGTAAGGGAGCAAAGAAGCCCTTCAAGAAGGGCGGCGGCAAGCGCACTGCCCCTGCTGAGAAGAAGCCCAAGTCTGGTCCTAAGCCGGACACTGAGTGCTTCTATTGCAAGGACAAGGGTCACTGGAAGCGCAATTGTCCGAAGTACTTAGCGGACAAGAAGGCTGGCACCATCAAAGGTATATTTGATATACATGTTATTGATGTTTTCCTTACTAGCCCTCGTTGTAGTGCCTGGGTATTTGATACCGGTTCAGTTGCTAATATTTGTAACTCGAAACAGGAGCTACGGAATAGACGGCGGCTTGCGAGGGATGAGGTGACGATGCGCGTTGGCAACGGATCAAGAGTTGATGTGACGGCCGTCGGCACGCTCTCCTTAGTTTTACCTTCGGGATTAGTTTTAAACCTCAATAAATGTTATTATGTGCCTGCGTTGAGCATGAACATTATTTCTGGATCTTGTTTATTGCAAGACGGTTATTCATTTAAATCGGAGAATAATGGTTGTTCTATTTATATGAGTAACATCTTTTATGGTCATGCACCTATTGTGAATGGTTTATTTCTTCTAAATCTCGAAAGGGATGAAACACACATCCATAACATTGAGGCTAAGAGATGCAAAGTAGATAGTGATAATACTACTTATTTGTGGCACTGTCGTCTAGGTCATATTGGTGTAAAGCGCATGAAGAAACTCCATTCTGATGGACTTTTGGAGTCTCTTGATTTTGAATCATTTGACACATGCGAACCATGCCTCATGGGCAAGATGATCAAAACCCCGTTCTCCGGTATGATGGAGCGAGCAACGGACTTGTTGGAAATCATACATACCGATGTATGCGGACCGATGAGTGTTTCGACGTGCGGTGGATATCGCTATTTTCTCACTTTTACCGATGACTTAAGTACATATGGGTATATCTATTTAATGAAACATAAATCTGAAACATTTGAAAAGTTCAAGGAATTTCAGAATGAAGTGGAGAACCATCGTAACAGAAAGATTAAGTTTCTACGATCCGATCGTGGGGGCGAATATTTGAGTTATGATTTTCTCACGCATCTTAAAGCAAGCGGAATTGTTTCGCAACTCACGCCACCCGGAACACCACAGCGCAATGGTGTGTCTGAACGCCGGAATCAAACCCTATTAGATATGGTCCGATCGATGATGTCTCTTATTGATTTGCCGTTATCATTTTGGGGTTATGCATTAGAAACCGCTGCATTCACTTTAAATAGGGCACCATCTAAATCCGTTGAGACGACACCGTATGAACTGTGGTTTGGTGCTAAACCTAAGTTGTCGTTTCTTAAAGTTTGGGGATGCGAAGCTTACGTCAAGAAGTTGATGCCGGACAAGCTTGAACCCAAAGCGGAGAAATGCGTCTTCATAGGATACCCTAAGGAAACTATTGGGTATACCTTCTATCACAGAACCGAAGGCAAAGTGTTTGTCACAAAGAACGGTTCCTTTCTTGAGAAGGAGTTTCTCTCGAAAGAAGTGAGTGGGAGGAAAATAGAGCTAGACGAGGTTATTGAACCTTCTCTTGAATTGGAGAGTAGCGTAGCACCTGAAATTGTTCCAGTGCCGCCTGCACCAACAATAGAGGAAGCTAATGACAAGGATCATGAAGCTTCGGACGATGCTGCTACTGAACGTCGCAGGTCGACAAGGTCGCGTGCCCCTCCTGAGTGGTACGACAACCCTGTCTTGACTGTCTTGTTAGTAGAAGACAGTGAGCCTACGTGCTATGAGGAAGCGATGATGAGCCCAGACTCTGAGAAATGGCTAGAAGCCATGAAATCCGAATTGGGATCCATGAGCGAAAACCAAGTATGGACTTTGGTGGACTCTCCTAGCGACCGAAAGGCCGTTGAGTGCAAATGGATCTTCAAGAAGAAAACGGACGCGGATGGTAATGTTACCGTCTATAAAGCACGGCTTATCGCGAAAGGTTTTCGACAAGTTCAAGGTGTTGACTACGATGAGACTTTCTCTCCCGTAGCGATGTTTAAGTCCATTCGGATTTTATTAGCAATTGCTGCGTTTCATGATTATGAAATATGGCAGATGGATGTCAAGACTGCGTTCCTCAATGGCAACATTGATGAAGAGTTATATATGATGCAACCCGAAGGTTTTGTCGATCCTAAGGATGCTGATAAAGTATGCAAACTTCAGCGTTCCATTTATGGACTGAAGCAAGCATCTCGGAGTTGGAACCTTCGTTTTGATCAAGTGATCAAGAGCTTTGGATTTGTTCCAAATTGCTACGAAGCTTGTATCTACAAGAAAGTGAGTGGGAGCTCGGTGACGTTTCTGGTACTATATGTGGATGACATATTGATTATCGGAAATGACATCAACATGCTTAACGATGTGAAGAGTTATTTGAACAAGTGTTTTTCAATGAAATACCTAGGTGAAGCTGCTTATATATTGGGCATCAATATCTATAGAGATAGACAAAGACGCCTGGTAGCTTTAAGCCAGAGTACATACCTAGACAAAGTTCTGAAAAGGTTCAGAATGGATAAGGCAAAGAAAGGTTCGGTGCCTATGTTGTCAGGTAAGATATTGAGCAAGGCTCAATGTCCAGCTACGATAAATGATAGGGAATCTATGAGCAAAGTGCCTTATGCCTCGGCCATAGGTTCTATCATGTATGCCATGCTGTGTACTAGACCGGATGTGTCCAATGCTCTTAGTTTGACGAGAAGATATCAAAGTGATCCAGGAGTGGAACACTGGACAGCCGTGAAGAACATCCTAAAGTACCTAAATAGGACTAAAGAAATGTTCTTAGTCTATGGGGGTGATGAACAGCTCGTCGTAAAAGGTTACGTTGATGCTAGTTTCGACGCCGACAAGGATGATTCTAAATCTCAGACAGGATACGTTTATATTTTGAATGGAGGAGCTGTGAGCTGGAGAAGCTGCAAGCAAAGCGTGACCGCGGGATCTACAGTAGAAGCGGAATACATGGCTGCTGCAGAAGCGTCAAGTGAAGGAGTTTGGATCAGGAACTTCATCACTGAGCTTGGAGTGGTTCCAAGTGCATTGGACCCACTAGAGATATTGTGTGACAACACTGGCGCCATAGCACTCGCTAAGGAGCCAAGATATCATCCAAAGACCAAGCATATCAACCGCAAGTTTCATATAATCCGAGATTATATAGCAGATGGAGATCTGAAGATTAGAAAAGTACATACAGATCTGAATGTCGCAGATCCATTGACTAAACCTCTTCCACGTGTAAAACATGATCAGCACCTCAGTGCCCTGGGTGTGACATTGTTGCCAGATGTAAACTAGATTATTGACTCTAGTGCAAGTGGGAGACTATTGGAATTATGCCCTAGAGGCAATAATAAAGATGTTATTATTATAATTCTTGTTCATGATAATGTTTATATTCCATGCTAGAATTGTATTAAGCGGAAACTTTAATACTTGTGTGGTTTGTGAACAACACCGTGTCCTTAGTACGCCTCTATGGACTAGCTCATTGATTAATGATGGTTAAGGTTTCCTAACCATGGACATGAGTTGTCGATTAATAATGAGATCATATCTCATTGGGAGAATGATATGGTGGACAGACCCAAACTAAGCGAGCAATTAGATCGTGTCATCGTGTTCGTCTTTGCGAAGTTTTTCTTATGTCAAATATTGTATTCCTTAGACCATGAGATAATACAACTCCCTGGTATCGGAAGAAAGCTTTGAGGTCATCAAACGTCATCCTATGAGAGGGTGATCATAAAGGTGTCTCTCAGGTGATCGGAAAGTATCTGTTGGGTTGTATGTATCGAGCTGGGATTTGTCCCTCCCAAGTCGGAGAGATATACTTCGGGCCCACTCGGTAATCGATATCAACACCGCTTGCAAGCATGTGGTTAAGGAGTTACTCACAAAGTGATATCGGATTACGGAACGAGTAAATTACTTGATGTGAACGAGATTGAACTAGGTATGACGGTACCGACGATCGAATCTCGGGCAAGTAAAATATCGCGAGACGAAGGGAATATATATATGGGATTGATTGAATCCTGGCATCGTGGTTCATCCGATATGATCATCGATGAATGTGTGGGAGTCAATATGGGTTTCCAGACCCCGCTGTTGATTATTGATAGCAGATCATGTCTGCATATTCTCGAACCCGCAGGGTCACACACTTAACGTGTCTCGATGCTAGGATAGATTGGATAATTGGTTTATGAGTTTTTGTTCAGAGTCTCAGATGGGATCCGGGACATCACGAGAGGTTCCGGAGTGGTCCGGAGAATAAGATTCATATAAGGCAGTGCAGTTTTTGGAGTTTGGAATTGTTCCGGGTTAATCGGTATTGTACCGGAAGCTTCTAGAACCTTCCGGAAGGGGACCAACGTGGCCACACCTTCCGGGAGGGGGAATGGGCCTATGAGGGAGTGCCCTGGCCGCATT